>CM056052.1:231258525-232458525 GCA_029574335.1 Rana kukunoris
GAGAGATAGAGAGAGAGAGAGAGAGAGAAAGAAAGAGTAAGAGTGAGAGAGAGAGAGATAAAAAGCGAGAGAGAGAGAGAAAGAAAGAGTGAGAGAGATAAAGAGCGAGAGCAAGAAAGGGAGATAGAGAGAGAGAGAGAGAGAGAGAGAGAGAGAAAAGAGAGTGAGAGAGAGATAGAGCGAGAGAGAGAGAGAGAGAGAGAGAAAGAAAGAGTGTGAGAGAGAGAGAGAGATAAAGAGCGAGAGCAAGAAAGGGAGATAGAGAGAAAGAAAGAGTGAGAGAGAGAGATAGAGAGAGAGAGAGAGAGAGAGAGAGAAAGAAAGAAAGAGTGAGAGAGAGAGAGAGAGAGAGAGAGAGAGAGAGAGAGAGATAAAGAGCGAGAGAGAGAGAGAAGTGAGAAGTCTGCAGTCTGCCATCTGTTTCTCTTACCAAGCTAGCAGTTGCTTATTCCAGGCAGTGAGGTAGGGTGCGTCAGTTTCACAGACTCAACAGTAGGTTCGTTCTGCCACCTGAGGTCAAAAGACTCCAGCAGC
Organism: Rana kukunoris; assembly: GCA_029574335.1. Classification (NCBI taxonomy): domain Eukaryota; kingdom Metazoa; phylum Chordata; class Amphibia; order Anura; family Ranidae; genus Rana; species Rana kukunoris. Next base: position 231,259,060 of record CM056052.1, read on the forward strand.
ATGCTCCCCTCTTCACAATTTGGTGCTTCTCTCCCATTCTGCACAGAGATAGAGCGAGAGATATGGGAGAGATAAAGAGCGAGAGATAAGAGAAAGATAAAGAGTGAGAGATAAAGGAGAGATAAAGAGTGAGAGATAAGGGAGAGAATGAGATAAGAGAGAGAGAGAGATAAAGAGCGAGTGAAGTGAGGAGTCTGCAGCCTGCCTTCTATTTCTCTTACCAAGGCTAGCAGTTGTTTAATCTAGGTAGGGTGCGTCAGTATCACAGACTCAGCAGTAGGTTCGTTCTGCCACCTGAGATCCAAAGACTCCAGCAGCATGCTCCCCTCTTCACAATTCAGTGCTTCTCTCCCATTCTGCACAAAGATAGAGCATGAAATAAGGGAGATAAGAGGGATAATGAGCGTGATAAAAAGTAAGAGCGAGATAAAGAATGAGAGAGAGATAGATAAAGAGAGAGAGAGATGCCTAGCACACATGGGCCGAATTTGGGGGAACATCGGCCAGTTCAATAATGTGTATGGCAGCCGATCCGACAGAAGCCAGCGTTCAGCCAGCTTCTGTCGGATGAGCATGCTGGAAAACCAGCAGCCGACCAGCTTCCGATCAGCACTCTCAGCCAATGGCCGGAGCATTCAAACCTGGAAGGAAGACCTGGTGAAGATGGAAGCTCTGTTAACGGTGACAGCACATTGCTGGAGGGCTTTGTTCAAAAGTATTTCATGCATACTAGCATATTATGCCATTGTCTTGGAGGGCCCTTTTAACCACTTGCCTACTGGGTACGTTCACCTTCTTTCTGTCTAGGCCAATTTTCAGCTCTGTCGCAATTTAAATTTCAATTGCGCAGTCATGCAACACTGCACCCAAACAAACTTTTACATTTTTTTTGGAGACAGATAGAGCCCTATTTTAGTGGTATTTAATCACCACCGTTTTTTTTTTACTTCTGCTAAGCAAACCAAAAAAGGGCGAACATTTTGAAAAAAGTTTTCTTTGTTTTTCTTTACAAAATGTTGTAAACAGGTAGCTTTTCTCCTTTCCTGATGTGGCTGAGGCTGCACTGATGGGTGCTGATAGGCATTGATGGCAGCTGATAGGTGGCACTGGTGGGCAATGACTGGTGACACTGGTGGGCACTGATTGGCGGTGTAAAGATTTAGCATGAAGGATAGGCAGACAGCATGAGCTTGAACATGAGCTTGATCTTTATTCAGTAACCTCCATCTTAGAACTAACCACAGATCCCCACCCCCAGATCACATGACCAAAACTGTTAACTGTTTCCTAACATGATAAGGAACTGGGTATAACAATTGAACTTGAATTATAACATAAAGCATACACATCATTACACCTTCCCTCTCAAGTATGAAGCATTTAATATGAGACAAAGACCCTCCATATCTTTGGTTTAATAGCTCGACCATAGCGAGAGAAAGTAACCGCTGGCTCATCGTCCGTAGGATTGGTGTCCAGTTGAGAGTTACTCCCAACATTATCACATGCTGGTAAGTTTATGCTGTCCTCTGTATCCTCAGTAGACTCAATATCCGTGTTTCAGACTTCTGTGCCGTCATAGGCTTGTTCTTCATCTCCATTGTCACGCGGTTCCTCCAATGATGTATCCGCAGCAGTGTCTGGACGAAGATGACGCCTGTTTCGTCTCAGTTTCTGTCCACACTTGGTCTCAATTATATATGATTTTGGTGCATTGGCTTCTTTGACAATTCGAGCAGGTTCCCATGTATTCCCAGTTACTCTGTGTCTCACAGCTTGCCCAGCAGAGAGTGGACGAAGGGATTTTGTAGATTTATCAAAATATAGTTTTTGCCTTTTCATTAGGGTTGTCCCGATACCACTTTATTAGGACTGAGTACAAGTACCGATACTTTTTTTCATGTACTCGCCAATACCGAATACCGATACTTTTTTTAAAATGTGTCCCCAAATGCAGCCATGTCCCCCCACATATTGCAGCCATGTCCCCCCACATATATTGCAGCCATGTCCCCCCACATATATCCAGCCCCACATATATCCAGCCATGTCCCCCCACATATTGCAGCCATGTCCCCCCACATATATCCAGCCATGTCCCCCCACATATATCCAGCCATGTCCCCCCACATATATTGCAGCCATGTCCCCCCACATATATCCAGCCCCACATATATCCAGCCATGTCCCCCCACATATTGCAGCCATGTCCCCCCACATATTGCAGCCATGTCCCCCACATATGCAGCCATGCATGTCCCCCACATATGCAGCCATGCATGTCCCCCACATATGCAGCCATGTCCCTCACATATGCAGCCATGTCCCCCACATATGCAGCCATGCATGTCCCCCACAGATGCAGCCATGCATGTCCCCCATAGATGCAGGCATGTCCCCCCATAGATGCAGCCATGTCCCCTACAGATGCAGCCATGTCCCCTACAGATGCAGCCATGTCCTCCACAGATGCAGCCATGTCCCCCATAGATGCAGCCATGTCCCCCACAGATGCAGCCATGTCCCCCACAGATGCAGCCATGTCCCCCATATATGCAGCCATGTCCTGTCCCCCATAGATGCAGCCATGTCCCCCACAGATGCAGCCATGCCCCGCATATATGCAGCCATGTCCTGTCCCCCATAGATGCAGCCGTGTCCCACACATAAATCCATCCGTGTCCCCCCACATATTGCAGCCATGTCCCCCATACCTAGTAGTAGTAGATGATGCCACATTGCCACCGCCGCCGCTGCTGCTGCCCCGTTAATCAGCGTGCATTACAGGCAGATTTCGTTTGAATACTTAATCCCTGCCTCGCCGTGTATAGACACTCCCCTTCTCGGGATTGGACAGATCTCTCCAATCCCGAGCAAGGGGGAGTGTCTATGCACGGAGCCGTGCATAGACACTCCCCCTTGCTTGGGATTGGACTGTGGGGCGGGGGAATATTCTATTCATGCATCGGGGGCATTTGCGGGAGTACAAGTACTCCCGCAAATACTCGGTATCGCTCCCGATACCGATACTAGTATCGGTATCGAGACAACCCTACTTTTCATGTTTATGATCCTCTGATCTCTTACTCGATCCTGTGGAATGGACTGAGGCTGCAATTTCTGTGGTGCAATAGGCACTGTGGTCCTCAGTGTTCTACCCATTAGCAGCTGTGCAGGTGAGCATAAACCTTCCATAGATGTTGCACGATAGTTTAACCGTCCTAGGTACACATCCTGCCCTGATAATTGCGCTTTCAGCATAATGGATTTGGCTATGCCAACATACTTCTCTGCTAGACCATTGGTCTGTGGGTGATAGGGGCTTGTGGGTTTGTGCCTGATTCCCTATTCACGCAGGAAGCACTGGAACTCAGAACATGAGAATTGTGGCCCGTTATCAGACGCAAGTTCTTTACACACTCCATGTCTTGAAATGATTGTTTTGAAAGCCCATATAACTGTTGCTGCTTTTAAGTTTCTCAGCTGCACTAGCTCAAAGTATTTGCTGTAGTAATCTACTACTATCAGGTAATGGTTGTCCTCAAAATGAAAAATATCTGTAGCCAGTCTCTGCCATGCCCGTGAAGGAGCATTCCACGGTGTAAGCGGTTCTTTTGCATTGTGTTTATGAAATGTCTGGCAGGTTTCACCCTTCTTCACAAGTGTCTCAATATCAAAGTCCAAATTAGGCCAGTAGACCAACTCCCGTGCTCTGCGCTTACACAGAGTGATGCCCAAATGCTCCTGATGGATTTGTTTCAGTACCTCTGTCTGTTGTCACCCATAAATATGATGTCCGAGTTAATGTATAGCTCATCTTTCATAGGCCAGAATCCCTGTAGTTCAGGACCCAGCTTCTTTCGTTTTTCTGGCCAGCCATTGCACATGGCATGAGTTAGTTTCTCTAGAACTTTATCCTGTTTGGTGTCTTGTCTTATCTTCTCCAGCCGTACATCTGATATTGGAATGTTGGCTAGTACTGTATGTACCTGTTCTTCCAACTTAGGTTCATCCCGTGCTTCATGTCCTTCTAGAAACACCCTAGACAGGGTATCTGCCATTGGAATTTCCTTTCCAGGTGTATACTTTACTGTGAGATCATACTGCTGTAATTTCATAACCATCCGCTGCAGACGTGAAGGTGTAGAAGCTAGTGATTTCTGTAGGATGTACTCCAACGGCTTGTGGTCTGTTTCCACAACTACCGGGCGACCATATATGTACTGGTGAAATTTCTCACATCCATTTACAATAGCCAGCATCTCTTTCTCAATTTGGGCATAATTGGCTTGCGTTGGGGTCAGTGCTCGTGAAGCATATGCCACAGGACGTCCTTGCTGAGTCAGTACAGCACCTAACCCAAACTGGGATGCATCCACTTGAAGTACAGTGTCACAGTTTACGTCAAAATATTTCAGTATTGGCCCTGGATGTTTAGTGATCTGTTTTTTCACTTTGTCCAAAGTCTTTTCCATGTTTGCATCCCAACACCAAACAGCATCCTTCCGTAGCAGTGTACTTAGCGGTGAACTCCACCAGGTGATAAATTAGCATAAACTGCCTGCCCTGCTGAAGAAGTATTCATTACGCAACGCGTCCGGGGACAGGAATGCACCTACTTTTGTCGCTCGCTATCATCTGAACCTCCTGTGAATGTTCTTATGTCCTACCAAACTTTTGATGCCTTTTGATTTTAAACAAATGTGAGTAAGCTGTGAGCTATATTTCTCATTAAAACTTTTAAGCATATGGAAGCTCTTAGATCGCTGTTTTTTCTTTTCTCTGTCTTGGTGGGTCCATCATGATTGTTATATGAGGAAAGGTGACATCATCCAGCTTCCTGGGATACCTGGATGATTTCTGTGCTCAGACCATCTGGTGAAACAGAGGTCTATTTTTGGAGGTAATAGCATTTAACCACTTGCTTACTGGGCACATATACCCCCCTCCTGTCCAGGTGAAATTTCAGCTTCCGGCACTGCGTCGCTTTAACTGACAATTGCGCGGTCGTGCGACGTGGCTCCCAAACAAAATTGACGTCCTTTTTTCTCCACAAGTAGAGCTTTCTTTTGGTGGTATTTGATCACCTGTGCGGTTTTTATTTTTTGCGCTATAAACAAAAAAGAGGGACAATTTTGAAAAAAAAATACAATATTTTTTACTTGTTGATATAATAAATATCCCAATTTAAAAAAAAAAAAACATTTTTTTTCTCAGTTTAGGGCGATACGTATTCTTCTACATATTTTTGGTAAAAAAAAATCGCAATAAGCAACTGGTTTGCGCAAAAGTTATAGCGCTTACAAAATAGGGGACAGAATTATTATTTTTTATTATTTTATTTTTTTTACTAGAAATGAAGGCGATCTGCGATTTTTATTGGTACTGCGACGTTATGGCGGACACATCGGACACTTTTGACACATTTTTGGCGCCATTCACATTTATACTGCGATCAGTGCTATAAATATGCACTAATTACTGTATACATGTAACTGGCATTGAAGGGGTTAACACTAGGGGGTAAGGAAGGGGTTAAATGTATCCTAGGTGTGTTTTAACTGTGGGGAGGGGGGGGGTGACCGATCTGTGTCCCTATGTACAAGGAACACAGATCGGTCTCCTCTCCAGAGACAGGACGCTGTCTCTGTGTAAAAACAGCAATGAGAGATGATCTGTGAGATCATCTCTCATTCACCGCACAGATCGCATCGCAAACGGCCACTCTGATTGGCCGTTCGCCGCGATCTGTGATTGGCTGTGTCCAAGGGACACGGGCAACACAGGGCTTCCCCACAGCGCGCTCTAGAGCGCGTGCTGGGAACGCCCAAAGGGGCGGCCGTCTTTTGACGGCATGTTGGATATTCAGACCTGCGCTGTAGCCGTCATTCGGCTATACCACGGGTCTGAAGTGGTAAATCTTTCTGGTGGTGGCACCACTTCAAGTTTATGCTAATTTATCACCTGGTGGAGTTCACGGTCGGATATTTCACATAATATCTTGGATTTTGGACATTTATACGTACCATATATTGGACACTTAATCATATTGATCACATCTGCATGTCATATTTGGGGATTTGATTATTGTTTACTATATATATCCTAAAGCATTTTGGATATATCACATAATGTATTATTCATTATTTATTATTTAATTTATTGTTTGCGCTGCACTGTTTCTCTATGCTGTATCTAATTGGGAAATTTGCGAAAGTTCTTTAGTGTTTTTAACGAAAAATATGTAGAAGAATACGTATCGGCCTAAACTGAGGAAAAAAAATGTTTTTTTTAGATATTTTTGGGGGATATTTATTTTAGCAAAGAGTAAAATTTTTTCAAAATTGTCGCTTTATTTTTGTTTATAGCGCAAAAAATAAAAACCGCAGAGATGATCAAATACCACCAAAAGAAAGCTCTATTTGTGGGAAAAAAAGGACGCCAATTTTGTTTGGGAGCCACGTCGCACGACCGCGCAATTTTCAGTTAAAGCAACGCAGTGCCAAATCACAAAAAGTGCTCTGGTCATTGGGCAGCAATATGGTCCGGGGGTTAAGTGGTTTATAGCACCTAAACGCGTGGCTCTTTGTTGCGCTCCAATTACAGTATCTGTGCGGATTGCAGTGTTGTTTTGTGCCTAAGGCCAAATTTTCCTGCCCCTGTTTAACAGGGGCGTCTAATAAAATTTTTTGATGGAATACTTTGCATGTGGCTCTTTGTTGCGCTCCAATTACAGTATGACATGGTTCAGATTCTACTTAACAAAGCTACAGTCCTTGTCTTGTATACTGCTGTTCAAAGTATATAGGGCCAAAGGGTCTTGTCAGGGCCGATCCTCGCTATAGGCTCACTATGCAAGCCGCTTAGGGCCCCACAAAGCTGCAAAGGGCCCCCCAAATTACTAGAGGCCCCACCTGGTGAGAAGTCATTTTCGCCCCCATCACCCCGCTTCTAAACTCGCTGGCTGAGTCATTTCCGACAGCAGAACACCCCCCGCTTCTTAACTTTCTTTAATGAGCCATGTCATTTTGCATAGGGCCCCAGGAAGGTCAGGATTGGCACTGGGTCTTGTAATGACCTGGGGGGAGTGGTGGCGGGGAAACTCATGCTATTTTTTTTAAATGATGTGTATCCATATTGCAGGTACCAAACATTACATTAAAGCCGCAAGCAGTATTACATTTCTTTTTTCTTATAGTAATCTCATGTTGTGCAGGGACATTTCTAAACACGTGCTACTAATATAGACACCCAGCAGGTACGATATTTAAAGAAATTTTCCATTTTTTTTTCACTTTAAGCATCATTAAAATCGCTGCTCCAGAAAAAATACTGTTTTTCAGGCTGGGTTCACACTTGTGCAGTGCGTATTTCAGCTCTTTTATCTCTGCAGATAGATAAGGGAAGTGTTCAGCAGATTAGCTCAGTTTTTGCTGCGAATTTGGAGACCTGGGAGAAGTTCCGAGTGAGAGGAGAGTGGGGGAGAAAGGTATTGAGCTGAATGAGAGAAATTCCTGAAGAGAACTGAACACATCTGCGAATCAGCTGCGTACCCATAGAAGATAATGGGCCTGAATTCACACCTGAGCCGCACCGCAAGGCCTCCACAACGCATACGGTTTTCCGGCAATGCGCAGTGCGAATGCATGGCACATATGTGAACCAGCCTCATTGAAAACAATGTATTTAGAAATGTTCTGCGTTTTGGATGCGGTTGAAACCGCAACCAATTCGCATAGGTGTGAACCCAGCCTCAAACTTTTTTTTCCATTGATACATGTTCCCTGGGGCAAGACCCGGGTTTTCAAAGACGTTTTCCAACATTGGATTGAATATTGGTCTTTAAAATGATTGTTTTTGAATTTGAACGTTCGAGTCCCATAGACTTCAATGGGGTTCTAAATGTTCACGCGAACCCGCGGTCTGTTCGAACGTTCTGGTGCTGGTGTTCGGCTCATCCCTATTGCTGTGTGCTGCCATGACTCTCCTGTTCCACACTTCTGGTACCATGTAAAGATTTAGCATGAAGGATAGGCAGACAGCATGAGCTTGAACATAGTATTGTAGATAGAGGCTCCTGCGCTACCGAGGGGGGTGGTGGAGTGGGATGGGGTCACTGCTGCAAACACCTGGCACTCTGTCCTGGGCAGAGAGAAGTAGCAAATGGAAAAACAAGGGGGGTGGTGTCTGCGCTGTGAAAAGTGGGTGAAATCCAAGGGTGGTACGGGAATAAATCCCTGGGCTGGTGAACGTGGGGGAGGGGGGGGGGAGGGGTGGTGTTTTTAGAACAGAGTGATAGTGTACATAAGTTTAGTGTCAATACGTAAACCGTCAAAATGTAGCACAAAAGATAATATTGAATACTTCCCCTAAGGAAGTCATGTGACATGACGAGACGCGTAGGGATCAAGGAGCATCAGAGTCCACACGCCTGACGCAGCAAGACCCCCCTGCCGTCCGTTTGGTTTCTGTGCCCAGTTTTTATCATCCAAATGTGAGTGCACCTATATGTTTTAATAAACCTGTTCCATTTTTGCGGGGCTGTACTATGGTCTTTTTCTCCCATCCTATATGCTGTGTGAGGGTCCCCTCTATCTGCTCCAAGTGTCCACCCAGCTCAGACACAGAAGAAGAGGAGCCAGGTGTGCATCCAGGACTTAGGACGAACTCAGTGTTCGTGGGAGATAGGCCCACCATCCATCACCTCCATGTGAATGGATGTATGAGTGAATGATGTTGCCTGTTTAGACACTTCCATAACACCATATCCTACTTTCTTTGTATCTTCTCCATGCCTTACTGCTGAGTGCTGATGTCGTTTCTGTCCATTGAAGTGTATTCCTCCTCCCCCTGCCAGAGGTGGTTTTATTTGGCTATCCGTGCCATAGCCGTGAGGTGAGGGGCTAGGGACCACCTGAGGTGTTCACTGTACCACGTCCTTTCCCGGCACCATTTCCTCCATCTTTTAGAAACTGTCTTCTGGGACATCTTTGGAACCTGTCTTCTGGGACATTTGGGAAACACTTTCAGAGACTTTTTTGCATTTCTTCACTGATTTATATATTATTATTTGTATTGTTCACTGTGTTACACATTCAGGGGCGCCCCTAGCGGTAGTTCTCCCTGATTTCACATTACTTGGACCAGCACATTGTGTACATTTTACTGCTTGTGAATTTGTACTCCTTTTTTGTCACTTGCCATTGTTTAGTATTCAATATTATCTTTTGTGCTACATTTTGACGGTTTACGTATTGACACTAAACTTATGTACGCTATCACTCTGTTCTAAAAACACCACCCCTCCCCCCCTCCCCCCCTCCCCCCCCCTCCCCCACGTTCACCAGCCCAGGGATTTATTCCCGTACCACCCTTGGATTTCACCCACTTTTCACAGCGCAGACACCACCCCACTTGTTTTTCCATGAGCTTGAACATGAGCTTGGTCTTTATTCAGTAGCCTCCATCTTAGAACTAGCCACAGATCCCCACCCCCAGATCACATGACCAAAACTGTTAACTGTTTCCTAACATGATAAGGAACTGGGTCTAACAATTGAACTTGAATTATAACATAAAGCATACACATCATTACAGGCGGTACTGATATTTGGCACTGATTGGCGGCACTGATTGGAAGCACTGATTGGCCCTGATTGGAGGCAATGGTGGGCACTGATTGGGCTGCACTGATAATCAAGATACTGACAATCAGTGCCCTGATTATCAGTGTAGATGTCTTATGTGGATTTGCTGGTTATTGGCTCTCTTCTGCTCGCACACTGTCAGTGTGAGGAAAGTATTGCCAATGACTGGCAAATCCTATTAACATTGTGATCAGCTGTAATAGGACACAGCTGATCACGTGGTAAAGAGCCACTGTGATTGGTTCTTTACCCCGATCTGTGATCAGCTGCATCCGAAGGACCCAGCGATCACAGATCACTGCCGATATGCACCACAGGGGGCGCACAGGAAGCGCAAGCTCAGTAGGATGTCAATAGATGCCATTCTAGCAATATGCGACCATGCTGAAGCTGTCATTTGGCTATAGCGCAGTTGAGGAGAGAGAGAGACTCTGTCTGTGTCACACACTTAGACACAGCTGCAGGTGGTTAGTTCAGTCACCTGACTCAAGGGTGCAAACTGCAGAGACTCCACCACCTCCTTCCGGTTCCTCTGTGCCACTCGCACTGCAAAGTCCCACCCTCAGAATTGTTTAGAGTGCAGGTACAGCACTGCAAGCTTTTCAGCCATGTCACTCTGCCAGCGCCAGGTACTAGTTGCAATAGATGTGGGTGGCCAATTCTAAAGACTAGGCATTGTAAAATGTGGCTACCGCCGCTCCTGTTGTGCGAAAACGAAAATCTCAAAGCTTTTGGTTGGTACAGCCACTCGGGATCCTGAACAATTTGCATAATGTATTTTTTTTTTCTACTCAAAATGTGACCCAAGGTGGCTCGTGTGCAACGAACACCCAGCAAACATGGATGATACGCCACTGATAAGGCTATTATTTTCTTACCTGCTGCCTGATTAAATAGTAAAACACTGCATATTTATTTATCAAGAATCAGGTGTTCATAATACAAAAAACAGAAACATAATATAAAAAAATCCAAATAGTAACATTTTATTCACAAACCTAATCGGTTAAATTGAAAAAAAAAAGTGTACTCTAGGGACATCTAGTGGTGAATTGTTAAAACTATTTTACCTACAATTCATAGAGCTGAATAGTTCATACAGACTGCTCTTTACTCATAGAAGTATTACATTTCTTGTTAATATCTCATTAAATGTCTAGGTAATCCTAAGGCTGGGGTGTTTTTATCTTAGCAATGCAGTAGACCTTCCTTTTGCTAAGAAGCAAAAACAAATCCCCTAACTTTAATTCTTCTAAACAGCATAAATAAGTCCCCCATCTATAAATAAATCTATCCATTTACTGTATAAAAAATTGACAAGTGTCAGAATTGTTATACATGTTTTTTCAATGTTTGTTAGTGTCTCTGTTCTAATGTCCCTATATATGTCACCTGCTCTATTCCTCAGCCTTATTTTAGTTGTTTCTACATACTGAATTCTACACGTTTTCCAGGTAATCAAATCAATCAAATATTTAGCATTTCATCTTAAAACATATTATATCTCTGACCCTCAAAAGTGCAAAATTATTCTTTTTGTATTCAAATAATCACAACATTGACATTTTGTGTTATACTTAATTTACTTAAAGGAACACTAAAGGTTCGTTTTTTATCCTCTAAAATCATTGATATATTGCAGAGCATTTAGAAGTTCCTTACCTCTTCTTTTAAATTGCCCAGCAAAGTATTGAATTACATCTGTAAAAGTGCCACTTCCTGTGCCTCCTCTCATTCCTCTCCTCCTGTGTCCCAGCCGTTTCTTATGGAGGAAAGCTTCACAAGCATGACGTGCACAACGTGCTCGCCCCCCTCTCCTGCCTACAGCTCTGCGTCTGGACGTTCTGTGTCTTTCACAGCAGAGGAAACCAGCACATGCTTGGGCGTCTCTAGGACGCTGTAGCTCCGCCTCCCTCCCATTCATTGTTTTGGGAAACAAGTCACAGCCCCGCCTTCACTCCTCCCCCAGTTCTCTGACAAGTGCAAAGTGAAACTCATTTTTCCTCCCCTAGTTCTCTGGAAATTGAAACTCGATTTCTACACAGCAGGAAAACAGCAACTAAATAGAGTATTTGCTACTCAAGATAAAGTACATCTAAATAAGATCTTATAAACTAAAAATTATGCTTATAATTAAATTAAAATATAGTCAATATATTTGTATCCATTTCTTTACCATGCTTATTCAATATCATGCATTGTATGTCTTCTGTTCCCCCATGTCCAATACAAACACTCACTCCAACACCATTTTAGCCAATTTTTTACTATCCATTTTGAATGCACACCACATATACTTTTCTCCCAATTCCATCCCTCCATCCCCTGGTATGATCATCCATCCCTCACAGAGTGATGTAAGGGGGGGGCCCCTGCTGGGGACACCTGATGTAAAGGGGGGTCTCCGCTGGGATTGGCTTATGTAAAGGGGGGGCTCCGGTAGGGACACCTGATGTAAGGGGGGCTCTGCTGGGGACACGTAATGTAAGAAGAAGCTCTGCTGTGATTGTCTTATGTAAGGGGGGGGGGGGGGGGGCTTCACTGGGGACATCTGATGTAAGGGGGTCTCCGCTGGGATTGGCTTATGTAAAGGGGGGCTCCGGTAGGGACACCTGATGTAAGGGGGGCTCTGCTGGGGACACGTAATGTAAGAAGAAGCTCTGCTGTGATTGTCTTATGTAAGGGGGGGGCTTCACTGGGGACATCTGATGTAAGGGGGTCACCGCTGGGATTGATGTAAAGGGGGGGCTCCGGTAGGGACACCTGATGTAAGAAGAAGCTCTGCTGTGATTGTCTTATGTAAGGGGGGGAGTCCGCTAGGGACCCTGATGTAAGGGGGTCTGGGATTGGCTTATGTAAAGGGGGTCTTCCGGTAGGGAAACCTGATGTAAGGGGGGGCTCCGCTGGGGACACCTGATGGAAGAAGCTCCGTGTTGTCTTAGGGGGGGTGGGGGGGGGTCCGCTAGGGACACCTGATGTAAGATGTAAGAAGAAGCTCTGCTGTGATTGTCTTATGTAAGGGGGGAGTCCGCTAGGGACACCTGATGTAAGGGGGTCTCTGCTGGGATTGGCTTATGTAAAGGGGGGTCTTCCGGTAGGGAAACCTGATGTAAGGGGGGGGCTCCGCTGGGGACACCTGATGTAAGAAGAAGCTCTGCTGTGATTGTCTTATGTAAGGGGGGGGGGTCCGCTAGGGACACCTGATGTGTAAGGGGGAGCTGCCGCTGGGGACACCTGATGTAAGGGGGGGAGCTCTGCTGGGGACACCTGATGTAAGAAGAAGCTCTTGCTTGTGATTTGTCTTATGTAGCCCCCCCCTTATATAAGACAATCACAGCAGAGCTTCTTCTTACATCAGGTGTCCCCAGTGGAGCCCCCTTTACATCAGGTGTCCCCAGCGGAGCCCCCCTTACATCAGGTGTCCCAGCGGAGCCCCCCCCTTACATAAGACAATCACAGCAGAGCTTCTTCTTACATCAGGTGTCCCCAGCGGAGCCCCCCTTACATCAGGTGTCCCCAGCGGAGCCCCCCCTTACATAATACAATCACAGCAGAGCTTCTTCTTACATCAGGTGTCCCCAGCGGAGCCCCCCTTACATCAGGTGTCCCCAGCGGAGCCCCCCTTACATCAGGTGTCCCCAGCGGAGCCCCCCCCCTTACATAAGACAATCACAGTAGAGCTTCTTCTTACATCAGGTGTCCCCATGGGAGGCCCCTTCTTACATCAGGTGTCCCCAGAGGAGCCCCCACTTACATCAGGTGTCCCCAGCTGAGCCCCCCCTTACATCAGGTGTCCCCAGCGGAGGCCCCCCTTACATTAGGCGCCCCCAGCGGAGCCCCCCTTACATCAGGTGTCCCCAGCGGAGCCCCCCCCTTACATAAGACAATCACAGCAGAGCTTCTTCTTACATCAGGTGTCCCCATGGGAGGCCCCTTCTTACATCAGGTGTCCCCAGAGGAGCCCCCACTTACATCAGGTGTCCCCAGCTGAGCCCCCTTACATCAGGTGTCCCCAGCGGCGGAGGCCCCCCTTACATCAGGTGTCCCCAGCGGAGGCCCCCCCTTACATAAGACAATCACAGCAGAGCTTCTTCTTACATCAGGTGTCCCCATGGGAGGCCCCTTCTTACATCAGGTGTCCCAAAGGAGACCCCCCCTAACATAAGACAATCACAGCAGAGCTTCTTCCTACATCAGGTGTCCCCAGCGGAGGCCCTTCTTACATCAGGTGTCCCCAGCAGAGCCCCCCTTACATCAGGTGTCCCAGCAGGGGGGGGCTCCGCTGGGGACACCTGATGTAAGAAGAAGCTCTGCTGTGATTGTCTTATGTAAGGGGGGGGCTCCGCTGGGGACACCTGATGTAAGGGGGGCCTCCGCTGGGGACACCTGATGTAAGAAGGGGCTCCGCTGGTATTGCCTGATGTAAGGGGGGCTCCGCTGGGGACACCTGATGTAAGGGGGGGCTTCGCTGGGATTGCCTGATGTAAGGGGGGCTCCGCTGGGGACACCTGATGTAAGGGGGGCACATCCCCCGGCTGTCACTTTATAATTCCAAACAAACCTCCCCCCTGGGAAGGAACCCTTGTGTGGCTACACTTATCGAATGATGGCACTTCCTCCCCCGCTTCTCTGTTCCTCTCCTGCTCCTCTATCCCCCCCCCCATGATGCACTGGTCCCCCATGCGCCTCTGTCTCATGTCCCTCATGATGCTCTGGTTCGCCGCAGTGCTCACCTCCTCTCCCAGTCCAGCCCTGGTGTCTCCGTCTCCAGTGGAGAGGATGTCGTCCCCCGTCCTCCGGTGGAGAGGATGTCGTCCCCCGTCCTCCGGGTGGAGAGGATGTCGTCCCCCGTCCTCGGTGGAGGAGGATGTCGTCCCCCGTCCTCCGGTGGAGAGGATGTCGTCCCCCGTCCTCCCGTGGAGAGGATGTCGTCCCCGTCCTCCCGTGAGGAGAGGATGTCGTCCCCGTCCTCCGGTGGAGAGAGAATGTCGTCCCCCGTCCTCCGGTGGATGTCGTCCCCGTCCTCCGGTGGAGAGAATGTGAGAATGTCGTCCCCCCGTCCTCCGGTGGAGAGAATGTCGTCCCCCGTCCTCCGGTGGAGAGAATGTCGTCCCCCGTCCTCCGGGTGGAGAGAATGTCGGTCCTCGGTCGGTGGACGAGAATGTCGTCCCCGTCCTCCGGTGGAGAGAATGTCGTCCCCCGTCCTCCGGTGGAGAGAATGTCGTCCCCCGTCTCCGGTGGAGAGAATGTCGTCCCCCGTCCTCCGGTGGAGGAGAATGTCGTCCCCCCGTCCTCGGTGGAGAGAATGTCGTCCCACCGTCCTCCGGTGGAGAGAATGGTCGTCTCCAGGGGCCCTTTCTTCACTAAATGGCCACCCATTTAGTAACGCGGTTACAGCAGAGCATTGCACGCGGTTACGCAGAGCATTGCACACGGTATTGCAGAGTATTGCAGAGCATTGCACACGGTTACGCACACGGTATTGCAGAGTATTGCAGAGCATTGCACGCGGTTACACAGAGCATTGCACGCGGTTACGCACACGGTATTGCAGAGTATTGCACACGGTATTGCAGAGCATTGCACGCGGTTACGCAGAGCATTGCACACGGTTACACACACGGTATTGCAGAGTATTGCACGCGGTTACGCAGAGCATTGCACACGGTTACGCAGAGCATTGCACACGGTTACGCACACGGTATTGCAGAGTATTGCACGCGGTTACGCAGAGCATTGCACGCGGTTACGCAGAGCATTGCACGCGGTTACGCACGGTATTGCATTGCAGAGTATTGCACGCGGTATTGCAGAGTATTGCACGCGGTATTGCAGAGCATTGCACGCGGTATTGCAGAGCATTGCACGCGGTTACGCAGAGCATTGCACGCGGTTACGCAGAGCATTGCACGCGGTTACGCAGAGCATTGCACACGGTTACACACACGGTATTGCAGAGTATTGCACACGGTATTGCAGAGTATTGCACACGGTATTGCAGAGCATTGTACGCGGTTACACAGAGCATTGCACGCGGTTACGCAGAGCATTGCACGCGGTTACGCAGAGCATTGCACGCGGTTACGCACACGGTATTGCAGAGTATTGCAGAGTATTGCAGAGCATTGCACGCGGTTACGCAGAGCATTGCACGCGGTTACACAGAGCATTGCACGCGGTTACGCACACGGTATTGCAGAGTATTGCACACGGTATTGCAGAGTATTGCACACGGTTACGCAGAGCATTGCACACGGTTACGCACACAGTATTGCAGAGTATTGCACACGGTATTGCAGAGCATTGCACGCGGTATTGCAGAGCATTGCACGCGGTTACACAGAGCATTGCACGCGGTTACGCACACGGTATTGCAGAGTATTGCACACGGTATTGCAGAGTATTGCACGCGGTATTGCAAAGCATTGCACGCGGTTACGCAGAGCATTGCACGCGGTTACACAGAGCATTGCACGCGGTTACGCACACGGTATTGCAGAGTATTGCACACGGTATTGCAGAGCATTGCACGCAGTATTGCAGAGCATTGCACGCGGTTACACAGAGCATTGCACGCGGTTACGCACACGGTATTGCAGAGTATTGCACGCGGTTACGCAGAGTATTGCACGCGGTTACGCAGAGCATTGCACGCGGTTACGCAGAGCATTGCACGCGGTTACACAGAGCATTGCACACGGTTACACAGAGCATTGCACACGGTTACACAGAGCATTGCACACGGTTACACAGAGCATTGCACACGGTATTGCAGAGTATTGCACACGGTATTGCAGAGTATTGCACACGGTTACGCAGAGCATTGCACACGGTTACGCACACAGTATTGCAGAGTATTGCACACGGTATTGCAGAGCATTGCACGCGGTATTGCAGAGCATTGCACGCGGTTACGCACACGGTATTGCAGAGTATTGCACACGGTATTGCAGAGTATTGCACGCGGTATTGCAGAGCATTGCACGCGGTTACGCAGAGCATTGCACGCAGTATTGCAGAGCATTGCACGCGGTTACACAGAGCATTGCACGCGGTTACGCACACGGTATTGCAGAGTATTGCACGCGGTTACGCAGAGTATTGCACGCGGTTACGCAGAGCATTGCACGCGGTTACGCAGAGCATTGCACGCGGTTACACAGAGCATTGCACACGGTTACACAGAGCATTGCACACGGTTACACAGAGCATTGCACACGGTTACACAGAGCATTGCACACGGTTACACAGAGCATTGCACACGGTTACACAGAGCATTGCACACGGTATTGCAGAGTATTGCACACGGTATTGCAGAGCATTGCACGCGGTTACGCAGAGCATTGCACGCGGTTACGCAGAGCATTGCACGCGGTTACGCAGAGCATTGCACGCGGTTACGCAGAGCATTGCACGCGGTTACGCACACGGTATTGCAGAGTATTGCACGCGGTTACGCAGAGTATTGCACGCGGTTACGCAGAGCATTGCACGCGGTTACGCAGAGCATTGCACGCGGTTACACAGAGCATTGCACACGGTTACGCAGAGCATTGCACGCGGTTACACAGAGCATTGCACGCGGTTACACAGAGCATTGCACACGGTTACACAGAGCATTGCACACGGTTACACAGAGCATTGCACACGGTTACACAGAGCATTGCACACGGTATTGCAGAGTATTGCACACGGTATTGCAGAGTATTGCACACGGTTACGCAGAGCATTGCACACGGTTACACACACAGTATTGCAGAGTATTGCACACGGTATTGCAGAGCATTGCATGCGGTATTGCAGAGCATTGCACGCGGTTACACAGAGCATTGCACGCGGTTACGCACACGGTATTGCAGAGTATTGCACACGGTATTGCAGAGTATTGCACGCGGTATTGCAGAGCATTGCACGCGGTTACGCAGAGCATTGCACCGCGGTTACACAGAGCATTGCACACGGGTACGCACACGGTATTGCAGAGTATTGCACACGGTATTGCAGAGCATTGCACGCAGTATTGCAGAGCATTGCACGCGGTTACACAGAGCATTGCACGCGGTTACGCACACGGCGGTATTGCAGAGTATTGCACGTGGTTACGCAGAGTATTGCACGCGGTTACGCAGAGCATTGCACGCGGTTACGCAGAGCATTGCACGCGGTTACACAGAGCATTGCACACGGTTACACAGAGCATTGCACACGGTTACACAGAGCATTGCACACGGTTACACAGAGCATTGCACACGGTTACACAGAGCATTGCACACGGTTACACAGAGCATTGCACACGGTATTGCAGAGTATTGCACACGGTATTGCAGAGCATTGCACGCGGTTACGCAGAGCATTGCACGCGGTTACGCAGAGCATTGCACGCGGTTACACAGAGCATTGCACGCGGTTACGCACACGGTATTGCAGAGTATTGCACACGGTTACGCAGAGCATTGCATACGGTTACGCACACGGTATTGCAGAGTATTGCACACGGTATTGCAGAGCATTGCACGCAGTATTGCAGAGCATTGCACGCGGTTACACAGAGCATTGCACGCGGTATTGCAGAGCATTGCACGCGGTATTGCAGAGCATTGCACGCGGTATTGCAGAGCATTGCACGCGGTTACGCAGAGCATTGCACACGGTTACACAGAGCATTGCACACGGTATTGCAGAGTATTGCAGAGTATTGCACACGGTATTGCAGAGCATTGCACGCGGTTACGCAGAGCATTGCACACGGTTACACAGAGCATTGCACACGGTTACACAGAGCATTGCACACGGTATTGCAGAGTATTGCACACGGTATTGCAGAGTATTGCACACGGTTACGCAGAGCATTGCACACGGTTACACACACAGTATTGCAGAGTATTGCACACGGTATTGCAGAGCATTGCATGCGGTATTGCAGAGCATTGCACGCGGTTACACAGAGCATTGCACGCGGTTACGCACACGGTATTGCAGAGTATTGCACACGGTATTGCAGAGTATTGCACGCGGTATTGCAGAGCATTGCACGCGGTTACGCAGAGCATTGCACGCGGTTACACAGAGCATTGCACACGGTTACGCACACGGTATTGCAGAGTATTGCACACGGTATTGCAGAGCATTGCACGCAGTATTGCAGAGCATTGCACGCGGTTACACAGAGCATTGCACGCGGTTACGCACACGGTATTGCAGAGTATTGCACGTGGTTACGCAGAGTATTGCACGCGGTTACGCAGAGCATTGCACGCGGTTACGCAGAGCATTGCACGCGGTTACACAGAGCATTGCACACGGTTACACAGAGCATTGCACACGGTTACACAGAGCATTGCACACGGTTACACAGAGCATTGCACACGGTTACACAGAGCATTGCACACGGTTACACAGAGCATTGCACACGGTATTGCAGAGTATTGCACACGGTATTGCAGAGCATTGCACGCGGTTACGCAGAGCATTGCACGCGGTTACGCAGAGCATTGCACGCGGTTACACAGAGCATTGCACGCGGTTAC
Organism: Rana kukunoris; assembly: GCA_029574335.1. Taxonomy (NCBI): domain Eukaryota; kingdom Metazoa; phylum Chordata; class Amphibia; order Anura; family Ranidae; genus Rana; species Rana kukunoris. Next base: position 231,278,234 of record CM056052.1, read on the forward strand.
GCACACGGTATTGCAGAGTATTGCACACGGTTACGCAGAGCATTGCATACGGTTACGCACACGGTATTGCAGAGTATTGCACACGGTTACGCAGAGCATTGCACGCAGTATTGCAGAGCATTGCACGCGGTTACACAGAGCATTGCACGCGGTATTGCAGAGCATTGCACGCGGTATTGCAGAGCATTGCACGCGGTATTGCAGAGCATTGCACGCGGTTACGCAGAGCATTGCACACGGTTACACAGAGCATTGCACACGGTATTGCAGAGTATTGCAGAGTATTGCACACGGTATTGCAGAGCATTGCACGCGGTTACGCAGAGCATTGCACGCGGTTACGCAGAGCATTGCACGCGGTTACGCACACGGTATTGCAGAGTATTGCACACGGTTACGCAGAGCATTGCACACGGTTACGCAGAGCATTGCACACGGTTACGCACACGGTATTGCAGAGTATTGCACACGGTATTGTAGAGCATTGCACGCGGTATTGCAGAGCATTGCGCGGTTACACAGAGCATTGCACGCGGTTACACAGAGCATTGCACGCGGTTACACAGAGCATTGCACGCGGTTACACAGAGCATTGCACGCGGTTACACAGAGCATTGCACGCGGTTACACACAGAGCATTGCACACGGTTACACAGAGCATTGCCACACGGTTACACAGAGCATTGCACACGGTATTGCACACGGTATTGCAGAGCATTGCACACGGGTTACGCAGAGCCTGGACAGCAGGGGGTTCGGAGCAGCGGCGGCAGTGGGGGCAATTACAGAGGATGGGGGGTGCAATTACAGAGGAGGGGGGAATACAGAGGGGGTTGCAAATACAAAGATGGGTGCAATTACAGAGGAGGAGGGTGCAATTACAGAAGAGACAGGGAAACACAGAGGGGGGGGGGCAAACACAGAGAGGACACAGAGAGGGGGGGCAAACACAGAGAGGATCTACAGAGGGGGGGGCAAAACAGAGGAGTCAAAAGGGAGAGAGAGAGGTGACTGACAGGCAGCTGCTGGTACGGAAAGTTTTTAATAAAATAGATGCTTATAAACAATGCACTCACTCTTCATGTCAGAGCTGTAGTGGCATGTCAGTCTGTGAAGTCGGCTGTCCCATTCTCCCCTCCAATCACGCTGCTCTTACCACTGAATCGCTATGAGAAACAGAGAGCGGAGGAAACAGAGAGCCGTGGGAAACTCATGTGAACTGTCAGCCTTGATGATGGAGGCGTGGTTAAGCCTCCAGAACGCTCTGATTGGTCACAGTATATCCAGGCTGACAGCTCACTGCAGTTTCTCCACGGCTCTGTATCCTTGGCTTCCTCCAGCGATTCAGTAAAGCAGCAGCGTCGATCGGAGGGGGAGATGGGACAGCCGACTTCACAACTGACATTGCCTACTACAGCTCTAACATGGACAGTGAGTGAGTGGATTGTTTCTAAGCATCTATTTTATTAAAATCTCCTGTACCAGCAGCTGCCTGTCGCTTCTCTCTCCCTTATGTTTTAATTGCTCTGTAATTGCCTCCCCCTCCCGCTGCTGTCCGATCCCCCTGCTGTCCGGGTCCCCCTGTGTGCTGGGGCGCCTAAAAGGAGGCCCCATGGTACCCCCTGTCCGGGTCAAAACCATACAGGTGGCAACCCTATTAAACAGGAGGAGGCGGCAATATGTGTTGGAGGAGGGAGGAGAAATGAAAGGGTAATAGGCAGAGGGGCGGGAAGGGGTGTATACTGGGGGAGGTAGGGGCGGAGTGTGGCTCTTAGTTCACGAGAACATTGCTCGTTCTCGTCCGGCGTTGTAAAACGAAAAACCGCTTCTGCGCATGCGCGACCGCTAAGCCTAATGGGAACTGTAGTTCCCATTAGGCAGTGACGTTTACACTATGAACGCGCACTGCCAAACCAGGAAGTGAGGGGAAATCAGACACAGGACTGACGGAGGGGTACATTCAAGATGCTGTTTAACAGGTATAGCAATGTTTTAAAAAAAAATCATCACGTTTTTTATTCTTATATGCCTCAAGACTGCATTTGAAAAGGAAAAAAAATTTGACTTTACAACTTCTTTAATTTTTGTTTTCCTCTCTTTTTCAATTAAACCAGGTTTCAAATATCTAATTGAAGCGGAAAATAATCTTTGTGTCCCTCCAAGCTTTTGCCTTATGTATGATATACAAAGCATTTTAGAGTTGAAAATATGTTTATTGGAATTTCAACATAGTAAACATGGACAGCATGAGGTGTCACAAACAGGGAATAGTTACAGATACGTGGCAATAAGGAGTCAGCCAAATGGCTATCGCCCACAGCCGGACTCCCATCAACGTAAAACATAACGAACAGTTATAACAAGAACCCTGAAACAAAAATTGCGAGCGGTCAGGAAGACCATTTAACAGGTGACAACATTGCAACCAGAGTCTCCAGGAAGGAAACAATATAATCAAAATAAAATAAAAAAATAATAAAAAGGACAAAGACCAGAAATAAAAAAAAAAAAAAAAAACAAGAAAAGGTAAAATAAAAATAAAAATGGGGGAGGTCAAGAATCAGGGAAGTGAGAGGGAGGGGCGGGGAGAAAGAGAGAAGGAAAAAAAGGAGAGGAGAATGGTGGGAAAGAGAAGAATATAGGAAAGAGAGCTAGAGGGCCATCACAGAGTAGAGTGAGAGTTGCCGATATAGGAATTGGGAAAGACAGTATAAAGTCAGCAGGGGAGGGGAACCCAGCTTGCCTCTAGGTGGTGTTACAAATGAAAGCGATCAGGAGTGATCATGGTTGGGTGGACAACATGTTCGCCAGAGCGTCAGAGGAGGAGAAGTGGAGCCAGACGAGCCACAGCAATGTATAATTATCAAAAGTATCGTTATCCCGGGCCAGCATCTCCTCCATTCTCATGGTGTCGTTCATAATAGAAACCCAACGTGACAATGGGGGAGTTGCGGTCGATTTCCAATAGGAAGGTATGAGCTGCCTCGCCGCGAGGACATATAAAGAAACGGAAGGAGACCTCGTTTCTGCGATTTAACAGAACCTGGTAGTATAGAAAGAAGAGCAATTTTAGGAGAGGGAACTAATGAGTCACCGTGGATTTTGTTGTAACATTCAAATACCTGGGTCCAGAAGGGGCGGATCCTCTCACAATCCCACCAGACATGTAGATAAGTCCCACAGCAGCGCGGAGCATCGCCAACAGGATGCTGGGGTGGACGGGAATATTTTGTGCAACACGGAGGGAACCCTGTACCATCTTGACAGAATCTTGTAGTTTCTTTTCCTGTGCGTAGCAGGAGATCGTGGACTTGTGAGTAAAGTAAAAAGAGGTCTGCCAGTCCGCCTGCTGGATGTCCTCGCCCAAATCTGCAGACCACATCCCAGTGTAAGAGGGTAGTTAGTTCGGGTGCGTAAGTGTTTGTAAGAGGCTATATATGGCCGAGAGTAGATGTCTGGGCGTCTCCGAGAGGGAACACAGTTGTTCAAACTCTGTAAGAGGGCGGGTGTACCTGAGAGGAGGAGTGCAGGTGCCTTGTGAGTGTGGACAAGTGTAGTGTAGTAAGCCAGTCATGAGAGCCTGCCGGTGTCACTGGCGACCCCAGCGTAGGATGCACAAAGGAGCGTGCCTGGGGCCATTCAGTCCTTTTAAAGGGGCCTAACGATGACACGTTAAAGCCTTGGGGAAAGGAGGGATTGTCGAATAGGGAGGACAGTGGAGAGGGGTCGGAGGATAGTAGGGAACACAACCCCCTGTTGTACCATAGTCTGAGAGAGGCCAGTGTAAGCAGGGAGGAAGAGGGTATGCGTGCTAGTTCAGTCCTATATCCCCATAAAAGTGCTCGGAGGTCTATGTGAGACAAGTCCTGCTCCACGGCAACGGAGGCCTTCAGAAAAGGACGCGGGAACCATTCCAAGACACGCGCAACGTGTGTGGCCTTGTAGTAGGTCTCGAAGGTCAGGGATGCCCGCCCCTCCCCCCCGTAGCTTTGGGCGGGGGTGAGCACATTGTTCCTAACCCTAGGTAGCCCCCGTCTCCACAGGAATCTGATGGCTAGAGAGCGTAGGGAGTTGAAGAAGGACTTAGGGATCAAGATGGGGACCGATTGAAGGAGGTACAGGAGTTTGGGTAGAGTGTCCATCTTCAGGGTGTTGATCCGCCGCCCGAACCATGGTAGAGAAGACCCCCCCCACTCCTCCAAGTCCTTTCGTAGCGAGGAGAGCAGGGGAACATAGTTTGAAGAAAAGAGGTTGGAGAGATTAGAAGGAATAATGACACCTAGGTATGAGATTCCCCTCGTCTGCCATTTAAAAGAGAAATTGGCCTTGAGCAAAGTCATCGTGGCGGCGGGAAGGGAGACGTTGAGAGCCTCAGTCTTAGACAGATTGAGTTTGAAGTTGCTAAATGTGCCAAAGCGGCGGAATTCCGCGAAGAGGGATGGCAAGGAGATATGGGGGTCCTGTACGTATACCAAAAGGTCATCGGCATAGAGGGACAGTTTGTAATGGGAGGAAGGGTGTTTGGATACCGCGTATGGAGACGTTTTGTCTAATGGCACAAGCTAAGTGTTCTATTACAATGACAAATAAAAGTGGGGATAGGGGGGGCAACCCTGCCGAGTTCCATTGGAGATGTCAAAGGACGCAGAGGCAGAACCGTTGACCAAGACCGAGGCTGAAGGTTGTGAGTAAAGGGACATCACTTTGGAAATAAAGGGCTTTCCCAGGCCCAATTGTTCCAACGAGAGTCGAAGAAATCCCCAGTTGACCCGATCGAATGCCTTTTCGGCGTCGAAAGACGAAAGAGAGGAGACAAGCCTTCAACCCTTTACGTTGAATGAAAGAGATTAAATGAATCGTTTTGGTAGTGTTGTCCCTTGCCTCGCCGCCTGCCTGGGACAAAACCCACCTGGTCATTGTGGATCACACCCGGGAGTAGAGGAGATAAACGATTGGCCAAAACTTTTGCAAACAGCTTTAGATCTACGTTGAGTAGGGATATAGGCCTATAGCTGCTGCATTGGGAGGGGTTCTTTGCCAGTTTGGGTAATACAGAGATGTTAGCAGATAACAGAGTCTTAGGCGGTGTGAGGGAGTCATCCATGGCATTAAAGGCCTTAGCCATCAACGGGGATAAGAGTGGGGCAAAGGTCCTGTAAAAACGTGGGGTGTATATACAAAGCATTTTAGCACGTTATGGCAAACTTAGGTCTCAAGGTGCCCTCCTCCAGCAAAGCAAGATCTGCGCTCCCCCTTGCTGCTCTATTGTCACCTATGACACCATTTCACTGTCTTGTTTTGGGTCTGGAGTTCAGTGATCGCGATTTACCAGCCAGGGACACACGCACAGGTACTTTGTCCTGGTATCCATTGCGGCTGAGATTGTACACTGAGCTACAATATAATCATTTTGGTCAAATGCACATAAATACAAGTTATAACCCCTGTCAGATCTTTTGTTTCCATCTGTATCCCCTTGGGATGATTTGCCTTTACCTCCTGTCCCAAAGCCAAAAGAGGAAGTGAAAGTAAATCTCTGCAAAGTATATAGCTGGGTGTACATGTTGTGTTTTTTTCATTGTACCAGTGTGTTGAATTAAAATAATTCACGTATCCCTGCATCGACACAAGTGATGTGGATGTGGATGCAGGGATTTTTGCTGCTGTTCTATTGTATTCTGACCCCCCAGTCGGAATACACAGATCAGCACTACAGTCATTGGCTGCAAGCAACGAACAGAAGCCATTACAGCCGCTTCTGTTAAACAGACAGCAGTAGGCATGTGCACTACCGAAAAATTTGTTTCCTTTTGTTTCATTTGTTTTTTGTTTTTTTCGTTGATCGGATCATTAGTTATGACCGCCGTTCAATACTTTGGATCATTCATATCTTCAGATGCATTCATATTTGTTCTGTTCCATTCCTTTAGAGGCGGCATTCGTTATTTCGGATTATTTGTAGCTTCAGATGCATTCTTATTAGTTCTGTTCCATTTGTTTAGATGTGACATTCGTTATTTCGAATAATTTGTGACTTCGGATTGTATTTGTATTCGTTACGTTCACTAACAGTTACTTTAGCCAAATTTGAAAGGAAATGCCAATAAAAATGTAAATTGGATCGCTCCCAAATTAGCTGCTATGGTGCAGAGATCTGAATAGAAGAATTACTGACCTACCTAGAATTTAATAGTTTATAATAATAAATAATAATACTAAAAACTAGAATAATAAATAATAATAATACTAAAAACTAGAATTAATAGTTTATAATTTCATTACAACAGAAGACACAAAAAATGCAATGATCCGAATGTAATTGATTAGTTAAACTCATAGGTTAAATTGTTTTTCACTCTTCTGGATTTTTGTTCTTTTGGATTTTCTTTTATTCAGATTTTTGTTCTTTCGTATTTTCGTTCTTTATGACAATTTTTTTCCATATGCATTCATTCGGATGCTTCTGAATATACCGATAATGCCAAAGTAAGCTTAAAAATGAATTTGTAACAATACAAATTGCACAGGTCTAGACCGCAGTACACACAGAGCGAAATTCAGCCAGTTCCTGCTAAACCAGCTCATTTTTGATCTGCATATACCATGCTTTAGGGAATCCCTGGTTGTTATTAGGGTCACAAGAACTAATGTGACAACTAATGTGAACTAATTGTGACAACCCAAAGTGTGGGATTTTCTTTCACTTTCGGTAATAATGGTATAGGGAATATAGAGGGAACATCTCCTAAACTGGGGCACAGACAGCAATAAAAACCCAACAGGTTTTGTAATCCATTTGTGTATCCACCAATTTATCCAGAAAAAAAATTGCTTTTAGTTATACTTTAGGGGCAAGTAGCTTTCCCCGCGGGATCGTAGTATCAGCTGGGGACAGGGCCGGTCCGCCCTATAGGCTCACTATGCAAGCCGATTAGGGCCCAGCAAAGTTTTGGAGGGCCCCCAAATTACTAGAGGCCCACCTGGTGAGAAGTAATGTTCGCCCCTCACCCTTTTCAACTCGCTGGCTGCATGGGATAAGAGGTAAGAAGTCAGCACCCCCTGCCCTCTCACTCAATGTAAGATGCCATTTCCGACAGCAGAATACCCCCCCCCCCCCCCGCGTTTCTCAACTTTAATGAGACACATAATTTTGCTTAGGGAGGTCAGGATTGGCACTGGCTGGGGATAACCTCATTGGTCAAAGCTCATTTTTAAGTCCTTAGAATTTTGCCTAAATTTAGATGTTTTGTTTCTTCCTAGCCGTATACATGATCCATCTGTTATTCCTTTAACTGTGCTTTGGATGACATGATGGGGTTGATTTACTAAAGGCAGTTGCTCCAGAGCTTAGTAAATGAGGTAAAGCTTCAAAGAACACCCAATCACATGCAAGGAAGAAAAAAAAATGCATTTTTGCTTGCACATGATTGGATGATGGAAGTCAGCAGAGCTTCTATTCATTTACTAAGCTCTGGAGCAACTCCTCTTGCTGAGTGCAACTGCAGTCTATTTGCCTTTAGTAAATCAACCCCATTTCTGCAATTTTCCCTTGAAATATAGCGCTACTTATTTTACCATCTAAAATGTGATCTGTATAAGCAGTAAAACACAAATTCTTATTAGCATTTAAATATATATATATAAAAAAAAAACTAAATAAAAAAACAATCACCCACAATTATTTATATTCTATATGCTCTTAAAATCCCATATACAGTATATATTTCCAAATGATGGTACAAATCTTGCACTCATTGATGCACATTTCTGTCAAAAGAAATTAGAATAGTGATTTAATTGACTTAATAGTGACAATTAACTTAAAACTGTGACTTAATAAATAATCCAGTGCCTTCATCAAAACTCCTTTGTCTTAAAATGATCTGTGTTTCAAAAAAAAGGACAGCTTGCATTTCCAATTGATTTGGAATATATGAAGACAAGCTTTGCAAATGAGTACAGGCTCATTTAAAATTCTTGTGCCATTCTATATGTTTCTATCTATGTAACAGCTGTTTAGAATCTCTTAGATATTCTGGAAATTCCTAAGGATTGTATCAGCAAATCCACCCACATGCCCAAAGTTTAGCCCAGCTATTACTGATCTACAAGTAGGCAAATGCATATTATTATAATTTTTTTGGTCATGTCGTGGATTACTGGTGTTATATGTGATGTGGGAACCATAATTTCTGTCATCTCCAAGGTTATTTTTCTTTGATGCACACCTTTCATCTCACAGAAATGTTCTGAATTATTTTGTGGGATTACTTTTTTGCAAACTCACCTTTAATTGACTTTCTTCTTTTTTTTTATATAATCGCTTTTGTTTCCACCCTTATCTAAATTTTTAGTCACTATGACGTTGTTCTCTAAAAAAATGTATTGTCCTTCTTAACCACTTTAGCCCCGGACCATATTGCTGGTCAAAGACCAGAGCACTTTTTGTGATTCGGCACTGTGTCGCTTTAACTGACAATTGCACGGTCGTGCGATGTGGCTTCAAAACAAAATTGGCGTCATTTTTTTCCCACAAATAGAGCTTTCTTTTGGTGGTATTTGATCATCTCTGCGATTTCTATTTTTTGCGCTATAAACAAAAATAGAGCGACTATTTTGAAAAAAATGCAATATTTTTACATTTTGCTATAATAAATATCCCCAAAAAATATATTAAAAAAACATTTTTTTTCCTCAGTTTAGGCCGATACGTATTCTTCTACATATTTTTCGTAAAAAAATATCGCAATTAGCGTTTATTGATTGGTTTGCGCAAAATTTATAGCGCTTACAAAAAAGGGGGTAGTTTTATGGCATTTTTGTTAATATTTTTTTTTTACTAGTAATGGCGGTGATCAGCGTTTTTTTTCAGTACCGAGACATTATGGCGGACACATCGAACAATTTTGACAAATTTTTGGGACCATTGTCATTTTCATAGCGATCAATGCTATAAAAATGCATTGGATTACTATAAAAATGCCATTGGCAGTGAAGGGGTTAACACTAGGGGACAGGGAAGGGGTTAAGTGTGTTCCTGGGTGTGTTCTAACTGTATGGGGGGGGGGTTGACTCACTAGGGGAAATCACTGATCTCCTATTCATACATTGTATGAACAGGAGATCAGCGTTTCCCCCGCTGACAGGACCGAGAGCTTTGTGTTTACACACAAAGCTCCCGGTTCCTGCTCTGTAACAAACAAGCGCGCGTGCCCGGCGGCGATCGCGCCCACCGGGCACGCGCACGGGACTCGGGGGAGAAGCGGGGGCGCGCACGCAGGCCGCCGGCGGCGCGCACGCGCCCCCTAGCGGCCGCTAAAGGGAGGACGTAGAGCTACGTGCTCTCGTCCAGCAGTGCCGACCTGCCGCCGTAGAATGACGGTGGGCTGGTCGGCAACTGGTTAAATGGTACCACTGAGGTGTACTTTAAGCTGTGTTAATTCAATCTATACACTCCTTTGGAAAAAAAAAAAAAAAACACTGGGATTTATTTATGGGAATAATTTTTTTATGCAGTGGTATATGCAGGGCTTTTTTTCAGCAGGAACGTGGGGGAACGCAGTTCCGGCACCTCCTGTACTGACTGTATGTAATCGCAAGGGGTGCTGGTGTGTGCTGCAGGGTATTGATGCTCACTGCTGGGGATCTATTCTAGCTGGAGGGGATCTATTTTTTCAGAGGGGTTTATTGCTGCTGAGGAGGTCTATTGTCGCCGGGGGTGGTGTGGCAGGCGCAGCACTATGAAGTGCCTCATGTGCTGTGGCATTAGAAGAATTGTGATATCTCTGACTTTTCAGTCCAACAAGACTGTCTATTACTCTGAAATTCCTCTATTGCCGTTCTATGGAAGCAGTAGGTTTAAAGAGCACACCAAATGCTTAAAATAACTTCTTTATTAACAAAATGGTGGTTCAAATATTCAATCTTGTCGTTTAACATAAGATGGTGGATATATTTCTTTCTTCAGTATTTACTCTCTCTCTGTAAGTTATTAAAGCATTCTCTGATTTCTCTGAAAGGTATAACTGTGGTTTGCAACTTGGTTTGCAGGGTTGCTTTTGCAGGGTTAGCTTAGTTTGGTTTGAAGGTATGGTATGGTTTGGAGGTCAGTATACAGATCAGATCAGTATACAGTTCTAACTACACTATTTACAATAAGAACATATATATATATATATATATATATATATATAACTGTGTCACATACCTATTTTTATCCCCTGGCTTCCATAAAACAAGACTCTGGCCTTGTGTGTCTGCTCTCTGTCTCTGTGTGGCTGTCTCTGTGGTGGAATTATCTAGTAGCACATGGAGTAATAGGAACCTCCCAGACAGAGTGTTTGTAAAGCTGGCTGTGACTGGTCAAGACTCTGCTCAATGTGAGATTGGCTGTGATTGGGTCAAGGCTTCTGATGAGTCACAAAAGCTTAACTCTATGCTTGCTGGCATAAATTCAACTGTGTTATTCCTTACCTCCTGCTGCCATACAAACAAATGACTCTTAAAGGCATATTTTTTATTTTCCTTCTGTGAACACAACATACAACTGTTATATGATATCCAAGCCAGGTGACTCGGAAAAGGGGAGTTCCTGCATCCATTGTCTGAGAAAAAAAGGACTGGGTATATGTATTTGTTATGACAAAAGTGCCATACAGTAAAAGTGTCAAGTAAGAACTAATTGAATTTATCAAACAAGTCTTTACTAACAATGAAAGCTTCATGAATTTAGCACAAGGCTTCTTACTACATACACACTTACCTTTTTGGTTTCGGGTTTAATACCGCTTTAATATAGGTAATCAAATAAATCCAAATGTTCAGTGGATGCAAAACCTTTAGAAAATAAGAATATGTCTTTCCGATTTAAACATCTTTTAGATTAATGAGTCATGTTGTTTATTTAGGAACTTGTTTATTCCACTTATATTTTTGTAGCCCTGTGTGAGGCTCCAATCACACTAAGGCTCCATTCACACTAATGATTTTTTTGATGCATTTTGCAGAAATGTAGGGACGTTTTTTATCATGGTTTCCTATGGATCAATGCTTTTTTGTGCCTCTACGTTTTTGGAAAGGGTCAGGGACTTTTTTTCCTGCAAAAAGCAGAGTTTTGCATGTAATAGAATTCAATGGCCCTGCATCCAAAACGCAAGTACCGCGTTTTTACCATGATTTTGCCACGATTTGCATTTTGCAGGTTTTTTTTAACCTGTTTATAGCTGGTTGTTAAAGGAAATGTAAAAAAATAAAAATTACTGGCAAAAAAAAAATGCGAAACGCAAATCACGGTAAAAATGCACGTCAAAAAAAGCAGCAAGCACCGCAAAAAGCATTGCAAAAACGCTCAAAAGCAACATGCATAGGTGTGAATCGAGCCTGATGGAGGACTTTTATCTTGCAAAGCTGTAAATGGTAGGTGAAGTAGTTTTAGTAATTTGCCACTAGATGTCGTTAGAGTAGAGTTTCTTACATGCTTTCTCTATGCGTGGATCTTTGTAGTTGAATTTTGACTACTGTATTTAGACTTTGTAACAAAAATGGCATGTTAAGCAAATATGTACAATGATTAGTGTAATAACTATTTGTTTGTAAATGTTTTTAATGTTTGATGGTTTGTAAATTGTGATATTAGGAACACCTGATGCTTGATAAAGATATGGGGCTAGATTCAGAAAGGTTTACGCAGGCGTATCCTGAGATACGCTGACGTAAGTACAAATGTGCGCCGTTGCATCTTTACGCCGATTCAGAAAGCAAGATACGCCGAAAAACATGGCTTCAGCCGTCCGATGTAACTTGCTTACACCAGCGTATCATGGGCGCATAGTTACGCTGGACGCATTCGGCGTTCTCATGTTAAATATGCAAATGAGCAAGATACGCCGATTCACGAACGTACGTACGCCCGTCGCAGTAAGCTACGCCGTTTATTTAAGGCGTTTTTGAGGCGTAAAGATGAACCACCAAACAGATGGCGCAGCCAATGTTAAGTATTGACGTCGGGAACAGCCGTCGATTCAGAATGGGGCTGGGCGTAGGTTACGTTCACGTCGAAAGCATTGACTATTTGCGACGTGATTTTGGAGCATGCGCACTGGGATACGTCCACGGCCGGCGCAAGCGCCGTTGGTTCGGCGCGTCTTTTACGTGGCGTCACGATTCATTAACATACAACACGCCCACTACCAGCCTACTTTGAATTACGCGCATGCCGGCACATTTACAATAGGGCGCAAGTTCTTTCTGATGGTAATATGGCCCATGGTAATAGATAGTGTTCCACTATTTAACCTCCCTGGCCGGATGATTATGACAGATTTTTGCATCTCAAAGCGGTACATTGTTTTAAATAGAAATTTGGCTTTTTATATTGTAAGCCTGTAATTATTAGTAATAACACTTAAATCTGTCCAAACAAGAGTTTAGTAAACATCCTGGGTATGATAAAGTTTGAAACACAAAATCATATATAATATAATAAATAACTATAAATAATTATGAAAAATAATAATATAATAATAATAATAATAAAATTACATTTCCTCACAATTTACTATCACTCAATTCTGCAAGTGATTCTTATTTATTATCGCTGTTATTATCTGATCTAATACCGCTTTTGACGTACAGGTACACATTTTTGGTTGCTATGGACAATCTCAAGTTTCCAGGCAGAAAGAACAGTATATATAATATAAAACTGCATGCAGGGCACTGGACAAAGCTAAAATTCGGCAGCGACGGCCACCGATTGTAGGCAGGTCATGTGGCACATCAGGGGAGGGTCAGGGTACGAGCGCCATACATCTCTGTGACTCGTGGGCTGGCTGCAGAGAAGACTGAACTGACTGACTGAACTAAAAATAAAGTGCCGTGTGATGTTATTGATGATGATGACCAGCCTCTTTAGTACTGTATCCCCTTCAGCTCTCCATAGGAGCCATCCAGCGGACTCAGCCAGTGCTCCATGCCCCCCCCCCAGCAGCAGCACTACCAGCAGACTCCCCACCCAGCCAGGACTCAGCCAGCACCCCCCCGCCAGCAGACTCAGCCAGACTCAGCCAGAGCAACCCCCACTGACTCAGCCAGCACTCCAGCCAGCAGCCAGCCCACCCACCAGCAGACTCAGCCAGCACCCCCTGCCAGCAGACTTTCAGCCAGCTCTCCCCTGCCCAGACTCAGCCAGCACCCCCACAGCAGACTCAGCCAGCACCCCCCCCCTGCCAGCAGACTCAGCCAGCACCCCCCTTTCCAGCAGACTCTGCCAGCACTCCCTGCCAGCAGACAGCCAGCACCACCCCCCCGCCAGCAGACTCAGCCAGACCCCCCCACCGCCAGCAGACTCAGCCAGGGCCCACCCCCACTAGCAGACTCAGCCAGCCCCCCCGCCAGCAGACTCAGCCAGCGCCCCCCCCCACCAGAAGACTCAGTCAGCACCCCCCCTCGCCAGCAATGTGAATTGTGAATTTGTTGGCACTAATGGTTGGGCAAGTTGAGGCTGCATTTGATGGTCACAGTGAGACTGTAATGCCGGGCACAGTGTGAGACTGTAATGCTGGGCACTGTGTGAGACTGTAATGGTGGGCACAGTGTGAGACTGTAATGGTGGGCCCAGTGTGAGACTAATGCTGGGCACAGTGTGAGACTGTAATAGTGGGCACAGTGTGAGACTGTAATGGTAGGCACAGTGATGTTGCATTCCTGGGCACAATGAGGCTGTAATTTTGCATGGTGGACATCCAAATTGCTGCAACATTTTCGGCTACGAGTTTTCACTAGGATTGCTGATCTGACATCACGCGATTGGGACTCGGTATATGCTGTTTCTGATCCCCTGTCATAAGGGATCGTGGGTTTCCGGTAAGAGACCAATCCATAAGTTTGGTGGAGGACACACTTTTTTGTCTTTGGTCACGTTCATCAATCTGTCACGATCCAGAAGCACGGGTGTTTATTTAACTTCTTTTCACTGACTCTCTTTCTGATAATGCTCTGGACTGTGTATTAATTGAGAGTTAAAGTCTATATTCAGTGGAGGGTCATATATTTGTATACCATCATATAGTTTTGTTTTTTGGTATATTACTAATCACCAACATTTAAGGTGACTGTTTATTGGCTAGTGGCCACTAGAGGTCACCTTTAATACATATTTGTGTTTATTCACTTGTATTTATTTGTGTTTGATAATATATTTGAGGTAGCGAGATTTCTTTTTCCTATGTTTATTTCTTGTATTTATTGTTTACATGCAAATCGCAGCACCTGGGTGAGCACATTTTATTATGTTATAGCTCCCTTTTTCTTTTCTTTTGTTAATTTTAGCATAGTTTTTTTTCTTCTTCCCAATGAGGCTGCAATGGTGGGCACAGTGAGGCTGCAATGGTGGGCACAGTGAGGCTGCATTCACAGGCACAGTGAGGCTGCATTCACGGGCACAGTGAGGCTGTAATGGTGGGCACAGTGAGGCTGCATCATGAGCACAGTGAAGCTCTACAGTCTCTAACCATCTCCTGTATTATGTCTGTGGTCTCTAACCATCTCTTGTATCATGTCTGCGGTCTCTAACCATTTCCTGTTTCATGTACTCGGTCTCTAACCATCTCCTGTATCATGTCCTCAGTCTCTAACCATCTCCTGTATCATGTTCTCAGTCTCTAACCATCTCCTGTATCATGCCCGCAGCCTCTAACCATCTCTTTTATCATGCCCGCAGCCTCTAGCCTATAAGGAGAGAAAATGTTCTATTCTTGCAAAAGCTGTTTATACCTGTGGGAATCTCCAGACAGGCACAGATAGTCACAACGGTGACGATGAACAGTGGCGATTGTTCCGGAGGTGGGGGGGGGGGGGTTAGGGCGCAGTTTGCCATTTTTGCCCTGGGCACCAAATGACCTTGTCCCAGCACTGGCTATGATGAAGCCATTTCACAGGATTAGGTAACCAGGTATGTCTTTATGATGACCACAATTATGTGAAATTCCTTTCATTCATAGCTCAGACACTTCCCTCTTTTCTCAAAGGACAAATGGCTTTTCTGCTTGTAGTAAGGTGTAATATTTCCTGACACATTGTTCGGGAGTCGCATTACAACATTCCAAGAAGGACAGAACTTATTTTAAAGGGAAATAATGGCTGAACTCCTTATACGAACATTAGGTGTCTCTGTTATTCGGTCTGTTACTTTGTCGATAGATGGCATGCCGTCAGCATTTAGCATTCTATGAATTTTTGTGTCACTATTACCATCTAGTGGTTAAATAATAAATGACATGGTGGCTACATTTTGCAGTACACATTTAAACTATGGAGTTACTAGCGATTACTAAGCACTGAAGCTACAGTGCGAAACGTTAGCTTTTGTCCCAATTTTTGCTGTGGCATGTTTATTTTGTGATCGACGTTCATTAAAGGAACATTTTTGGAGTGCGGCTGTCCAAGTTTCTTTTGTATTTTTGCATAAACTATGGGGTTGATTAACTAAAGGCAAAATAAACTGGACACTTTGTGTGCAGTTACACTCCCCAGACAGTGGCGTCTCCAGCTTTCATATTTAGGGGGGGGGGCACATGGGGGACAGGGACAAAAGTAGGGGGGCCAACTATAAAATGCAATTATTATATATAATATATATATATATATATATATCTCCTGGGGCCCTTTACTACGATCCCACAAGGGGCCCTTTTACATGTTCTGCAGTGAGCTCCCTTCCTACTATACTGGGGCCCCCCAGGGTGGCAGAAAACAAGAGATATATGTCACCAGCACACCAAGAAAATATAAGGGTCCAAAGCAGTGGGAGAACTTTAAGGGTTGCAAAGGTTGTCTGGTGTTCTGCCACTGTGGGGTTCCCCAGCTGTCCTGTCCCTGCTATTGACAGCGCTGGTCTGGCATCTATCTCGCTGGCAGCGGCGGCAGTCCATTAGGACCTAGTGCTGGTGACATTATGGGTGCATGCAGGGGAAGGCTGGCACTATTGGTTATAGAGGGCGGAGCCCCCAGCTGGTCACCTAGCAGCAATAATGCTGTATAACCTTCTCTGTTGACATGCTGATCGGGATGTGATCCAGGTAATGCTCCCAGTCAGATCCAATAAATACAGTATTTATTAGCATCAAGAGTACAACCACATAAATAAGAAGGCCAGTATGGTGGCCTGAGTTTATGGGAGGAGCCCGGAGGGTATTTAAGCAGCCCACTCACACATGCTCTTTGTCGGTTCAGTGTGCGGTACTACACGTCACTGGGCCGACTCTTCCCAGCTAACCTCATGTCCGTGAGTCTGCACATTCAGTTGCATTCGACACCCTCCCGCCCTTCCCTTTTTCAGGGCACTTCTCAGCATATCCTTCTTCAATTAACTACCCATTACTTACTTTGGTTATGCCCCCTTTTCTTGGCATACTGACCAGACCACCAAGGCACACTTCAGGTCTATTTATGTTGTAAGTCTTGTCGCGTGTTTATGTGATCCACCTCACTCTCGGTCAGAGGGTAACGTCCATAAATATATATATATAATCAAACGTATGTTCCGCAGCCGTGTGGGCTTCTATGCCTGTAAAGTGTGGGCTCTATGCCTGTAAAGTGTGGGCTTTGATCAATAAAATCTCTGATATTTAACACTGGGATTTGACTGGGAGCATCACCTGGATTGCATCACGATCAGCATGTCAGAGAAGGCTCCACTGCTGCTAAGCAACCTGCAGGGAGCTCACTCAACTGTCTACAACCAATAGAGATGGGCTCGGGTGTGTTTGAAATCCCACATGCCCAATCCCACCAGGAAGCCAACACTCCACAGTGCTAATCACAGCCACTGAGACATTTCCTGATCTGTGCAGAGCTGCGGACCGGGAAATCTCTCACTGCCTGTGATTAGCGCTGTGCAGTGTGGGCTTCCTGGCAGGCTCTGGCGTGTGGATTTTTGAACATGCCCAGCCCATCTCTAACAACAAATTGTGCTGGCCCTCCTGTACATCAGCTCCATAAAGTAACCAGCACTGGGTTCCAATGTGCTGCCGCCGCTGCCAAAGAGACAGAGACCAGCGCTGTGAATAGCTGGGACAGGACAGCAATGGTCCACACTGGGTGGATCATTCCTTTTTTTTTTTCATTCAACCTAATAGTTGAATGAAAAAAAAGTGATCAATGTATGGGCTGCCTAAGAGCTAAGACCAGCCATAGACAGTTTAACTCTCAGCTGGTTCAGCAGGAACTGGCTGAGATTTGAACTATTAATGAGCAGATTCTCTTATGATTATCACTAGTGGTTGCTGTATAGCCACTAGTGAGAATCACTGTTTGTCGGGAGAATACAATTGCTGGGCAGGAGGGATATTCCCCTGTCAGCGTTGTCTGTTGATGGGGGAATCATGCAAGTTTCTTTCCTACAATCTGTGGATGTAGGAAAGAAATTTGCACTGTATATTACCTGCCTAACTGAAAGTAAAAGTGTAACAAAATGGCCTGTGATACCCAGAGACTTTTGAAGGATGGGGGGTACTCCTGTGCCAGCATCTCTAATGACTCTTGGGTCTAGGGTCATCCTGTGCACCTTTTGGGCATAGGTTGATTGAGAAATGATAATGATAAATTACATGGGATGGGACATTACTGATAATTCATGTTTTGCAGGATATCTTTAAATATTACAAGTTGTTAAAGTCTGACTCTGACAGGTCAATAGAGTGTTTTCATTCTGTCAGGGTCCCAGCGCTCACAGCGCTCAATCCGTGCACAGGCACGTTAGAATCGCGTCACGGCGCGTGTCCGCGCATCTGGGGCGCGCGTGCGGTGGTGCGGTGGCGGGCAGCGGCGCGGACGCATGCACGAGCGCGCGGACGTGCGCGCCTCCTCCCGGGACCAATCACAGACCTGACAGGCCTATTTAAACTCAGCCCCTGTCTTTGCACAGGTTGCTGGTTTATCGTCAGCTCTGAGTAAAGCTTTGACACTTTGACTTGTGCCCTTTGACCTGGATTTACTTACTCAGCTCTCACCTGGAAAAACCTGACCTCGGCCTGTTTGTGAACTCTCCTGCCTTCTTGAACCCCTTTGACCTCGGAACCGTGACCTGGATTTGCTTCTGTCTCCTGCCCTTGAACTTCGGCTTACATACCTGGACTTGTCTTAGCGCTACCCGGAACCCCGGACGTTTTTACCTGTACCCGGACCTGCTTCCATTCGTCTGCTGGCTTTTTGAACTGTGCCCTGGGACTTTACCACTTCCACCTGCCTTGGTGACCCTCCAGCACCTGCAGCACATCTCAGCCTCTGACCTCCAGTGCCTGCATCCTAATCTACCTACCCCCCCCGTACCGTTACCGGGTATACCTCCCTTGTGCCTCTGCCTTCTGTCTCCAATTCCAGGGGGCAGGTGCGCTTGGTCGTAAAGGTGAGCCGTCCTCAGCATCTCGGCCTCGGTAAGTACTTGTGTTTCTGACACATTCAATGTGCTTTGAGGTGTTAATTGAGTCTGCTCCTAGACATTCCATTGTGTGATGCTAATACTGTTTTGTGTCCATTGTGCTAATTAGATCTGCTTCTAAGACCTGTTCATTGTGTATGCTAATGACACTGTTAAGATGTGGAATGTGACTTGTCAAGCTGTAGTAATTAACCCCTCTAAATGCAGAGCCAGACCGTCTGGGTAATAAGTAGTAATTAACTCATCGGAATGTTATTATCTAAAATAATGTGTATGAAGCCCCCACTGTGTGATGTGTGGGTGGAGTGTGTCTTTGTCCCTGTAATTAACTGTAACATGCTTGTACTGTATATAAGAAAGCTAAGTTACCATTAAAGGATTCATTCATTCATTTTGGAACCAGTACCAGAGCTTGTGTTGTCTCGGATATTCTGGGAAATGAAATGGGTCGTGTCTGATGTCTGTCGGACTGTCGGATAAGCTGTCGTGGGGCGATGGAATGGAATATCGTAAACGGTGGTGACCGTTACAGAAAGTAAATTGTGAATTTCTTGAAAGAACAGGAGAGGGGAGGGAGACAGATGGGGGAGAGAAGGGATGGAGATAATGCAGTTCAGTGATTACAGTGTACTGCAGTCTGCAGTGCACACACTTACCCACGGTCCAGGCTAGAATCTCAGGCATCATTCACACACATGCTGCTGATTTTCATATTTTCTGAACACACATCCCCTCTCTTCAGATACAGCAGTGTGGGCAGGACTGAAAGGAGGAGGAGGAGCTGTATTCCTCCCTGCTCGTATGTGAGGAGAGTGGGGGGAGGTGGCTGGACTCGCTGGGCTGTAAAAGAGTGTCATAGACTGACACTCGGCTCAGCTTGCAGTCACCACTCTCGGAATTTACAGGCTGGTTCTCCTGTCCAAAGGACGGGAGAAATCAGTCTGTTTTTTCAGTAACTGAGATGAAGGCTTGGACCCCCCCTCCCCCACAGTGCTCATGGAGTCCTTTCTGTAACTCGCTCTTCTCCGTGCCAATGAGGATGCAGGGGAAGGAGCAGATCAGACGGCTGTGGTTGTGTGAACGCTTGCATTATGCAGTGTCAGCGAGCAGAGGGAGGGGGGAGGAATGCCCCGCAGAGCTGACTGGGGATGCTCTTCCTCTCAGGAGAGACTGTTACCCCAGGGGCGGCCCGAGAAAAAAAAATGCAAAACATTTTTTTTGGGGGGCACATGGTGGGGCACAGCATAATTTTGGGGGGGTCAGGACCCCCTCTGGCCCCCCCCCCAGAGTCGCCTCTGCACAGTGGTCGCACAGTGGTAACACAGACTCTTCCTACAAACACAGGCTGACCTGCGGTCAGCCTTTCACGAAGCATAGTGGGAACATAGTGGTAGCACAGTGGTATCATAGTGGTAACATAGTGGTAACAGAGTGGAAGCATAGTGGGAACATAGTGGTTGCATAGTGGTAACACAGTGAAAGCATAGTGGGAACATAGTGGTAGCATAGTGGAGCATAGTGGTAACACAGTGGGAGCATATTGGTAACACAGGGGAGCACAGTGGAAAAATAGTGGAGCATAGTGGTAACATAGTGGAGCATAGTGGAACATAGTGGGAACATAGTGGCAGCACAGTGGTAACACAGTGGTAACACAGTGGTTGCACCGTGGTAGCACAGTGGTAACACAGTGGGAGCACAGTGGGAGCACAGTGGTAGCACAGTGGTAACACAGTGGTAACACAGTGGGAGCACAGTGGTAGCACAGTGGTAGCACAGGGGAGCACAGTGGGAGCATAGCGGAGACATAGGGGAGCATAATTGGAACATAGTGGAGCACAGTGGGAGAATAGTGGTAGCATAGTGGTAACACAGTGGGAGCATAGTGGTAGCACAGTGGTAGGACAGTGGTAGCACAGTGGTAACACAGTGGGAGCACAGTGGGAGCATAGTGGTAGCACAGTGGTAGCACAGTGGTAACATAGTAGCATAGTGGTTGCACAGTGGTAGCATAGTGGTTGCATAGTGGTAACACAGTGGTAGCACAGTGGTAACACAGTGGGAGCACAGTGGGAGCACAGTGGGAGCATAGTGGTAGCACAGTGGTAACATAGTAGCATAGTGGTTGCATAGTGGTTGCACAGTGGTAGCACAGTGGTAACATAGTGGTAGCACAGTGGTAACATAGTGGTAGCATAGTGGTAGCACAGTGGTAATATAGTGGTAGCACAGTGGTAACAAAGTGGTAGCATAGTGGTAGCACAGTGGTAGCACAGTGGTAACATAGTGGTAACACAGTGGAAGCATAGTGGTAACACAGTGGTAGCATAGTGGTAACACAGTGGAAGCATAGTGGGAACACAGTGGTAGCACAGTGGTAACACAGTGGTAGCATAGTGGGAACATAGTGGTAGCACAGTGGTAGCATAGTGGTAACACAGTGGTAGCATAGTGGTAGCATAGTTGTAACACAGTGGTAGCATAGTGGTTTCATAGTGGTAACATAATGGTAACACAGTGGAAGCATAGTGGTAACACAGTAGAAGCATAGTGGTAACACAGTGGAAGCATAGTGGTAACACAGTGGAAGCATAGTGGGAACATAGTGGTAGCATAGTGGTAACACAGTGGGAGCATAGTGGTAACACAGGGGAGCACAGTTGGAAAATAGAGGAGCATAGTGGCAACATAGTGGCAACACAGTGGTAGCACAGTGGTAGCACAGTGGTAGCATAGTGGTAGCATAGTAGTAGCACAGTGGTAGCATAGTGGTAACACAGTGGAAGCATAGTGGTAACACAGTGGTAGCATAGTGGTAACACAGTGGAAGCATAGTGGTAAAACAGTGGAAGCATAGTGGGAACATAGTGGTAGCACAGTGGTAGCATAGTGGTAACAGAGTGCTTTAAAAGCAATTCTGTCTTGTACTGGCAACCAGTGAAGGGTTCTCAACGAAGGTGAGATTGATTCCCAGGGTTTTTTCCCAGTCACCAGTCTGGCGGCCGTATTTTGAACGACTTGCAGACGAGCGATTTGGTACTTAGGGAGTCCGAGGTAAAGGGCATTTGCATAGTCCAGTTTGGAGTTCACAATTGTTCCCACCACGACTGCTACGTCTTCTTTAGGAATAAATGGAGTAAGTCTGCGTAGTAGGCGCAGCAGATGGTGAGATCCGCTGACTACTGACCCTATTTGTGCATCCATTCTCATGTAGGTGTCGAAGATGACCCTGAGACTTTTGACTTTGGCACTAGGGGTGATGATTTGGCCCAGAATGGGCGGGGGTGTCCAAGTTGTTGCCAGCTGACTCTTACTACTGGCGTGAAAAAGGAGAAGTTCTGTTTTGGAACTGTTGAGTTTAAGATAACTCTTTGTCATCCAGTTTTCTATCAAAGAGATGCATGTCTCTAGACAGAGATGATGATCCTTTTTGTTGCAAATGCGGAAATACAGTTGCGTGTCGTCTGCATATGAGTGATAAAGCAGTTTTTGGCTACTGATGATTTCAAAGAGAGGGCGAAGATAGATATTGAACAGCACCGGTAACAGAGGGGACCCCTGAGGGACTCCGCATGACACTGTGCGTTTTTCAGAAGTGAAAGGTCCCAATTTCACTGTTTGTGATCGGTTTTCCAGAAAAGAGGAGAACCATGATAAATCACCTTCTGCAACTCTGGCTACTTCAGCTAGCCGAGTCAGTAATAGTTTGTGGTCTACCGTGTCGAAAGCTGCGCTTAGGTCCAACAGAACCAGAAGACAAGATTCTCCTTCGTCTGCGGCCTCGAGGGCGTCATCCCATATTTTGAGCAATGCTGTTTCTGTCCCGTGTCCGGGACGGAAACCCGATTGAAATGGATCAAGTAGGTTTTGGGTATCTAGATGCTGTTGCAGCTGTTGTACCACTACTTTCTCCATTACCTTGGAGAGAACGTTTAGGCCTGTTAACTGCTTAAGGACCGCCTACTGCACATTTACGTCGGCAGAATGGCACGGCTGGGCACATCAACGTATATATACGTTGGTTCTAGTACCCAGTCGTGGGTCACGAGCGCGCGCCCGCGGCGCGCTCCCGTGACCCGGGCCGAAGCTCCGGGACCGGGACCGTGGGACTCGCGGACCTGATCGCCGTAGTGCGGCGATTGGTCCCCGGAGCTGAAGAACGGGGAGAGCCGCGTGTAAACACGTCTTCCTCGTGCTTCACTGTGGCCGCAACATCGATCACGTCATCCCTGTTATAGGGGGACGTGATCGATGACGTCACACCTACAGCCACACCCCCCTACATTTGTAAACACACACAGGGAACACTCAAATCCTACAACGCCCCCTTGTGGTTAACTCCCAAACTGCAACTGTCATTTTCACAGTAAACAATGCAATTTAAATGCATTTTTTGCTGTGAAAATGACAATTATCCCAAAAATGTGTCAAAATTGTCCAAAGTGTCCACAATAATGTCGCAGTCACGAAAAAAATCGCTGATCGCCGCTATTAGTAGTAAAAAATTTTTTTTTTATAAAAATGCAATAAAACTATCCCTTATTTTGTAAACGCTATAAATTTTGCGAAAAAAAACGATTAACGCTTACTGCATTTTTTTTTACCAAGAATAGGTAGAAGAATACATATCGGCCTAAACTGAGGAAAAATTTTTTTTTTTTTATATATTTTTGGGGGATATTTATTATAC
Organism: Rana kukunoris; assembly: GCA_029574335.1. Lineage (NCBI taxonomy): Eukaryota > Metazoa > Chordata > Amphibia > Anura > Ranidae > Rana > Rana kukunoris. The sequence continues at coordinate 231,301,360 of CM056052.1, forward strand.
AAAATAGAAAGGGGGTGCAATCAGCGCAAACAAATGAGGAACACTTAAATAATAAAAATTATGATGAAAATTAACTCTAAGGTTAAAATTTCACATGAATGCCAGCTGAACACAAAAGAAACTTTCACAAAATTCCCAAAATACATACAACATAGAAATAGTGCAGCGCAAACAATATAATATAGTGTATTAATGGTGCTTATCATACACCATTAATCAAATGGGACCTGTGTAACAGGAACACGGTAAAAGGTGATATCATACACCAGTGATAAATCATATGTGCATGAGTGCATAGATGACTTGACAAATGTCCATAAAATAGTGCGATTGGTCCAATACTTCAATTGGTCTGTTTGATCAGAATCCACCAGGTGCAAAGTGTGAATAGTATAAAGTGATCCCACCACCACACGGGTATTATACTATTACCTCCAGATTAGACCACTGTTTCACCAGATGGTCAAACTGCGCATAGAATCCACCAGGTAGCCCAAGGGAAAGATGTTGTATTAAGTCCTCACGCATCAGTCATGATACATATCAAAAACGAAAGATGAGAAAAAAACAAACATCTAAGAGCTTCCATAAAATAAAGGATTTATTGCAGCAAATAGCACACAGCTTACTCACATTTGGTGAGAGAATAATGGGCATCAAAAGAGAACCATAGGACCAGACAGAGATCACATCAGGATGAGGTTCAGACACTGTACGAGCGACTGTAAAGGTGATTCCTGTCCCCGGACGATATGTATCATGACTGATGCGTGAGGACTTAATACAACATCTTTCCCTTGGGCTACCTGGTGGATTCTATGGCAGTTTGACCATCTGGTGAAACAGTGGTCTAATCTGGAGGTAATAGTATAATACCCGTGTGGTGGTGGGATCACTTTATACTATTCACACTTTGCACCTGGTGGATTCTGATCAAACAGACCAATTGAAGTATTGGACCAATCGCACTATTTTATGGACATTTGTCAAGTCATCTATGCACTCATGCACATATGATTTATCACTGGTGTATGATATCACCTTTTACTGTGTTCCTGTTACACAGGTCCCATTTGATTAAGGATATTTATTATAGCAAAAAGTAAAAAATATTGCATTTTTTTTTTAATTGTCGCTCTATTTTTGTTTATAGCGCAAAAAATAAAAACCGCAGAGGTGATCAAATACCACCAAAAGAAAGCTCTATTTGTGGGGAAAAAGGACGCCAATTTTGTTGGGAGCCACGTCGCATGACCCCGCAATTGTCAGTTAAAACGCGCAGTGCCGAATCACAAAAAGGGGCAAGGTCCTTTACCTGCATTTTGGTCCGGGTCTTAAGTGGTTATGGGACGGCAGTGAATTGGGTCCTTGGGGTCTAGGGTGGGTTTCTTCAAGATGGGTTGGATTGTGCCCTCTTTCAACTGGGAGGGCACTATGCCTTCCTTGAATGACTGGTTTATAAGCTGCGTGATATGAGGTGCCAGGATGTCGGCACATTCCTTCAGCAGTTTGGTGGGGATGATATCATTGGGCGCTGTGCTGTTTCGCAAAGTACCGATGATATTTTTAGTGGCATCGATGGAGATGGGTTCCAGAGTGAACTTTGCTGATTGTGGTGAATTTCTATGGGTATTGTGTGAACGATTGAGGGGGGGTGGGGTTGAGGGGGGGTGGGGTTGAGGGGGGTATTCTTTTGCTGAATGCTTTCTCGGATTCTCTCAATTTTGTTAATTAAATAATCCTATAATTCATTACAGAATTCTTGGGTATCTGAATTGGGGGCTTCAAGACAGCCTGGATTCATGGTCTGAGTGACCAGCTTGAAGAGTTCGCAGGGGCGGTTTAGGGCATTGGTGATGGCATTGGAAAAGTGATTTTTCTTGGCTTTGAAGATTTCTTTGTGGTATTTTCTTGTTATTGCCTTGTTGATGGTGAGGTTTTCCTCTGAAGAGCTTTTTTTCCAGACGGCTTCTGCCCTTCTGCACTCTTGCTTCAGTAATGACAGCTGGTTGTTAAACCAGCCAGAGTTGTTTTTCCGGATGCAGGTTTTGCGTTTTGGCACTATTAAGTCGGCTGACTGTAATAGGGCTGTGTTTATGGCATCCAGTGTTTCTGAGGCCGTTTAATGTGGTTGGATTGTTTTTATTTTATTCCCTAATGTAGTTTTGAAGAGTTCCGAATGGAGCTTCTTCTGAGATCTAGTCCAGTGTGTTGTCACTGGCTTTGGTGTTTTTGTTAAGGGGGGATTTTGGTAATTATGAATTTAATTGCATGGTGATCTTGTCTGAAAATTAGGTCGAGTGTGTGACCTGAAGCATGTGTGGGCCCACATACTAGTTGCTGTAGCCCTAATCCTTCCAGGTGGTCAATACAGGCATCGGCAATGGGATCCTGTGAGGAGTTGGCCCAGAGGTTGAAATCCCCGAGCAGCAAAAGGTGTTTGCTGTTAAGGGTATAAATGGAGATAAACTCCGTCAATGATGGTAGAAGCTGCGATTTTGGACCGGGTGGTCTATAGCAGAGAAGAATATGGACGGTCTTCTGGGGATTTGTTTGCAGAGTGAGGGTTTCCATGAATGGAAGAGGGTTTTGAAGGACTGGTTTAGTGATCGTGAGGTGAGTCTTGTGGATCACCACCAGGCCTCCTCCTCTTTGCCCCACTCTGTTTTCAGTTATAATATGATAGTTTTCTGGCACCAGTTCTCCTAGAATGGCGTTACAGTCGTATGTATATATATCGGCAGTATGGTGGCACATTTATATACCCCGGTCAGTATCAGGGCAGATGTATATATTCCGGCAGTATGATGGCACATGTATATATCCCGGCAGTATGATGGCACATGTATATATCCCGGCAGTATGGGGGCACATGTGTATATCCCGACAGTATAATGGCACATGTATGGCACAGTGGAAACACAGTGGTAACATAGTGGTAAAATGGTGGTAGCACAGTGGTAACACTATGGTAGTATAGTGGTATCACAGTGGTAGCATAGTGGTAACACAGTGGTAGCATAGTGGTAGCACAGTTGTAACACAGTGGTAGCATAGTGGTAGCACAGTTGTAACACAGTGGTAGCATAGTGGTTTCATAGTGGTAACATAGTGGTCAGTATGATGGCAGATGTATATATCCTGGCAGTATGGTGGCACATTTAAATACCCCGGTCAGTATGGGGGCACATGTATATATCCCGGCAGTATAATGGCACATGTATATATCCCGGCAGTATGATGGCACATGTATATATCCCGGCAGTATAGGGGCACATGTATATATCGCAGCAGTATCGGGGCAGATGTATATATATATCGGCAGTATGGTGGCACATTTATATCCCCCGGTCAGTATGGGGGCACATGTATATATCTTGGCAGTATGATGGCACATGTATATATCCCGGCAGTATGATGGCACATGTATATATCCCAGCAGCATGGGGGCACATGTATATATCGCGGCAGTATCGGGCCAGATGTATATATATCGGCAGTATGGTGGCACATTTATATACCCCAGTTAGTATCGGGGCAGATGTATATATCCCGGCAGTATGATGGCACATGTATATATCCCGGCAGTATGATGGCACATGTATATATCCCGGCAGTATAGGGGCAGATGTATATATCCCGGCAGTATGGTAGCACATTTATATACCCCGGTCAGTATGGGGGTGTCACGGGTTGACCCGTGACGCCCAGAGACTTTTGAGGGATGGGGATACTCCTGTGCCAGCGGCACTAATAACTCTTGGGTCTAAGTTCACCCTGTGCCCCTTTTGGGCATAGGGTGGCTAATAAATCATAATTCATGTATTGCAGAAGATAGGACATTACTTTCATATTCATATTCCAGGATGTCTTGAGATATTACAGGTGATTTTATTCTGACCCCCAACCAGGTCAACAGACTCAGAAGATATACTATTTGCCCATTGTGTAAGGCTGTAGAGGTGTTAATTCAGGTCTGCTCCTAGACCTTTCTATTGTGTGATAACACTGTTTAAAGCCTTTTGTTTATCAGGTGTAAACACCTTTCTGTCGGAGACAGGCCGTCTGTCTAAAGATGTGGATTGAAGGGCAACTCAAGGTGATGGTATTTTGTTTGAATTCTATTGATAAAGGAATGTGGCTGCTCAGGTGTAGTAATTAGATCATATTAATTATAGCCCGGTATCGAAATGTCTGGATACTAATTAGTAATTGGCCCCAGTGTGTGAATAGGGGGGTGGAGACTTCATTGTCCCTTTGATTACTGTCACATGCTTGTAACTGCATAAAAAGCTGAGAAGAAACAATTAAAGCGTTCATTCATTTTGAAATCAGAGGATAGAGCTGTCAGTCTCATTTTCTGGGGAATTGATATGGATCGTGTCTGCTGGATTGTGAAGTGTCGTATAAGCTGTTGTGGGTGGATGGAAGGTCATAAACGGTGGTGACCGTTACAGGGGGCACATGTATAATCCCGGCAGTATGATGGCACATGTACAGTGCGGAAAATAAGTATTTGAACACCCTGCTATTTTGCAAGTTCTCCCACTTGGAAATCATGGAGGGGTCTGAAATTGTCATCGTAGGTGCATGTCCACTGTGAGAGACATAATCAAAAAAAAATATTCCAGAAATCACAATGTATGATTTTTTTTAACTATTTATTTGTATGATACAGCTGCAAATAAGTATTTGAACACCTGAGAAAATCAATGTTAATATTTGGTACAGTAGCCTTTGTTTGCAATTACAGAGGTCAAATGTTTCTTGTAGTTTTTCACCAGGTTTGCACACACTGGAGGAGGGATTTTGGCCCACTCCTCCACACAGATCTTCTCTAGATCAGTCAGGTTTCTGGGCTGTCGCTGAGAAACACGGAGTTTGAGCTCCCTCCAAAGATTCTCTATTGTGTTTAGGTCTGGAGACTGGCTAGGCCACGCCAGAACCTTGATATGCTTCTTACAGAGCCACTCCTTGGTTATCCTGGCTGTGTTCTTCGGGTCATTGTCATGTTGGAAGACCCAGCCTCGACCCATCTTCAAAGCTCTAACTGAGGGAAGGAGGTTGTTGCCCAAAATCTCGCAATACATGGCCCCGGTCATCCTCTCCTTAATACAGTGCAGTCGCCCTGTCCCATGTGCAGAAAAACACCCCCAAAGCATGATGCTACCACCCCCATGCTTCACAGTAGGGATGGTATTCTTGGGATGGTACTCATCATTCTTCTTCCTCCAAACACGGTTAGTGGAATTATGACCAAAAAGTTATATTTTGGTCTCATCTGACCACATGACTTTCTCCCATGACTCCTCTGGATCATCCAAATGGTCATTGGCAAACTTGAGACGGGCCTTAACATGTGCTGGTTTAAGCAGGGGAACCTTCCGTGCCATGCATGATTTCAAACCATGACGTCTTAGTGTATTACCAACAGTAACCTTGGAAACGGTGGTCCCAGCTCTTTTCAGGTCATTGACCAGCTCCTCCCGTGTAGTCCTGGGCTGATTTCTCACCTTTCTTAGGATCATTGAGACCCCACGAGGTGAGATTTTGCATGGAGCCCCAGTCCGAGGGAGATTGACAGTCATGTTTAGCTTCTTCCATTTTCTAATGATTGCTCCAACAGTGGACCTTTTTTCACCAAGCTGCTTGGCAATTTCCCCGTAGCCCTTTCCAGCCTTGTGGAGGTGTACAATTTTGTCTCTAGTGTCTTTGGACAGCTCTTTGGTCTTGGCCATGTTAGTAGTTGGATTCTTACTGATTGTATGGGGTGGACAGGTGTCTTTATGCAGCTAATGACCTCAAACAGGTGCATCTAATTTAGGATAATAAATGGAGTGGAGGTGGACATTTTAAAGGCAGACTAACAGGTCTTTGAGGGTCAGAATTCTAGCTGATAGACAGGTGTTCAAATACTTCTTTGCAGCTGTATCATACAAATAAATAGTTAAAAATTCATAAATTGTGATTTCTGGATTTTTTTTTTTTGATTATGTCTCTCACAGTGGACATGCACCTACGATGACAATTTCAGACCCCTCCATGATTTCCAAGTGGGAGAACTTGCAAAATAGCAGGGTGTTCAAATACTTATTTTCCGCACTGTATATATCCCGGCAGTATGATGGCACATGTATATATCCCGGCAGTATGGTGGCACATGTATATATCCCGGTCAGTATGGGGGCACATGTATATATCACGGCAGTATGATGGCACATGTAAATATCCCGGCAGTATGATGGCACATTTATATACCCCGGTCAGTATGGGGGCACATGTATATATCACGGCAGTATGATTGGCACGTGTATATATCTTGGCAGTATGGTGGCACATTTAAATACCCCGGTCAGTATGGTGGCACATGTATATATCCCGGCAGTATGATGGCACTTGTATATATCCCGGCAGTATGGTGGCACATTTAAATACCCTGATCAGTATGGTTCTAGTAAAAAAAATAAATAATAAAAAATAATAATTCTGTCCCTATTTTGTAGGCGCTTTAACTTTTGCGCAAACCAGTCGCTTATTGCAATTTTTTTTCTACCAAAAATATGTAGAATAATACGTATCGGCCTAAACTGAGAAAAATAAATGTTTTTTTTTTTTTTTTATTGGGATATTTTTTATAGCAACAAGTAAAAAATATTGTATTTTTTTCAAAATTGTCACTCTTGTATGTTTATAGTGCAAAAAATGAAAACTGCACAGGCGATCAAATACCACCAAAAGAAATCTCTACTTGTGGGGAAAAAAGGACATCAATTTTGTTCGGGAGCCACGTTGCACGAAGCTGAAATTTCACCTGGGCAGGAAGGGGGTATATGTGCCCAGTAAGCAAGTGGTTAAGATTAAAGCACACGTGTAAAACAATAATAGAAACCCCCAAGACAAGCAAGCATAAAATAAACACAGCAAACCACCTGAACTAATTAACAAATATATACAAGGAATAAGATCATATATAGCAGGTCAAGCAGGGATGTAAGAAAAAGGGGGGAAGAAGAGTCCAGGACAGGGTGGGGAGCAAATCAGGAACAAGCTGGCTACAGCTATCTGGTCAGGCAAGGAACAGCCTGACAAGGAAATACTGAAGCCCTGAACCACTGTGAAGAGCGCGCTTATATACCAGTAGCAGTTCACCTTAAGTGAACCTTAATTAGTGAGGAGACCATCCCATGGGAGACACCTGCTGGTGGCCACCAGAACTGCACCCCTGTTACTGGAAGGAACAGTGCCACCAGCAGGTGACCAAAGCTATAACACAGACAGTCCCCCCCCCCCCCCCCCAAGGAGTGGCCTCCGGACACTCCATTCTGCCCTTGCCCTGGTAGTGCATGTGGATGTGGAAAAGTCCCAAAAAGTCTTCCGGTCAAAGTCTCTTAACCCGTTGGGAGACAAGCCCCCCCGAGTCCGAAAACGGAGCATGCATCCTACCACCACCAGGGTCTGGAAGTTTGGATCTAGAGGTGAAAACAGGCCAGGCAACATGTATAAACCTCTCGGGGGCCAACGACACAATAGCATCAGGTTGAAGATAAGACGGGGAAGAATCAGCGGCAAGCTGAGCATCCAGAACTGGTTTAACAGGTACCAAGACATCAGGCTGGGCGGAAGGCACCAGATCATAAGGCTGGGTAGCAAGCTCTGATTTATCAGGCTGCGCAGCGAACTCAGGGTCATCAGGCTGGGAAGGCCCGGTGCCTGCCTTCCATCGAACTGGAAGGCAGGCACCGGGACATCAGACTGGAAGCCAGGCTCCTCAGACTGGAAGCCAGGCTCCTCAGACTGGAAGCCAGGCACGTCAGATTGGAAGTCAGGCACGCCAGGTTGGAAGCCAGGCATGCCAGATCGGAAGCCAGGCACGCCAGATAGAAAGCCAGGCACGCCAGACCGGAAGCCAGGCATGCCAGACCAGAAGCCAGACACCAGGACACCAGGCTGGAAGCCAGGCACCAGGACACCAGGCTGGAAGCTAGGCACGTCAGACTGGAAGCTAGACACGTCAGACTGGAAGCTAGGCACATCAGACTGGAAGCTAGGCACCAGGACACCAGGCTGGAAAGCAGGAACCAGGACACCAGGCTGGAAAGCAGGAACCAGGACACCAGGCTGGAAAGCAGGAACATCAGGCAGGGGGGAAGGAACCGGGCTGCTAGGCTGGGCAGCAGATGGTGGCAGATCAGGCCGGGCAGCAGACGGTGGTTTATCAAGCCGGGCAGCAGACGGTGGCTCATCAAGCCGGGCAGCAGATGGTGGCTCATCAAGCCGGGCAGCAGACGGTGGCTCATCAAGCCAGGCAGAAGACGGTGGCTCATCAAGCCGGGCAGCAGACGGTGGCTCATCAAGCCGGCAGCAGACGGTGGCTCATCAAGCCGGGCAGCAGACGGTGGCTCATCAAGCCGGGCAGCAGACGGTGGCTCATCAAGCCAGGCAGCAGACGGTGGCTCATCAAGCTGGGCAGCAGACGGTGGCACAACAGGAGAAACAGCAGATGCATCAGACTGGATAGCAGGTATTGAAACTTCAAACCGGTCAGCAGGTACTGGAACTTTAGACTGGGCAACAGGCACTGGCACATCAGACACAACGGCAGGTGCTGGCACAACAGGAAGAACAGCAGGTGCATCGGACTGGATAGCAGGTACTGGAACTTCAAACTGGGCAGCAGGTACTGGAACTTTAGACTGGGCATAGGGCAAAGGCACATCAGACATAACAGGTGCATCGTACTGGATAGCAGGTACTGGAACTTTAAGCTGGGCAGCAGGTACTGGAACTTTAGACTGGGCAACAGGCACAGGCACTGGCACATCAGACAGAACAGTAGGTGCTGGCACAACAGGAAGAACAGCAGGTGCAGCGGACTAGATAGCAGGTACTGGAACTTCAAACCGGGCAGCAGGTACTGGAACTTCAAACCGGGCAGCAGGTACTGGAACTTTAGACGGGGCAACGGGCAATGGCACATCAGACAGAACAGCAGGTGCATCGGACTGGATAGCAGGTACTGGAATTTTAAGCCGGGCAGCAGGTACTGGAACTTCAAACCGAGCAGCAGGTACTGGAACTTTAGACTGGGCAAAAAGCGCTGGCACATCAGACAGAACAGCAGGTGCTGGCACACCCGGCAGAACATCAGGCGCATCGGACTGGGTAGCAGCTACTGGAACTTTAAACTGGGCAGCAGGTACTGGAATTTCAGACTGGACAGCAGGCAAAGAGTTGGCAGGATAAGGTAGGTCGTCAGGTTCAGGATCAGCTGACATGAGGACGGACTGGGGCAAGTTGGCTGGAAAGGAGTCAGGCTGGAGCAGCTCCGTTGATAGAGGAACAGGCTGAAGCAGGTTGGCTGAAGTGGATGCAGATTGGGATGGTGGCAGGATTGAATAGGCTGAACAAAATATTTTTTCTTTGGTTTCGCCACTGAGGATTTGTATATGGGTATGGGGCTGGAGGTAATGGATACAGCTGGTAGAGGTGAAGAGCGGAGGATGGTGAAGCAGAGGATGCAGACTTTGAAGAGGACTTTGGTGGAACTGATGGAGGCAGCCGAGAAGAAGCAGAAGGGTTAAAGGCAGGGTAAGTGCAGCAGGAGAAAACAGGGGACTGGTACTTCATTGTTAGCAGGGTGTATTATTCAGCAAAAGTGGGAATTGGGGGTAAAGGAGAAAACATCCCAGCAGGTTGGTATCTAGACAAAGAAATGGATGATTGGGAGCTGACAGGGGCTGAGTACAACAAACCTGACCAGGCCTGTAATAATGGTTTCACAAAATCACTTCATTACTGGGCACTTAAACCCCCTTCGTACCCAGACCAATTTTCAGCTTTCAGCGCTGACACATTTTGAATGACAATTGCGCAGTCATACAACACTGTACCCAAATTATATTTTTATTATTTTTTTCCCCACAAATAGAGCTTTCTTTTGGTGGTATTTGATCATCTCTGCGGTTTTTATTTTTTGCGCTATAAACAGAAAAATACAGAAAATTTTGAAAAAAACACAATATTTTTTACTTTTTGTTATAATAATATCCCAATTTTTTTCTAAAAAAAATATTTTTCCCTCAAGCTGATACATATTCTTCTACACATTTATTGATTGGTTTGCGCAAAAGTTATAGCGCCTACAAAATAGGGTATAGATTTATGATTTATTTTTTACTAGTAATGGCGGAGATCTGCGATTTTTTTTTCCGTCAGGCCTGCGATATTGTGGCGGACATATCGGACACTTTTGACACAATTTTGGGACCATTCACATTTATACAGCAAACAGTGCTATAAAAATGCACTAATTACTGTATAAATGTGACTGGCAGGGGAGGGGTTAACACTAGGGGGTGAGGAAGGGGTTAAATGTATTCCCTGGGTGTGTTCTAACTGTGTAGGGGGAGGGGGATGACTGGGGGAGGTGACCGATGCTGTGTCCCTATGTACAAGGGACACAGATCGGTCTCCTCTCTCCCTGACAGCACGTGGAGCTCTGTGTTTACACACAGAGCTCCACGTCCCTGCTGTCACCTGCTGGGACTGCCGATCGCGTGTACCAGCGGACATCGCGGCCACCAGGCACACGCATCGGCTTCCCAGCGATGCAACGGCACTGTGTTTACCCGCTGCGCGGCACCCAGCGGCGTGCGCGGGTAATGCAAGCAAAAGCCGTTCAAAGACGTCCACCTGGCACCTCAGGTCAGCGCTGTAGACGTCTTTTGACGATAGCGCCGGCCTGAAGTGGTTACACACGGCTTGTCTGACCAGAGACTGCACAGAATCAATGCATGCTGCAATCACCTGCTGGGGACAAGCTGAGTACTGCTCATGAAATGTCATCTTCCAACAGCCACACCAAAGATTCTACCTGAGCTGCACTAAAAGGAGGTGTATAATCATCACGTCCACTATGACGTGGACAAATTGGCTTTATGCAGAGCATACCGCCACTTTGCCTTGTGCTAAAAAGCACACACTCCATCTTAATGAAATAATGCCATCTTTAACTAAAATAAGTTCACTCACCATGCATTCAAAAAGACATAATCAGCTTGTTCTCATCCATAGCTACCAGGCATGACTGCCAGCAGCAGCTAGCTCCATTTATTTTATAGTGTCAACAAGAGAAACAAAAGAAGGTGGTGGCTTTACAAAACAGCCAATCAGACATGTTTGTATACTTTCAAAAGAACCAATCACAGACATGTGATTCAAATAATGCTAGTAGTAAGGTGTGCAAACAGCTGGGTGCCGAGCCATGCTCTCTGTTAAACAAAGGAATCAGAAAGCATGGCTCGGCACAAAGCCATGTGCAAACCAAACTACCGCCATCATTGCAAACCATACTAAATCATGGATCAGATAACCATAATGTTCGTATAGTTATGCTACAGTTTCCATGTACGCAGATCTGTCCACTCGGAGTCATTTAATGCAGTCGACAAGAAGTGGCCAGTCCCTTGCTGAGGCATAAATGAACATCCCTAAAAGGAGCTCGCAAATCTTTGTCCATGAAAAGATGTTTGCGCCAATGGCCTTCCACCAACGTCTGTATGCGTGAATACGCTCACCTGAGCGCATTACAGCAAAACCGACACTGGGGGCATCTGACAACATACATTTATAGAATTTTCCACAACAGTCCCTCCTTTTTTTGTCATATTATCCCAAGTGTCCCGCGATGATCTTCTTCTTTACACCTGGAAACGAATCAGTCCTTACAGTCCACATGAGTCCATAAAAAGGAAAACACGGCTTGATATGTAGACTCTGTTCTTCAGGAGGGATGACTTATAAGGAGGACACGACATGGTGAGCTGTAGTAATCGCCGATCGGTCTGTAAAATAAAAATTAAATCCCCTCAGATTCCCAGACCCTTCAAAGGGCTCCCAACCTTCACTCAGCTACAGCTCTGGCTTGGCCTTGTAGGGATCCAAACCTTATCGATATGGGCCTGAACTCCAATTCCTAGTATCCCCAATCCAAGTGTAACAATCTTTACTTGTAAATTCCCACTGTGAGTGTGACTGTGAGAACTTCCCTGTAGCTTCAACAGTTACATGAAACATTCCATCCTCAATGAGTATGAATTGTTCAATCGTATCATAAGCTCAAGCCCCTCCACCTTGTATATGCAGGGAACCGTGCCCAGACCTGGTTGGGGTTGGGGAACAATTCCCTTATAGCTGTCCGCGCCATTCCTAATTTCTCTCGCGCCATCAGATCCTTGCAATCGGCCATGACATCGCATGAACCTCTTGCATTGGGGGAATTACCTTATAAGCTGTAGATCTGCATAAACACCAAACTAAAGGTACACACTTGTGGGCTACCTAGTCCTGATACCCAACCGACAAGAGGCGGAGCCATAAAAACAATAATCAATTCTACCCTCTAAAAACATATTAATAAATTCCATTGACACGTGTCTGTTTGGAGTCTTCACTAGTTTGTCAATAATCCTCATACCAATAATAACATCATAAATAGCATGTACCGCTGTCATCGCTGGGGACTAAAGCTCGGTAGAGACTCAGAACAGACCCAGCAATCGGTCCCGTTCGTTTTTTCTTAATCAGTCATAGAATACACTTTAAATAATAACTTGGGATGCTTTCCATCGTTACCCTTGCTAAAATTTACTAAACAAACAAATACAAAATAAACAAAGATACTCCTCATTTCTTTGATGTGGTTGAGCCGCTTCTTGCAGTGGCTGGCGTGGTCTCATCCATCAAGCTTCTTTACAAACGACCCAGTCACCTGGTTGGGAAAAATGGAAACCAATTACCATGTCAGGGTCCAGGAGAGTCCTAAACCCTGTGAAGTTCATGTTACAGTGATCGCACCTACCCCATCACCCAAGAATGAGAGTGACAGCTGATGGGAGTACGACCCTGGTTTTGGTTGACCTCCAAACAAACCTTATGACAATAATCCAGATCTTGGGATTGTGGTCGCTGCATAACCTGTGCGTGACTCACCGTTGCCTGTAATCGCTTACCATCCAGTGGCGTATCCAGGGTATGGCGCTGGTGAGTGGCTGGCAGTGTACACAAGGCTCAGAGATGACCCTCTAGCAAAGCACACAGTCAGTTCTCTCCTCTCCGGGAAGGTCTCTGAAAACATGTTGCTGTGTGGGTCAGGTGACTCCCCCCCTTGGTACATCCCAATGTTCACCCTGCAGGGTGGTGGGCGCTCACTCTCCCTGGCCGTGCAGTGTACACGGTGGGCTGCGGGAGGAAGCTTCTGAGGAGAAGAGAGTTGATGCACAGCTGTGAACCCCCCCCCCCCTAATTACAACAATAGCCGTGCCAATTATAGAGCGATTCTCTATGTGTCTCCCTTCCCTCCTGTAAGCTCTCATCTGCTGAAGGGATAGACACATAGAGAATCGCTCTGTACTGTGTGGAGAAGGGCTCAGCTATGGACAACAGAGCTGCTCAGCTGCATGATGATATTTCAGTGTCAGTCTGACTCCCGACCATCACAGGGAGGAGGGGGGGGGGGGGGTATTTGCATCTCATCTTGTCAACCAATAATACTTTACCCAAGTTGCAGTTCCTCCCACCCGCCACATTTTGACTCCACTTCCAGGAAGAAGAAGCCCAGAATTAGTCCTCAGTGTGCCAGCAGCCATGTGAGTTTTTTTCTTTATGTTTACTTCAGGGGGGGAGGGAGATTCTGCAGCAGCAGTCATAGATGTGTGCTTTTAATTCAGGGGACAGGACCAGTATTCTGTTATCTAGTCATGTAATTACTCTGGCACTTCCACCCCCTAACCAGGCACTCTGCCTCCCTAACCTGACATTTTACCACCCTAACCAGGCACTACTGTATATCACATAACCTGACACTTTATGTTGGACTATCACATAAAATACCTTTTTTGTTGTAACATGCCAAAAGGTGGAACATTTCAAGGGTATGAATACTTTTTCAAGGCACTGTGTGTGTGTGTGTGTATATATATATATATAATTTTTATAGTTGGGCCCCCTGACTTTTGTTCCTGTCCCCCCATGTGCCCCCCTAAATATGAAAGCTAGCGATACCACTGTTGCACCGAAGACTGAGTGACATCGCAGCAACGGGAGATTCAGGGGCCACTTGTGCAGCGCTGTCCCAGAGTTATTGGCTGGGACAGATGGTGTGGGGTGCCGGGCACTGATTGTACCATTGCGTGATACTCAAGCAAGTATCCTATGGCTCAGAAGGGTGTGCGCTATAACGAGGGTTACGAGGGTTACGCTCTGTACCTGGCTCTCCTGGCCCTGCAAGGAGGGCACCAAGAGGGGGCAACTTAGCAAAGGAGGCCAAGACCAACAGTTGGCACTAAAAGTGGGTTGCCCTCTTCTGCTTTGAGGGAGAGCAGAGCACCTGACCCTCTGGACATGCTGAAGGGTGCCAGCTGTGAGAGGACCCCCCCCCCACCCATAGTGGGCAGCGGGGGCAAGGAGAGCATTGAGAAGCAGGTATCCCCAGACCAATATCTATTGTACCCTGTGTACAGACTGGCAGTGTACATGGCTGATCACATTCTACACTGACCCTACAATCACAGACACAGACCCTACCCATATCTATGAATACTTCCATTCAGTCCTGTCCAGCTCTTGGTGGATTTTGGGCCATCACTCATCTTGGATCATTTTTTGGACATGGGGTGATCACCCATGTAGATTGCCACTTTATACAGACAGGGGACCATCACCTACCAACATGGCTTTGGAGTGTGGCCACACCAAGAGAACATGCAAACTACATGCATATAACTTCCTGGCCCATATTTAAACCAAGTGAGGCAAGTCCCAACCACTAACCTACTGTTCTCCCTATATACCTGTATATACTGACAGTATTATCTGAAAGACGGGTTTCAAATGTTTTGACAGGGGCGCAGTTTCAGTGTTTGCCATAGGCGCCATTTTCACTAGATACGCCTCTGTTACCATCTCTTGTAATCGCTTACCGTCGCCTGTAATACCCGGAACCATTGACGGGTTCTTAGCAACTGAGATGGGAACCTACTTCACCAGATTGCTGCTTGCCGATTCAAATTTTATCAAAGAAAGACAGTCTTGGCACAAACTTGATTAGAATTAGAAAGATTAGTGTTATTAGTTTGAAAAACTGTCACTTTTACATTTACCCCCCCCCCCCTTTTCTTCCTCATTACAGACTGGAGGAAGGAATGCATGGTGCAGGAAAAAAGAAACAATGAAAATAGCCTATGATACTTTCACCTCCTTAGACTCGTATTTATCCATGTGTACAGCTGTCTACATACACCTGCTCTCTATGTACAAACACTTCCAGAAACTCTTTGGACCTGAAAAATACTTATAAGCTGAAATCATTACTCCATCCTTCATATTTATCCTGCAGAGAATGGCAAACAAAAATTAGATTCCTGTAAATTGTCAATGACATTCTTTTAAAACCGATTCAAACAAAAACCTCTGCAACCCTTAACCCTTACTTTTCCTGTTCCTACAAAAATACAAAAGCCGCGACACGTCGGAAGATCGCCACGCTAAGTTCGAACATATTCACGTTACTACATACAAACATTCAGATACAAAATGTGGGGGAGATATTCATAGTTTTCAAAACAAAAATGAAAAAAACAAAAACCAGCTGGAATTCTGCCTTCACTCTTTCCGCAATAGAAGAAAATACAATGGAGAAATATGAGAGCAGCACGAGATTAGCTTAGACCAGCTATACAAAGTTCTCCTGAGGCGTGTACCACACCTCCATCCACACTCATCATTACAGATTTCTGAAGCCACATCTGAACTACATTCAAGGTATCTTTATTCTGAGGTTTCGTACCTCCAGCCAGAGTACCTTCCAAAGGAGTACACCTTACTGTACCCTCTGACCACCTATGTCATTCTTTAAGGGGTCTCATGTCCGGAGCCCCAACCCAGACCTCATGTGCGGTGCAGCTGTCTGACTGGTGCATTGCATGGGCAGCACATCCCATGACGATTCAAATCGCTTTTTTTGGTGAGCTCTACGTCCAGAGTACCATGCGCTTTATTTTCGGAGCGGTTATGACTTGCGCCTTTATCATCATAACCGATCTCCGGATTTCCGATTCTTAATACACGGCCTGACCGGGGGGTTAGAATACCACTCCTACACATTTATGCTAATACAATCGCGCACAGGATTTCCGGCTATTGTACACGTTCTGACCTGTCTCACGATATAAAGCCTCCTAAAATGTGTTCATCAGACAACCTACAAAGCACCATGAAATCCTCCACTTTTCAAAACAATTTTATGGCTACCTGCGTCTACATGTTACACCAGTAATGGTGACGCCCCCCTGTTTGCTCTCACATACCCAAAACTGTATTTACAGTCATCTGAACTTCAACGACTGAAATAAAATTTTAAACCACTCTTTCAAACGCCAAAATATTTTCCGTTTTCCTTTCAGGACACAAATCTCATTGCTCATTTTTCAGAAGACTTCAAAACTCCTCCCACTGACTTCCTGCTTATGTAAATGCTGAAAAAGTACTTCCTGTTGTGTGCTCAGCTCTTAAAAAACCCAAATCTGGTTTATTTACATAATGACAGGAAGAGGGAGGGGAGGGGGAAGTCTATCTTCATTGCCTCGTCTCAACACATCAAAAAAATCCATGGACTACATATATATCACCTGGAAGTATTATACAGTAGTAAACAAAGCCAAAACTAAATCTCCTGCGTTTTTTTCTGTTAAAAACAAAACATTTTTGGTTCAGAAAAGGTAAAACAATCTCCTCCCATCTGCAGAATGGGTGTTGATCCCCCCTGACCCAACCATATTCAAAAACAATGAATTGCCCACCCCCCCACGGGGGAAACTCCCAAACATTCAAACACAAAAACAACGCACACCGCTGTGCACAAAAACGCAGTCAATGCCAGTCGTACAATCCATCAAAATTCAGTGCATGGAAAGTAGAGTTCCTCACCCAAAAACGAAATTCTACACAAAAGTCTCCACTCCTACACTGCAAAGTCAGCCAATAGGTTAGTCAGATCCTGTATATATTACCCCTAGCGCTCGTCTGCAAGCGCTACTCAAAAGATAGTGCTTAAACTGCGTCTCAAAATGGCCGACAACAAGCCAAGCAACAATGGCGCCATTTACGCTTGCAGTAAAACAATTTAACTTCGCCTCCAAATCACCCTTTTACCACAGGACAGACCGTACTACACACACATAAAGAAAAACAAAAATGTTGTCCACCAGATCCTAACACAGAAAAGACCCCGCTAATCAATTCGCACTAAACATCGAAAACATGAAATCTGCCCCAAAGGGTACTAAAATTCCACCAGCAAAATAGCCAACGAATACCACACCCAAAAGGAAGGTGGCTGCACCTCCCCCCTAGGGTGACCCACAGAGCAAACAGACTGCGCCCCCAAAATGGCCGCTGATGACCATGGCAGCAAACAAAATGGCCGCCATATGCAGTTTTCAAAACCTGCCTAGAATCTTTCTCCACAAAGACAAAACATGGAACATCAAAAATAAACAATTATAGAGAATTTTTAAAACCAACCAACCTTCACACACACACACACACATACTTTAGGCTCCTTCAAATCGGACCTTTTAATGGTGTGAACCCCTCATAATGAGCGCAGCACAGGAATGGTGGGAGCCCCTCATGAGCACAGGGATGGTGGGAACCCCTCATGAGCACAGGGATGGTGGGAACCCCTCATAATGAGCGCAGGGATGGTAGGAACCCCTCATAATGAGTGCAGCACAGGGATTCAACACTAGTCACCCTTCCCCCGAGCCGTATTTTAGGCTGCTTCAAATCTGACCTTTTGCCAACTAAAACAGCACATTCAAAAAAAATGTTGGTTATATGAAACGCAACATAAAACAAAAACACTTTTCTCACCTTTCATAACAAGCCATTCAAGAAATATTCACAGTGACGTCACATCATTTAAAACCTTAAAAAAAACCTCCTTCAATATGATCTAAACACACACAGGGGTCAATTCACAAAGCTTTATTTTCAGATTGCGGGTGTTATTTTAACGATTTTGCACGTTATTGAAGCTAGTTCAATTCACTAAACGATTTAACGCTTTGAAAAATCATCAAATAACGTTTCACTACACTGAACCTATATTTTAAGGTGTGGATCCTTATTAAAGAGTCAAATCGTTATTTTAAAGAGTCAAATCGTTAAATATGTACAGAAGTGCAATTCACAAAGATTTTTATCGATCGTTAAGCAATCGTTAAATTAACACTTCCCTCAGGGTGGCGTTATGACATTTCCCAGGCGATATTTTGTTGTTAGAGGAAGCTTTTGGCGATTTTTGTAGTGTAGTGAAGTTTTTAGTAGTGTTGGGCAAGATGGAACCATGCTCTATTTGAACTTAAAATTATCCAGAGGCGAAGAAGAACACGTTAGAATGTTGTTCAGATTTATAAACGTGTATTCCGTTCACATACTATTTTGGATGACTTTTCTGAAACCCAGGTGATAGCTAAATTCCGATTCTCATCTCCCATGATTTATTCTCTGTATGAGGAAATACACATGGCTTTAGAAAAGCACACACTAGAAGTTTTGCACATCACATGCTCAATCTCCATGTGTATTGCTTGTGTCTCTCTCTCTCTCTCTGTATCTGCTCTTTTCCACATGCAGCTGTTCTCCTCCCCTTCTGCTCCCAGAATGCATCTCTCCAGCATTATTTAACGATCTTAAGAGTTATTTTAACGTCCCAAATCTTAATAATAACGCCTGAGTAGTTAGCATAACGATTGGATAAAGAGTCAGTTGAAAACCATAACGACTATGTTAAATAACGATTATAGCTTTCGTGAATACCATGTTTGCTAGTGTTAAATAAGGAGTGCTAATTTAACAACTGAAGAAAACCAATAATGTTTCTCTTTGTGAATTGACCCCACAGTCTCTAATTTCTCATTCAGCAAATACAAAAAGACTCAGCCGCACACGTCGCAGGCTGAAGAATCCCACCTCTATACGGAGGAATCATCTACAATATACAGTTTCTATATACATTATAAAAATGTTATATCTAACTTTGTTCTGAAAATTGCAAAGTCAGTTGACACAGAAATCAGAACACTGTGCGCCCCTCCCCCAAGCCGCATGGCCCACCAAACAAATCGCCCCTCCCCAGCAAAGGCTGGCGGCCATTTTACACAATGGAGCATGTCTGACTGCTCCCAACATCACACAAAACGTAGCTTTCTCAAGTATTTTTCAATCTGGTTAGTCAAACCATTCAATCACTTGCACACTGTTACACATACACACACGGTCACACACACACATCCAATCGATTTCACAAACGCACACAATCACACACGGTCACACACACGTCCAATCGATTTCACAAACGCACACAATCACACACGGTCACACACAGAATCACACACACACACACACACACCTAATCACACACAGTCATACACACATCCAATTGATTTCACAAATGCACACAATCACACACGGTCACACATACATCCAATCGATTTCAAAAACGCACACAATCACACACGGTCACATACAATCAGCTTTTACACACACAAACAACTCATACATATATCACACAACAGACATACAATCAGAATCACCCACACACACACATCATACACAATCAAACTTCAAGCATTATTTCCAAAAAGTTGACAAATTTGTTCTTTCGCAAAGCAGAGCCCTCCCCCGCATCGGAACATAGGACTACTTTCCCCCATCTGAACCGACGCCCACAGGGGCTCAATCTGCTCCTACAGTTCTGGCTCGCCAGCTGACGTGGACAAATTGGCTTTATGCAGAGCATACCGCCACTTTGCCTTGTGCTAAAAAAAGCACACACTCCATCTTAATGAAATAGTGCCATCTTTAACTAAAATAAGTTCACTCACCATGCATTCAAAAAGACATAATCAGCTTGTTCTCATCCATAGCTACCAGGCATGACTGCCAGCAGCAGCTAGCTCCATTTATTTTATAGTGTCAACAAGAGTAACAAAAGAAGGTGGTGGCTTCACAAAACAGCCAATCAGACATGTTTGTATACTTTCAAAAGAACCAATCACAGACATGTGATTCAAATAATGCTAGTAGTAAGGCGTGCGAACAGCTGGGTGCCGAGCCATGCTCTCTGTTAAACAAATGATTTAGAAAGCATGGCTCGGCACAAAGCCATGTGCAAACCAAACCGCCGCCATCATTGCAAACCATACTAAATCATGGATCAGATAACCATAATGTTCGTATAGTTATGCTACAGTTTCCATGTACGCAGATCTGTCCACTCGGAGTCATTTAATGCAGTCGACAAGAAGTGGCCAGTTCCAACTAGAAGCATCAGACTGAGCCAACTCTGTGCAGATCCGAATCAATGGCTGTGCATCCTCAAACAAAAGACTGCCCTGATCAACAAAAACATGAGCCATACGGATACATTCCAATAACTGCTCTCTAGTGTATTTACTCAATTCCTTATAACAGAAATCTCTGTCATCTGTTGCCAGGAGTGACAGGTACAAAATATCTTCCAGATGCATTTTTGTAAAAGCAAGTGCCCAGAACCAATTTCCCAAGTGCAGCCGACCTTGTATCATGTCAGCAACCTCTAACCATCTCATGTCTGCAGTCTCTGAGGGAGACTGGAGAGGAGTCAATCAAGGGAGTGCTGCTGGGATGGGGGTCATGGGAGAAGTCAGACGTGTGGACTGTGGAGAGAAGACTATAGGATAAAACCAGAGCCACCAAACCAAGCTGGAGCCGACTGACTAATCCCTGCAAGGTGCACCTGAGAGGAGGTCAGTGACAGTGCCGCAAGGCCAGACTGAGGGGGGGTCACTGATCTGAGGGGGGAGTGAATACAACAATGTAAGGGGGGTTCTGATATAAAGGTTTCCCCCAATATTAGTAACCTGAATGTGTATTCTTTCAGTGGAAGGTGGTCTCTGGTCAACAGAGTCCCGTCCCCCCCCACATTCCCAGAGTTCCTAGGGTCCCCCCTGATGCTTGATCACTTTTAACACTTTTAACTGAAATTTGCTTATATATATATTTAAAATATATAAATGCGCTTTCATATCTATCTATCTATCTATCTATCTATCTATCTATCTATCTATCTATCTATCTATCTATCTATCTATCTATCTATCTATCTATCTATCTATCTATCTATCTATCTATCTATCTATCTATCTATCTATATATACCAGCCCAACAGCAAACGTCATTATTTTCTTGTTCATGAAAGGGAAAACCATACATTTTAAAGCACATTTGAAGAATGTGTGTATGTGTGTGTATATATATATATATATATATATATATATATATATATATATATATATATACACACATACACACATTCTTCAAATGTGCTTTAAAATGTATGGTTTTCCCTTTCATGAACAAGAAAATAATGACGTTTGCTGTTGGGCTGGTATAAAAATGCTATGGGGCTGGTATGATTTTTTTTCCAGGGCTGGATTTTATTCCCAGTCCGGCCCTGTCTTTATCTCAGTAAACATATCTGAGTGGTTCAGTGCAGGGCCGGACTGGCCAACCGGGAGACCGGGAAATCTCCCGGCAGGCTGCCTTCCCTGAGGCTGCTTTGGGCTAAGCTGTGGCTGCAGCGCAGTGCTCCGCTCCCTCCTCCACTACACATCACACAGAGTCAGCGCTCAGCGGGCATCTCCCGCTGTGTGTCTGCGAGCTGCGAGTGTGAAAACTTTGGCCACGCTGCTGATTGAAAAGTCCCCCCCCAACAGCAGACAAAATCTTGTCTAGGAGGAGGGAGCTAGTAATGTGGCTTCAGGGTTGCTGGCTTCTGTCATGAGCAGTGTCTATTACGTTCTCTGTCACAACACTGCTCGGACCCCGCACTGACAGCCCCCCTCCTACTCGCACGGACGTCGGACAGAGAGAAAAAAAGATACAGATACCGTAGCAGGATCTTCTCCTCTCAGCCCCCTCGTGTGTGTGTCCCGTGTCCCCGCCCACATTCCAATCCTCGGCAGCTCCTCCATGCTTCCCAAAGAGCATGCTTTCCAGCAGCCTGCAGGTATATAGTGGAAGTGGAGTGATAGCCAGCTTGTACTATGGATGCTGCAACAGTCCACAGAGGATCCACAGCTCTCCAGGTCAGCTAAAATCCTTGCTTCCTAATGAAACTTTAAAGTTCTTAGTGATTGAAAAGAAAGCAGCACACAGTGGGTCAGTCATTGATGGGGCTGAAGAGAGTGTGTTTTAACTTCCATAGTCCCTCAACCATCACAGCAGCCCACTAGGGTTTCCCTAGTGTGGTGCACTACAAGCCCCAGCATGCTCTGCCAGCCTATGTATATGTATAGCACAGGCTAGTAGGCCTTGTTTGCTGACCACAACCTCTGACATCTCCTGTACCATGCCCGCAGCCCCTGGCACCTCCTGTACAATGCCCGCAGCCCCTGGCATCTCCTGTACCATGTCCGCAGCCCCTGGCATCTCCTGTACCATGCCCGCAGCCTCTGAAATCTCCTGTACCATGCCTGCAGCCCCTGGCACCTCCTGTACCATGCCCGCAGCCCCTGGCACCTCCCGTACAATGCCCGCAGCCACTGACATCTCCTGTACCATGCCCGCAGCCTCTGACATCTCCTGTACCATGCCTGCAGCCCCTGGCATCTCCTGTACCATGCCCGCAGCCCCTGGCACCTTCTGTACCATGCCCACAGCCCCTGGCACCTCCTGTACCATGCCCGCAGCCCCTGGCACCTCCTGTACCATGCCCGCAGCCTCTGGCATCTCCTGTACCATGCCCGCAGCCCCTGGCATCTCCTGTACCATGCCCGCAGCCCCTGGCATCTCCTGTACCATGCCCGCAGCCTCTGACATCACCTGTATCATGCCCGCAGCCCCTGGCACCTCCTGTACCATGCCCACAGCCCCTGGCACCTCCTGTACCATGCCTGCAGCCCCTGGCACCTCCTGTACCATGCCTGCAGCCCCTGGCATCTCTTGCACCATGCCTGCAGCCCCTGGCATCTCCTGTACCATGCCCGCAGCCTCTGACATCTTCTGTACTATACCCACAGCCTCTGACCATCTCCTGTACCATGTCCACAGACTCTGACCATCTCCTGTACCATGCCCGCAGCCCCTGGCACCTCCTGTACCATGCCCACAGCCTCTGACATCTCCTGTATCATGCTGCAGCCCCTGGCATCTCCTTACCATGCCAACAGCCTCTGACATCTCCTTTATTATGCCTGGAGCCTCTGGCATCTCCTGTACCATGCCCGCTGCCTCTGACATCTCCTGTATCATGCCCACAGCCTCTGCCATCTTGACATCTTCTGTACCATGCCCACAGCCTCTGACATCTTCTGTACTATACCCACAGCCTCTGACCATCTCCTGTACCATGTCCACAGCCTCTGACCATCTCCTGTACCATGTCCACAGCCTCTGACCATCTCCTGTACCATGCCCACAGCCTCTGACCATCTCCTTTACCATGCGCACAGCCTCTGACCATCTCCTGTACCATGCCCACAGCCTCTGACCATCTCCTGTACCATGCCCACAGCCTCTGACCATCTCCTGTAACATGCCTGCAGCCTCTGACCATCTCCTGTAACATGCCCGCAGCCTCTGACCATCTCCTGTACCATGTCCGCAGCCTCTGACCATCTCCTGTACCATGTCCACAGCCTCTGACCATCTCCTGTACCATGCCCACAGCCTCTGACCATCTCCTGTACCATGTCCGCAGCCTCTGACCATCTACTGTACCATGCCAACAGCCTCTGACCATCTCCTGTACCATGCCAACAGCCTCTGACCATCTCCTGTACCATGCCAACAGCCTCTGACCATCTTCTGTACCATGCCAACAGCCTCTGACCATCTTCTGTACCATGCCAACAGCCTCTGACATCTCCTGTACCATGTCCACAGCCTCTGACATCTCCTGTATCCTATCTGAAACCTCTGACCATCTCTTGCTTTGTATCATGTCTGCAGTCTGGAGAGGAGTCAAAGGTGGGAGCACTGCTGGGATGGGGGTCATGAGAGAAGTCAGACTTGTCTGGACTGTGGAGAGGAGACTATAGGAAAACCAGAGCCACCAACCGGGAGCCGACTGACTGATCCCTGCATAGTGCACCTGAGAGGTGGTCAGTGACAGCACCGCCAGGCCAGTCTGAGGGGGGGGGGGTCATTGATGTAAGGGGGAGTTGATGTGAGGTGTCCCCCTTGAAGATTGCTCCACTTTTACCACTTTTAACTGTAATTTGCTGTTATATATCCCTAGCCCTATGTGCTTTCATATCGGTCTTATCTATAAATAATACACTCTTAAAGCGGAGCTCCACCCAGGATAACAACATTTTACAATGTTGTTTGAAAAAAAAAACCTGAAAAAAAAAAAAAAATACTCACCCGAAATAGCTGTTGCTATGCGGAAGTCCGTAATCTGCCTCTTCCTGAACCGCGGTGTGTTTTCTTTTTCTTCTTCTCCTTGTGAATGGGGCGCGCTGCTTCCTGGGAACTGTGTGTGTTCTCAGAGAGCAGCGCGCCCATTCACAAGCCAGCATGAGACTCACGCAGGCGCAGTAGGAAATGGGCAGTGAAGCCGTACGGCTTCACTGCCTGTTTCCCATAGTGTGAATGGCGGCGCGGGACCCGGAGTGATCGTGGGACCGGCATCGGGGGGGGGCCGTCAGCGCGGGCGCCTAGGACAGGTAAGTGTCCTTATTTAAAGTCAGCAGCTACACTGTTAGTAGCTGCTGACTTTAAAAAAAAAAATTTCCGCGGCTGGAGCTCCGCTTTAAACTGTGCTTTAAAATGCACGATTTTCCATTTTATGAACAAGAAAATAATGCTGTTGGGCTGGCATAATAATGCTATGGGGCTGGTATGACATTTTTTCCAGGGCTGGTTTTTACTCCCAGTCCGGCCCTGGTTCAGTGGTACTGTGTGAGTTTCTTGTTAGTAACACAATCTTCCAGAATGGAACCCAAGGTGTCAGAGGTAACAGAGGATTTGCAGAGTCGGGGTAACAAGTGGTGTATAGAGTCCATCAGCAGCCCCCACTGAGGTACCGCTACACTAGCATTGTCCACAGATCTCTCTGTGGACTACGGAACACTGATACAAATGTTATGGACAAGAGGAGGGGTTTGGTGATATTCAGTAGTCCTGTTCTAAGGTTGTCAACTCTTCCCCTGCACTTATAAAGTACAGTGAGTATGTGTTCACTCCCTGGGGTACGAAGTGTGCGAACATTTTTACAGGGTGATCAGGCTACATTTTAAGTCCTGCATGCAGAAATCTAAATATTTCTGAAGGTTCACAAACTTGTACAGCTGCATATTCATTGTTCCCAGTTAATTTAGCAAATTTACAAGAAAACATTAAATTTTAATTATAGATCAGTATCTGACATGAAAAATGTTAATAATTTATAAAAAAAGTCATGAGTAACTGACTTCGAGGGACAGCAGAGAATTCTTTAATTTGTTCTTATTGTCTAGAAATTAATGGATTAAAAGAACGCAAGACATCCGTGGAATAATAAAAATGTGCATCTAGGGTAGTTTTAAAAATGCCATCATTCTGTCTTCCACAAACCCAGTGAGAATTAACCATACACTGAGAA
This sequence comes from Rana kukunoris, assembly GCA_029574335.1. Classification (NCBI taxonomy): domain Eukaryota; kingdom Metazoa; phylum Chordata; class Amphibia; order Anura; family Ranidae; genus Rana; species Rana kukunoris. The sequence goes on from CM056052.1 coordinate 231,327,050, forward strand.
GCAGAAGAAAACAGAGGTGTCATGAGAAAACAGGACCTGCTACCTAAGTTACTTAACTGCTTCCTATCCGGGCCATCGACAATTGACGGCCACAAGGTGGCTCTACAATGCCGGGAGGCCGTAAATTTACGGCCTCTGGACTCCTGCCACTGAGGGGCGTGCGTGCCCGCAGTGTCACTCTGGTGCTGATGCTCATGCCTAGCGGTCACAATGTCCGCCAGGCACCTGCGATCAGCAGTCACAGAGCCAGAGACGTGGATCTCTGTGTATGTGAACACAGAGATCGATGTCCTGTCGGGAGAGGAGACCGATGGTGTGTCCCTTATACATAGGTACAACCATCGGTCACCTCCCCCAGTCAGTCCCGTAACATTTTTTGGAGGCTAAGTTGTTTCAGCCCTGCCCAGGTGTCTTTTGTAATCAAACCAACCCCCTATCCTACTCTTCACAACATAAGGCCTGGGAGGGTTAATTAAGCTCCTTGAGACAGCACAGAGGATGATTTACTAAAACTGGAGAGTACAAAATCTGGTGCAGCTTTGCGTGGTAGCCAGTTTCTACCTTCAGCTTGTTCGATTGTTTTAATTTTTAGTAAATCAACCCCACAGATCAACTGTTTTGTTTGCAGTCAAAAGAACAGAACCAAATGCCTTAAATTCTCTATTCAATAAATATAAAGGGAGTAAATAAGAGAAGTTAATGTTTTACATACATTTTATTCTTTCCACTAAACTCTATGGGCCAGATTTAGAAAGAATCTACGCCGGCGTATCTCCTGATACGCCGCCGTAAATTCAAATGTGCGCTGTCGCATCTTTACGCCGATTCTGAAAGCAAGATACGCCGAAAAACTGGCTTCAGTCGTCTGGCGTATTGTGGGCGCATAGTTACGCTGGACGCATTAGACGTTCCCATTAAAAATATGCAAATGAGCTAGATACGCCGATTCACGAACGTACGTGCACCCGGCGCATTGATATACGTTGTTTGCGTAAGGCGTATGACCGGCGTAAAATTACCCCTTCTATATGAGGCGCAGGCAATGTTAAGTATGGACGTCGGAACAGCGTCGAATTGTACGTCGATTACGTCGTTTGCGTAAGTCGTACGCGAATAGGGCTGTGAATCAGTCGCATAGATACCCAGGGCCAGATACAGAGATACGACGGTGTATCTGAAGATACACCGTCGTATCTGAAGATACACCATCGTATCTCAGCTGAGAATCTGGCCCAAATGCCGTGGAGTTCCCCCCAAAAATCCATACCAGACCCTTTAGGACTTTGGATTTTGAGGGGAACTCTGCGCTAAAATAAAAAAAAATGGCGTGGGTTTCCCCCAAAAATCCATACTAGACCCTTATCCAAGCATGCAACCTGCAGGAAAAGAGGGGGAGACAAGAGAGTGTCCCCCCTCCTGAACCGTACCAGGCCAGATGCCCTCAACATGGGGAGGCTGTCCCCATGTTGATTGGGACAAGGGCCTCATCTCCACAACCCTTGCCCGGTGGTTGTGGGGGTCTGCAGACGGGGGGCTTATCGGAATTTGGAAGCCCCCTTTAACAACCTGACCCCGGCCCCCTATGTAAATTGGTAACAAAAAAAGTGTAAAAAAAACCCACACACACCAATTTGTTGAATCTATGCCATGAATAATTAAGGCAGTTCTGAAGGCAGGGGGGGGGGTTGAACCCGATACTAGCAAGGTGTACCTAATAAAGTGGCAGGTGAGTGGATATAGCAGGGCATTTCAATAGACATAGGCAGCCTGTGATCAATAACAACAAACAGCCGGAGCAACATGTCCCCATATTTAAATCCAAAATGGTGGGCTTTACATTTTAATGCTTTGCCTTGACCTGTTCTTTTGATTTCTTTGCCCTCCTGGGATGTATATTTCTTCTAGTTGTATTATCCTAGATTCCTTTATTGATATGGCTCAATATAAAGTTAAGTGCCAGACATTCCTGAATGAACTGTACCTCCAGGACAGACAAAATCTTGCTGACCCTATAGTGAACTTCTGGTCATATAAAAGGCTGATACGTGTTATTGTCTGGTAATGATTTATGGAAGTGATATCTATGAAAAACACCAATCAGTCCCGTCACTATCTTCCTAATACTTGTAGAAAACAAAACCAGAAGCTGAACAGGCTTTGCACATATTTGAGTCAAAATAAGTGCTTAGCATGTGGTATGATTGAACAGAAACAGACTTTGTGCAAAGCCTTCGTATTTGCCTATATTGATGTTTTCTACAATCATGTAAGTAGTTTTCCCTGGTGATCCTCTCACCCAGTATTGGATGTCTCTGCTGCCTAGTAAGGCAATAAAATGAGTGCATTCAGAGACGATTCTGTCTCAGGCACAAAAACATATTCAGGGGAATTTATAAAGGATATTATAGATGCCTTTTAGTATTCTGTTGAAGCACAGCACTGTTTTACTTTGTATCTTATAGGTCACTTGTTGTAAAGCAACGAACACTAGGGACACCTCTGTATGATAGACTTGATAGTAATGTGTTTTTACTAAACAAGAATGCTGTATGCACACAAACTACTTACAACTGTAGGAAAACAAGACACACATTTTATTACAGTTATACAAACAACACATGCACACACTACCTGACCTTTCTAGCAAATGAGCAGGGACAGTAGCATATATACAATCAGGATAAAGAGTCACTTAGCTTGGTTTGTAGTGGCTTCATGATCTCTGTAGGCATTGAGTTCTCTCATTGTGTAGCTTTAGCATCATTCTCATATGAAGTTTCTTTTTTGGTCATGAGCCCCTCTGGTACTCATCCTTCTTCTTATTTCTTGTGTTGTAATGGAGCCTTTCTTTCAGCTTATGCTGCTGGCCTTTTATTTACAATATTTGGGTAGCCGTTCTAACGTGGGCATATGTTATAAATGTTACACTTTTTTTCAGTTCTCGCTTGCTATTCTAGGAACAGACCTACTACTACATCATTGTATTTGGCACTGTACAGCCCTGAGGACCTTCAGTATGCAGATTATGACCTTTTTGAAATGTTGCCGGAAATCTTACATTTCCAATAATGTTTCAATAATGTTTCAAAAGGTCATAAATCTTAAAATGTTTTAGTTGTCCTAGGCAAGTGTCAAGTCCTGGGGAAAAAAGTGTGGGAACTCCCACCCAAGATCCACTCCCCCACCGAAAAAAAATCCACTGTACCTTAGTAATTCTTTATGTTACTGGCCGCTTCCTGTATATGGATTCATCGGGTAGTGTGTGGGTATTCCGTCACTTCCTCGATGCCGCAATGTCTCCTGGGAGCTTTTGTCATTGTTCCCAGGAGCAAGCATGTTCTTTCTAAATCCCGAGATAACTCGCGGCAGACCTCCGCAATGTCTCCTAGGAACAATGACAAAAGCTCCCAGGAGACATTGCGGCATCGAGGAAGTGACGAAATACCCGCACACTCCCCGATGAATCCATATACAGGAAGCGGGCAGTAACATAAAGGATTACTAAGGTTCGCCTGCCCCTGACAGTGGCTCGATCTGAGCATCGCCGCTTAGTGAAGGATTGGCTCGGGCGGCTTGGCTGCTCTAGTCCTGCAATGGGAACTGCGTTCCTGCTGTGAATAAAGTGCAGGGACTCCGTTCCCATGCGTTCCCGTAGGACTTGAGCCATGGTCCTAGAAGATCTCCCTTTACTTTGGAGGATTATCCTATTTCCTGTTCCAGTGTCTTTGTGATAGGAAGTGAAGAGAATTCTCTCCAATGTGACATAGACAGAGTAAAAAATGTCACAGGTTTAACCACTTCCCGCCCGGCCAATAGCAGATTTACGGCCGGTAAGTGGTTATGAAATCGTGACTGGACGTTCTCAAACGTCCTGCACGATTTAATGCCGCGCGCGCCCGTGGGGGCACGCAGCGCGGCGATCGCTGATGCGGGGTGTCAGTCTGACACCCTGCATCACAGATCTCGGTAACGTGTCTCCGGCGGAGGCTCGCTACCACGTGATCAGCCGTATCCAATCATGGCTGATCACGATGTAAACAGGAAGAACCGTAGATGGCTCTTCCTCACTCGCGTCGGCTGTTCCGGCGGCTCTCCTGACAGGGGGGGTTCACGCTGATTGTTTATCAGCGCAGCCCCCCCTCGTATGCCCACACTAGACCACCTGGGATGCCCACACTGGCAGGGCAAAAAAATAAAAAATAAAACGTAAAAAAAACAGGATTAAAAAAAAAAAATACAGGTAAAAAAAAAAGAAAGATGCCAGTCAGTGCCCACACATGGGCACTGACTGGCAACATATACATCAGTGCCACCCCTCAAAGTCCATCAGTGCCACCCCACAGTGTCCTTCAGTGCCACCCCTCCGTGCCAATCTATGCCCAGTGCCCACCTATCAGTGCCCATCTGTGCCACCCATAAGTACCCATCAGTGCCACCCATAAGTGCCACCCATGAGTGCCATTCTGTGCCGCCTATGAGTTCCAAGTGCCGCCTATGAGTGCCCATCAGTGCCGCCTATGAGTGCCCATCAGTGCCACCTATGAGTGCCCATCAGTGCCACCTATGAGTGCCCATCAGTGCCGCATACCAGCGCCGCCTATCAGTGCCCATCAGTGCCACCTCATCGGTGCCCATCAGTACTACCTCATCAGTGCCCATCAGTGCCGCCATATAAGTGCCCGTAATTGAAAGAGAAAACATACTTATTTACAAAAAATAAAAACCGCAGAGGTGATCAAATACCACCAAAAGAAAGCTCTATTTGTGGGGAAAAAGGACGCCAATTTTGTTTGGGTACAGTGTAGCATGACCGCGCAATTGTCATTCAAAGTGCGACAGTGCTGAAAGCTGAAAATTGGCTTGGGCGGGAAGGTGCATAAGTGCCTGGTATGGAAGTGGTTAAACAATTCTGAATTCTATCCAAAACTAGAAAACAAATTTTGGTTATAGACCCACATAACTCTGAGCCTGGCCGAAAACCTGTCCTTCAAGTGAGACGCAGGGCCCCAACAACCACCTGAAAGCTTCCCTGCATTGCAGAAAATTGTATTGCATGCTGCTGCCCTGCAACAGTTGTCTCTTATGCCCCGTACACATGACCGGATTTTCAGTTGGAAAAACCTTGAATGGGTTTTCCGACGGAATTGTGCTCAAGCATGGCTTGCATACACACGGTCACACAAAAGTTCTCAAGAACAAGACGACTTTCAACACTACGACAAGCCAAGAAAATTAAGTTCAGTGCTTCCGAGCGTGCATCGAATTGTTTCCGAGCATGCGTCGGAATTTTGCACGTCAGAACTGCTACAGACGATCAGATTTTTCAATAGGAATTTTTTCCATCGGAAAATTTGAGAGCCAGCTCTCTTCCGACATCAAAAGTCCGATGGAGAACATTACGCTGAAGAACTCGGCGTCCGATTCCACTCCCTCCTTACTGAATCGTTGCGGCTGAGGAAGCTCCCTGACACCATGCAGGAAGCGGTTATAGTGGTAATTCCCAAGCCAGGGAAGGATCCCACCTTATGCTCCTCATACCGCCCCATTTCTCTGCTAAATGTGGACGCCAAAATCCTGGCCAAAATCCTTGCCAACAGGCTGAACTCGGTCATAACTGCCCTGGTACACCCGGACCAGACGGGCTTTATGCCGGGTAGGGGAACGGACATCAATATCCGGCGCCTCCTCACTCACATTGATAGGGGCTGAGGATGGGTCCGCAGGTGTGGTGACCTCACTCGACGCAGAGAAAGCTTTTGACTCTGTCCAGTGGGGCTACCTGTGGGAGGTGCTCTCTAGTTTTGGGTTTGGACCGACATTCACGAAATGGGTGCGCATGTTATACACCGGCCCCTCGGCCAGAATTAGAACCAACGGCTGCCTTTCTGAGGTATTGCAGCTGGGTCGTGGCACGAGGCAGGGGTGCCCCCTCTCACCAGGTCTGTTTGCCCTGGCCATGGAACCCCTTGCCGTATTGTTGAGAGCGGAGTCGAGGGTTCGAGGACTGCAGATAGGCCCGATTGAGGAAAAGCTATCTTTGTATGCGGACGACACCCTGCTTTACCTGGCGGATGCATTTTCCTCCTTACAAGTGGTCCTAGACCTCTTTAATCAGATCGGCTGGTATTCGGGCATCTGCATCAACTGGGAAAAGTCGGTTCTGTTCCCATTGCACCCCTCGGTCTTGCAAACCCCGACACACACACTGCTCCAGTGGGTGGAGGAGTTCACCTACCTGGGCATTAAAATTTGTGGTAGGACGGGGGACTATGTGGGTGGGAACATTCAGCCTCTTATGACCCAACTGACAGCCAAATGTGCGGCGTGGAGCTCTCTCCCTCTGACGCCAGTGGGGAGAGTTAATCTTCTGAAAATGATTTTCCTCCCAAAGTTTTTATACTTCTTTCGTAATACCCCATCGCATATTCCTAGAACATTCTTTAGGAGATTGGAAGGTCTGCTGATATCCTTTGTGTGGGCTGGGCGACCCCCCCGGGTGGCGAGACATATTCTTTACCTCCCCCTGTCTAGCGGGGGACTGGCACTCCCAAATTTTTTACTCTACTATTGGGTGGCAGTGCTGGTCACGGTGCGGTGGTGGTTCTCCCAGCCCAGAAAAAACCCGGAGGTCACCCTGGAGGCGACTATCCTGGGCTCATATGCAGCCTTGAGTAACCTGCCATTCCGAGGTCTTAGGGCGGGCCCCCCTATGACGACCCTCATGCGGACCACCGTTAAGGTCTGGCAGGAGGCTCGAATCATCTACATGAGACCTGCCCATGTGTCACCGCACATGCCCCTGTGGGGTAACCCGATGTTACCCCACTTGAATAGCATTCCGGACCCCTCCCTATGGGCAAAGAAGGGTATCACTACTTTGCGCCATATAGTCCTCGAGGGTAGACTCATGCCCTTCCTGGCAATGAGACGGGCGTACGCTCTGCCTGCTTCTTTTCAGTTCCGATACTGGCAACTTAAACATGCTTTTGAGGCCCAATTCCCTGAACCCCTGACTCTGGAGTCTGACTCCATAGAGCGACTCCTGGCCTCTAGGGTAATGGAACGCCCTCTCTCATTCCTGTATCTCACTGTTGCGTACGACACCAAACTTACCAAATCCTGGGATAAGTGGAGGGCCGATATACCGTCCTTAGACGAGGAGGGGTGGGAAGACTGCATCTCCTCATACATTCCCTCCATGATCGCTGCAAAGGACAGGTTTATACAGTTTAAATGTCTCCATAGGGCCTACTATACCCTGCAGAGGCTGGCTCGTATCTACCAGTTACGAGATCCTAACTGCCAAATGTGTAAACAGGATATAGGGACATTCTGGCACATGGTCTGGTCGTGTCCGAAACTCAGGCCATACTGGACGGCAGTCGCTTCTAGGCTGTCTGATGTGAGTGGGACGGATGTCCCGATCGATCCGACAGTTCTGTTACTGAGCCATTTGGAGGATGTGAAGGGGGACAGGTACTGCTAGATGGGAAATCCTACTGAAGTGGAAATCTGAGGGCCCCCCAAACTTTGCCTCCTGGCAGCGCTCGGTGAATTCAGTCCTGCCCTTGTACAGGTTGACTTATGAGAATAGACAATGCCCGGGGAAATTTGACAAAATCTGGTCTGCCTGGATGGAGACACGTGCTGCCCTTGACCCCCCTTCCGGACTGAGTGGGCGGGGTATTTGGCCCTCCCCTGATGGTTGGTGCATAGGTCCCCCCCATGACACTGTTGTTGTTTGTTTGAAGTAGCCAGGATATACCTGATAAGATATATTTGTCATGTATGTTTGACTTTTATCCACTCCTCATTGCTATCGTTTGCTTGGGTTCTCCCCCTGGAAGTGATGTACACTCTTGACACTCTGATTTATACATTGCTGTAAGTCCTGTCGCTTATTTGTACTGTAATGCTGATTTGTCTAATAAAACTTTTCTCTGTTAAAAAAAAAAGTCCGATGGAGCATACACACAGTTGGAATTTCCATACAAGAGCTCACATCGGACTTTTGCTGCCGGAATTTCCCATTGTGTTTACGGGGCGTTAGTCTTGACACCTATAAGATCTTGCTGTTCCTAGTCAGTTTTGGTGGGGTAGTGAGAAGTTGGCTTGTGTACATTTCTACTGTTAAGATTGTGTAATAACAAAATGGCCTCAAGGTGTCAGTGTTTAGTAATGATAAGGACAAAAATTAAAAGTACAGAATTAGAACAAAATTGTATTTTAACAATGTACAGCACCCAGTAAATGTCACCCTGATTAACAAGGCATTATGCTCCGCGAAGCAGCAATAATTTATGCAGCTAATGAACAATTTGTCATGGGCTACACCTGCACAGTATGTAATGGTTCTAAGATTTCTAAGTGAACGTATAGAGGTGGTGTGCATAATTTCTCTCCTTGTTATTGGCAGGTTTAGAACAATGTAATCTTAGAAAATATTTTGCATTTATTTGTCTGGTAAATATGAAATGGTTTTAGGTTCTTATAGTTCTTTTGCTTACTCCCTTTGGCTTATTTTCATGTTTTCCCAGGCTCGTTTAGTTTAAAGCCTATAGTATATACAGTCTAAACTGAAATGTACATACACAAATGAATGATCCAGTGAGAGTCTATGGCTGCATGCACACGTGTATATTAAAATATTAATCACATTCACACTGGTTCTTTCTGGCGGAAAAATCCAGGGTAAAAAAAATGCTGCGTCTGGTGCATATTTTGCATGAATGAATGGGATTTATGGGCCAGATTCAGGTACAATTACATCGGCGCAGAGTATCAGAGATACACTATGCCGCCGTATTTTACCTGGCTCTACGACTAATTCAGGTAGATTTTGGCTCGTAAGGTACGGCGGCGTAGTGTATTTCTCACGGCGGAATCGAAAAACGTGATTAGGGGGCGTGAAGCATTTAAATTAGGCGCGTCCCCGCGGCGATCCAACTGCGCATGCTCCGTTCTGAAATTTCCCGCCGTGCATTGCGCGAAATAACGTTGTTACGTAATTTTTTTTGAGTAGCGCCGTTTACGTACATTCCTATTCCCGGACGACTTACGCAAAAAAAATAAAAAAATTGTGAAACTCGACGCGGGAACGACGGCCATACTTAACATGGGCCGTCTAACTATAGACCAGCTAATAGCTGGTATAACTTTATGCAGCAAAAACATGACTACAGATGCCGTAAGAGATTGCGAAGAACGATCGTAACTTCGTGGTTCGTCGGAAAAAGCAAATTTGCATACCCCGACGCGGAAAACGACCCAGCGGCCGCAAAGTTATTGCACTGTTGATCCGAAGGCGTACGAACACGTAAGCCAGTCGGATTGAAGCCTGAAGCCGTCTTATCATGGTTTGAGGATTCAGACTAATGATACGACGCGCGTAATTTGAAAGTACTCCGGTCTAACGTGAGATAGACCGGAGTAAGGGCTCTGTGAATCTGGCCCTATATGTGTATGCGCAGAAACTCATGCGTCGCCTATGGAGAATTTTGGGCAGCATCGTTTTTTGAGATTCCACAGGCATTTACAATTTTAAGGCTTAACATGTTTGATATTTATTTCCTCCATGCAAGGCAATCTTTTATACTTTACAAAAAAATGGGTATAATATTTGTTTGCATTAAAATTAATTTTAGTGTATTTTTTTCTGAAAATATGCCTTTGATAAATAGTCGACATATGGTTCGACATAAAAAATTGCACCTACCACCATTTTATTCTTCAGGGTCTCTGCTTTCAGAAAATATACTTTTGTGGGGTTACAGTAGTTTGCCCTGGTAGAGAACTAGTTAAAGCTGAACTCCAGCTTTTCATGCACTTTACTCAGTTAATCAGTTAAAACTAGCTTGATCAATAGAGATATAAAAAAGTGCTCACATAGCATTACGTAAATGTTTAAACCTCCCATGACTAAGAATGGCCTTGCTCCAGAACAGTGTTAAAGAAGGAAAAGTTGTTTCCTCTGAAAAAATGTGAAGCATGAACTGATCAATCAGCTGGTTCAAACTTAATTAAAGAAGTTAATGACCCACATAACTCGAAGCACAGATTTTCCCAAGATCTTCTCTGATGATTTCAAATCTGAGTTTTAGCCGTAAAATAATATTATTAAAAAATGCACAGTCTTTCTTAATGGAGATGTAATGAAGACTTATGACGCACATTTCACATCTTCCTCAAGGCAAAATATCTAGAAAGCCACAGCATTGTGATTTAGAACATTGTTCCGTATGGAAGTGTGAGATGCTACAATATTTCCATGCATGGTTTAGAGTCAGATCAGGTAGGTGACTTTAGTGCTTCTTTTCTATAGCACTTTAGTACATTTCTGCTTCTTCAAACAGAAACATAGAGGACTACATCTGCGGTTCTGTCATGTAGAATTGTATTGGCACCACAGAAGATTTCTGCATACTTTACTGGTACAAAAACACTACCTACCTTCCTTAACCACTTAAGCCCCGGACCAATATGCTGCTAAATGCCCAGAGGCGTTTTTACAATTTGGCACTGCGTCGCTTTAACAGACAATTGCGCGGTCGTGCGACGTGGCTCCCAAACAAAATTTGCGTCCTTTTCTTCCCACAAATAGAGCTTTCTTTTGATGGTATTTGATTGCCTCTGCGATTTTTATTGTTTGCGCTATAAACAAAAATAGAGCGACATTTTTGAAAAAAAAAAAACAATATTTTTTACTTTTTGTTATAAGAAAAATCGAATAAACTAAATTTTAGTCAAACATTTAGGCCAAAATGTATTCAGCCACATGTCTTTAGTAAAAAAAAAATCGCAATAAAAAAAATTTAGTTACCTAGCGGCAACAGCTACACTAATACAGCGATCAGAAAAATGATCGCTTAGTGACGCTGGTAATAGGGGGTAAAAGGGTTAACTAGGGCGGTGATCAAGGGGTTAAAACTTTATTAGGGGGGGGTACGGGGCTACCCTGGACCTAACACTAACTGCCTGTCACACTAACTGTCACACTGACACTAAATGCAGTGATCAGTAAATATATGATCACTGCATTCAGTGACACTGTGATAGGGGGGTAGGGGGGGGGGGTGATCGCAAGGGGTTAAATGTGCCTATGTGTACTGGTGTCAGTGTAGTGTTTGTGCAACTTACTGTGAGTCTTCTCTCCTCTCGGCGGTTTGAAAATACCGCCGAGAGGAGAGCTGCATCACTTCCTCTGCCAGTGTTTACATTTTACAGGCAGAGGAAGTGACATGGTGGAGGCTCACGGTATGGGCTAGGAGCGATCACGAGGGGGCGGACAGAATCGAGCAGCCGCCCTCTCAGCACGGATCGCTCCCGAAGGTAAGCCGCACGCAGCGGAGGCCGTCCCGATCGGACCTCCGACTCGCTAGAAGGCAGGGACGTATATATACGCCTATCTGCCTGTACGTGCCATTCTGTGGACGTACATAGTCGTGCGGCGGGCTTTAAGTTGTTAAAGGATCACTAAAGGATTTTTTTTTTTAGCTAAATAGCTTCCTTTACCTTACTGCAGTCCTGGTTTCATGTCCTCATTGTTCGTTTTTTGCTTTGAAGTTGCTGTAATTTTGCTCTGATCTCCACACTTCCTGCTTGTCTGGCTCCTTATGAAAAATCTCATGGCAGCTTTTCACTGTGGTCGAAGCTGTCATTAATGTGTGTCTAAAACACCTCAGAACCAATCAGATTCATTTTAAAAACAAAACACTGCCCTGTATTTGTTTGTTTGTGTTCTGTGTGTCTCTCTACTTCACACAAACATGAAACCAGTTTAAAAGTGAAACTAAACTGCATGCACGTTATATGATTGATTTGTATCTATTTTTAATCATTTTTAAAAGGAATCAGTTAACTTGTATGTCTCTATACCCTGTAAACAGTCATTTCAGCAAAAACAATTTTTTCCTTTAGTGACCCTTTAAATTGATACAGAAATTATTTGCCATTTTCTGGATAAATTGCAGTCAGAAGTATCAAGTATCAATTCCCAAGTGCTGTTTGACATCTCCTGTTAAGAGTGTTTTTATGCCCTGCCCTGGGACTACTGTAATTATCAAAGCACATACAGTATCTGCAATGGCATCCCTAGGGGGGGCCAGAGGGGGCCCTGACCCCCCCAACATTATGCTGTGCCCCACCATGTGCTTGGGCCGCAGCTGGAGTAACACAGTCTCTCCTCAGAGGGAGAGCGTCCCCAGTCAGCTCCTGCGGAGGATTCCTCCCCCCTCCCTCTGTTAGCTGACACTACATAATGCAATCGCTCATACAACCACAGGCGCCCGATCTGCATCTTCCCCTGCATCCTCATTGGAACCGAGCTGAGCCCAGTGTCAGTCTATGACATGCTTTCACAGCTCAGCGAGTCCAGTCACCCCCTTACTCTCCTGACATACGAGCAGGGAGGAATACAGCTCCTCCTCCTGCCAGTCCCGCCCACACTATCCCGCGGTGCTGTATCTGAAGAGGGGGGATGTGTGGGCGGGAAATGTGAAAATCAGCAGCATTCCTGGCTGTGTGTGAATGATGCCTGAGATTCTAGCCTGGACCATGGGTAAGTGTGTGCACTGCAGACTGCAGTACACTGAATTTACTGAACTCCCTATCTGTCTCCCTCCCCTCTCCTGTTTTTTCAAGACATTCACAATTTAACTTTCACTTTCAGTTAGGCAGGTAATATACGGTGCAAATTTCTTTCTGGCATTCACAGATTGCAAGAAAGAAACTTGCATGATTCCCCCATCAACACAGACAGTGGTGACAGGGGAATATCCCTCCTGCCTAGCAATTGTATTCTCCCGACAAACAGTGATTCTCACTAGTGGTTATACAGCAACCATTAGTGATAATCATAAGAGAATCCGCTCATTAATGATTAAAATCTCAGGCAGTTCCTGCTGAACCAGTTGAGATTTAAACTGTCTATGGCTGGTCTTAGCTCTTAGGCAGCCCATACATTGATCACTTTTTTTCATTCAACTATTAGGTTGAATGAAAAAAAAAAAATGATCCAATTCCCTTATCTACACATTATAGGTGGATGGGAGAATCCTCCCAGTGTGGACTAGTGCTAGAACAACCAGAGTTGCTGTTCTACTCACAGCGCTGGTCTCTGTCTCCATGGCAGTGCCGGCAGCACATTGGAGCCCTGTGCTGGTTACTTTATGGGGCTGATGTACAAGAGGGCCAGCACAATTTGTTGTGCTGGCCCTCTGTCAGATGACTGTGCTTTCTAGACATTTTGATGCCCTGTTCTGTAGCCTCAAAGCAGTATATCTGCAGTATAAGATCATCTAAGGCACACGTTACTCACTCCTGCAGTGCAGGAATCTTTTTGCCGTACAAATAGTTTCCTGTTTCTGCTCCTTTTTTTTTTCTTGTCAATATGTTTTCCCCATTTCTCTTGCTGCTTTTTAATCATCCCACTAGTCATCAAGTTGCCAGTCAATTTATTGGGAAATGGTCCGGTCTTACATTAACAAGTAGACATGTGCACAACAAAATTTTTCGTTTACTTCTGTTTCGTTTCTGATAGTTTATCGTGATTCGTAACGAGTCGTAATTTCGTAAGACGTTAGTTATCGTATTCGTACGGTTTAGTATTTCGTAACACTTTTTTTTTCCGTTTCCGTTTTTTTATGTTAGTTTATTTTTCGTTGATTTGAGATTAGTATTTTCGTTAAATGTTGTATTCTGCCTCGTTCGTATTTTTACAATAAATTTATTCGTTCATTCGTTTTTACGTTGGTTTATTTTTCGTTGTTTTGATATTCGTATTTACATTATATTTTCCATTCTGCCGCGTTTGTATTTTCGTAAAAGAAATAAATCTTCGTTGCTTTATGATCATTCGTATTTTCGTGTCTAATTTCATTTGATTGTAACAACGTTCTTTTGTAGATTTTATTGCATTCGTAATTCTGTTAAAATACATTTTACGTTTATTCGACACACTACTCGTCATAATTTTGTAAAACATTGTAATTTACTGCGATTGACTTGACAGATCCACAAAACCGGTGCAACCTACCCAAACACACCCTGGACTCTGGATGGAATGCACTGCAGTCTAACACAGATAAAGACACAAGGTCAAGGAGCCACTAGGTAATAAGAAAGAAGCTCATTGTGGGAAGGAACAAACCTCTTCAGGGGAAGGGACAGCGCTGAGTGGCTATTGGGTCACAGTACTAATGAAAGTGAATTTACGTTATTTCATTTCCGTTTTCCGAAGATTCGTAATTTATTTTTCGTTAGTTTTGCTTTTCGTTTTTTATTCTTTGTTCGGCATTTCGGTTGTTTTCTTTTTGTTCTTCGAATATTAGTAAGTTTGCATTTTCGTTTATTTTTCGCAATTATGATTTTTTTTTGTGTTCTGTATTTTCGTTATTTCTATGTTTTCGTTTATTTTTTCTTTCGTTGTGTTGTTCTTTTACATTTAGTAGTTTCGTATCTTCGTAGTTTTCCATATTCGTTAATTTTGGAAATATCGTTATTCGTTATTATTTGCGCTAAACCGTTCGTTTATTTGTAGGTTAACGAATCAACGAAAATAACGAATAATGACGGAAAACGTATTCGTAACGAAAACTATTGCACATGTCTATTAACAAGTAAGCACCTCTACCAATATAGCCACTTCCACACAAAGACAATATATATATATATATATATATATTTTTTTTTTTTCTTCCAAGGTGGTGCAAAAATTTAAGACAATATGGGAACAGCAACATTAATCATTTTATTCTGTTCAACCAGCAAGTTGAATGAAAAAACATGGCCCGATTCCCCCATCCAGACACTCGGTATGAATCAGGAAATCACACCCCACCATCAGAACACATTGATCAGCCGGTAGCACTGATTGTTCGGGGAAAAAAAACAACAAGTTGGTTGTACAGAAGTCGATTGGTTGATAAATCAACGTTTGTACAACCAGGGGGGGGGGGGGGCAGCACGAAAAGAGTCCCCGCCGTCTTGCGCTACACTGTTAGGAAAATTAGTCTAGCGCCCCCAAAAAGCAGCCGCGCTGCTTCTGGTATGCAGGCAGGCGGCATTCCGCAACTGTGGGGGGGGGGGGGGGCGCTTCCAATTTTGACTGTTTTATCATCCTGGACCACAAACCTTTCTCACTGTGCTATATGTTTCTGCTGCACCATCTAATTAAAGTAGAACTATAGGCTACACTTTTTTTTTCATTTTCGGTAGAGTAAGGGAGAGTTATAGCCCCTGTCAGTTTATTTTTTACCATCCCTGTCCCATTGCAAAGATTTTCCTTCACTTCCTGCTCTATGGGCAACCAGGAAGTAAGAGGAAATATAAGTAAATTAAGGGAATCCATTGCCCCCCCCCAGGCCCTCAGAACTAGTGTCCTCACTCAAAAATTTCAGGGCGGGTCTTAAACAACACAGGTTGTGGCTGTAACAGGAAGGGGTGGGTCATATTTAAATTAGGGGGTGCACGAGTTTAGTCAGGCCTAGGGCAGCACAAAACCTAAATACACCTCTGCAGGTACGGCATCAGGAACAGGACAGGAATCGGCACATTGCAGGGAGAGAGCAGCGCAGGTGAGATTTTCCTTTAAAACCATCACCGCTGTAGCTGCCCAACACACTTCCTTCCCCTCAGCTGGCCTCCTATGTATATAAAGTATATTAGAATGGCAACAAAGGGTTTTGTTCCCTTTTCAAAAATGGCGCTTAAATCCGCCTTTGCCCGCGTCACTTCCGGTTTTGAAATACTGCAATTCTAGCCCTCGACGCTGCCCAATGACTCCTGGGAAAGGATGACACACATCTCCCTAGCGAGCACAGGCATCAAAGGGAAATGACGGCAGACGCCGCAGAGAGGAAGGGGCAGATTACAAGGGACCCCATAGCAACAGCCCTGAATGAGTAAGTAAAAAAAAAAAATGTTTCTTCCAAATGTTGTTGCTGATGTTTATTGCTGATGAATACTGTAAAGTTCATTTTAAGGGTGGAACTCCACTTTAGGTTGAAAAGTTCAGCTGCAGGGAGCCTGAGGGCAGAATGACTGTGAAATTGTTGAGAAATTGAGTAGCTGGCAGTCTGCCCAGTGGCCTGCTCCAAACAAACATTCAAAAGGTAACCAATACAATTATTTTTTAAATATTTTTAGGCATGCTGTATGAAGGGGAACACAACACACATATAGGGCCAGATTCAGGTAGAGTTAGGCTATCAGTGATACTCCAGCCTAACTCTCACTTTGAGCCGGCGTTTCTGTTTTCAGTAAGCAGAAAACAAGAAATGCCGGGTTGGAGTTCCTATACGAGCGGCGTAATTGTATTTCGCCGTTGTATCGGAACTGCAATTTTAAAAATGGCGCTCGGGGCGTTCCCGCTGATTAACGCCGAGAATATGTTAATCAGCAATTCACGATCGTATTCGGGCCCGACGCAGTGACTTTCCAACGTTTCCGTAAGAGATACGCGGCGTAAAGAAAAACCAGCCCCCTAGTGAAGTATCCTATGTTAAGTATGGCCGTCGTCATCGCGTCGAATTTAAAAATGTTCGCGTCGTTTGCGTAAAACGTCCGTGAATGGGGATTGACGTCATTGACGTTCACTGACAGAATTTGGAGCATGCGCACTGACAGTCGACGCATGCGCATTACGTTCGCCGCGGGATCGCGCCTAGTTTAAATAATACACGCCCCCTACCCGCCCAATTTGAATTCCGCCAGCTCATTTTCGCTACGCCGCCGCAACTTTAGGAGCAAGTGCTTTGTGAATACAGTACTTGCTCCTAAAGTTTCGGCGGAGTAACGTAAATGAGAAAAGTTACTCCAAAATAAAGATTCGCCCATCTACCTGAATCTGGCCCATAGTGGTGTTTTCAGAAATGTTACTGAAAAACCGGACGTACTCCATAAATAATGATTTCTGCTTTTACTGTGCCATTACTGTGGCACTAATTATACACTTTTTTTGTGCCCCTTGCTAAAACCACCCCTGTGAACAACCAATTATTGTCCTTGCCTTAGGGATATATTGGGAACATTGCAGAAATCAAACCACTTATAAAGATTCAAATTTAATGGAGTTGTTGATGAGTAATTGTATTGTTCACATGGATGCATTTGTTTTATCTTTCACATACAGCGCTAAAGACTGAATAATTTCACGTAATGGAAGTGATTATAAAAGGATGTAAAAGACTAGAAATTAGGTTGTTTTTCACTAAACGCCACCATTAATTGTTCTATTAATAAGCATAGAAAATGTCAGGCTGTCTGCATTTCCGATTTCTCTGCAGGTTCTTTATGGTTAACCATTTCAGAGAAGAAATAGGAAAACCAGGTACAGAGTGAAAGGTTGTTTAGAGAACATTACCCCACTAAAAATGTTTTTGCCGCAAAATGTATCTCTTTTTCCATTATTATAAAAAAAAAAGTTATTAAGGTAAGTTCAGAGGTCGCTCTAGACTTTGTGAGGCCTTAGGCATAACTTAGACATGAGGCCCCACTCACATCCCTAATGCAAAAAAGAATTAAAGCAATAAAAATAATCTTCATAAATTGCATATATTAAGAGCCTTAAAATGCTGATTTTATGCCTCGTTTCCACTGAACGGAACGGTTCGGGTCGGTACAGTTTGGAACAGTTAGAATGGACCGGTCTATTCTTGTGAGCGTTTCCACTGCAAGTCGGACCGTCAGGGGCCATTCAGAGTTTAGAAAAAATGCCTAGGGTGTGCCCACATCTAAAGCAGGACCCAGAATGGTCTGGTACGGTTCGGTTTTATGGCACACTTTCATAATGAAAACACCCAAAATAGTGTACCAAACCGAACCGTACCGAACCGATCTGCTCAGTGGAAACGAGGCATTAGTGTCCTCTCTCTCAGTGCTGGTGTCAGGGCATTTTTTCTCAGTGCACTCTGTATTGTCCTCTTTCTCAGTGGGGGTCAGTGCTCTGTCTCTATCAGTGCTGTACCTAGGTGAGAAGGTGAGAGGGGTCCTGTCCCTAGGTGAGAAGGGGTCCCTGTCCCCAAGTGAGAAGGGGGTCCTTGTCCCCAAGTAAGATGGGGTCCCTGGTCCCAGGTAAGATGGGGGTCCCTGTCCCCAGGGAAGATGGGGTCCCTGTCCCAGAGGTGATCGAATACCACCAAAAGAAAGCTCTATTTGTGGGAAAAAATTATTTGGGTACGGACTGCGCAATTGTCAGTTAAAGTGGTACTAAACACCGCAAAGCTTACCTGTAGGTGCAAGGAATATCTCCTAAGCGCGCACAATTTACGAGATACTCACTATTTTTGGAGCCGGTGACCTAGCTGAAGATAGAAGCCCTACTGAAGGGCTTGGTTTTAAGGTACGTCTTTCATAATGTGCTAATATGCAATGCAAATTATGCCTTTACCTTGCAGGGTGAATTTTTTTTCCAGACTTTACTACCACTTTAAAAAATATACATTATATTTTTTATTTATTTATTTATATTTTATTTAAAGTTCTTGGGGTACTGATAACGTCCAATAGTTTGTTGTAAAAATGTTCACATACAATTATTTCACTTCATCACCATCAGAGTTTCCAGTTTCATGTAGAAAGTGGCAGCATTGAAACAAAGCATAAGCCTCTTTAGGACAGGAACACCAACCAGGGCCAGATTTCTTAATGATGGAAAGTAAACACCTCTACTCTACAGTATCCAGTTCAGGAAGGATTTCCTCCTGCTTGTGCTGTGATGGTGCTGGTCCTAAAGTGGGTGTTCACCCTAAAAAAAAAAATTCTAACATAATATTGAGCCGAGTTCTGCTAATGAAATTATGCTGACCTCTTTTATCTTCCTCCCGTACAGGGCTCTAGTCCTGCGGGAACGAGTGGGAATGGAGTTCCTGCACTTTTTTCACAGCAGGAACTCAGTTCCCTTTGCAGGACTGGAGCAGCCGAGAGCAGCCGAGCCGCCGAGCCAAACCTTCACTAAGCGGCGATGCCCAGCTCGAGTCACTGTCAGGGGCAGGCGAACGTTAGTAATCCTTTGTTACTGGCCACGTCCTGTATATGGATTCATCAGGTAGTGTGCGGGTATTCCGTCACTTCCTCGATGTCGCAATGTCTCCTGGGAGCTTTTGTCATTGTTCCCAGGAGACATTGCGGCGGTCTGCCAGGAGTTATCGCAGGATTTAGAAAGAACTTGCTTAAAGTTCTTTCTAAAGCCCGCAATGTCTCCTGGGAACAATGACAAAAGCTCCCAGGAGACATTGTGACATCAAGGAAGTGACGGAATACCCGCACACTACCCGATGAATCCATATATAGGAAGTGGGCAGTAACATAAAGGATTACTAAGGTACAGTGGATCGAAAAAAAACAAAAAAAACATGCGGTTTAGTAATTATTAGGGCTGTGCAAATTAACTTATAATTCATCGATTAATCTTTAATTTTTTTTGATCGATCAAAATATTTTTGATCGATTAAAATTCTTTTGATTGGTACACACCTCTCCGCCTGCTTCCAAGCCTTCGGGGAGTTCCGTCGGAGATCCGGTAACGTCACGGACACCGGCGGGGCTTGCCGTGTCCATCTGAAGGGCTCCTTTGCTGTGCCTTCATATCTGCATGCCGGCGGGACCTCACTATCTGCCACACGCAAGGGTTATTACACTTCCCTCTATCACTTCCCTCTATCAACCTGGGATTCTACAGCCATCAACTGGGAGTTGTGATAGTTCTCTTCATGGGACATCTACATGCCGACGGACTGATGTTAACCCCTCCTCATCTGGATTCAGCAGTGGTATCGTTGTACACATTTTTATACCAGTATCATACTTAGCTACATGTTTTTATGACTGCTTTTGCTACTATTTGGTATTACTCGCACCATTTTTACAGTTTATGTAGCTACATCGATTTTTATCTCCAGTGCAATATTTATTTTGTTACCTACTTGAAGACTATAAAAGTTTTAATGCTATTCCCATCGAGCGCTGCTTTTTGTGTGTTTTTTGTATCCTGCCATCCATTTTTCCAGTGGTTGGGAGCTGCACTGGGAATCAGCCTGCAAGGAGATCAGCTAAAAGTAGTTGGATCTGTATGTGCGTTACAATTAATCGAAATTAGTTGATTAATCGATTAAAAAGAAAAACGATTAATCGAACACAAAAATTTTGATCAGTAACAGCCCTAGTAATTATGCATATGAGCGTATCATTTTTTTATTTTTTTTGGTGGGGAAGTGGATCTTGGGTGGGAGTTCCCACACTTTTTTCCCCAGGACTTGACCCCTGCTCCTGTACATAGCGTTTTATCCATAGATTCACCGCAGCTTCCGGGTAGGTAATTCTGCGGGACTGAGCATTCCTATTCACATGTCAATTGATTGATATGCTTCCCACTGGCGCATACAGGGCATCACAACTTGCCGAAAAAAGCCAATGTCGGTGCGCAGGCGCCGTATAGAGCCGACCCGACGTTCGGCTTCTTTCGGCAGGTCGCGACTAGGGTGACCACATTTCCAAACCGCTATTCAGGGACACACTCCTCTCACACCTTTTCCAAAAAAAGGTGAGGGGGGGGGCGGGGGGAAATGTAGTCTCTGGGTTGACACCAGATGCAGTGCCGCTGTCACTCCCTCTGTATGAGCCACATGCGTAGAAGTAAAGGAGTGGTGTCACTGGTCATCTGGAGAGTGAAGATTACACCAGTCCCTTCTGCTTGCCGCTGGAGGAGGTGCCAAGGTGGGTGG
This sequence comes from Rana kukunoris, assembly GCA_029574335.1. NCBI lineage: Eukaryota > Metazoa > Chordata > Amphibia > Anura > Ranidae > Rana > Rana kukunoris. Next base: position 231,347,767 of record CM056052.1, read on the forward strand.
GGACAGCAGTGCTGCCCTAGGCGCAGTCCTCGCTCCTGGTCTCACTGTCTGAGAGTAAATTGTCGCTGGTTGCAAGATGCCAGGCAGTGCTGGTCCTAGCAACCAGTTCCGGAAATGTAGTTAGTAGGGGGTGGCTGTGTCCTCTATTTCATTCCGGGACATTGTATTGTCCCAGAATGAAGGTGCCCGGGACCTGGGACAGATATGTCAATTGCGGGACAGTCCCGGGCAATCCGGGACACGTGGGCACCCTAGTCGCGACGCGCTGTATGCGCCGGTGGGAAGCTTGTCAGTCAATTGACATGTGAATAGGAACGCCCAGTCCCGCGGGATTCTCTACCCGGAAGCCGCGGTGAATCTATGGATAAAACGCTAGGAAAATAAAAACGGTCAGCATAATTTTATTAGCAGAACTCAGCTCAATGTAATGTTAGATTTTTTTTTAGGGTGAACCCCCGCTTTAAGCTAGCACCATGATTTATCCCATACTGGCATTATATGTCCATTTAAATACAATGGGGAGAATTTATTAAATAAATCGTTTTTGTGCCCTTTAAAATGGCCTGTGCCTAATTAAATCTCTGCTGCCCGTTTCAGTAACCTAACCAACACATGTAGCAGATTCAGGTAGTTCTTAATAGTGTGAAAGAGGATGAGAATAAGAGGGTCAGTGAGAGTCATGGGGGCAGAGGTGACAGCTGGTGGAGAGAAGGATGAGGCTACAGGCAGAAGTGACAGCAGTGACTGCAGACATGGTAAAGGAGACAGTCAAAGATTGCGGACATGATACAGCAGATGGTTACAGACTGCAGCCATGATACAAGACATGGTTAGACACTGTGGACATGATACAATAGATGGTTAGAGACTGTGAACATGATGCAGGAGATGATCAGAGACTGCGGACATTATACAGACTGCGGACATGATGATCAGAGACTGCAGACATGATCAGAGACTGTGGACATGGTACAGGAGATGGTCAGAGACTACCAACACAATCAGAGACTGCAGACAAGATATGGGAGATGGTCAGAGACTGCAGACATGACTCCCCATGGTCATCATAGGGCAACGCTGTATCCTGGCCTAGGCCAACAAGGCCCAGGCCTAGGGCAGCACTTAGCAGGGGGGCAGCACAAAAATAGTCCCCGCCGGCTTGAACTACACTGTTAGGCAAATTAGTTTAGCGCCCCCATAAAGCAGCCGCTCTGCTTCCGCCCGGCATTCCGCTACTGTGTGTGTATGTGTAGGAGGGGGGTCTTCTAATTTTGACTGTCCTATCATCCTGGACCACAAACCTTCCTCAGTGTGCTATGTTTCTGTTGCACCAGTGCCATGGTTATATTTTCTTAGTCCTCTCAATAAAATTATCAGAAATTTGTGCTTAAAGTAGAACTATAATCAACACTTTTTTTTCATTTTGGATAGAGTAAGGGAGGGTTATAGCCCCTGTCAGTTTATTTTTTTACCATCCCTGTCCAATTTCAGAGATTTCCCTTCACTTCCTGCCCCATAGCCAAACAGGAAGTAGCCCCATAGCCAAACAGGAGGCCCTCAGAACTAGTGTCCCACCCCGAAAATTTCAGAGTGGGTCTTAAAGAAAACAGGGTGTGGCCTTGACAGGAAGGGGTGGGTCATGTTTAAATGTGCAGAAGTTTAGTCAGGCCTAGGGCAGCACAAAACCTAAATACACTACTGTCATAAGGAATAGAAAAGTATCCATTCATTCATTCAATGTTATCACAGTGGGAAAAAGCGTAAGTTCTTCTGTAACTTCTGCTCTATATCTTATGTAACATGATCATCGTCTTTCTTCTAATATATTTGCAGGTTACCAGCCGAGCACGCCCCCCCCCCCCCATACCGCCTGAGTATAGCCAAGCCGGAACCATCCCCCACCCAAAGCATAGCCGAGGTGAGTCGAGTCCACCTCCCTTTCTCCTGCCCCCTGAGCGCAGCCGAGGTAAGCTGAGACCACCCCTCTGCTCAAGTCCAATTGAGACCGCTCCCTGCCCGAGCATAGCTGAGCCAAGGTGAGCTGAGTCCGCCCCTCTGCTCGAGTCCAGCCGGCTCCTGCCAGTCACTTTATGCCACCTTAGTGGGGCGACAGTCCCTCCCAAAGGCTTAAAAATGCCTCATAACTGCCCACTGGGGGCTATATTTGTACGGGAGGTGGGAGCCAAGAGGAGGGGGGGGGGAGACACAGTGCTGCACTGAGGGATGAGAAAGGGATGGCAGAGGAGACTGCTTCCAAGCTGTCACTTCCTGCATCAGCTTCAGGTATCAGGTTGGAAGAGCTCAGGAGGTCCAGTGGCACTGGATCAGCAAGTCTAGTGAGAAGAGACTGGGAGCTCAGTGGAGTGAAGATCTACAAGAAGTGATTGTAGAGGACAGAAGTTTGTTACAACTTGTGTTAGAAACTGTTATAATGAGATGGCAATCCTACATATGCAGATGTGGTAGCCTGCTGGGTTCCTTTCCCTGCATGTCTGTCTACCTATAGAAGTCTCGGAGTCTGCTAATTACCATTGCAACTACTAAAGGGTGTCCTGGCTCTAAACCCTCTCTCCCACAGTTCTGTTCAAGTGAAAATAAATCTCTTTGCATTCAAGAAGTGTCTGGCGCCCACAAATCTACCTTGCATTACACCCACCATGCCTTGTAACCCACTCTACATAGAAGGATGTCAGCTGTCCCTAACTCTGAAAATTCTCATTAGACCACAGGGGACCCGGGACCTTGCTACTGTGTTAACATTTGGCACCACTTATGAGTTGTTTATGTCACACTGACCTAACTATGTATTTATTTATTTTCAGCTTTAGATATTAGTCAAACAAATGATTAACTTTGTTAAGTGTTATTACTGCTAGTTCTTTGCACCATTTTGACAGGTACACCACATTAATATGAGTAACTGCAAGAATAATTCTCAATAGGATTAATAAATACTATGGGCCAGATTCAGGTAGAGTTACGCTGGAGTATCAGTGATTCGCCAGCATAACTCACACTTTGAGCCGGCGTTTCTGTTTTCTGTATGCAGAAAACAAGATACGCCGGGATTGAGTTCATATACGAGCGGCGTAATTGTATTTCGCCGTCGTATCGGAACTGCAATTTTAAAATGGGCGCTCGGGGCGTTCCCGCTGATTTACGCTGAGAATATGTAAATCAGCGAGAGACGGCAATTCACAATCGTACGCGGGCCCGACGAAGTGACTTTCCGACGTTTCCGTAAGCGATACGCGGCGTAAAGAAAAACATGCCCCCTAGGTGGAGTATCCTATGTTAAGTATGGCCGTCGTGATCGCGTCGCATTGAAAAAGTTTAACGTCGTTTGCGTAAAACGTCCGTGAATGGGAATTGACGTCATTGACGTTCACTGACAGAATTTGGAGCATGCGCACTGACAGTCGACGCATGCGCAGTACGTTCGCCGCGGGATCGCGCCTAGTTTAAATAATACACGGCCCCTACCTGCCCAATTTGAATTCCGCCGGCTCATTTTCGCTACGCCGCCGCAACTTTAGGAGCAAGTGCTTTGTGAATACAGTACTTGCTCCTAAAGTTTCGGCGGAGTAACGTAAATGACGATTGTTACTCCAGAATAAAGATCCGCTCTCCTACCTGAATCTGGCCCTATATCTTTAAATCGACTGTTTTCCTCATTTAGAAGAAAATTTGCAAGCTAGCAATGACTGAAATAAAAAAATGAATTTTTTAGCATTCAGATGCACACATCACAGACGAGAAAGCATTATAAGAGATTGCTATTTTGTAGAGGATTCTTCACAAGCACATCACGTCAACCGAAACTTGTTTCAGCTAAATATACAGTGAAAATACATTCTCCATTGGATAATGAATTAGCGTAATTGCACTGCTAAATCAATGTTCAGCATCGGGACATAAAATTAACAAATGACATTTTAAAGCTGGAAATACCCAGGGTTAGCATTTGGGGGAGGTGGCAAAATGGGCTTTTGCCCAGGGCTGTAAGCTCCCGGTGGGGGCGCAGTTTCCAGGGCCATCATTATTATTTTTTTTACATTTGACCAATGTAAGTACAGTATGTATGTGCTGTACCATTGGGATCCCTGTTGGAAGCTGAAAATCATAAGTAGGAGGCACTGCTACTAAAGTGATAGTAGCTATCTTATGGGTCCCATGCTAAGTGGCTTCCCTTCTACTTACTAAACACAGAAGGCCGTTCATTCAGCCCGTGAACCATTGAGGCTGGATTCACACTTGTGCAGTGCAAATTTCAGCTCTCTTATCTCTGTAGAGAGATAAGACAACTGTTCAGCAGATCAGCTCAGTTTTAGATGCGAATTTGGAGACCTGGCAGAGGGTAGGGGAGGGGGGAAGTGTATTGAGCTGAATGAGAGAAATCCTGAAGAGAAATGAACACATGTGCGAATTAGATGCGTGCCCATAGAAGATAATGGGCCTGAATTCGCACCTGAGCCGCACCGCAATGCCTAGAAAAGGCACACGTTTTTTCGGCAATGCGCAGTGCGAATACATCGCACATATGTGAACCAGCCTCATTGAAAACAATGTATTTTATAATGTTATGGGAATTGGATGCAGTTTAAGCCGCAACCAATTCGCCTAGATGTGAATCCGGCCTCATACAAACACTTTGCATTTTCCCAACAAATGCAAAATGTTCTTGGATTGGATGAGGCAGATATTGTTATGCCACTACCTGCCTATCCATGCAGTGTTCTCTGAATGATGCCCATGCCAAGCAAGCAAGCGCCTGTCTCCAGAATGCAGCAGAGCAGCTGCTGAGGATTAGATATGTAAGCTAGTGAAGAGCACTATAGAAGCAGTGCTTGCTACTGTGATTTCCAGCTTCCACAGGGATGGTACATACTTACAGTACATTGGTCCATGAACTATGCAAAAATTGCCATACCTAATCTTCAGCATTAAGGCAACCAGCCTTTTAAGATTAGCTTGTTTATGCATCACAATGTGATTTCAACTTTTTATAATTAATTGTGCATTCTTACTTGACAAGACCAGTACGTTTAGTCTTTATGTATGTTTCAGATGATTACCTTTCCTGTACTGACGCAAGACTTTGTGGATTTCTTTTTAAAGTCTTACATAATTCTGGATTGAATCCCATTTGTGCTGGATACTGAGCGTTGAGGATTTGCAATTTATATATATTTTTTTACTATTTGTGTGCCAGTTGGGAATAATTCACTACACTTTCTGTCCCTGTCTAACATGTTATGTAAAGAGGGACATGACTATGGTATCCCAGATATAACCTTTACTGCTAGGACACACTGTTTATACTCCCCCTTAAACCTTTAATAATAATGAGACCACCACTGTAACTTGGAGTAAAACTGGCCGTAGCAGCCTCCTTTATTTTAGATAACATCCAATAATAAATAACATATATAAACCATATAATTCCTGAGAAAAACAGTTCTTCTCATACTAGTGCTGGACTTTGCAGGCACCACTAACACTGACTTGTAAAACCTTTTAACATTATAACATTTTATTGGCACCGCGGTACCTCACCTCTGGTCATAGGCCTCAAGCCGACAAGCTGGCTCAGAGACGACCACTGACCGCAGTGCCCCCATTAACCAACATTCCAGCTACACCTGGTAGACTGGAAACCACACCCCTTCAGAACCCATACCACCTCTGGGTAATGGCATCCATATTTGGGGTAATTTCTTCTCCTGCAAAGTCCAAACACCCGCCACCAGCACCCAAAGGTAACCCCTTGCCTTTGGGCGCACCTCCACACCCTCAATGCTTGCTGTACCCCATCCTACGGGCCCAACCCCCACCATATCGATACCAACATCTGTGCAGTAAACTCCATTACTCCTAAGGTATCTTCATGTAGACACCTCCAACTCTCAGATGCCTGACGGCCAGGCCCCCGGTCCTACTTACAAACCACATTTGGTTGGCACTGCGTTATCTAACCCCTGGTCATAGGCCTCAAGCCGACAGGCTGGCTCAGAGACGACCACTGACCGCAGTACCCCCACCACCTCTCTGTCCATCTTCCACCAAGCTCTTTTTCACCCACTCCACTGTCTGGCCATCCTCTATGATGTCCTAGCCACCATGACCGATCATACCACTATCGTATCCGGGAACCTCACGACCCCAGCATTGACCTCACCCCCTAGATCATTTCTCCTACATGGAGAACCAGTACCTCCAGTGGTCGGTCCCAACGTGCAAACCTGTGCACTTCCGATACCACTCTACTTCCACATCATTCCTGGGAAACGCAACCAATGTACACGAGCCTGCAGTCTCGGGACCCCCAGCTGCCGACCCACCGGTCGCACATACACTCTCCAAGCCCCCCCAATCTCCGAGTGGCCCATAATCCAGACCAATCCTTGCACTGTACCTGAAAGACAGTAAGCAACCTATACAACCATTGATGCAACCACCAAATTACCCCTACGCCAGGCCCACCAACCATTGTGGCCTGCATCTAGTCGAAACCTCTTCGACTCCCACCTGCCTATCCCCTTGACTGTTTCCTCATCAAGACGATCACGTGCAGCCTCTGTCGCTGCCCCAATCCTAAGGGAACGCCAGGGAAATTCTTTCTCCACTAGGCCCAAACCCTGCCACAAACTGATACCGTGACCCTGGAGCCCCCTACTTATGTAACCAAATGAACCGCCCACCTTCATGCGTACCTGCCGGAATTCCCCACCAGCCCGACTGAGCAAAGGTCTGAACCCACAACAGTGACCACCTGCACTGACTTACCTCACCCCCTCTGATCCGTTTTGGATCTGCTTAGAAGACACTTCAGCAGCCACCTTGAACTGTTTCTTGGAGGGGCTAACTAACTCGCCCACCCCGAATGCTCCAAAGATATTTGCCAGACCAAAACACTGTGCAGAAACGACACAACCCCATACCGGGATAAACACAATGTCCCCACATTTCCCATAACACCTCTTAAGATGTAACGATACTGGGCGCCGAGTCGTTCCTGCTGGCTATATCCCTTGAGCGCTTGTCGCACCCAAAAACCATAGTAAAATTCCAGGCACCTTAGCCACTCAAACGAGAATACCAGACTGAACAACTTTTCTTATCGAGTACCAACTGTGACATCCCAGACTCTATGTTCCTGGACAAACAATATCGAATCAGGACCCATACCTCTGGACCCGCCAGCTGCATCTCCGCCCCCCGAACCAGCATCTGCCACACCAACCAGACCTTCTCTTAGGCCGCCCATGTTTCCTCACCTTACCGACCTTCTGTGAGATGATTCAAACTGAATCCTCCACTCACACGCTGGACAGGGGACCACTTGCTACTCTGCCTAACGCACCAAACCCAGAACCTGTCCCCACTGCAAACCGGGACAAGGCGTCCGCCACAACCTTGTCCACTCCCGGTATACCCCTGGAAACAGCGCAGCTCCAGGTGCCGCAAGAGACGAATAACCGGGGGAGAGGAGCCATCACCCTGTTGAACACCTGTACCACCCCCAGATTATCACCATGTAAACAGACCGGATGGCAGGGCCCCCAAAATTCCACCGCCAGCACTACCGGAAAACAGTTCCAGCCGAACCAAGTTCTTAGTGAACCCTGCTGGCACCAGGACTGGGGCAAAGGACCCACCCTACACTGTCCCTGCAAGAATGCACCAAAGCCCGAACCCCCGGCCGCATCTGTGAACAGTTTCATGTCAACATTGCTGACCGGACCGAACATCCACAGAGCCGTACTGTTAGAGGACTCCAAAACAGAGTGACAAACCGACAGGTCTTCCTTGTGTTCCTTCACAAACCCACAAAGTGTTTGGGTGACTTAACCCCCCGCCGTGCTTGCCGAGCGGCGCGTGCAAACGACTTGCCCCATAGGAAGAATAAGACACACAAAAATAAGTTTTCCCAGGAGCGACTGCCGCGCTCAGATTTGTACTTTCTGTGAACCCAATATCTCGCCAATTTTTTGCCGTGAGGCTTTCCAGTTTGTCCCATGGTAATCTGCACTCCATTGCCTCCGAGCCAATTACTATGCCAAAAAATTGTATGACCGACTTCGGCCCTTACCTTTTTTCGGATGCCAGCGGCACCCCAAATCGCTCCGCAATGCGTTCCAGAGTGGCCAAAACACTGCGCAGATACACGACCCAGCCGGGCAAACGCTGAGGAAGTCGACCCGATAGTGGACCAAGGAGTTCACTCCAGCCACATACCGACCCACCCATTCTAGAAACAAACTAAACTGTACCCACAAGGCACATGAACCGAGCAACCCACCGGTACCCACTTGTCCCTCTTGAACTCCCCCTCCCAGTGACAGACCAATAGCCGAAAACTATCCGGGAGTACTGGGAGAAGCCGAAAGGCAGCCTCGATGTAAGACTCGGCCATCACCGCCCCTCGACCATACCCCTGACCCAATCAACCGCCCCATCAACTGAGGCGTAACATACCGTACAATACCCTGCGCTAATAGCCTCGTTGACCCCCCCCCCGTAAGGACAGGTGATGAATGAGCCTAAACTTGTTCGGCTCCTTGTTTGGCCCCACCCCAAAGGGGAAAAACAACCAACTCATAGGAAGGGGGGGGCGGAGAGAATGGGCACCCCATTCGGCCCAGAGCTACTTCCTACCGCAGTGTATCCGAAACCACCGCAGGGTGACGTAGCGCGGAGCGCCAATTGTTAGGCATGGGGGGGGGGCCACCCACAGCTTGCAAGGAATGCTAAAAACCCTCTGAAAACCCCCCCTCCAACGACCGGGCAGCCGCCCTGTTGGGGTGCTACCGAGAAACGGTCGCATCCTCTACACCATCACCGTAGTCCTCCCTCTTACTCGTAAAATCTCCGGGACGTACCTTGCCTTGCTCACAAAACCCAGGAAAGAGGGATGGTTACACCGCAGCCGGAGCCCTCGTGCTTGAACCGGCAGGACCCCCCAAACTTGCAGTTACCCTCATTACACTGCCAGCAGACCCCCTTTTCCATTTCCGGCCGACTGTCCCGGGGAATAGGTTACACAGCCCCCCCCCCCGAAAACGTTGTGGACGTCCGTGGGACCGACATGAGCTGCATCCCAAGGCCAAAGCCCTCGGTCTCTCCACCTACATGTCCGGTCCCACCGCCCTTCACTTGCCTGAACTGTTCGTCGCAAACGGAGCCATCCCGTGCCTCCGTAACACCGATAGGCCTTGCTAATCGCCTCCTGTTAACTGAAAAGCGCCGAACAGTGTTCAGAGTTTTTTCTCACCGATCACGCACACCCCGATCTAGTATGACTGCGACCACTTCGCAAAAGTCCTGGGTATAAAACTATACCTCCCTTTGCTTCATCTTCCTTTTAGGACTCAGGCTTAAAGCGGATGGTTCACCATAAATAAATATTAAAAGCCAGCAGCAACAAATACTGCAGCTGCTGACTTTTAATATTAGGACACTTACCTGTCCTGGAGTCCAGCGCCGTCCGCAGCAGAGGATGAGCGATCGCTCGTCACCCTGCTGCTCCCCCCTCCATCCACGGCGAGGGAACCAGGAAGTGAAGCGCTCCGGCTTCACTGCCCGGTTCCCTACGGCGCATGCGCGAGTCGCGCTGCGCCCGCGATTGGCTCCCGCTGTGTGCTGGGAGCTGAGAGTTCCCAGCACACAACGGGAAAAGCCCGTCTTTTGCCCGAGACTGCGGGCCGGAAGTGGGTGCGGATACCTGTCTTTAGACAGGTATCTGCACCCCCCTCCCCCCTGAAAGGTGTCAAATGTGACGCCGGAGGGGGGGAGGGTTCCGATCAGCGGATCTTCACTTTAGGGTGGAGATCCGCTTTAACCCTGACCAGGTTAAACTTCCCCAGAGGCAAATGCGCAAATATCTCTACATATTCGCTCTTCCAGCCCTTCTCTCTCACCTCCTGCTTAAAATGTGAACCCAAGGGTGCCTCATAACAAGTATACCCTTCCCCCTTTTGCGCCCGACAACCGGACCAGATCCCTCTTCTTTGCGGAGTCTCCCACCGTCTACACCTTAACCCTGGATTGCCCACCGTCACTACCCCCAGCCATACCCCCCTGCCAGCACCCAAGCTGCCGCAGGGCTAACATCAGGATTGTCCCCCCAGCCTGGCTCACCAAAGCTACCAACCCTACCAAACAACCGATGCAAACCTGCATCCCCTCCAACCTTTTTCCCCCCGCCACTGCAGGCACTACCAAACGACTACGGGGACCCTCCCCCCATCCCCCTACCAACACACCAGCATTTTGCAACACAGTAGAAATTGATGAAAACCACTTACCGGGCTGCCTGGAAGCAATCCCAACAGCCGAAACACTCGTCTCCAGCGCTGTAAACTGCGTCCCGGGCACAAACTCCTCCTCCTCGGAACCCGACAGCTCCCACTCCGAACGATCTCAGGCTCCTCAGATGATGGCCCACCAGGCGACTCGGGCCTGGCAGCCAAGGGCCCAGAGCTGGCATCACTCACTCTGCGCACTCTGGACCCGTGCACGGATTTCCCCGTCGCTTTTCTGGGTGCTGTACCTCTGCTGCTGTCTCCCGCTCCCCCACTCCTCAGGGCTGGACAGAAGGTGGCTAGCCGTAGAAGGCAAGGGGCTAGTCACCGCTGCGATTGATCTCCCTCGCCGAGGCACATAAACCACCGGTGCACAACCGGGGTGAGAGCCCGCAGCAGCCTGTTCCACACGTAGGGCAGGCCTAGCTGCCGCTTTGGAGCCCCCTGGTCGCCCCCCCCGTGCCTCGCGGAGCCTACAGGGCCCGCCGCTGTCCGTTTTTGCTGGGGGGCCCGGGCTGGGCTCCCTTCCCTCCTGAGCTGCCTGGTGGATGGCCCCAGGGAGCACCGCTATGGAGGCCGCGGGTGCCCCGCCCCCCGCGGGTGCCCCCCCGCGGTTGCCCCCCCCCGCGGGTGCCCCCCCGCGGTTGCCCCGCCCCCTCGCGGGAGCCCCCGCGGGTGCCCCCCGCGGTTGCCCCGCCCCCTCGCGGGTGCTCCCGCGGTTGCCCCGCCCCCTCGCGGGTTCCCCCGCGGGTGACCCGGCCTGGCTCAGGAGAGGCTCCAGTTAGACTGTAGCCCCCCCCGAGGGTGCCCCCCCTACCGGATAACCCGGCCTGGTTGCTGGCCTGGCTCAGGAGAGGCCAGCAGCAATACTACCTGAGAACTTTTCTCCCCAGACTGTGTTACCCGGGAAAGGAGGGGGGAGAATTTATAGCTTCTCCTCCTCTGCACACTGCACCTCTCATGACCACTCCCCCCTGGCTTGTAAAGGTTTCTGTTAACCCAGTCATGCCCTGCCCTACGCTTATGGCTTGTTGTTTTTGCTCCGGGCCTCTCTGGAAGTAATGGACAATCTCTCCGGTAAGGAAGCAGACATCAACAAGTCCTATAGGAATGGTTAGAATCTCTGTGTGGCTTTATTTCTGTCTATTTCAGGGATATACTTTATCCAGAAGAATATTACATGATGGGACAAATGTGTCACAAACACCAACAAAACCAAATCTTCAGTAGAGCTGGAAATGGTTAGTACCGCTGAGGTTTTTACTGCGTTTCCTTCTGTCCTGAAGCCTTTTTTCTCTATTTCACGCTAAAGCACACAAAAAAGTATCTGTATAAATAAAGTATTGTTGAGCTTCACCCTTTATATTGATTTACAGGAATCATTTCAGTTAGATACATAAATTAGTTGTCTTTGATTTTTCTTATTTTTGCTTTTTTTTTTTGTGGGGGGGGGGGGGGGGGGGGGATAATGTTTTTTTTGTATAACCACTTAAGACCCGGACCAATATGCCAATAACAGACAATTGCGCGGTCGTGCGATGTGGCTCCCAAACAAAATTTGCGTCCTTTTCTTCCCACAAATAGAGCTTTCTTTTGGTGGTATTTGATCGCCGATTTTTATTTTTTGCGCTATATACAAAAATAGAGCGACATTTTTGAAAAAAAAAACAATATTTTTTACTTTTTGTTATAAGAAAAATCAAATTTTAGTCAAACATTTAGGCCAAAATTTATTTAGCCACATGTCTTTAGTAAAAAAAAAACAATCGCAATAAAAAAAAAAATAGCTACCTAATACAGCGATCAGAAAAATGATCGCTTAGTGATGCTGGCAATAGGGAGTGAAAGGGTTAACTAGGGCGGTGATCAAGGGGTTAAAACTTTATTAGGGGGGGTACGGGGGCTACCCTGAACCTAACACTAACTGCCTGTTACACTGACACTAAATACAGTAATCATACATGTATGATTACTGCATTCAGTGACACTGTGACAGGGGGGAGGGGGGGGGCGTTCGCGGGGGTTAAGTGTGTTTATATGTCTGTGTGTAAGTGTAGTGTTGGTGCAGGACTTACTTGTGTTGTGATCTCTCCTCAGCGGTGGTTGAAAAAACTGCCGAGGGAGAGATCACATCGCTTCCTCCTTCCTGTGTTTACACAGGAGGAGGAAGTGACAGGGCAGGCGGGCGCGCGCATTGGCTGGGAGCGATCCGGAGGGGACGGACAAAAATGAATAGCCGCCCCCTCTTGTCGGATCGCTCCTGCAGCCGCGCGGACCGCCGCATGTACGGGGGGGGGGGTCCGATCGGACCCCCGATCCCCCCCAAGGCACCAACGTATATATACGTTGATGTGCCTGTCGGTGCCATTCTGCCGACGTAAATGTACATGCGGCGGTCCTTAAGTGGATAATGTACTGCAGGGGTGTCAAACTAAATTTCATCGTGGGCCACATCAGCATTATGATTGTTCTCAAAAGGGCCGGTTGTATCTGTAAGATTAGCTGTCCAGCGCATCCCCTCCACTTACATTAGATGTCGAGTGTCACCCCCCCATCAGAAGTTGAGTACCTTCTTCTTAACCCCTTCCATACAGGGCATTTTCACCCCCTTCCTGCCCAGACCAATTTTTAGTTTTCAGCGCTGTTGCACTTTGAATGACAATTGCGCGGTCAGGCAACACTGTACCCAAATTAAATCATTATGTTTTTTTCCCCACACAAATAGAGCTTGCGTTTGGTGGTATTTGATCATCTCTGCGGTTTTTATTTTTTGCGCTATAAACAAAAGAAGAGCGACAATTTAAAAAAAAACACAATATTTTTTCCTTTTTATTTAATACATCTCACAATATTTAAAAAAAAAAAAACTTTTTTTCCCCTCAGTTTAGACTGATACGTATTCTACGTATTTTTGGTAAAAAAAAAAAAACGCAATAATCGTATATTGATTGGTTTGCGCAACAGTTATAGCGTCTACAAAATAGGTGATAGATTTATGGCATTTTTATTTTATTTTTTTTACTAGTAATGGCGGGGATCTGCGTTTTTTTTTTTTTGTGACCGTGACGTTGCGGCGGACATATCGGACACTTTTGACACGTTTTTGGGACCGTTCACATTTACACAACGATTAGTGCTATAAAACTGCACTGATTACTGTGTAAATGTGACTGGCAGGGAAGGGGTTAACACTAGGGGGCGCTGAAGGGGTTAAAATGTGTCCTAAAGTATGTTCTAACTGTAGGGGGAGGGGGACTCACAGGGGGAGGAGACCGGTGTGTGTTCCTCTGTACTGGGAACACACATCAGTCTCCTCACCGCTGACAGGAGGTGGATCTGTGTGTCAGGCGCGCGCGGGATCGCGAGTGGTGCCGCGCGCGCCCTAGAACGCCGTGAAGACTGGACGTTGTGCAACGTCCAGTCTCATCGGCGAGGGGATCACCATGACGTGATTCCCCTATGGGCTGGAAAGGAAGGGGTTAACATCACAGTGCATCCCCCTTTCCTTATGCTGCTGCTGGATAGTAAGGTGGATGCATTGCTTGAAAGGAGAAAGTAGGGGTCTGGAGGAGGACCAGAGGAGGGCAGGAGCTCTTCTGCAGCTGCAGGATAGGTGCGAGGGCCACATGAAATGGCCTGGGGGGCCTGATTCGGCCCACGGGCCTTGTGTTTGACACCTGTGATGTACTGCATAACTAGATAAAATGCTGTGGAAGCAAAGTGCTTTGAATTCTGATACAATACAATAAAAATGTACAATACAATACAACATTTGTTTCTTCTTCAGAAGTAAGTGATCATCATAAAACCATAAAGAATTATAATTTATTGATGCCCTTTTAACGGTAATACATTACATGCTTCGCAGAAGGGATTTCACTGTGCGCAATGAAATGGGGAATAACAATTTTCTGCTCACTTAATATTGGTTAATTAAGTATATATGATTTAGTTGTAGAAGCATTAGCCTTCTGATTAGATTTATGAGCAACATTTTCATATCTCCTATCTAATTCAACTTTATTTTTAACAGTAGGTGGCGATGTGGTGACATAGAGAGATAGGCCCGGATTCACAAAGCACTTACTCCGGCGTAAACCACTTTACGCCGACGTAGTGCAAATGTGCGCCTGGCGTATGTGTGCGCCAGAGTCACAAACCAACATACGTCCAAAAACAGGCCATCCTACCCCGACGTATCTTGCTTACGACGGCGTAGCGTGGGCGCAAATATGGTTTGGACGCATGTTGCTTCTCCCATTGATTAGGCATTCAAATATGCAAATTAAGGAAATACAGTGATTCACGAACGTACGTGCGCCCGACGCATCTATGCGATGTTTGCGTTAGGCCACGTACACATGATCAGACCGGTCCGATGAAACTGGTCCGACGGACTGTTTTCATCGGACCAGGCTGAAGTGGTCTGATGGTCTGATGTGTGTACACACCTTCAGACCAAAAATCCGTTCAGACCAGAACGCTGTGACGTAGAACACAACGACGTACTGAAAAAACGAAGTTCAATGCTTCCAAGCATGCGTCGACTTGATTCTGAGCATGCACGGGTTTTTGGTCCGATGCTTTTGCGTACTAACCATCGAATCTGTCCGACGGACAGGTGTCCGTCGGACAGATTTTAAAGCAGATTTAGAAGCAGGTTTAAAGCGGGCCGTACACACCATCGAACTGGTCCGATGAAACTGGTCTGATCGTGTGTGCGCGGCCTAAGTTGTACATCCGGCTTAAAGTTATTCCCCTTAGATGAGGTGCAACCCAGCAATAGACATGCAAAGGTCTGCCCCAGAGAACACAGGCCGGCGAATTGGGCGTACGTTACGTTCACGACGTACGTAGTGATCCGGCGTAGCTTAAGCTGTTGTGCCGGCGTAGTTGTGAGCATTCGCATAAGGGTGCAGTTTCATGAGTCCACGTCACAACTACGTCACGGCGCATGCGCATTCATGATACGCCAGGCTTAAAACACTGCACCATGCTCAGACCATCATTTACATGGGGTCACTCCCACTTCCACTTACGCTGGCCTGCGCCTTCGAAAATACGCTACGCTGGCGTAACCTGGTGAGCAATAGCTTGCTGAATACAGTGCATGCGTACTGTGTATGCGCTACGCCGACGTAAATTTGCGCCCACTCTCTGTGAATCCGGGCCATAGTATTTTGGTGACAATGCTATCTAAACATCTAACATACACTTATTTGTTCTGTAAGTGCATTGTGGCCGGAATTTACTGATTTCACATTTGAAGATGTTCCTCTTTAACCACCAGGCCATTTTTAGCATTACGGCCCTGCATTACTTTTTTTTGTCAAGTCGTTTTTTATTCGTATAAAAATACATTTGTTTATATAATGCACTACAGTTAATTTTTCTATCAAAAAGTAATATACCATTTCGATTTATTCACTAAACATAATTCCAAGAAGTAGAAAAGAAGAAGAGATTCCTGGAATCCAACAGAAGGAAGGCCCCATTATCTTTAACTCTACATCGCACACTTCCCTTATCTACTAATCCAGCAGTCCTATTTTGGCATTTTCCCCTTTGTTGTACACAAATTTTTCCTTTCTTATTGTTTTATTAACCTCATCCTCCCATTCTCCACGGGTTGGTGGATTTGATGCCACCTACTCCTTTGCTTTCATTTTCCGTACCAGGAAATGGCATCTAATTATTGCTTTTTGTCTTCTCCACATATTATTGTCCTCTTTCATACACCCCAGTAGGCATATCTTGGGGTCTGGGTCAAGAATGATTCCAAATACCTTATTTATTTTTCCATTAACTTCACTCCAGTAACTATTCTCCTTTTGGGTCCCTACATCTTGGGCATTTAGTGTCCATCCTCCACCCATCTAAGAATAATTTCTGAGGTGTCTTATATGCTCTATGCAGCATCATCCCCTCCTACAGGGAAGCTCCTCATTTACCCTTATTACCTTATCACAGCCCTCAAAAATTCCACTCGACTGCTCGCATTTTGCGAGTGGATTTTGAGGGCTTGCGAGCTATGGCTGCCTTGGAGCGGGGGGGCGAGCACCGCCATAAGCCTTGATTGAATGGGAGTTATTTTCCCAGTGATCGTGGAGGGGAAGAGAGAGGAGAGCTATCCGGGTGATCAGAGCACAGGGAACACAGCGATACCAGCTTTCATTTCACATTGCTGTGTTCCCCACTGCTCGCTGTCACATACAGCTCCTCCTCCTGATCCCAGGACTTTGACAGACAGATCACCTGTCCAATCTCGGTGTTCTCAGAGTTAATCCAGGTCTGAGCAATCCTCTTTTTTTAAATCAAGAGATGTTTATTATAAAGAAGCCAAAGGGCGCAGACAGTACAAATAAGCGGCACAAAGAAAAGGCCAAGTACAGTACATTGACAGTTGTACAAAAACAAGGAGCATAATACAATCACAGTATTATTACTGGAATAAGCACCATGTACAACTTCCCCCCCGCCCTTCGCTATATCATATCTGGAATGTTTTTTTTTTAAATGTATAACAAAAGGTGCATACATGTCATTACATACAACCACAGTGTAACCGATAACATGGGGGCGTGCAGCAATCAGAATAGATACAGTCCAAGGCTGACGACCTGAATAAGAAACCCATGAAAACAAGAGTAAAAAATAGCAGAGGAAGAAAGCGCAGTACCTGGAGCCAACCATGTAGGTGTCCCCGACCCATACCAGTATACCCGGCCAGGAGCAGGCCACTCCTTGGGCAATACAGACCCATAGTGCCCTACGTGCAAGAATCAGAGCCTTTTAGCCAACGATTCCAAATTTTGTCAAATTTGGTTGGGCATTCCATGTTAATGTATATAACCTTTTTATATGGTAAACTATTTTTGACCTCCATCTTCCACTCCACCAACCCAGGGGGCACGGGTCGCATCCATTGTCGTGCAATTACCTTCCGCACCGAGAACAATGTCTCATGCAAGAACGTCTTTGTGTACTTGTCTATGGTATCTGGAAACACCCCGAGTAGGCATGGTTTCGGGTCTAATGTGACCGGAGAACCCATGTGGTCGTGAAGGAAGGTTACGATTTGCGCCCACAGACACTGAATCTTGGGACATGACCACAGTAGGTGAAAGAATGTACCCAGCTCCCTCCCACATGAAAGGGGAACCCCAAAACTTGGGGTTTCCAATAACATGTTGACTGCTGAATCCGTATTCATTTTTAAAAGAAGTGTTTAATATACAAGCAAGCAGATAGTACTACAAGCTTGGAGAACAGCATATGTACATTTCAAAAGATGTGTTCTAGTTAACATTGTGTCTCAGTACAATTTTTATACCTTCTAAAAGGGGAGGCCCCTTAAATGTCTTTTCTTCTATGGAAACAAATGGTCATTTAGCATATACATGTCACTTCCCAAATTCTCTGGGAAAGGAGGCAGATAGCCCCTTTCCCAGCTAAAGGTGGGAATAGCATCTGTTCAAGACAGAATGTGACACTGTTCATATCCTGTGTCTCGATACATCAAAACACAGGCTATTTGAATACAGGATATCTGTTGTGTAATAATATATCCTGACTAGAAGATACAAACAATATTACTATATCTAATATATATATATATATATATATATATATATATATATATATGCACATATATATATATACATACATACACATACAGAACGTCTTTGTGTACTTGTCTATGGTATCTGGAAACACCCCGAGTAGGCATGGTTTCGGGTCTAATGTGACCGGAGAACCCATGTGGTCGTGAAGGAAGGTTACGATTTGTGCCCACAGACCCTGTATCTTGGGACATGACCACAGTAGGTGAAAGAATGTACCCAGCTCCCTCCCACACATCTGGCAAAGGGTAGATTGGGTGTCTCTATATCTGGCCACCCGAAGGGGAGTGAGATATGCCTGATGGATAATGTAAATTTGAGTCAATCTGTCTGATAGCTTGGGTGAGACGGCCTTGCAGGATTCTAAAGCCTCCTCCCATTCCTCATCCTCCAAGGGGCCTATCACCCTTTCCCATCTAGGTCTGAGCTTATATGCCAACCTGGTGGAAGCAGGGGTAGAAAGCATACTGTAGAAGTCCGATGTTAGTTTGCGGGGATCATTACTTTTAATTATGGCAAAGAGTGGATTAGGGGCAGCCCGCGGCACGGACCCCAAAAACTGAGCCTGGGCCGCGTGCTCCACCTGCAAGAATCAAAAGAGCATGTACCTGTGGAGTGAAAATTCTTCGCTAAGCGTGGGGAAAGTTTTGATGGTTCCGTCCGCAAACAGTTGGTGCATGTAGAGAATGCCATGGTTAGACCAGAGGTCCACACCAGGCAGTTGTATAAATTCTGTCAGAGTTTTATTATGCCATAATGGGGTGTAATCATTATAGGTTGGTATTCCGAGCTTGGCAGAAGCCAGGTCCCATATCAGGCCTCAAGTCCTGCGGGAACGCGTGGGAACGGAGTTCCTGCACTTTTTTCACAGCAGGAACGCAGTTCCCTTTGCAGGTCTAGAGCAGCCGAGAGCAGCCAAGCCGCCCGAGCCAATCCTTCACTAAGCGGCGATGCCCAGCTCGAGTCACTGTCAGGGGCATGCGAACCTTAGTAATCCTTTATGTTACTGGCCCCTTCCTGTATATGGATTCATCGGGTAGTGTGTGGGTATTCCGTCACTTCCTCAATGACGCAATGTCTCATGGGAGCTTTTGTCATTGTTCCCAGGAGACATTGCCGAGGTCTGGATTGAAAAAAAACATGCTGTTTAGTAATTATGCATATGAGCGTATCATTTTTTTTTCTTGGTGAGGGAGTGGATCTTGGGTGGGAGTTCCCACACTTTTTTCCCCAGCACTTGACCCCTGTCCCATATGCGTCTGTAGTGATACAACAGGGACTGTCTGCTGTCCCCCTGTCCTGCACCACACTAGAGCCCATCACCAGCGCAGTGTGCCGAGCCCACCTCGGACAGAGCAGCTGAAGAAACCGCTCCCTATACGTCTTCTTAATATGGTACAGTTGGGATAATTGAGACGCAATATAGTAGAGATTAAAGTCAGGGAGAGCCGTGCCCCCCAGATCAGTGGGGTTTTTGAGTACCTGCCAAGCTACCTTGTGTCTGTTGTTTCCCCATACGAACGGTTTGAGAAGGGCCTCAAGGGATTTAAAGTGTTTCGGGGTAAGTACACCGGGGAGTGCCAGAGAACATAGAGTATCTTGGGTAGGAGAACCATTTTGATGAGGTTAACCTGGCCCCAGACCCTCAGTGGCAGACGGGCCCATGTCCTTAGTTTGGACTTAACATGGGAGATTAAGGGATCTAAATTTAAGTGTATATAATCCGCTGGTGTTCTGGATACGCTTATTCCTAAGTATTTTATAGTACTGACTCGTTGTAATGGCAAACTGTCCTGAAATTCAGTCGGTGGGATGCTGTCGAGTGCCTCGTGTAGTGAGGGGCCTGAGCCTGCCAGGTATAACAGTGTATCGTCTGCATACATGCTAATCTTTTCAGTCAGAGTGCCAGAACTCAGTCCCCTGATCCCCGGATTAGCACGGATGGACATGGCCAAGGGCTCCGCGGCCAGGGCATACAGCAATGGTAAAAGAGGGCAGCCCTGTCTCGTGCCTCTACTGAGGTCAAACAGTCGAGACGGCCAGCCATTAGCCACCACCCTGGCCACCGGTGAAACAAGGTCCAAAGCCATATCTCTCCAAGCAGCTCCAAAGATATCCCCACTCCACTGAATCAAACGCCTTTGCTGTGTCTAACGTCACCACCACCCGTGACCCAACCTCTGCATGTGTAGCTTGGAGGTTGATTTACAGTTTGCGTAGATTATAAGAGGTGTTGCGGCCCAGCATGAAACCCGCCTGATCTGCATGTATAAGGGACAGAATGACTTGGTTTAATCTGAGGGACAGCATCTTGGCTAGTATTTTTATATCCACCTGGAGAAGAGAAATGGGACGATAGGACTCAGGGTATCCCGGATCCTTCCCAGGTTTGGGGATAAGGACTATCGTCGCCTCCCGCATAGAGGGGGGCAGAGTGAAGGTTTGAAATAGGTGATTAAATAATGCAAGCAGCTTGGGAGTTAGAAGTTCACTAAATTGGGAGTAAACCTCCACAGGGAGACCATCGGAGCCCGGGGATTTGGATCTAGCAAAACGATCGCAGCATCTATTTCTTTCCTGGTAAGGGGTGCCTCAAGCGAGTCCATGTGATCCTTCGTCAGTTGGGGGAAGGTGATGCTGTGAAGGAAAGCAGTCTGCAATTCCGTCGGGTCAGTCACTGTCGTTTTATATAAGTCTGCAAAAAAATCCCTGAACTCAGAGGTTACGCTACGCGGGTCTGTGACCCGTTTACCCCCTGGCCCGTGGAGGGTGATGACAACTGGGGGTCTATCTTCACAATTCACTAGGTACGCTAGGAGCTTGCCTGCCTTTTCTCCATATTCAAAGAGTTTCTGTTTAGTAAAGAAGAGCTTTTGGCAAGCTTTTGTATACTGCAGCTGGGTTACAACCCTAGTTTGCAATTTAAGCTGAATTGCTGTTGCCGGGGAGGGATTGGTAGCATATTCTCATTCAGTAGAGACCAGCTCCGACACCGCCCTGTCAAACGCACTAGCAGAGTCCGTCTTCATTTTATTTATGTGTGAGATCAGGGTATTACGAGCGTATATTTTAAATGAGTCCCAGATTGCAGCTACAGAGGCTTTCTGATCGTTTTCCAAAAAATACTGCCTCCATTGGGCGATGATCATCATCCTCTGGAAACAGTGAAAGCCAGAACGGATTCAGTTTCCATGGCCTCTGCGGTTTGTCAATAGGGACACTGAGGGTTGTCCAATATGGACTGTGATCCGACAGTAACCTGGGGCAAAACGCAGTTTCCAGGATCCGTGGTGCTAGGGTGTGGGACACAAGAATAAAATCTATTCGGGACATAGAATTGTGTGTAGAGGAGAAGCAGGAGTATGCTCGAGCATGCGGGAAGTTGTGTCTCCACGTGTCCACAAGGCGAAAGGTGGAGATGAGTCTAGAGAATTTAGTCGCATCGGCACTAATTCCCGATATCTGTGCCGTTTGCAGTCTATCGAGGGACGGGCATAGTGTGGTATTGAAATCGCCCAACCATATTGCCGGTACTGTGGGGTTTACGAGACATGAAGGCAAAGCCCACCAGAACCACCGTGGTGCTGAAGGGAGGTGGTATGTAAAAAGCCATGAGAAGAAACGGTTCACCATATAACTTAGCATGAAGAAATACATACTGGCCGTTGGGGTCAGTGATTGTCACGTTACACCAGGCCAGTACTGATGGATCAGACCTGTTAACGTTGTAGAGGTTTCTCAGGTTAAACCACTAGTTCACTCTCAGTTTCACAGAAAGTTAGGGTTAGTTCATCACAACCTCGTAACGTAATTCATGCAAGTGACTAAATGCTACCTTATTGCGGCATAAGCGTAGCTGGGTACTATTAACCAGGTACCGTAGAAGCAGTTACATACAGCAAAGCGAAAGCCCACACAATCTGAGTAATAACAGGATTAATAAGCTAAAGAACAGAAATGGATAATGTTATGTCACATCATCTGGAAATGAAAGCAAAGTGTCCCAGGCGAGACATGCAGCTACAAGCAGAAGTATAATGAGCTGTTAGCAATAAGGTCTGACATTGGAGCAGGTGCTCTTCCTAGCACAAATACTTGCGATTTTGCAGGCTTTGAGTAAGAGTTCTGAGCAGGTAATTAAGCTGTACAGGCTGGTGGAGCGGTCCTGGCGTAGAGGGTACAAGGTGACCAAAGCAGGAAGCCTTGGATCCGTAGCTGGTATTTGAAGTCAGGTTACCAGGTTGTAGTGGTGCAGGGGCTGCAGTGCATCTTGGGGATCCTCGAGGTGCGTGGTTGCTAGAACATGACGGCGGGTGTCTAACAAAATATCAGAACACCCTGCCGTCATTCTTAGGCGTTTAAATACCCGCAATTCGCGGGGAAGGAGAGGTGCAGTCGCACTTCCGCGTTCCACGCTGGAACGCATGGTGCGCGCCCCGGAAGTGACATGAAGAGGAAGAGGAATCACGGAGCGCAGCTGCCTGGTATAGGGGCAGCTGCGCTATAGCATCAAATTAAGGAGTTTTATTACATACTCCCCTCCTCAAGGGAGCTCTTATAGAGCTACCAGGTTGAGCGGGTTTGTTAGGATATTTCTGATGAAATTGTTTGATTAGTCGTGCAGCATGTATATTGGAAGAATCTTCCCAAGAGTCATCAGACTGATCATAGCCTTTCCAGCGTATGAGGTATTGAAGATTAGAAGCTTTTTTCCTGGAATCTAAAATTTTTTCAACGATGTATTCGGTTTCACCGAGAACTTGTACAGGAGGTGGTGGAAGTGGTTTCCTGTTAGGAAAGGGGTTAGAAATGTAAGGTTTGATGAGTGACACGTGGAATGATGGATGTACCTTCCAGTCTGGTGGTAGGGAGAGTCTGACAGCATTGGGATTGATAATATGAGAAATTGGGAATGGTCCAGTGAATTGATTTCCAAGTTTCCTGGAGGGAATATTTAGGTGAAGATTGCGTGTGGATAACCAAACTAAATCCCCCACCTTGTATGTCGGTGGCGTAGAGCGGTGTGAATCATAGTATTTCTTCTGTGTTGCGTGTGCACTCTCCAAATTGGTACGTAGAAGGTGGAGTGTCTTCTCTATGGAAGATAGATAGTCTGTGACTGCAGGTACGGGATTTGGGAGGAACGAAGAAGGTAAGTTGTTGGGGTGAAACCCATAATTGGCGTAAAATGGAGAAAATCGGGTAGAAGAACTCGTGGAGTTATTGTAGGCATACTCAGCCAAAGGCAGTAAAGGATTCCAATCATCTTGAAGATGTGTACAGTAGCAGCGTAGATATTGTTCCAAAATTTGATTTATACGTTCGGTTTGACCATTTGTCTGAGGATGGTAAGCAGTTGATAGTCTATGGTCGATCTGTAGGGTGGTAGTAAGGGCTTTCCAGAATTTGGAAATGAATTGAGATCCACGATCCGAGATAATTTGGGAGGGTAAGCCATGTAGTCTAAGGACTGTGTTGATAAAGGCTTTTGCCGTCTCTAGGGAAGTTGGTAGTTTCTTTAAGGGAGTGAAGTGTGCCATTTTAGTTAGGAGGTCAACGGTAACCATAACAGTATTAGTATCGTTTGATCTAGGGAGGTCTACAATAAAATCAATAGAGACTACCTCCCAGGGTCTCTGAGGTACTGGAAGTGGTGCCAATAAACCGAAAGGAGGTTTTCTGGATAATTTGTTGCGGGCACAAACGTCACATGATTTTACATACTGGTGTACAGATTTAGAAAGAGAGGGCCACCAGTAATGTCTCTTGACAAGGTGAATGGTGTTAGTAATGCCAGGATGACCGGCTAATGGAGAATCATGAAGTAGACGGAGTAAAGGAATCTGCAGTTTGGGGGGTACATACATTTTATTTTGGTAGGTATATAGCCCGTCAGGATGTTTGATAAGGCCTGTTGGAAGGTTACAAGTTTCTGTAGTTAGGGTTTCGGAGAGTAACTGCCTAAACGAAGTGACATTGCCAATGAAACGATGAGGAGGGATGATAGAGACTGGTGGATTCTCCGTGAATTGATCTTCAGACATTCGTGAGAGAGAGTCTGCTTTAATGTTTTGTGAAGCGGGTCGATAGCTTATAAAAAAGTCAAACCTGTCAAAGAAGAGAGTCCATCTAACCTGACGAGCAGAGAGGGTCTTACAGGATTTCAGATGTTGTAGATTACGGTGGTCAGTGAGTATAGTTATTGGATGAGTTGAACCTTCAAGTAAATGTCTCCAATTTTCCAAGGCAACTTTAATGGCCAAGAGTTCCTTTTCACCGATAGGATAATTTCTTTCAGCTTGTGTTAGTGTTCTGGAGTAGTAGGCTACTGGATGCAAGGAGTCAGAGAGAGTCGGGCGTTGAGAGAGTACAGCTCCCAAGGCATAATGGGATGCATCAACTTCCAAAGTATAATGAAATAAAGGATTAGGGAGTTGCAAAACAGGAGCTGAGGAGAAACAGTGCTTTAAGGTGGAAAAGGAAGTTTCTGCTTCCGGAGACCAGGTGAAAGATGTCTTAGAACTAGTGAGGGCATTCAATGGTTTGACTATTGCAGAGAAATTTTTAATAAATTTACGGTAATAATTGGAGAATCCCAGAAATCGTTGGAGAGCTTTCCTTGAATACGGAACTGGCCAGGAGATAATGGAATCCACTTTGGATTGATCCATCTGAACCCCCTGAGGGGTGATGTGGTATCCCAAGAAGGTGACACTGGTTTGGCTAAAAATACATTTCTCCAATTTTGCATACAGGGAATGTGTTCTAAGCCTGGCTAAAACCCAACGAACATGTTTGACGTGGAGCTCGAGGGAATCTGAGTAAATTAAAATATCATCTAAATATATAACTACGCAGATATCAAGCAAATCTCTGAAAATATCATTTATGAACCACTAAAAGGTGGCCGGTGCATTACAGAGGCCAAATGGCATGACGGTGTACTCAAATAGGCCGTATCTGGTCTTGAAAGCAGTCTTCCACTCATCTCCAGCGCGTATCCGAATGAGATTATAAGCACCCCTGAGATCTAATTTTGTGTAAATCTTTGAGGATTGGAGGCGCTCTATGAGCTCTGGAATGAGTGGCAACGGATAGCGATTTTTTATAGTAATAGAATTTAAGGACCGGTAGTCAATGATGGGACGGAGAGAACCATCCTTATTTTTGACAAAGAACATAGCGGAACTGGCAGGGGAAGTGGAATGTCTAATGAACCCCTTTTTTAAATTCTCATCTATGTATTCCTTTAGGTGTCCTAGTTCAGGTTGAGATAGTGGGTATATACGGGCGGTTGGGATAGGACTATTTGGAATTAAATCAATCGGACAGTCGTAAATCCTGTGAGGGGGAAGTCTCTCTGCATTGGTTTTACTAAAGACATCACTGAAGTCTTGAAGGTAATTCGGGAGAACATTGGCAACAAGCTGAAGGTTAAGCACTGGGGCAGTGGTGTAGCAATTTTGGTTACAGTAGGAGGAAGTCAATTTAAGGGATGAAGTAGACCATATGAAAGTTGGTTGGTGTAGTAGTAGCCATGGGAGACCAAGAATAATTGGGAAAAGAGGAGAAGGAATTATATTGAAAACCAAGGTTTCTACATGGTGATTATCACAAGTCACCAGAATAGGAATGGTTTGGGATAAGACAGGACCGGAGGTGGAGGTAGAACCGTCAATGAAGGTGACAGAGAGTGGTGTGGATTTGAGTATAGAGGGAATTTTATTGGACTTTACAATCTCTGAGTCAATGAAATTCCCACAGGCTCCGGTATCAACCATGGCATCAATGGTAGTAGTATTATGTTCCCACTGTAAAACAAGAGTAATAAATGTGAATTGATTAGAGGTGGTATGAGGGGGGCTGGTCTTACAAATGTTAGAGATTGTACCTTCAGTATTCTTTTTGAGTAGAGGACAAGTAGATACCATGTGGTCTGGGGCTGAACAGTAGAGGCAGAGGTTATGTGCTCTGCGACGTTGCTTCTCTGCAGGAGAGAGAGGGCCTTTAACAGTTCCAAGTTCCATAGGAACAACCTTAGGTGGAGTATTATATCTCTTGGGGGGTGAGACAGGGATGGAGGTAGCACGCTCAGCCTTTCTTTCTCTAATACGTCGGTCAATAGTGAGGGATATTTGCATAAGATCTTCTAATGAAGGGGGAAGCTCAATGCGTGCGATCTCATCCTTCATGGCCTCAGATAGGCCAATGCGGAATTGATTACGTAAAGCAATGTCAGTCCATTGTGTGTCCCTGCTCCAACATTTGAATTCTGATATATATTCTTCAGCAGGCCTCTTCCCTTGCTTGAGCTGTCTAATAGTATTTTCTGCAGTAAGTTGTTTATTGGGGTCCTCGTATAAGAGAGACATCTCATCTAAAAAACTGTTAAATGAACCTAGGAGATCGCCATGTTCTTCAACATAAGCGTCAGCCCAAACGCGAGGCTCACCCTTGAGGTAGGAAACTAGAGTAAGGATCTTGATCCTATCTGAGTAATATGTGCGGGGCCGTAATTCATACATGAGTCGGCAGGAGCTGACAAACTGACGGTAAAGTTTTCGGTCCCCTGAAAAAGGTTCTGGGGAGCAAAGCTTGGGTTCGGGCCTATCACGCTGTTGAGCGTGAGCTTGATTACGTATCACTTCATTTTCTAAGCGAAGTTCATTCATAGAGGCAGTAAGGGTCTCTACTCTCTGTGATAGAACAACTAGATGATTGGCGAAATCCCCGGGATCCATTTGTAAACGTATATATGGTTCTGATATTATGTCACGTTACACCAGGCCAGTACTGATGGATCAGACCTGTTAACGTTGTAGAGGTTTCTCAGGTTAAACCACTAGTTCACTCTCAGTTTCACAGAAAGTTAGGGTTAGTTCATCACAACCTCGTAACGTAATTCATGCAAGTGACTAAATGCTACCTTATTGCGGCATAAGCGTAGCTGGGTACTATTAACCAGGTACCGTAGAAGCAGTTACATACAGCAAAGCGAAAGCCCACACAATCTGAGTAATAACAGGATTAATAAGCTAAAGAACAGAAATGGATAATGTTATGTCACATCATCTGGAAATGAAAGCAAAGTGTCCCAGGCGAGACATGCAGCTACAAGCAGAAGTATAATGAGCTGTTAGCAATAAGGTCTGACATTGGAGCAGGTGCTCTTCCTAGCACAAATACTTGCGATTTTGCAGGCTTTGAGTAAGAGTTCTGAGCAGGTAATTAAGCTGTACAGGCTGGTGGAGCGGTCCTGGCGTAGAGGGTACAAGGTGACCAAAGCAGGAAGCCTTGGATCCGTAGCTGGTATTTGAAGTCAGGTTACCAGGTTGTAGTGGTGCAGGGGCTGCAGTGCATCTTGGGGATCCTCGAGGTGCGTGGTTGCTAGAACATGACGGCGGGTGTCTAACAAAATATCAGAACACCCTGCCGTCATTCTTAGGCGTTTAAATACCCGCAATTCGCGGGGAAGGAGAGGTGCAGTCGCACTTCCGCGTTCCACGCTGGAACGCATGGTGCGCGCCCCGGAAGTGACATGAAGAACCTCTAATCACAGTTCCGCATTCCATGCTGGAACGCACGGCGCGCACACCGGAAGTGACGCGAGGAAGAGGAATCACGGAGCGCAGCTGCCTGGTATAGGGGCAGCTGCGCTATAGCATCAAATTAAGGAGTTTTATTACAGTGATGAGGTCACACAGTTCAAAATGTACAG
Source organism: Rana kukunoris (assembly GCA_029574335.1). Lineage (NCBI taxonomy): Eukaryota > Metazoa > Chordata > Amphibia > Anura > Ranidae > Rana > Rana kukunoris. The sequence goes on from CM056052.1 coordinate 231,375,411, forward strand.
ATTTGTCGATTAATACAGAAACACCCCTGGCGTGAGTCGTGTGGGTGGAGTGAAACGCCCACCCAACCCATGGGTGGCGGAGGGCCATTTGGAGTCTACCCTCGACGTGCGTCTCAACTAGCACCACCAAATCTGCACGTTGCTTTTTGATGAATGCAAGGGCTGCCGAGCATTTAATTTTTTTCGCGCAGGCCCCTCACATTCCATGTAAGGAATTTTATAGCTGCCATAGTTCCATACTAGGGACATAACCTCGCCTTGGTAAAACATAAGGCCCGAGACCCAGTGAAAAATTATGCATGTAACATGACTGAAATATTTTAAACATTGTGCGAGGTACCCCCACAACATATACACAATCCCCCACGATCTGTTCCCGAAACACTGTATGCACACTTAAAAGTTGTAAAAATAACTGTTCAACACTCCCCCCTCTCCCCGCCATACACCCACCCCAACTTGTGTAGGCATAATCCCTTAACATCTCTTAGCCACTGGGTCAAGTAGTGGTTCCAAGCCAGCTTCCACCGACAAAGAGGAAGGGGGGGTCTAGATGTGCCCCCCAGCGTATTAACGGAGGAAAAAAGCATTGAGACCCAGTTTTTCTGTTCATCTGCACAGTCATGGTTCCCAGTGGGTATTGGGGCGTAAATTCGCTGCACTGTGCATGCGGCCTGTGGCTCCGTGTGGTAATTCAATTCAGGGGTATGAAAAAAAAAGGGGGCAATGAAAGGCATCAAGTCGACTCAATATATACCAAAAGGAAAGAAAAAAAAAGGGGGAAGAAAAAAAAAGAAAAAAGGGGGAGGGGGAAAATAAAAAGTCCAGGGCCACTGAAAAATATGTAGTAAGTTGCCGAACAGCAGTTGTAGTGGCGTGGTTTGCGGAGATACAGGATTCCACCTGCCCCCTCGGCCCAGGAAGGGTATATTGATGTGGACTCGTCAACCCGTGATGTAAGTCAGGGTAGCAATGTTACACAGGTAGTTAAGACAGGGCAAGTAGCAGTGTAAACCGGGGATAAAGGTATCTTGCCATATGGCTCACCTGGTGTGCAGTCAGTCATCTCTCTCAGGCACAGGTCAGCTCTATCCAGGAGATGAGCTCTGCAGGATCCTCAAAGAACGATACTCGGCCATCATGTTCCACTCTCAGGCGCGAGGGGAAAAACATAGAATACTTCAGATGAATCCTGCGCAGCCTGCGTTTGGCCTCCACGAAGCTCTGCCGTCGCTTCTGTATCTAATTTAAAAGCTTTGCAATAAAGGTACCTGGGGGAGCCCCTTGAGGGGGAGGTTTAGCAGGCATCCTATGCGCCCTCTCCACCGTCAGCATGGGGGAGAAGGCCTCCCGACCATATGTGTTTACTAATAGCTGTTCCAGGAACGACTTTGGGTCCCTTCCCTTCGCCCCCTCCGGGAGATCAACGAAGTGGAGATTGCACCTCCTGAGGCGGTTTTCCATGTCATCTTGCTTGGCCATCAGCTGGTTAATCTGTCTCTGCATACGTTCAGACCCAGCCTGTAGTGGCGGCAGGTCATCTACCACCGCGCTGATGCAGGTTTCTGTCTCCGTGATCCGATGGCGAAGTTTCTGGAAATCCCGTCTAATCAAAGAAATGTCCACCTTAACCTCCTCGATCTGGGCAGTGAGAGAGGTCCTGCATAATGTAATCGCCTCCAACAGTTTGTCTGTGTCCCCCTTACCGCGCTCTCCCCCAATTTCTCAGCGCCGCCATCTTCCTCATCCTCCTCGCCATCATTCTGGCGGTACTGTGTAAGCTTCACCGCGGCGGATTTTTGACCCTTTGGGGGGACATGGTATCTGGTGCGAGGAGCGGGAGTCAGAACCAATCAAAGTGGGTCAAGCAGGGCAGGGAGAGGGTCTTCAGGCTGGTTCGGGGATCAGGATGGTCCCTGCATATAGGCCAAAGCCTCCAACTTGCTGGGGTGCTGCTGCTGTGTGAGATGATCTCCGTGCTGGATAGCCAGGTGTCTCAGGTGGCCAGGCAGGGCGTGAAGAAGAGCTCCAGGTCCAACACAGGAACGGGGCCCAGCACTGAGTCCGGAGATGGCAGTACCAAAATGGCCACAGGTAGGCCGGAGCCGTGGACTTTCCTAAACCCCGCCGCCGGGCGAGAGGATCACCGCCCCACTTGGAGTCTGAGGGGGTCAGGCAGGGTGCTAGGCAGGGCTCCGGGCTTGATGGAAGGACAGGGTTCAGCGCCGACTTCAGGGATGGGAGTACCAAGATGGCCACGGACCTCCGAGTGTAGGCCAAAGCCGCGGTCTTTCCTAGATGAGGCCGCCGCGGGAGTGAATCGCGGGTACTCAGAGGGGCCCCAGGTAGGGAGGCAACTTGATTGCCCAAGTTATCAGCGCAGGATGATTAGATTCACAGGAGTACTGGACGGAGCTTAGAGACCACACGTCCTACTCCATGCTGCGTCAGGCCATGCCCCGAGCAATCCTCTTTTATTGTTCAGTGAAATAAAACAGACTTCTAGATAAAAACCTGTCCTAACCACCAACTTGCTTAAAGTGACAGGTTATTTACATATCTCGTGCACATTCCTAAATGTTTGTACAGTAGAATACAACTTGGACATAACCTGAAAGGGTAAACATATTAAACAGCTATACTGACAATACTTCTAGAAAGAGAAATCTGGGCCGCCCTGTTTAACCTCTGATCCTAATAAGAGATACAGCTAAACATGGATGGTGTAAGGGCCCTTTAAGTAACAATGTCAGAATGTCTCTGTTGCAGATCTGATGGTCTTCACGGCAGGCGTAGCTCATTAATTGTATCCAATAGGGTGTAGTAACAGAGTAATAGTATATCTTCTGACGACTGTGGCTAAAGAGAATTATGTACAGTGTTCAAATAAAGGTGCAGTGAAGTGTTACCAAGATAAAGCTGTCTGTGTGGTGTCCCAATAAAACAAAGAAAAGGTTTGCAAAGATGGGCAATGGCCCTCTCACCAAAGACTAGGCCGATTCAACGCCTTCCAGCTAGTGACTCCCGAATGGAAGTTTTCGGCTACAGATCCGCTTGTAATGATCCCCCATTATGGAGCACAATGTGTGGGTATCTGCACTTTAGAAACGGTGCTGATCCGAACTCCGATAAAAAACAGGCAATGCAAGACCCCTTCTCGGTCAGGTGGGAATGCTGTGGACCACGTGGTAGGCCACAACCTCACTCTCTTTATGCGTGGAGAAGTCCTTCGCACACAACGCTTAAAAGGAAGAGAGTGTGAGGCAGGTCTCTGGTGTATTTTATAGTTCTTCTCAGCAATCTCCCTGGTGGTAGCAAAGATCCCTGGGATATGTAGTCCCGATCCATAGTCATGCATGGGGAACTGTTGGGTTGGGCTCATTTAACATAGCATGCTTTGAAATTTGTCCGCTGAAAACCTGTCCGTCGGACATGTCCGCTGGTTTGATTGGTCGCTTGAAGAGAACACCTGAACCTCAACTCCACTGCTGCGCCCGTCGACTCGGGGTGGAATAACACCCCGGGTACGACAGAACAAGCCCACAGCACAGCCAAGCTGAAACAGAGAGCCCTACATTAATTAGAATTGAGATCAGAGTCACTTACACTCTGATCAACCCCACTAAATTTCAATAGCTCCCGTACTTGGAAGTACATGGGCGCTACCATGGTAAATGAGGGGGAGAAGTGTGGGGCTTTTACTGATGAGTATAAGTCCATTCTCGGACAAAAGGGTTAATAAAACAAACTTTCTTTTTCTTTTTTGACTGAATATAGATATATGTTTGTCACATGAATGTTTGAATTTACTTACTGTTGACTTACTACCTCTGCTTAAAGTCTCTTCCAAATATTAACTACTCTTTTAATAAAATAATACTTTCTAAGGCTAGTTATATACTTTTAATAAGTTGCAGACAGAGGTTTCAGACCACAACTGTGCTGCTGGCAGCACGTATGTTAAATGGCTCACACTGCAGAGCTCCGTGGACCAGCCTAGGGAAGGGATAGTAGTGCCTTGTACCAGGGCCGGGACAAGGGGTGGGCAGGAGGGAAAGTTGCCCTGGACACTGTGGTGTCCTGTGAGTTGGGGGGCAGTCTTGCCAACCGTCAGTATTTTTACTGGCAGCCAGTAAAAAACAGGCAATTTTCTCCTGCCAGTAAATGCCAGTAAAAGGAAAAGGTTGCCAGTAAAAAATATGTCTGTGACACCTAGCTAGGTCCGGAGCTGGCCAAGACCATCCGAATGCCTGCTACAATGTGTTTGGGCGGCTCTGGCGGAGGTGGTGCTTGAGCATGTCCCGTGATGTCAGGGTACAAAGAAGCCAAGCAGAGCGGCCAGAGCCTTGTGTGCGGGAGCAAGACAGGCTGGGAGCGGGACTGTCAGTGCTGTTTAGACTGGAGTGGACTGGAGGGATCACCTAGTGACTCAGGAGGGGACATGTCGTGTAACTGTGAGAGTCAGTTTCGTATATGTGTGCCTGACCTAATCTAATTTCTTACCCTCCTGAGTCCTGTCCCTGAACTTCTTACTTACTATATTTTGAAAATAAAATAAGAAATATGTTTTTTGCATTATTATGTATCTTAAATCATATTGCTAATTGCATATTGTACTTGTTTGTAGCCTAAATACTGAAATTTGCACTTAAAACAGTCATTTTTAAACTTTTGAAAATGCCAGTAAAAGCTTGGCTGTGCCAGTAAATTTTGGATGGTTTGTCAGTAAATTTCAATCTGGTAGGTTGGCAACACTGGTGGAGGGACACCACGAGCAGATGGGGGGGGGGGGGGATTTGTGTTAAAAAGAGGAATATGGGAGGGCAGCAGGGTGTAAGAATGGTTCTAGGAAGGTACATTTTGGGATGTGTGATAGGAGTGGTGATTTGTGCTGGGAGAGAGGAACAGGATATGTGCTAAGAGGGGGAGTTTGGGGGGGTTGTGCTAGAAAAGGTGATATGGCAGTGGGGGGGAAGGTATTTGTGCTAGGAGGGGTATTTTCATTTGGGGGAAGGAGATTTGTGCTATTATGGATGATTGGTGGTATTCGTACTAGGAAGGGAACTTGGAGGGGGGGGGGGGGGGTTGTGCTATTATGAATGATTAGGGGGTGTTCGTGCTAGGAGGGGATCTTTGGGAGGGGAGCAGATTTGTACTATTAAGAGTCATTGGGGGGTATTTGTGCTAGGAGGGGGACTTTGGGGGGGAATTTGCTGCTAGATGGATTAGGACAGCTGCTTTGACCAGTCCTCTGCCCCTGCTGTTTTGTCCTCCAGAGATCTGAGATGAGAGGGCTTACGTCTATAAGTGTAGTGCATGACATAATGTATATGTGGGACATATAACAGATACTAAAATCACCATTTTTAGCTGCAGTTCTGCTTTAACACATTTTCATACACTTAATTATTCACTTACACAGTATGACATATGGTAAGTGTACAATTATTCCTTTTTTTTTTTTTTAGAAAGCGGGTTAAATATAATTATATGCCTGTTCCATTTCAGTCTTTCAATTTTCACTCAGTACCTTACAATAAATTATTACAATCAAAACTTTTAAGGTACAATTAAAGTTGGATTTCTATTCTATTCTGTACATTAACCACGGAAAGAAACACACAGGGCCTTTGTGAATGTGAATGCGATAACAAGCATGGTTCTTTAAGCTTTGTTACACAAATTTCTCTGTAGCAAACAATTAAGGGCTGCAACATTGCTTCCAGTTCATGGCTCACTTACATCTACTTTAACATGGCTGTCTTTAGTCGATTTATATTCTCTTTTTAAGACAGGCTTTTGTTGTACAACAAAAAGTATAATACATAAGCCTGAAGTTGCTTTGCTGTGATAAAGCGGAATATGCTTGCAGTTCACACATTGGTCAGAGGAGGGAGATGTGGGAAAAAAATCTGATTAGACTTTGCGCAGACTTCTGGCAGCTATAAAGAAACATAAGTGATTTTTTATTTCAGCTCTATAATTATCTCATGTTATTAGGCTTTTACTGTCTACATGCTAGAGATGTTAACTTGGCTTCCACTTATCTGTCGCTTTTATTTTGTTTTTACATAATATGATACCTTCTCAGCCAAGGTGATGATAGATATAAAAGGTTTGCCTTTCTGCAACTATCATTATTTATAAAATGTTTAACTATTAATCAAATTGTTCTCTTTAAAATGTCTTCCCATAAATGTCATTGTGAATGTTCTTCTAAATGTAACAATTAAAGTTATAATCAACATTACCTGACTATATTCAATACAATAAGTATCTTTATCCTGAAGTAAAGGTTTGTTTATGCTTTTTTCAGATTGTCATTCATGTGTTCATTTCTGTTCACAAGAGTACTATATCCTACTAACTATGAAGAAAAGATTTAGGAGCTGGATTTATATAGCGCCAACAATATAATAAGAAACAATGCAGCAGCAATACAATTCTATACAAGAGGGTTAGGAGGGCATATAAAGCCGCAGTATGCCCTAACTACAATCATAGCTTTACGTTTAACCTGTTATGAACCGACCCACACAGATATACTTAGGCAGCGTAAAATCACATGCCTGCGACCCGCTCCCGCTGTGATTGGACACAGCGGGAGCCAATCAGCAATTCTGGCAGACGCAATGTCTGCTGGGACACACCGATCGTTCTTAGGAGAGGCAGAACGGTGGTCTGTCTATATAAACAAGGCAGACCGCCGAGGGGAAGATGGAGATCTTGTGTTCCTGCTTAGCAGGAACAGGGATCTATGTTTTCCCCCTCAGTCAAATCATCACCCACACAGTTAGAAAGCACCCCCTAGGAGCACATTTAACCCTTGGACTGCCCCTGATGTTAAACCCTTCCCGGTCAGTGTCATTAGTACAGCGATTTTTTCTCCAATCACTGTATTAGTGTCACTGGTCCCCAAAAAGTGTCACTTGGTGTCAGATTTGTCTGCCACAATGTCGCAGTCTGGCTAAAAATCACTGATCTCTGCCATTACTAGTAAAAAAAAATCAAGAAATATATCCCATAGTTTGTAGACACTATGGGCCAGATTCAGGTAGATGGGAGCATCTTTGCTCCAGAGTAACGCTTCTCATTTACGTTACTCTGAAGACCCTTTCAGCGCAAGTACTGTTATTCACATAGCAGTTGCGCGTAAACTTGCGCCAGAGTAACGATAATGCGCTGGCGTAACCCGACGCAAGTGGAAGTGGGTGTGATCATATGTAAATGATGGGCGGAGTCCAGCGCAGAGGCTTACGTTCAGCGCATCAACCACGGAGCATGCGCAGTGAGTGAGGCTCCACTCGCCCCCTTTGTGCGCATGCTCACAACTTCCGTCGGCACCACTTCACGGGAAACGTCAGCGCAATGCCTTCCATTGGGCGTTTAAATGCGCCCGTAGAAGCGCCATTCCGGCACTAAAGTATATCCTGCTCCCCCTTCCCGCAGTGATGTTACTTTTGTTCTGAGATGGCTGCTCCCGTTCCCCGCAAACACACAGGAGAAAGCTGAACTCTAAAGGCCAGGAGCTGTCAGCCGTCATCTCGGCTATGGAGACCTATGATGTCTTCCTCCATGGCTGTAAAATTTGACAGACAAGCATGGACAGAGGTGTTGTCCTGCAAGTGGGGGTGCTCATCTAGCTCTTATCGTCGGTAACGCTGCTGTAGCTGCTCTCCTGCTGACCTGTGACCGTCTGGAGTAAAGATAAAGCAGCCTTTTGTAGAAATAACTTTGCGCCGGACGGACGAGATACGCGCGGCGCATGTAGCCAGCGTATGGTGCTAATCCGTTCGTGAATTGGGAAAAATCCCTCATTTGCATATTTGCAGGGGAAATCAATAGGCGCGACTGATGCGCCAAGCGAAATTAAGCGCTGACGATACTCTGGCGTCGGAACGTTCCGCCGGTCGCAAATGGCCCGTTATTGGGCGCATCTAGTTTGGTGGGTACGGGCACATAGAAACGACGGCGCATCTTCACAGTTACGCGGCGCATATCGAAATACTCCAGCGCAAGTGTTGCTGAATCTGGCCCTATGGGCCAGATTCCCGTAGAATTGCCGCTGGCGTAGCGCAAGCCATTTACACCACGCCGCCACAATTTAACAGAGCAAGTGCCATATTCCCAAAGCACTTGCTCCGTAAGTTGCGTCGGCGTAGTGTAAATGGCTCTGCGTATCCCCGCGTAATTCAAAGGGGGCGGCTTGTATTTAAATTAAGCGCGCCCCCGCGTCGATCGAACTGCGCATGCGCCGGCCTCAAAAATAGCCCAGTGCGCATGCTCCAGCTCACGTCGGAAAAAGTGAATGAAACCGACGTGAGCGTCGTTTACGTAAATCCCTATTCACGAATGACTTAGTAAAACAACGTAACCGACGGAAAAAGACGACGCTGACCCGACGCCATACTTAACATGGCAATGACGGAACTTCGTAAGGTTACCCCTCATATAGCAGGGGTAACCTTACGCGTACGGAAACAACGTAAACGACGACGGGGCAGCGTAAAAACGTTCGGGAATCGTCAGATTAGGCTCATTTGCATAGGCAAATGAGAAATCATCGTAAAGGTCACCTAGCGGCCAGCAATGTCATTACATCTACGATCCGACAGTGTAATTGTTTTACACCTGTCGGATCTTCACTGTATCTATGCATAAGTGATTCTAGGAATCACACGCATAGATACCCAGTAAAAAAACCAGACATACGACGGTGTTTCCTACGAACTGCCGGCGTATCTCTTTTGAGAATCTGGCCCTATATCTTTTGCGCAAACCAATTAATATGTGTTTATTGGGATTTTTCTTTTACAAAAATATGTAGCAGAATACATATTGGCCTATTGATGAAGACATTTTATTTTTTTTTAAATGTTATTGGATGTGTTTAATAGCATAAAGTAAAAAATATTTGTTATTTTATTTTTTTCAAAAATAGCAATTTAATTTTTTTCAAAAATAGAAGTTTTTTTTGTTTCTAGCGAAAAAAATAAAAACCACAGAGGTGATCAACTACCACTAAAAGAAAGCTCTGATTGTGGGAGAAAAAAGGCCATCAATTTTATATCAGTACAGCATCACACGACCGCACAATTGAAGAGAACTGACCATGGTGTATGCTTTTGCATAGTGTGGTCGGTTTTTAATAGGAAAGCAGAGGGACTGGCAGGAACACCAGGGATTTCACACAAAGGAAGCAATACGAAGAGAACAGGATACGTTTTCATACAAGAACATGGTACAGCAGGGTCATATCAGAAATATAAAATGTTGGGGTAACAAACACTTTAAATAGGAACAAAATAAATGTGTACAAAGTAATATACTGTACACATATACATGTAAAAAATGCTAAAATAGTAAAATATCAAACAAACCAAATGAACTGATTTCAACGGGGTGCATTTTTTTTTTTTAAATCAAATAACAATGGTGAATACAAGAATAAGAAGAGACTTATACATAAAGATTCATAGATTTTGCGGGCTGTGTTTGGCTGAATTGATACTTTGTAATAGATTATTTACACCTGGGATAATTACTTTGTATATTTTGTGTATTTTTTACACTGAATGGCTTTTTTTTTTTTTTTATTGTACTTATGGTTTTTGAATTATTTGTTAATTTGGTATTTTCATGTTTATCTAAAGCAGGCATATGCAATTAGCAGACCTCCAGCTGTTGCAGAACTACAAGTCCCATGATGCATAGCAAGACTGACAGCCACAAGCATGACAGAGGCATGATGGGACTTGTAGTTTTGCAACAGCTGGAGGTCCGCTAATTGCATATCCCTGATCTAAAGGATTTTTATAAATCCAAGAATTGGGATAATAATATACTACATTGTGTAGAATCATGCACTGAGGGGTGTCTTGTAAAATTGTATGTGCTGACAGTTATTGATTTGGTTTGAGTTGTATTTTAGTATTTTTTACATGTAAATTTCATTTTATGCATTTATTTTGTTCCTATTTAAGGGATAGCCTTATATATGTCATTGATAGAATGGGATGAGTCGTTATCTGACTCATCCACTCATGTGTAATTTTCAGCTTGAACTCTTTAAGACAACAGGTTGTTGGAGACCAGAACTCATTATCAGGGGCTGCATATAAGAACAGAACATACATATTAAAAAAAAATCTATTTGGAGTAGAAATAGTTAGGGGTTAATATGGTAAAGTACATTTTTATATGGGTAAGAAATTTGTTGTTTTTGCTCTTTTGCTGTTTTTTATGTATGTGCAATATAAAACCCAATACAGCATAAAGTAAAAAAATACAAAAACAAATTTCAGCTGGCTATATATATATATTTTTTATTTTTTTTATTTTATAAACCTGACCATGTTACAACAATATAAATGCATAGTTGTCAACTGTCCCAAAATTGCCAGAAAAGTCACATATTTAATGCATCTCATTAATCAAGGTTGATCACAGACAGTCAGCAGAGATAGTAGTGCCAGTAAGTACTGTTTGTGTCATTCAAAGACCGGTACCACAGACTTTTCGGGATTTTTGATAACAGTGCTGCAGGGGTGCCTGCACACACGCAACAAAAGGAAGGTCCTCTACTCTCTACTGATTTCATCCAACACTCTGCTATGTTTTTCTGGCTGAATTCCAATCCAGGTCAATGCCTGTCCGAAAATGTTGGTAAAACTTGCTAACAAAGTTTTACCCTACACAAGACTGTGACGTATAGGATTCACCCCTTTACCCAATGAAGGTCAAGTGGAGGAGTGAGCTTCTAGCTGATGTTTCTCACTGCGATAAATCGATACTGGTCATTAACTTCACTTCCACATAATAGGGTCTAGGCTGTTGCCTGGAACTTTTCTAAATTTTTCAAACTTTTCCCTTGTCCCCACCATGGGTGTCCGCAGGTAGGAGCTAGGGGGGTCAAGTGCCCCCCTGGATTTAGGGATCAGATCAGCACTGTTAAAATCAGCATAGTGGTGTCGATATGGAGATGCGGGCAGCCCGCACCCAGGTGCCACCAGCCAGTCAGGTGAGTTCAGCGTATTAGTGTAGTGTGACTGCAGGCTCTTTTCTCTGCTCAGTCTAGCAGAGAACTCTGCGTCGCTGTGACATGAGAAAGGTGAGCTGCAGTCTGTCAGAGGTTTTCCCCACTCGCCCCCTTTTCTCCTGTCAGGGAGAAGAGACAGCGGCTCTCTCTAGGTTCGCCGCCCAGCTTCTTGCCCACTCTGTTCCTTCCCCATTGGCCATAACTGAGGGCCAATAAAAGGGGACTAGGAGAGGAGAGCATCATGGGACATGTAGCCCTTAAGATTGGCAGCTCCATTTTCCACAGGGAGGAGGCTACAGCTCGATCAAGAGAGAGATTGACAGACTGCAGCCTGGAAAAAAGCTGAGGGAGTGAGTTCTACAGGACAAAGAAAGAGGAGTGTGCTGGGCGGAAGCCAGAGAGAGAGAGTCACGCTGCCCAGCACCACCAGAGAGAGAGCCACGCTGCCCAGCAGCACCAGAGAGAGAAAGACTGAGCCACTGCCAGGGTACAGACATGCTACACAACTGGCCAGAGTCGCCCCCCCGGGGAATCCAGTGTAAGCGATCGTCCAGCCAGAGGGATCACTGCTGTAATTTCCCTGGTCTATTACTTATCCTAGGGACTGTACTATGTCTGCAGTCTCTGACCATGATAATGTGATAATGACATTGTCGAAAATGGCCCCCGAAAAAAGTTCTGGGGATGCCCATGGTCCCCACCCACTTATCTCTTATGAAAAACACAATAAATTCAGAAACACAGTGATAGTAAAAAAAACATTGCACATAGTAAAATAATATGAGAAGCCCTCATCACTTTCTTTGCCTCTAAAGTCAGGTATAATTGTGTATCCTGTCATCCATACACACTTTTAAATAAAAAAAAACACATTTTATAATTAGTAAATCTTCTTATAAAGGAAGTCTGGGGCCCCCTCTAGCAGGGGGGGGGGGGGGGGGCACAGAGCAATCGCCCCTAATGGCCCCTATATAAATCCAGCACTGACAGCAGCTTCCTTGCACCTCTCTGCACATGGAGGAAACAGCTTATGTACCATAGACTTCGCCGCCCCCTGTAATGTGCACTCCCGATCCCCCTGCATTGTGCCCTGCTAACTCCACTGTACTCTGCCCTCCTGAAGCCCTGAACTGTTCCCTCCTGACCCCCGTACGTCACCCTCCTGAACCTCTTATCCTTTGCCCTGCTGCTTCCCAGTCCTCTGCTCTGCTGATTGCCAGCCCTACTTATTTACGAGCCTCACTTGAGGACACATTTATAAAATATTCATCCTGTGAAACAGCATTTGCATTCATCTGAGTCGAAACATCAAATGTTATTAGACTATTTTTTCTCCATTATGTCCATTATTTCTCTTTGGATTATGGGCAATAGATGGAGCTGACAATCATAGTAAATAAGTATTTATTTCCTATGATCATCACCTCCATCTAGCGGCCATAAAGTGGTATTCTCCTCATACACTCTATTCTGTATGAATAAAAACCATTCAACCTGCATAGGAAAAATCCACAAAACATTAATTGTTTCCACCATTTTCTTTCCTTAATTGCAGTGCCCCCCCCCAAAAAAATGATTATTGATAGTTGCTTATTTGTACTTTTCTTGGAATCTGCCAGTGTTTGCTAGTGTATTTTAGTTTACTAAGGGTTCCGAGCTTTGCTAACACAGCTTTGCTAACACTTGTCATAGTGTGATGCCTCCTGAGTCCTAACATAGATGTGTGCACAGGGTGTGCTGGGTGTGCCAGGGGCCAAGATCAGGCTAGGTGGCTTGGCGTGTCCTGAAGTGAAGAGAAAGGTCATCAACTGTCTAGAATGTAGGTATGAAAAGCAAACAGAATCCACAAGTGGTATAATCATAAGAACTTGTATTGTTTGTGGTGTGAGTATATCTAATCAAGTAAATAGTAATGGATTATGTAAATCTGTATGATGTTTGCTTGATTCATAGGGGGGGGGGGAGAAAAAATGGGGGGCAGAAATGGGGAATACTCCAGAGGGTGATGACAAAAATTTGATTATATTGGAATAGGAGGTGATCGAAAGCATATTTTATAGGTGCAGGAAGGCTTTTTTTAATTGAATCACGCCCCTTTAAGCCCCTCCCACTGTAAATGCCACCTGGCCACTCACACAATTCGCTATTTCTTTGGGGTGCACACCGTAATGCCATAGGCTGCGCACACCTCCTAACTAGTATAATTACACAGGACTTGCTACCTACCAAAACCTTCAACCCATCAGCAGCCATAGCAGGGGTTGCAGTACACAGCATAAAGGCCAATGTCAAATGATGTTTCCAAAATAATTTATGCAAAATCTGTTAGTAGTGTAATTGGTGTTTATTGCTGGACTCTCTGCAAGAGCTGTTGGGTTGCTGCACTTTAAAGAGGACGTGCTGTTGTAGAGAAAAAGTACAATACACCAGTTACTACCAGGTGCCGGCTGCAGAAGTAGCCAGAAAGGTTTAGGGCGTTGGAAAACTTCAGCTGTTCAAAATGAGACAATTAAGGCTACTAATTGCTGCATCCTGAGGCTTTTTGAGTTAAAGGAGTAGTCTGAAGCAAAGTTTTGCTAGGGGAAAAAGAGCATTACACAAATTTATAACACATTTAAATATACTCACGTTTTCCTTATGGTCTTCTTCCCGGTCTTCTTACCTTTTTTCTCTCCGGCCGGAAGCTATCGATTGATGACGCTTGACTTTCTTTTCTTATTCATCCGTCGCCATCTTAGCCCGGTGACTCATCAATCCCAGGAGTCACTGCGTGCTGCGCTGGCCTCCCCGCCCGGAGTCGAACACTCCCCCTTAAGCTTTACGTGCTTACATTGCTAGATGCACGCTGCGGGGGCCAAAAGATCATTGGAGCTCGGCTATCCAATAGAAGAGGACGCTTTTTAGGAGGCGGGGATAGGGAAATAGGTGCGAGAGAAGGGGGCGTGAAATATTATAATTTAGGGAGGGGTCCGAGCGGGGGAGTTACAGGGGGAGGGCAGGAGATTACAGGAAGAGAGGAGCAGGCATGCTGGGAGAGCCTGTATTATCATGGTGGCCGTGGAAGAGAACCAGGAAGTGAAGAAAACTAACGGAGGGAATAAAAAAAGAACTGCTGGGACGATTTTCATGAGAGTGACTTCTTTTGAAAGGTATTTTTATTGGCTACAATCTGGCATGTTGTGGAATGTGGCTTCAGACTACTCCTTTAAGTAGAGCAGTGAGAAAGACTTCTGAAGAGGTGAGGTGGTTGTTGATTTTTCTGTGTGATAAAAATCAAAAAGACTATTGTTTCTCTGCTATATGACCAGCAGTAGGCTGTGCCAGACTCCATAGAAATTTTTTGAAATGTTGGCAACTATGTAAATTAAATAGCAATACATTCCCCATGGGTTCCAAGAATTGAAACTTGTAAATATCTACCTGTTCAGCTTGAAATGTTAGGTTTTTCTTTCTTTCAAACAATGCATAACTTACATGTGGATTTACATCTACTGAAGATTGGGTCAGGAAACAAAAAAAATCACATGCTTTAAACAAACATATAAAGTACTTATTATTTGAATGGTATACTCAAATATAAACAGCTGTTTTCAAATTAGTGGTAACAACTTTCTCATTTGAATTGATGGCTTAAATCAGTACTTTGGGCAATATAAGAAACATCACAAGTTGAAAAATATACTTGATACATTTAAACTGTCTAATTAAAAAAGTTTGCTCCCAGTTAACTCTTCACCTTTTAAAATGTGTCTATCATAATCCTTTGTTTCACACCAGTCTTAAAAATGCTAATAGAAAAGCAGGAAGAGGGATGTGAATGTCACATGGCACTGGGGTTTGGCATACCTAGTAAAGAAATTTGTAGTTTAGGTACCAGTCACAAGACCACTGTACTGCTTTTAGAAGATACTCGCAGGTGGCTTGGATACCTATGCTCGGATATGGCAGCAAAATACCTGGGTTCGGAAAAGCAGAAATTCCATTTTTGGGTGGAACTCTGCCTTAAAGGAGTTGTAAAGGAAAAACATTTTTTTGCTGAAATGACTGTTTACAGGGTATAGAGACATAATAGTTAACTGATTCCTTTTAAAAATGATTAAAAATAGATAAAAATCAATCATATAATGTGCCTGCAGTTTCAGTTTCGTTTTTCATCTAGGTTCATGCCTCTGTGAAGTACAGAGACACAGCGACAATACAGGGCAGTGTTTGTTTTTAAAATGAAACCGATTGGTTCTGAGGGGTTTTAGACACACAGTAATCACACCTCCTTGATTAGAGACCACAGAGAGAAGCTCCCAGTACTTTTTTCATAAGGAAACAGACAACCAGGATGTGTGCAGAACAGAGAAGGATTACAGCAAAAATGAACATTGGGGACATGAAACCAAGACTGCATTAGGGTAAAGGAAGCTATTTAGCGTACATTTTTTTTTTCCTTTAGTGACCCTTTAACCACTTCCATACCAGGCACTTACGCACCTTCCCGCCCAAGCCAATTTTCAGCTTTCAGCACTGTCGCAATTTGAATGACAATTGCGCGGTCATGCTACACTGCACCCAAACAAAATTGGCGTCCTTTTTTCCCCACAAATGGAGCTTTCTTTTGGTGGTATTTGATCACCTCTGCGGTTTTTTTTTTTTGTGCAACAACTAAAAATAGAGCGAAGATTTTGAAAAAAAAATAAAGTTTTTATTTTTTTCTGTTAATTTTTTTGTAAATGAGTATGTTTTCTCTTTCAATTATGGGCACTGATATGGTGGCACTGATGGGCACCGATGAGGTGGCACTGATGGGCACCGATGAGGTAGTTCTGATGGGCACCGATTAGGTAGCACTGATGGGCACTGATAGGCAGCGCTGGTATTGGGCACTGATGGGCACTCATGGGCGGCACTGATGGGCACTCATGGGCGGCACTGATGGGCACTCATGGGCGGCACTGGGCACTCATAGGCAGCACAGGTGGGCACTCATAGGCGGCACAGGTGGGCACTCATAGGCGGCACAGGTGGGCACTCATAGGCGGCACAGGTGGGCACTGATAGGCGGCACAGGTGGGCACTGATAGGCGGCACAGGTGGGCACCGATAGGTGGCACAGGTGGGCACTGGTAGGTGGGCACTGGGCATGGATTGGCACTGTGGGGTGGCACTGACAGACACTGGGGTGGCACTGATGATCACTGAGGGGTGGCACTGATGGATCAATGTTGCCAATCAGTGCCCATGTGTGGGCACTGATTGGCATCATTTTTTTTTACTGCCCCCCCCCCTTTTTTTTTTTAGTCATTTTTTTTTTTTGTCAATTTATTTTTTTTTTTTGTCTTTTTTTTTGTCATTTTATTTGTAATTTTTTCGTATTTTTTTTTATTTCCCTGGTGGTCCGTGTGGCAATCCGAGGGGGGGCTGCGCTGATAAACAATCAGCGCGAACCCCCCCTGTCAGGAGAGCCGCTGATCGGCTCTCCTCTACATGCGTCTGTCAGACGCGAGTGAGGAAGAGCCGTCGGCGGCTCTTCCTGTTTACATCGTGATCAGCCGTGATTGGACACGGCTGATCACGTGGTAACGAGGCTCCGCCGGAGACTCGTTACCGAGATCGGAGGTGCAGGGTGTCAGACTGACACCCCGCATCACCGATCGCCGCGCTGCGCGCCCGCACGGGCGCGTGCGGCATGAAATCGTGCAGGACGTTTGAGAACGGCCTGTCACGATTTCATAACCACTTCCCGGACGTAAATCGGCTATTGGCCGGGCGGGAAGTGGTTGAAGCATTTTGTGAAGGGAGGATAAAGCCGGCCATACATGGATCTAAATTCAGCCGCTACAGCTATCCAAGTTTCAATTCATGTATGGGCAAGGCTGGTTGTACACAAGTTAATCTATCAATCCACTTGTGCACGACCAGCCTGTCCGGTTTTTCCCAAATGATTAGTGCTGCTGGCTGAAGCTGGCAACACTGGTCATTTTCCTCTGATGGCAGGGAATGCTCAACACTGTCAAAATACATTTCCACAGCTCTGAGAATTCCCCCATTCACATCAAATGTGTGGGTGGGGGAATCGGCTCATTATTTTTCATTCAGCTCACTGGTTAATCGAAAAAAAATAAAATAATGTATGGCTTATGTAAACTGTGAAATGTCCTAACACATAAACTAATAATTGCAAAATCAGTAGCAATATTTAAAAATAGAATAGTATCTGACTTTTTATAGGTTCAGGAAAGAAGTTATTTTTTTTATAAAAATAGAATAATAATAATAATATGTGACTTTTTATAGGTTCCGGAAAGAAGTTTTTTTTTTAAATAAAATTGTCAAAAGTCACCCCATGTTTTTTGTTTAAATTCCGGGCAACATTGCTGGATTATGCGAAATGCATCAACACATGTAACTATGATATTCATAAATAAAGGGAGCAATGATTGAAAAAGCAGGACAAACCAATTCTATAAAATGCCGGACTACACAGGAGGAAGGCATGTATATTAAGGACTGATAAGTACAAGCAATTTTCATCCTTAGAAATACCACAGTGATTTCAACTATAAAAGAACGAAGTGCATGAGAACAAGTACAAAGGCCCAAATGTTCTTGTTATGAAAGGGCTAAGCACTGGCTGTAAACCTCCATTAGTATTAGAGATTTTATGTTCCACAGGCATTTTTGAAGTAATATTGCTATATTTTACTCCAATGTGCAGCAGCGTGGCTGAAGGGGAAAATTTCAACAAACCAATTTCTTTTCTTTTAGTGTAAATGCGATAAAGCACTAAAAATAAATTACATTAGGGAGAAGACAGCACAAATCCTTCAAATAATTATGAGCTATTTATCAAGTGACTTCAATTTCCCAAATATGCCAAGAAAAGTCTTTTAAAGTTTATGATCCATGTGTACACAAGTCAGATCTACAAAGAGCTAGGGTAGTGGAGGGGAGCTCTGGGCTTCGAAACTGCGCTCGCTTTAACCCTTTCTTATCCCGACTGGTTAAGTATAAAGGCTAATTTGGCAGGTGAGAGCAGCTTTCTTTGTCTTGTATATGTCTTATTTGCCTTTCTCTAAGTCTCAATTCATCTTCCAGAGACATGTGAGGACTCATCTAATGGAGAAAGCACCAAAAGTGAAGTTTTGGCTCTGATATTGACTCACAGTAACGTCAAAGAGAAGTTGTGAAAGTGGGATTTGTATAAAATGGAAGATGTCTGAATAGTATGCAACAACAGATCCATCCTTCAAGATTCGGAAAACACTGAATTCCAGTAACACACAGTACAGCTATATTTAAACTATTATGTCACCAGGAAAGAGACATGACATTAATTAGACTAACAGGGTCCACTATACAATCTCCAGGATTGTCTCCATTATATGGAAGCACTTTACTATTTATAATAAAATTATGATATATAATGCAATGTTCTATTGGATAAAACATGGTAGCAGTTTTATTACAATACTGTAAATATCTATGATAACGTCCACCAAACCATATATCAGCATTTTTATAAAAAAATACATTTTAAGCCCTACTTAAGTTTAATAACAACATTGTAATATAAAGCTTATTTAGTAAGCTGGTGCAGTTCTCATCTACAGTAAGCAGTTGTTAATTATAACTCAGATGAATGCATTGGCGGCTGGTGCTCAAATTTTTTTGGGGGGTGCAAACAAACTAAAAAAAAAAACATCAATAGCAGCTACTGTGCCATCAAACACAGCCAGTGTGCCATCAAATGCAGCCACTGTGCCCATCAAACGCAGCCACTGTTCCATCAAACGCAGACACTGTGCCATCAAACGCTGCCACTGTGCCATCAAATGCAGCCACTGTGAATGAATGAATGAAAACTTATATAGCGCAGCACATGCGAAGTAAATCGCCTCTGGGCGCTTGTTGTTCCTGTCTCCTTTGAGATCAAAAGAGATGCGTCTTAATCTTTCTCCTGAAGACTAAATAGTTCTCCTCCAGCCGAATGCTGGCTGGTAAGGCGTTCCATAGTCTGGGACCTTGGACAGCGAATCTCCTGTCTCCTTTGGACTTGAATCTGGCTTTCGGTATCTGAAGCCGATTTTGATTGGTGGATCGTAGAATACGATTGGGATTGTGAACTTTTAATTTTTCGCATAGATAATGGGGAGCATTCCCATGGATACATCTATGCGTTAGACAGAGAGCTTTAAAGGAGATTCTGTCTTTAACTGGTAGCCAGTGAAGGGATCTCAGTGAAGGTGAGATTGATTCCCAGGGTTTTTTCCCAGTCACAAGTCTGGCGGCCGTATTTTGAACGACTTGAAGACGAGCGATCTGGTACTTGGGGAGTCCGAGGTAAAGGGCATTGGCATAGTCCAGTCTGGAGTTTACAATCGCTCCCACCACGACCGCTATGTCTTTCTTGGGAATAAAAGGCGTGAGTCTGCGTAGTAGGCGCAGCAGATGGTGAGATCCGCTGACTACTGACCCTATTTGTGCGTTCATTGTCATGTCGGAGTCAAAGATGACCCCAAGACTTTTGACTTTGGCGCTAGGGGTGATGATTTTGCCCAGAATGGGCGGCGGGATCCAGGTTGTTGTCGATAGATTCCTACGCTTGGCGTGAAGCAGAAGAAGTTCTGTTTTTGCTCCGTTGAGTTTGAGATAACTCTTTGTCATCCAGTCCTCTATCAAAGAGAGACATGTCTCTAGATTGAGGTGGTGATCCTTTTTATTGCAAATGCGGAAGTACAGTTGCGTGTCGTCTGCGTAAGAGTGATATAGCAGTTTTTGGCTGCTGATGATTTCGAAAAGAGGACACACATAGATGTTGAATAACATCGGCGACAGGGGAGATCCTTGAGGGACCCCGCACGATAATGTGCGTTGTTCAGAAGTGAAGGGTCCTAGCTTCACTATTTGCGATCGGTTTTCCAAAAAAGAGGAGAACCAGGATAGATCGCTTTCTGCGACTTTAGCTATTTTAGCCAGCCGAGTCAGTAACAGCTTGTGATCTACAGTATCGAAGGCTGCGCTTAGGTCCAGCAGAACCAGAAGAGAAGATTCTCCTTCGTCTGCGGCCTCGAGAACGTCGTCCCATATCTTAAGCAATGCTGTTTCCGTCCCGTGTCCGGGACGGAATCCTGATTGAAATGGGTCGAGTAAGTTGTGGGTATCTAGATGCTGTTGCAGCTGCTGTACCACTGCTTTCTCCATTACCTTGGAGAGAACATTTAGGCCTATTATGGGGCACCAGTTGAGTGGATCCTTAGGATCCAGGGTGGCTTTCTTCAAGATGGGTTGAATGAAGCCCTCCTTCAACTGGGAGGGCATTATGCCCTCCCTGAAGGATTGGTTGATAAGCTGCGTGACAGGAGGTGCCAAGATGTCGGCGCATTCCTTCAGCAGTTTGGTGGGGATAATATCATTTGGCGCAGTGCTGTTGCGCAGAGTGCCGATGATATTTTTAGTGGTCTGAATGGAGATGGGTTCCACTGTGCCATCAAATGCAGCCACTGTGCCCTTTATGGACACACTGCCACTGGGTGAATGATCAAAAGTCAAGGCTGATTTCCATACTGGAGCCCTTAAATCAGGCATGTCCAAAGTCCGGCCCGCGGGTAAATTGCAGCCCCTGTTCCAGTTTTGAACCTGGTAAGTTGGACATGTATATCTTTTGTGGCCCCCAACTAATCTCCGAGCACCGGGGGCAACAAAAGATATAAATGCTGGCTGCCTTGGAGGGGACATGGAGGCGGTGGAACAAGTGCTGTACATACAGGAGTATTTCCTGTTTACGCTGCGGACTCTGTAATAGGAAGTCCCGTCTCCTGCACTGCCATTGGACGACTGTTCTGTTCATCAAAGGAGGCGAGACTTTCTAATAAAGTGGCCACAGAGAAAACAGGAGTTTCTTCCCCTCCGAGGCTGCATTCATGGCAATGGTGGGTCTTCTGCATTCATGGCAATGGTGGGTCTGCTGCATTCATGGCAATGGTGGGTCTGATGCATTCATGGCACTTGTGAGGCTGCAGACCCTTATTTTGCTTCACAATTCTTTATTTAAAATGTAAAAAAAAAATCCTGAAACTTCCCTTTTAAAGTGAAGGTGTGTGTTATACGCCGGTTAAATACGGTATATCCAAACAACACACCTGAGATCATCTCTTCACTACACACAGACACAAAAGCAAGAGAATTATTGTTGGGCAGTGTATTAGTGCTCGGTCGAACACACTTAGACCGAATTTTAATGGTTCAAAGAATGTCAGGCAAAATGGTCGGCCCTCACACATGTTTACTTCATCAAATCTGGCCCTCCGTGAAAAAGTTTGAACACCCCTGCCTTAAAGGGACAGTTGGAACTGTAGTCAAGGGGTTAATAATCCAGAAAGCCTCTTCTGTGCCCTTCTCTGATTTAGTTACACCTTGTTAACAGAGTTCTGATGACTTCATGGATACATTTGCCAACTGCCCATTTCTCTGTACTATGACAGCGCACTAACTGTCTCACTGGAAAGTGCATTAGTAAGTGAAGTCAGAAAACTGTATCTAAATCACAGGGCACAGAACAGGAATTTCTTCCTAATTAAAGTAATAGTAATAGGCATCGTGTAGTTTTTCACCAGTCTTATTTTAAAGAGGCTCACTTTGATATGCAGCACAGGGGCCACAGAATTTTAGAAACCATTATCTAGTGGAGAAAAACATGAGATTAATTGAAATCATTTACTTGTAGGTTCCAGGGTGGATTCCCTGAAGCCTGAAGCCTGACTAGAGAGATCCACCACATTCCATGCAGAATCTAGGACATGTTGAACATGGCATGAGCATTTAAGGCATGCCCAGCATCTTAAGAAATAAGTGGTGTTTCTCAGTATGCCCTCCCTGCCCCTGTAAAACCAGCTGCTTGTAGGCAGCCCTGGTTCTCTGCTGGCTCCTTCCAATCCGGCCAGGGGCACCTTGTGAGTTCAGAACTAGGGCAGGGGACACATGTGCCTGTATTTGGAAGACATTCCTCCATCTTAGCTGCTCGCAATCTTCTGGCCCAAGGCCTTAAATTCATGTGCCTGGGGATTTCTTGTAATAAATGATTATCCACACCGATAGCTTTTCCAGATGCTTAACTTGAACTGTTACAACAACACAGCACATTGCCAACCCCTTTTCCTTTAATACTTAGCAGGCACTTACAAGAACCGGGGAGTATCCCACATTCTTTCCAAATAATCAAATGTTCCTCAGCAACAGTCTTTAAATTAGGTCCCTTCTAATAGAAATGCCCAGGCCTACCCCAAAGGGCTTGTTCCTAGTTTCTTTTTGGCCTACATAGTGACTGCATCAAACCAATCCTTGCCACGCATATCAGAGACTTCACCTCGAGAAGCTATTATATATATAGCACAGGGGGACCCAACCCCATGACACACCCCTGGGTGGGACTTAAGGTGGTTGTAAACAATCACCTTGTAAAACATCCCATTTAGTTTAACAATGCAGGGTTAAATTTCAGTACCATTAGTGTACTTGACGTGATTGTAGCCGTATTAGTGCAATTGTGTACTGTCTGTGATACTTTTGATGGATACAGATAAATATATACAAGAGGGCCAGAGGCAGCTGGCAAATACTACATACTACAAAAAACTGGATTGTGATCCAACCCAGTATTTTACTAAGCAATTAAAAGGTTTGATTGCGACAATACCAAGCCACCTACATTCAGAACTCATCAATGCGATTCCGAATAATCCAGATATTGGAGACTTCTACATGCTGCCTAAGATTCACAAGCCAGGAAATCCAGGCAGACCTATTATAACAGGTATGAATACACTTACCGAACATATCTCAGGCCTTGTAGAAAACATGTTAAAACCGTTAGTGATGAACACTACTAGTTTCCTGCAAGACACCACTGATTTTCTGAACAAGCTTAACAATGTACAACAATTACCACCTAATACACTTCTAGTCACTATGGATGTACAATCTCTGTACAGTAACATCCCTCACAAGGATGGGCTGGCAGCATGTCACAGGTTCTTATCATCCTCACCAAACCACAAATACACAGCTAAGGATGTTACACAGCTCATCAAATTCATTCTTACACACAACTACTTCACCTTCAATAATGACATCTATCTCATATGTATGGGTACTGCTATGGGAAGCAAAATGGCACCCCAATATGCAAACTTATTTATGGCTGACCTGGAGGACAAATTCCTAAACAGCATACAACAAAGGCCATACAGATATTATCGCTACATTGATGATATATTTATGATATGGACTGAAGGTGAAGAAAATCTAAACCAATTCTTCTCATTGATTAACACTTTTCACCCATCTATCAAACTAAAAATAGATTATTCGAACACACATGTTAACTTCCTAGACACTACAGTATACATCAGGGATGACAAGCTTCACACTTCGATATACAGAAAACCAACTGACCGATGCAGCTATCTTCATAGTTCCAGTTTTCACCCCCAACACACTAAAACGAGCCATCATACACAGCCAGGCCATCAGATACCATCGAATTTGTTCAGATCCAGAAGACAGAGATAAAAATCTCAGAACACTGGCAGGCTCTTTCTATAAGAAAGGTTACAAAGACAAAACCATCAATAACAGCATAAACATAGCCTTAAAAACACCGAGAGTAAATCTCCTCCAATACACAGAGAAAAAAACAAATAACCGAGAACCTCTGGTCACCACGTACAACCCAACACTAAAAGGGATAAAAAAGATAATCAAAGATTTACAACCCATTATAACTGAGGATAAAACTCTGAAAGGAATATTCCAACAACCCCCATTATTGGCTTTCAGACAACCACCCAACCTCAGACCCAAACTAATCAGCAGGGAACTTCACTCTGATTATGAAGTCACTAATAATGGAAGCAAACCCTGCAATAAAAAACGCTGCAAACTATGCAACCAGATCAATCCATCCAAAAGTGTCTCCCACACAAATGGGACCTTCAATATCATGGGATCTTACAACTGTACCTCAAGTAATGTTGTGTACCTCATCCAATGCAAAAGGTGTGGCAAAGGATCTTATGTTGGTGAAACAGGACAGAAGTTACAAGCGAGGATGAATTTACACAGACGTACCATCAAGGAACATAAGAAGACAGTTTATGCACACCTGTGGGACATCACTTCTCACAACCGGACCACACTATAGAAGACCTTAATGTTTTAGTTCTTAAAGGGAATTTCAGAACTATCCAGGAAAGGAAAACATTTGAATGATAATTCTTTTTGACACAAAAATGAATGGCCTAAATTTAGATATTGGTTTCCTTACCCATTATACTACAGTTTTATGACCCCCCTCTGTGACTAACACCCCCCCTCAAGTCTTTAGCTCTCCCTCTGTCTTATCTCACTAACTCTGCTACTATCTTTATTACCATTGATTTGTATGTGTTTGTTTTTCTTTCTTTTTTCCTTTACCTTTTTTTCTTATTTTGTCTTAACATTTTGCCCAAAAAATTGTGAAGCAGTACTGCTTGAACCTTGAAGAAGGGGTAACACCCCGAAAGCTTGTCCTGAAAAATTGTATGTTAGTGCAAATAAAAAAAGTATCACGGACAGTACTCAATACCATTAGTGGTAACCCCGAGCCACATCGGGATTGCTTTGCAGGATCCTGGTGCAGGTTACTTAACTTGTCTCAAGGATCCTGCGATGTCCCTGTACTGTGTCTGCGGGCTGTGTCCTCCGCCCGATGGCCCTGTGTGTCGGGCTCCATTCCCTGCGAGCATCGCGAAGCACATGGGCGGAGCCTGGCGGCAAATTCAAAGAGTACTAAATTCATAACAGATACAGTACACTGTAATCTTACAGATTACATTATTGTATGAAATCTTTTCACCTCCCTTTTGTCCTTAGTGCTTTGTCCAGTGCCCTGCATGCAGTTTTATATTATATATACTGTTCTTTCTGCCTGGAAACTTAAGATTGTCCATAGCAACCAAAAAGTTCCCCTTTACATTAAAAGTGGTTTTAAGGGGGCGTGACCGGAAGCCAGCCTGGAAGGAAGCATCCCTTGAGAGCTCCTCTCCTGCCCGCAGCTAAACGGCAAAAAAAACGGGGAAACCGCAGCCGTCCATGGGAGGATCACGGACCACCAGGTCCAGCAAGGCACGGTAATCATCACAACCTCCGCCGAGCTCCTCCACGACCTTCGAACGTTATTTTAAACCACCCGACATGCCGCTGGGTGGAGAGGACAAGATGGCGCCGGACGCAGCCACATCCAACACAGGGGCCTCTCCCCCTCGCTTACCTCTGCATCCAGATCCATCCCCAACCCGATCGCAAACCTCGGCAACTTCCTCGAGCCCAGATGGCTCCCAGCAACGGGTGAGTGGTTCCCCCGCACCCCCGCCCTATCACCGCGGATCACGAGGCACAGGCAGCAGCTTTCCTTAGCTCCCGGGACATCCACTGCACTGGGGTCTCCCCCCGCCTCCCCCGCACCGCCTCGGACCCGGGACTGCAGAGCGGGACCCAGCTCTCCCCCTCTCCCACGTTTTCACGGGGAGACTTCCTGGCCCTGCTAACCCCCACCGACTCCCAGGCCTCCATGGGACTCTTGGAGCATGGCAGCTCCTCTGCCAGTGCTAGGCCGCAACCCGCCCCCCCCGCGCGGGGGGGCCACAGCCATGCTGGGAGAACAGGCCGGGGCCTGGTCTGCATCAGGGGATCCCCCCCAACACCCTCCCCTTGGGACCAGAGGGCATGGGGAATTGGCTCCCAGTCGCCAGTCATCCCCCACCGGCCCACCTCACCCCCCCCATGACACCAGGGGGCCCCTTCAGTTTCCCCCCCAGCCATGGCAGTCCTATATGCAGGCCTTCCCTACGAAAGACGACTTCAAACAACTAATTGAGGATGTTAAAGCAACCTGCCGCGCTGAAATTCAGTGGAGATGGCGGAGGAGGAGATCCAAGAGACTAAACTAGCGGTGCATCGCACCCAAATTCAGGCATCAGACCATCACCGTATGCTTAGAGACATGCAGCGGCACATTGAAGACCTGGACAACAGGGGGCGCCGCAACAACGTCCGCATACGCGGTCTTCACGAAGCAGACGGGGCAGAGGACCTACAGCATACCCTCCAGAAATTATTCAATAACATACTGGGCGAACCAACAGACAAGCCCATTGAGATGGACAGAGCTCACCGAGCCCTCAAGCCAAAGGGCCCTGCCTCCAAACCGCGAGATGTCATATGCCGGGTAAACTCCTACCCACTGAAGAAAGCCATAATGCGTAAAGCTCGCCCCATCCGTAACCTAGTCTTCAACAACCACCCTCTACAGCTCTACCCGGACCTCTCCTGGATCACCCTGCAGAAACGACGCCAACTACAACCCCTGCTCCGCACCCTACAGGACAAGGACATAGTGTACCGATGGGGCTTCCCCTTCAGCTTCTCAGCCAGCCACCAGGGGACATCCGCCAACCTACGCTACCCCGAAGACCTGGATCTCTTCTGCAAAACACTGGACATCCCCGTTCCCCAGCTGCCGGACTGGGACCTGGTGGCCACACCACCCCCTCCACCGGTGGTCTGGCAGAGAGTCCCCCCGCCCAAGCGCCCTAGAGGCCGGGACCCTGTCCGCAACTCCCCCAGGCACAGGCCCATATGAGACGGTCCTCCTGGCCACAAGAGCCGCATTGAACGCCACGTGAAGCCCTCCTGTCTTGTTTTGGCTTTTTTGGTTTTGTTATTGATTTTTTACGCTCCCCCCGGTTTCCCCAGCCTTACCTTTACACCACATATCGGGCCTGTCTCGGACGAGACCCCGAAGAGGCTGCCCTTCTGATTACGGACCCCCCCATGGCTTATAGCCTGAGAGTTCCTCCTTTCCCAACCCCCACAGTGGAGTTCCTCCACACCACCCCCCTGACCCCCCGACCCACACTTTTGGACTGTCTGGTCGGGGGGCCCTTAAGGAACTGCTGGGACCTGAGGGCCCTCGGGCCACTCGGGTCCCCATTGTTGAATGATGTTGTGTTCTCCTTATGTTTTTTTGTTCTCATCTTTCTCTTTCTTTTCAGATACCTCTCTTTCCCCTTCCATGCAGGCAGGACCCAAAGGTACACCTCGGTGGCCGTCGGCCCGGCGATCCCCCCGCCCACCCTCCCAGAACCACGCGCCCGACTCCAGCTAAGTATAATCCACGCTCACTACACCCACAGTATGGCTAAGTTGTTATCCTTGAACGTCCACGGGCTTAACTCCAATAGGAAGCGACGTCTAGCACTCACAGAGTTCAGGCAGTCGGGGGCAGAGATCATAATGGTACAGGAGTCCCCTTCACCTGCACAGATTGCTACATTGACCCCCTAGGCCACTTTATTATCCTGAGAGGTACATGGCACTCGCGGGATATAACCCTGTGCACCCTATACGCCCCCAAAGCCCATCAGCACAGATTTCTGGGCCGGGTTCTCACCCTCCTAGCACGTTCTCCTCACGATCTATTGGTGGTGGGGGGTGACTTTAACCTGCCCCACTCGGCGACCTGGGATCGCCTGGTTGTGAACCCCCGGGCCTCCCAAACTAGGGCTCTGCGGGACTCTAAGCTCTTCCGCCAACTAACGAGGAAACATGCCCTATTTGACGCATGGCGGGCGCTTCACCCAGGAGATCGCCAGTTCACCTTTTACTCATCCCCTCATCACACACACTCACGCATAGATTACTTTCTAGTCAACAATACCACATTATGCGTTACCGAATCCGCACGGATCCTGCCCATCTCCTGGTCTGACCACGCCCCTATCACCCTGACCCTAGACCTGAACGCCCCCACCCGCAGGCCCTATAACTGGCGCCTGAATGATTTCCTCTTGAAGCACGCCCCCTCTAAAATGGAAATAGAATCTGCCCTGCATTTTTACTTTAGCGAAAATAACACGCAGGACGTCTCCACTACCACACTGTGGGCTGCCCACAAAGCGGTAATCAGGGGATGCTGCATGGCCATCTCCTCGGCCCTTAAGAGGAGCGCCGAGTCGGCTAGAAAACAGGCGGAAGCACAGCTTCAAGCCCTAGAAACCCGTCTGCAAGCTTCACCTTCCCTGACGCTTTCAAAACGCATTGCCCTAGTACGGTCGACACTCTGGGACCTCGCGCTGGGTCGAGTCGAGAAGGCCCTGGTTCGCCTACGACAGGTATATTATGACAAGGGCAACAAGGCGCAAGCCCTATTGGCGAGGAAACTAGTCGACCGCTCACTCGCCTCCACCCCGCACCAGGTTCAGGATAGATCGGGCAATATATTATCCCACCCTCAAGGTATTGCGGATGCATTCGCGGCATTTTACACAGACCTGTACAACAAACCGGAAATCCCTCATAACCCGCCCCCCCCGACCTCTTAGATAGGATGACGCAATATCTGACACGGGCTGGTATTCCTCGGCTACGACCTCTCTCAATGCCCCCATCACGGACGAGGAGCTGACCCTAGCCATTAAGGCCCTACCTGCTCATAAATCCCCGGGCCCAGACGGGTTCCCATACAAATATATTACAAGACCTTCCTCCCCACACTTCTCCCCCACATGGCCAAGCTCTTCAACGCCTTCCTAAGAAGGACCCCCATCCCACAAGATATGCAGCGATCTTTTATCACCCTCATTCCTAAACCAGACAAGGACCCTTCATCATGCGCTAGCTATAGGCCGATAGCACTATTAAACTCAGACCTCAAAATATTTACGAAGGTCCTCTCCCTCCGCCTGAACGTAGTCCTGCCCTCCTTGATCCATAAAGACCAGATGGGCTTCGTCCCCCTTCGCCAAGCGGGGGACAACACAAGAAAGGTGATCGACCTGATCGACGTGGCGGGCAGGGAGGGTTCAGAGTCCTTGCTCCTGAGTCTGGACGCAGAAAAGGCGTTTGACCGCCTTGGCTGGCCCTTCATGTTTGCCATGTTAAGACATATGGGGTTTGGGGGACCTTTTCTTCAGGCGGTCCGACACCTCTATACTAACCCGATCTCACAGGTTAAAACCCCCTTTGCCACTTCAGCCACCTTCCCCGTCACCAATGGAACCCGCCAGGGGTGCCCCCTCTCCCCCCTCCTCTTCGCTCTCTGCGTCGAACCCCTAGCAGCGACGATCCGCGGCAACCCGGATATTCGGGGTATCCCAGTTAGGGGGAGAGAATTTAAGATTTCCCTCTTTGCTGACGATATTATTCTGACATTGACGCGTCCCCGCATCTCCCTGCCCAACCTACACGAGGAACTGGAACGCTACGGGGCCCTCTCGGGATATAAAACTAACACCTCCAAGTCCATGGCCATGCCGATTAACATGTCCGACCAGGAGACTTTACACCTACAGTCCGTCTTCCCGTATCACTGGGAGCGAGCCTCCCTGAAATACCTGGGGGTCCATTTGACCCCGAACTTTACGTCCCTATACCAGGCCAATTTCCCCCCCCTCTACAGCTCGATCAGGGCGCTGATCAATAAATGGAAGTCGCATCAGATATCCCTTATGGGCCGGATAGCGGCCATTAAGATGGTGATCCTCCCAAAACTGCTGTACCTTTTCCAGACCCTCCCGGTCCCGGGTGCCCACCTGCGAGCCCTACAAGCAGATCTCCTCCGATATGTGTGGAACTACAGGCGCCACAGGATCCCACGCTCGGTCATGACGGCCGCGCGAACCGAGGGAGCCTGGCCTTCCCAGACCTGGTTAAATACTACCAGGCCTCACAAGTCCGAGCGGTGACATCGTGGTTTCCCCAGAAGTCCTACAATAGGTGGACAGAGGTGGAAAAGATCTGGCTGGCACCAATACACCCAAACAACCTCCTTTGGAACGCGAATGCGGCAGTGGAGCCCGGACGTTTACTGGGCTCCATGCAGCAGCTTCTGCACATGTGGAGGAGGCTAGCTCAAGACTATGGACTTAAGTCCGAGAGTTCCCTGCTGACCTCCTTTCTCTATAACCCCAAATTACCGACGAGTCTAACCCACCAGATGTCATGGCCCTGGGCTTCACGGAATCTCTTCCACTTCGGTCATTTAGTAGACCCCAGGTCTCGCATTCTGCACTCCTTCACTGATCTCCAAGCCAAACATGACATCCCACGACAAGCTTTCTTCAGCTACTTACAGATCCGCCATTACGCCCACACAATAGCCCCCCGGCTCCTTTTCTCGAAACCGACCCCGTTTGAGCGTCTTGTGCTCGAGGGCGCGGCCCGACGGGGCCTTATATCAGATATATACCAAATCCTAAACAAATACCCCTTTCAAAACAAAGGTAAACATGCCTATATGCTCCGATGGGAGAGGGAGCTGGGGGAAGAGCTCTCGGAGGAGGAGTGGGGAGCGGTTTGGAGACAGGCGGCCAAAAGCTCTATCTGCACCCTTTATAAGGAAAATACGTACAAAGTGCTGTTCTTTTGGTACCTGACCCCGGACGTTCTCCATAGGATTTACCCCTCCACCTCCGACCGATGCTGGCGCTGCAACCAAGCGAAGGGCACACTGTTCCATATATATTGGACTTGCCCCATGATTGTCCCGTTCTGGACCCAAACACGAGAGCTCCTGTCTCGCCTCCTGGAGGCGCCCATACCCCTCTCCCCGAAGCTATTCCTGCTGGGCCTATCCCAGCCTCACATAGCCAAACCCCACAAAAAATTATTAAGACACATCACCACAGCTGCGAGGTGCTTGATAGCACTACACTGGAAGAAACCGACGCCCCCATCCCAAGAGGCCCTCTATGCTAGGGTTAAGGATGTAGAACTCATGGAAAAGATGACAGCTAGGATTCGGGACAGGTTGGAGGATCATGATCTTGTCTGGGAGAGGTGGCGTACGGGAGAGGACCCGCCATGAGCCGACGTCAGGTCACCGAGGTACGATACTACCCCCACCCCGCTAGCCTGCCCCCACCCCCTCCCTTCTCTTTCCTCTCATCTCTCTCTCTCCCCCAACCCCTTCCCCTCACTCCGTCCCCCCTTTCCTCTTTCTCTTTCCTCTGACTTATAGCTATTTTACAAGTTACTGATCGTACAAATAATTATGGAGCCACTATGTAAGCTCATTAAGATGGATTTCTGTACCTCCTCTTCTCTCTTACACCTGATATGCTGCTATATTATTTGAAAAAAAAAAAAAGTGGTTTTAAGAGCAACAGACTGACTTTGTATATGTCTTACATTTCTCTATACAGTATATATGCTTTAATTTTTCGGAATTGTACCACCACTTACCTTTCACAATAAAAGTTTGTAAACAAAAAAAAAAAAAAACAGCGATAGTAAGACTCCTTACACACGGAGCGGTCCGTTTTTCGGTCCGCTCCGTGTGTGTCCGTCAGCTCAGCGGGGGGTCCCACTCAGCTGTCGGCGGACAGGGCAGACCCCGCACACTGTGCAGGGACCGCCCTGTCTCTCCTCCGCTATCCCCTATGGGGAATCGGATGGAAACGGACCGTCTGTCCGTTTGCATCCGATCCGATCCACCGGACGGAAGAAAAATAGGGTTTTCTTCCGTCCGCAAAACGGATCCAGACGGACGCGGGTCGTAGGCGGACGTTAGCGGATGCATCATCCGCTAACGGATCCGCTCCCATAGGGAGACATTACAAGTCCGTAAACGGACTTGTAATTAGCGGACCGTTCGTCCGCTCATGTGAAAGGGGCCTAAATCAGAATCACTTGCAGAATTGAGCAATTGTGAATCGTCGGGAAATTAATTTTATTATTATTATATTTTATAATTATTTATAGTTATTTATTATATTATAATTTATGATTTTGTGTTTCAAACTTGATCATACCCGGGATGTCTACTAGACTCTTGTTTCGACAGATTTAAATGAGTTATTACTAAGAATTACAGGCCTACAATATAAAATGCCAAATTTCTGATAATTGGAGGAGAGTACACTGAGGGCCAGATTCAGGTAGATGGGCGCTTCTTTACTTTGGAGTAACGTTTCTCATTTACGTTACTCCGCCGACACTTTCGGCGCAAGTACTGTTATTCACATAGCAGTTGCACGTAAACTTGCGCCAGAGTAACGATAATGCGCTGGCGTAACCTGACGCAAGTGGAAGTGGGTGTGATCATATGTAAATGATGGGCGGAGCCCAGCGCAGAGGCTTACGTTCAGCGCATCATCCACAGAGCATGCGCAGTAAGTGAGGCTTCACTCGGCCCCCTTGTGCGCATGCTCACAACTTCCGTCGGCACCACTTCACGGGAAACTTCAGCGCAATGCGTTCCGTTGGGAGTTTAAATGCGCCCGTAGATGCGCCATTCCGGCACTAAAGTATATCCTGTTCCCCCTCCCCGCAGTGAAGTTACTTTTGTTCCGAGATGGCTGCTCCCGTTCCCCGCAAACACACAGGAGAAAGCTGAACTCTAAAGGCCAGGAGCTGTCAGCCGTCATCTCGGCTATGGAGACCTATGATGTCTTCCTCCATGGCTGTAAAAGTTGACAGACAAGCATGGACAGAGGTGTTGTCCTGCAAGTGGGGGTGCTCAGCTAGCTCTTATCGTCGGTAACGCTGCTGTAGCTGCTCTCCTGCTGACCTGTGGCCGTCTGGAGTAAAGATAAAGCAGCTATTTGTAGAAATAACTTTGCGCCGGACGGACGAGATACGCGCGGCGCATGTAGCCAGCGTATGGTGCTAATCCGTTCGCGAATCGGGAAATCTCCCTCATTTGCATATTTGCAGGGGAAATCAATAGGCGCGACTGATGCGCCAAGCGAAATTATGCGCTGACGAGACTCTGGCGTCGGAAAGTTAAGCCGATCGGAAATGGCCCGTTTTCTGTCGCATCTAGTTTGGTGGGTACGGCCACATAGAAACGACGGCGCATCTTCACAGTTACGCGGCGCATATCGAAATACTCCAGCGCAAGTCTTGCTGAATCTGGCCCTGAGTTCCCAGCATAGCTACAGAACTGACCACACTTTCCTGCTTAGTGCGGTCAGGGGACTAGCTGGAACACCAGAGATTTTACATAAAGGAAGACGTACAAAGAAAACAGAATACTTTCTCATACAAGTACATGGTATAAAAGACACATAGCAGGAATATGAAGTATTGGGGTAACAAACGCTCTAACTATTTAAGGACTTAAGCCCTGCCTTCATGCTGATCTCAGCTGTTGCTGATTGACAGATTGACTTGTGTACAACCAGCCAAATTTTGATCCAAGTATGGCTGGCTTTAGGCTAGGTATAAACACTGAGATTTTTTTTATTGTTTAGCGCCACGTGCTGTACAAGAAAAATCAATCAATTTCTTTATCCACACTAAACAACTTAGATAAAGGAATCTCCCCTGAAAGCTAGCCTAGACACCTGCAGCGCCCTCAGCTGTCTGAATCATGAATGCATCTGATTGGCAGCAGTCAACAACAATTTTCTACCCAGCTCTTTTGACTTTGAGATCTATTTTTGTTGAGCTGGATAGTACTGACAGTGCCCCCACTGCTCAAATTTTCAACAAATCAGCAGGCATCGGATTAAATTCAAGCTGTGTGTGGTCATCATAAACCTGCACACCCTCTCACCCCCACACAACAAAAAAAAAACTAAGACATAGTTACATAATAGGTTACATAGTAGGTGAGGTTGAAAAAAAAAAGACACAGGTCCATCAAGTCCAACCTATGTGTGTGATTAGATGTCATTAT
This sequence comes from Rana kukunoris, assembly GCA_029574335.1. NCBI lineage: Eukaryota > Metazoa > Chordata > Amphibia > Anura > Ranidae > Rana > Rana kukunoris. The sequence goes on from CM056052.1 coordinate 231,409,157, forward strand.
ACCATTGTATATCCCTGTATGTTGTGGTCGTTCATGATAACAAATTTTTGATAATTAACCCCCTTAACGGTAAACTCGAGCGTGACTCGGGGTGGATTTTTTATGCAAAAATCGGTAACCCTGAGTCACGCTCGGGGTAGATGTGCAGAGTGTGCAGCGCGTGCTGGCTTACCATTTCCAGGCAGGTTACTGTACTTAGCTTGTCCCTGGATCCAGCGATGCATCCCCGCTGTGTGAGCGAGCGGCGTCCTCCATTCGATTCACACAGTGCCTGCGTGCCACCGCTCTCCGTTCCCTGCGACGTTACGACGCACGGGGCCGGAGACTGGCGCCAAATTCAAAAAAGTAAACAAACACATTACATACAGTATACTGTAATCTTATAGATTACAGTACTGTATGTAAAAAAATACACACCCCCTTTGTCCCTAGTGGTCTGTCCTGTGCCCTACATGTACTTTTATATAATAAAAACATTTTTTTTGTGCCTGCAAACTGTAGATTGTCCAAGTTATATCCCATGGAACTCTGTTTATCTACATATCACTATATTTCATGAAAAAACACAAGAGAATCCCAGATTTATTAAATAAGACAGTCATTACTGGGAAATTTGTATAACATGATTGTTTTCCAGTATAGAGCTATTTTTAAAATAACTTCCGTTCTCATGATACTGTTCTCATGTACCCTACAATAATTGTCATAATCTGTGTTTAAGGATGACAAGATTCCACTAAGGAACTTTAACCCTTTAGTGAGATGACAGTATTTTATTATTAGCTGAGATCTTAATTTCAGGCTAAGTAGACAGGAAGAGCAGATATACAGTAGCATCTGTAGACATGGGATGCTGACTTTCTCATTAGTGTTTTCTTGTTTGTTATACTATGTTGTTTTCTCTTGTTTTGTGATTTTTTTCAGGTTGTAAAGATATAGATTTCTAGTTTCTCTGTAAAGTAATAACATTTAGTCCAAACGAGTTCCATAATATAGATAAGATATAATAAATAAATGCCCCCCCCACTATATTGGTTAATTCCTAAGGGTCCATTCACATGAGGGGCTCTACTATGCGCCCCATGCAGGCATGGGCGTCCACTGAAATTTTTTCAGGGGGGGGGGGCGCATCAGCAGCGGCAATACACAGTCGCATTTTACCCTTTCTTCGACCGCTAGCGCTAGGCAAGAGTATTGTACATACACACATCGCCATCAACACCAGGGCACCACCATGTCACCAGCAACACCAGATCACCCCCATGTCACCAGCAACACCAGATCACTACCATGTCACCATCAACACCAGATCACTACGATGTCAGCAGCAACACCAGGGCACCACCATGTCACCAGCAACACCAGATCACCACCATGTCACCAGCAACCAATAGCTCACTTGTTATACCCAGAGACATCTATTATCAAGCAATGTTAGACTGCATGTAACAACATACAGAGCATGCCTGTCACCTCTCTGTGCTGTGCAGAGTGCAGTCTTGTCAGCCTCACCTGGTGCCATATGTTTTCGTGCTGACATGTCCCCGACCACTCCTCTCAGCATCTTCCTCTCCTTCAGATGATCTCCCCCGGGCATCTCACAAACAGCCAGAAACTCTGCCTCCTGCCGCACATACAGACCCCGCCTCCGCTTCTGCAAGTCTCCTCATGTCGCCTCTGGATTGGTGCAGGAGTCAGGACCCCGCTCTCTGGCGGAGCAGCTGCTTCTGCCTGCCCCAAAGACACTCGTGCTGATCACCCCCCGCGCTGATATTCATTCGCGGGGGGTATCGGCCTGACACCGCCTGCAGTTCTTAAATTCCAGGGGGGGGCAAGCGACCCCCGTTGCCCTATGGAGCGGACGCCCATGCATGCAGGTTAATGTTTTACCAGCATGGGAATGCACATGTGTTGCATGCATTCCGTTCTGACATCCATTTTATTTCTATGGGAAACCGAATTATATGGAATGCCGACACTGGGATGCACCCAACACTTGTGCATTCCCATGCTGGTAAAAGATGGCCCTGCATGGGAGGCCTGTGTAAATGGGCCCTAACTCTCTGGCATCTTTTTTCACATGGACATCATCAGTTCAGTCACGTTTTTTTGCTAAGAAAAAACTGATGACTATGGATTCAGGTTTGCACATCTGTCTTCAATTTAGTTCAGTTTATATTAGATTGCACTCCAGTTCTTTTCATTTCTCTTTAGTTCAGTTAAGTTTACAACAGTATATCATTTTTTTTCTAATTGTTACAGAAACTATTCAGATTCACATAAATGTTTCTCACCTTAACAGACATAAACAGAACTAATGTAAACGGACACATCCCTTTACATCTGTTCAGATCCGTCTAAATGGAAATGGAACATGAATGTAGGTGGATGCAAACCGATGATAATCTGTTTACAGCTGCCCACCCATAGACAAGTTGTGGCAGGGGCAGACTGACAACTCATGGGGCCCCTGGGCAATAGGAGATTATGGGGCCCCCAGGCAATAGGATAATATGGGCCCCCAGGCAATAGATTATGGGGCCACACAGTATACACACACATACAGTATACATACACACAGAATACACAATGATGCACTTAAAAAGGTACTGAAGAGGAGGGGCAGCTGTACTCCTGGGATTTTTCTAAAAACACAGATTTTTACATACTGTCCATGGTCTTACTAAGGCTGGCAACCCTGATGGGGCCCCCTAGTGGCATGGGGCCCTCAGGCAGTGCCCAAGTGCCCGAATGGTCAGTCCGCCCCTGGGTTGTGATTGAAGTGTTTGTAAAGTCAGAAGGATTTTTATCTTAATGCATTTATTTTAAAACCTTCTGTGTGAAACAGTCCCCCCTCAGCCCCCCTAACACTTACCTGAGCCCCATCTCTCTCCAGCGATGCCCACGAGTTTCTCGGCTGTCCACGACTCTCCTCCTGATTGGCTGAGACAAAGCTGTCAATCAAACTCAGCCAATCAGGAGAGAGAGGGGGCAGGGTCGAACCGGGGGTCCGTGTCTGAATGGACACAGGGAGATGGGACTCAGTTCGGGTGCTCCCATAGTAAGGTGCTTGCTGTAGGGGGGCACTCGCCAGGAGAGCCAAAGAGGGAACCAAGAAATGGAGGATCGGGGCTGCTCTGTACAAAACCACTACACAGGGCAGATAAGTAGAACATGTTTGTGACTTTTAGAGAATAAAAAGAGACTTTACATTCACTTTAAGTCTGGATCCATCTGACAAACTGACAGATGGGTTGAGGTTGAACTCCTTTGTGAAGGCCCAGCTCACATGGGGCAATGTGCCCTGTGTGCCGTAGCACAGAAATTCACAGGTACTGCATGCATCGCTGTGCTGCCATCCCATTTTAGTCTATTGAAACATGTGGTTGCACAGCTGCTCTGTCTATATAACATGCAGGTGCAGATCATGTCATATAGGGACACAGTGGCTGTGTCCTTGCAGCCACGTGTCCCAATAGACTAAAATGGGACGCCAGCACAGAGATGCACGCAACCCCTGTGCATCCCTGTACTGGTAAAAGATGGCCCTGCATAGGAGACGGAGCTGATCACCTAATGTGAATGGGGCCCAAATAATGTCATCTCTTCATCACATGCACAACCACAACAGCGATGACATAAATATCTTGGATGGGCATGTGGATTGGTAAAACATCTCTTAGATCTAGTTCACCAGTTGTGTATGGGCAGTCAGCCTGGTAGATGCACATATTGTGGCTCATGTAAGGAGTTAAAGAATATAACCTTTACAAAGCAAAGGACCTTCAGCTTCAACTCAACAAATATTTGAATATGCAATTCATACACATTTGCATGGACACTTAAACATACTTATACCCATACTTTATTACAGAATATAAAATAGTTTCAATAGCTATCCCATTTATTCTTTGTGAGTTTGTTTTCCCTAGTCATTTAATTACATTTTCCAACTTGATATCAACAGATACTGCATGCAAAAAAAACTTATCTTTCAAAGTAAATAATCCAGTGCTTTGGGATGCACAAGGCACTGATAGATATAAGCAAATTAGTATGCCAGCTGTCTGTGCAAAATCTTTAGCTCCCCTTGCAGAATTCTATGTAGTGCTTGTCAGTCAATTTACCAGTCCTATCTCTTTCTACTAGAATTGTCCTGCTGTATAGTGACTGTGTTGTGTAACAATGCTCAGATCAACAGAGATGAGCAATGTAGGTAGTGGCAACTGGTCCATAAAGGGGGCACCGCCCCCCAAAGTTCCCAAAGTTAGTTTGCCAAAGGAGAAAGCTACGTTAACATGTGAAAAACTGTTAGTCAGAAATAAATTGTTCATATGTGTGTGCACTGTGCAGGGCGTCAGATTAATAGGTGTGTATTAGGTGCGTACATTTTTGAAAAGCATGCGATTTGAGGCTGAGGCTCTAATTGGCTTGTTTCAGGTTGTCCTCTGGGCACAGGGCACTGCGCCCTGAACCCTCCCACATTTGATTTTAGTGAATCAATATTCGCAATTGCATCACTTCTGGTTTCCGGCTTCTTGTTCCATTGAAGGTGTCATCTGGTGTCATCTGGTGAGTGCGGACCTGGAAAGGTTTGTTCGTGCCCCCTTAATTTTTTTTAGCACCAGACGCCATTGAATGTAGGATAATTTCACCCCACTTGAACTTGCAGTTCCTGGCAAGTTAGAAGCCCAGAGAAAGTCTTGTGTGAAACTTTCAGAATGCTTTCCAAGGGTAGACCTCTACATACATCCCTGATGTGGCCTCCTGTGCATTGGACATATTGGTAGCTAGTGGAAATTGGCGTTGTATGATAAGACATAGTATTTGGGCTGTTTTATTATCAGATTCTGCAACATTGTTGGATTTGATGACTTATCTGTGAAGCCAGTGATGCAGTGACAGAGGGACCAGGTTTAGCCACTATTGTATTTTGGTGGCAGTGGCATTTGAGGCCAGAGCCAGCTACCTGTTGTTCATCTTGGAGCCCAGCTAGGGCCTTCAAGATGTTTGAGTAGTTTTTGATGTAGAACCTATGCTTGTCTCACAAGCCTCCCTGCTGCATGGCATAGACTGACGTACCTGGAATTGGTTTACACAGGTCTATGCCAAGAGCCTTCTCTCACAGGGTATGTAGATTGCCCCGTTGATGTGCGTCGGATGAAAACCTTGTCTCCAGGTTGAAGTTCGGCATCTGGAGGATCTGACTCTTTTTGTTCTACCTAAGAATAATCTTTTACAAATTGCTGCACCTTATGAATCCATGATGTCACGCCACACCCCTGAAGACGTTAGTGATGTCAAAACCAGTAGGGAGGAGCTCGTAACGTGTACTGGGACACGGCGGCCATCTTTATGGTTAGAAGCTCTGGATGTTTCTTCCGTTTTTTTTATTTATCTGCTTAATATTTAGTTCATAAATGTGAGCGTATCAACTTCTTTATCCTTTATTAAATTACTTCCTTGGATATCTGCACTATAAAGTGTTTTCCTTTCTTTGCTGGGTTCTCAGCTAACGAGGTCGATAAAGGGCCTGATTATGCTCATGCTGCTGAGAATCCTATCTTGGGAGGCATCCAGGATTGCTGACTTGTACTAAAGGAGCTGCTGCCTTTTCTCTACACCCTTTACTGTTGAAGAGCCGCTATTAATATATTGTCTTGCAAGTTTTTATCTTCATTTTTGGAAGAAGCAGTGTGTTTGGGTGTTGGTGGCGGTGTCCGAACCAGTGATCTCCACAAGAATTTTTATATGGATTTTATTATTGTTCAATTACATTTAATGTTATGAGTGATTCAGTTCCCATATGGGTGCTGCACCATTTTCTACAAATCCACAATGTCAGTTTATGTCTCAGCTGTAAAGTGGAGACAGAACCCCAAACATTGATGGGAGTAAGGTGAATGACTTGTTTCAGAGTGAGTTAAATGTTTGTATTTCCAGACCACCTCAGGCAAGTAGCGAGTCCATATATTTTGCTTCTTGTTGGCTAGGCTCCCTAACATCCAGCTCCTTATCAGCGTGCAGATAAACCTTTTGCATGTCCTGTTACCTTGTGAGTGGCTGTTGAAATAAAGGATAACTGATAATACACATTTGTTGTTAAAACAGGCAACAAAATAACAAGTAGGGTCAATCCACATAATAACAGATATGTCAGAAAAGTTTCCAGCACTTGGCCACGAGGTGGCAGTATAGAATAACAGGTTTGTAAACACTAGTATCAGGAGAATTTAAAATTAATTTAACACCTCTATTCTGGTGGTAGTTCCCTTAAAGGGGTTGTAAAGGTACAAGTTTTTTTACCTTAATGCATCCTATGCATTAAGGTAAAAAAACATCTTACAGCACCGCCCCCCCCCCGAGGCCCCGTTGTACTTACCTGACCGTTCGAAACTCCCGGGCGCGTCCACGTCGTCCTCTTCGGTTCCCAGCCTGGCCGTTGATTGGCTAGGCTGGGCGGATTGATAGCAGCGCAGCCGTTGGCTAGCGCTGCTGTCAATCAGAGCGGATGACGCGGCGCGCCGGGGGGCGGAGCCGAGTGATACAGTCGGCGGCTATGGCCGCCGTTGTATCATGGGAGCGCGCTCGCAAAAGCTTTCCTCCGTGCGAGCGCTCTCGCATGAAGAGGGAAAGCTTTTGCGAGGAGGAGCCCAGACAGCCGCCGAGGGACCCCAGAAGACAGCTTTCCGGGCCACTCTGTGCAAAACGAACTGCACAGTGGAGGTAAGTATCACATGTTTGTTATTTTTTTTTTTAAAAAGCCCTGACTTTAGTGTCCCTTTAAGAACTACCTGTGTCTAATTCAGGTAAGCACTTGTGCCATTAACATTACCGACAATTGTGGCAAAATCATGTAACCACTTTAAGGCCTCGTACACGCGATCAAATCTGTCTGCTGGAAACAGTCGGCCCGACCGTCCCAGCAAACAGATTAGACCGTGTGTACGGGCAAGCCGACGGATTTGGCCACCCGACAGATTTCAAAGCATGCTTTGAAATCTGTCGGCTGGGAACCCGTCCGCCCGACATGTGTGCTGGTTAGTATGCTAACCAGCAGACATGTCTTCTCGCACACGCGCCGAATGATTTCGACGCATGCACGGAAGTGTTTTACTTCCTGGTGCGGTGACGTGGCGGCGTCAACGTCACCGCCACGTCACCGACACGTCAGCGCGCTGTCTGCTGGCGGGGATTTTGGTTTGCTCGTGTGTACACGCGAGCAAACCAAAATCCAAGCAGACAGATCTGTTCAAATCGATCGGTCCGACCGATTTGAACAGATAGATTGCCTCGTGTGTACGAGGCCTAAGAGTCTATTGCTATGGCAGCAACAAATTCTTAAAGAATTGCGCCAGTTCTCCATCTAGGAAATTGGCGGTAATTAATACCAACTCTTAACTGGGGTACATAAGAATGCAAGTATTCAGAGTGGGCAGTGCGTGCCTATGCTGAGAAGTTGTCCTGTGTGTGACAGCTTCCTGCGCAGTGCTGTATTTCCTGCTTTAGATTTCCCAGTCGAAAACTAAATGTAAACATAAGGCCAGGGAATACAGATGATATAATTACGCAAATATGAGCAATATTGGCAAACTTGTCACTTAGTGGGCAGGCCTGATCAGGAACTGAGAGACTAGTTTCTCATTAGGTCTGCTTTACTTTTAAATATTTTTTACTTGTTGCTATAATAAATAGCCCAATTTTTTTTAAAAAACATTTTTTTTTTCAGTTTAGGCCGATACATATTTTTCAACATATTTTTGGTAAAAAAAAAAATAATCACAATAAGCGACTGGTTTACGCAAAAGTTATAGCGCTTACAAAATGGGGGACAGAATTATTAATATTTTTGGCGCCATTCACATTTATACAGCGATCACTGCTATAAATATGCACTAATTACTGTATAAATGTGACTGCCATTGAAGGGGTTAACAATAGGGGGTGAGGGAGGGGTTGAATGTGTACCCTGCATTGTGTTCTAACTGTGGGGGGAGGGGGGTGACTGGGGGAAGTGACCGATCTATGTCCCTATGTACAAGGGACACAGATCGGTCTCCTCTCTCCCTGACAGGACATGGATCTGTGTGTTTACACACACAGATCCACGTCCTTGTCTCTGTAACTGCCAATCGCGAGTGCCTGGTGGACATCGCGGCCGCCAGGGACGCGCATCGGCATCTCAGTGATGCACGCCCCCCAGTGGCCCGGAGGAGCGGAGGCTATAAAAAGGCGACGACTCAGAGATTTAGAACCACCCTGCGGCCGTATATAGTCATACGGCCGCCAGGAAGTGGTTAAAGGAGTTGTAAATTACTTTTGCTTAAATGACTGTTTACAGGGTATAGAGACATAATAGTTAACTGATTCCTTTTAAAAATGATTAAAAATAGATAAAAATCAATCATATAATGTACCTACAGTTTTAGTTTAGTTTTTGCATGCTGTTTCCTGCTTCTGTGATGTACAGAGCCACAGAACCAATACAGGGCAGTGATGGTTTGGAAAACGAAACTGATTGGTGCTGAGGGGTTTTAGACACACAGTAATCACACCACCTTGATTAGTGACCACAGAGAGAACACTCCCAAGACTGTGGTCATCAGGAAACAGACAACCTGGAAGTGTGGAGATCAGAGAAGAATTACAGCAACTTGAGATCAAAAACGAACAATGAGAACATGAAAACAGCACTGCAATAAGGTAAAGGAAGCTATTAAGATAAAAAAAATCCTTTACAAACCCTTTAACTATAGGTACTATACTTGAGTATAAGCCACATTTTTCAGCAAATTTTTTGTGCTGAAAATGCCCCCCTCGGGTTATAATTATTGGGTGCCTTGGCTCGGCTCTGTGGCTCACGCATGCGTTTGCAAATGCGTGCGGACAAAACCCCTGTTTTTAACGCACACTGTTAGACAGGTTAATTGGTTGTTCTGCTAGCTGGTCGGTAAGTAGGCTTGGTTATTCCCTGGGCATTCCCCAGGTTTTTGTTGTTATCTGTTTTAGCCTTCCATTGCTACTTACTGCGATTGCCAGCCATAGATAGGGGCGGTGGATACGTTTTGTTTCACCTCGGCTTATACTTGAGTCACCTTTTGCGCCTGATCTCCCGGACTTTGGGCACCCGGTACCGGTTGGCTGTAGGGCACACAGGTAGCCTCATTTCTCCTCTACAAGTGTGCAAAGTTTGTTGTCTGGGGAATCTATGGCTGGGGAGCACCAATTTTTCAAAGCTGGGCACCCCTTCCATAGACTCCCATGTTAAACATCAGTTTAGTCATGGGTACAGTGAAGCACGGGTACAGTGAGGCATGGGTACAGTGAGGCATGGGCACAGTGAGGCATGGACACAGCGAGGCATGGGCACAGTGAGGCATGGGCACAGTGAAGCATGGACACAGTGAGGGATGCACATGGACACAGTGAGGCAAAGTGAGGCACAGTCAGGCATGCAGATGGACACCCTAGGGTTATACTTAAAGTGGAGGTTCACCCTACCAAAAAATTCTAGTCTGCCACATTCGGGTTCCTTCGGCATCCCGTGACGCGCTGTATACAGCCTGTGATTAGAAACGCTCAGTCCCGCGGGATCGCCGGAGGGGAAGAGAGCTCGTAAACAGGTAAGTACGGAACAAAAACAAAAAAACACTGGCATACTGCCGGTCGGGTGGGGTCCGTGGTATACTAGAAATATGTTTTCCCATTTTTTTGTGGTAAAATTAGGTGGGTCGGCTTATACTCGAGTATATACGGTACTTTCTTTTCACATAGTTATGTTTCTACTATATTTGATACATTTTTGCTACAATTCTAATCTGAGTTCTCTGGTACATATGACAGCAGCTTTTAGTCCTGTATGTTATAAGCGATATTTCTCCATCTAGTGGCCATATTGGGCCAGATTCAGGTAGAGTTGCGCTGGAGTATTTCGATATGCGCCGCGTAACTGTGAAGATGCGCAGTCGTTTCTATGTGGCCGTACCCACCAAACTAGATGCGACAGAAAACGGGCCATTTCCGATCGGCTTAACTTTCCGACGCCAGAGTCTCGTCAGCGCATAATTTCGCTTGGCGCATCAGTCGCGCCTATTGATTTCCCCTGCAAATATGCAAATGAGGGAGATTTCCCGATTCGCGAACGGATTAGCACCATACGCTGGCTACATGCGCCGCGCGTATCTCGTCCGTCCGGCGCAAAGTTATTTCTACAAATAGCTGCTTTATCTTTACTCCAGACGGCCACAGGTCAGCAGGAGAGCAGCTACAGCAGCGTTACCGACGATAAGAGCTAGCTGAGCACCCCCACTTGCAGGACAACACCTCTGTCCCTGCTTGTCTGTCAACTTTTACAGCCATGGAGGAAGACATCATAGGTCTCCATAGCCGATATGACGGCTGACAGCTCCTGGCCTTTAGAGTTCAGCTTTCTCCTGTGTGTTTGCGGGAACGGGAGCAGCCATCTCAGAACAAAAGTAACTTCACTGCAGGGAGGGGGAACAGGATATACTTTAGTGCCGGAATGGCACATCTACGGGCGCATTTAAATGCCCAACGGAACGCATTGCGCTGACGTTTCCCGTGAAGTGGTGCCGACGGAAGTTGTGAGCATGCGCACAAGGGGGCGAGTGAAGCCTCACTTAATGCGGATGCTCCGTGGATGATGCTCTGAACGTAAGCCTCTGCGCTGGGCTCCGCCCATCATTTACATATGATCACACCCACTTCCACTTGCGTCGGGTTACGCCAGCGCATTTTCGTTACTCCGGCGCAAGTTTAGGAGCAAGTGCTATGTGAATTACAGTACTTGCGCCGAAAGTGTCGGCGGAGTAACGTAAATGAGAAACGTTACTCCAAAGTAAAGAAGCGCCCATCTACCTGAATCTGGCCCATAGTGTTATTTTACCATTTTCCTGACATTACTAGCCCTAGCCCACCACCTTTTTAAGAATATATTTTTTAATGATTTATCAAGACATAGCCATACTGAATCAGCCCTAATTACAGGTAGCACTATACTAATAGTGCATAGATTGTTTCTATATTCTTTAGTATAATTTCTTTGGTTGTAATGATATGCTTATGGGTATGTTTTGTTGTAATTTATGTTGCTTATTTTGAATGTTATTCTTGTGACACTTGGCTTACCAATTCTATTATGCCCTCAAAAAGTGTTCATTTCAGTGGATCGCAAAAAATGCAGCACCCCCTAGTACGTCTGTAGGGTTTAACCACTTGCCTACTGGGCACTTTCACCACCTTCCTTTCCAGTCCAATTTCAGTGCTGTCACACTTTGAATGACACTTGCGCAGTCATGCAACACTGTACATATATGGAATTTTAATTTTTTTTTTCACACAAATAGAGTTTTCTTTGGTGATATTTAACCACATCAGCCCCGGAGGATTTGGCTGCCCAATGACCAGGCCATTTGTTGCGATTCGGCACTGCGTCGCTTTAACTGACATTGCGCGGGCATGCGACGTTGCACCCACACAAAATTCATGTCCTTTTTTCCCCACAAATATAGCTTTCTTTTGGTGGTATTTGATCACCTCTAGGATTTTTTTTGCGCTATAAACAAAAAAAGAGTGATTTTTTTTTTTTTAAAAAGGCAATTTTTTACAGTGGTCGGCAAGTGGTTAATAACCACAGTTTTTTGGGAACAAAACTATTTTCCTTTTTCTGTTATACAAATTTGCAAATATTTTTTTCTCTCCTTCACTGCTCTGCGCTGATGAAGCCGCACTGATAGGCTTAACTAATAGGCACTGATGGACACTGATGAAGAGGCACTGATGAGGCTACACTGATGGGCAGCACTGATGGGTACTGATTGACAGTTCTGATGGGCAGCACTGATGGGAACTAATAGGCAGCACTAATGGGCATTGTTGGGGCTGCACTGATCATCAGGACACTGATGTTATAAGTGACACTGAAGGTGCGGTTATATAGGTAAGATTCAAACCAGAACAGAGAGCGCAGCAATGGAGACTAAGGAAATTTCGTTTTTTTTTGAGGAGGGCGTAATCTACTGTATTAAAGGTAGCCGAAAGGTCCAAGAGCAAGAGTTTGGAATAATGACCATTGGTTTTGTCTGTTATACTATTATATTACATTACTGAATATCAGTGCACACAAACCTTGTGGGTTAAGCTTGCAAGTTTTTACTGAATCCAAATTTTGATGATACAGACAAAATATGTGATGCATTTATACAGGTCATTTTTATATTTTCATAAAAATCTGAAATACGTAATATGCAGCTCTCTTGTGTCTCATCTATTACAACATAGTTCAGTGGTCTTTAAACTACAGAAAACTTGTGCTGTTACAGTGTACGGTATGGTTTTCTTAGAGCTCCTTTGATAACTGTAAACGGTGTGCTGCACGTGCAAACATCACACAGTTCTTTTCTCTGTTCACATAAACTATACCTCCTTGACTGCTTGACTTGCCAAACTGGAAATGGCAGAGAAATTGGTAATTACTACTGACTTTGGAAATAAGGGCATTGAAAGTCATCAGCAAAATAAAGAACACAAACATAACAATATCCGTAATAAAAAGACTCACTTTTTTCTTATATATAAAGAATTTTATGTGATAGACCAACACAAAGTGGCACATAATTGTGAAGTGGTAGGAAAATTATAAATGGTTTTCCAAATGTTTTACAAATAAATATCTTAAAAGTGTGGGATGCATATTTGTATTCAGCCCCCTTTACTCTGATACCCCTAACTAAGATCTAGTGGAACCAATTGCCTTCAGAAGTCACCTAATTAGTAAATAGAGTACACATGTGTGTAATATAATCTCAGTATAAATACAGCTGTTCTGTGAAGCCCTCAGAGGTTTGTTAGAGAACCTTAGTAAACAAACAGCATCACGAAGGCCAAGGAACACACCAGACAGGTCAGGGAGAAAGTTGTGGAGAAGTCTAAAGCAGGTTTAGGTTATAAAAAAATATCCCAAGCTTTGAAAATCTCACAGAGCACTGTTCAATCCATCACCCCAAAATGGAAAGCGTATGGCACAACTGCAAACCTAAAGAGACATGGTCGGGCAAGGAGATCATTAATCAGAGAAGCAGGCAAGAGGCCCATGGTAACTCTGGAGGAACTGCAGAGATTCACAGCTCAGATGGGAGAATCTGTCCACAGGACAACTATTGATCATGCACTCCACAAATCTGGCCTTTAAGGAAGAGAGGCAAAAATAGGTCCCATTTGCAGTTTGCGAGAAGCCATGTGGGGGACACAGCAAACATGTGGAAGGTGGTGCCCTGGTCAGATGAGACACAAATGTTACTTTTTGACCTAAAAGCAAAACGCTATGTGTGGTGGAAAACTAACACTGCATATCACCACTGTGAGGTATTGGGGGTTATTTACGATGTTATTGAAGGCAAAGCTACTTTTCACTACAAGTGCAAAGACTGAAACCAAACCAACTGTAGATCCTAGGGGACATGCAAGGAAAATAAAAACAGCATTTTAGCTTGCACACGATTGGGAAGCTGGTCAGAGTTGATGAAAAGATGGATGGAACCTTAGAAAAAAAGCTTTTGGAGTCTGCAAAAGACTTGAAACTGGGGCAGAGATTCACCTTCTAGCAGGATAATGACCCTAAACATACAGCCAGAGCTACAATGGAACGGTTTAGCACATTCATGTGTTAGAATGGCCCCATCAAAGTCCAGACCTAAATCCAATTGAGAATCTGTGGCAAGACTTAAAAATTTCTGTTCACAGACGCTCTCCATCCAATCTGACAGAGCTTGAGCTATTTTGCAAAGAAGAACGGGCAAAAAGACGACTTGCAGCTGTAAGTGCAGAGAAGGGTGATTCTACAAAGTATTGACTTGCCACATTTTTCACATATTCTTTTGTAAAAAAAAAAATTGAAAACCATTTATCATTTTCCTTCCACTTCACAATTAATGTGCCACTTTGTGTTGGTTTATCACATAAAATCCCAATAAAATACATTTCCTTTTTTTTGTTGTAACATAGCAAAATGTGGAAAATTTCAAGGGGTAGGAATACTTTTTCAAGACACTGTATGTTTTATCTTCATCACATTTTTTAACACATGCTTTTAAAAACTAACTCTAGCCATTTATTTATCTTTTTATATGAGGAAACTTAGAATATCTGTCAGATTATTATAGCTGTCTATGTCAACTTTGGGGGGATTTTTCCTCACATCCGATTCCCAGACCACAGTCACTGGGCAAGGAAACAAGGAGAATCTTTTCAAGAAGGGAAAAGGTGGATGTAAATATTTTATAGATGTTCTTCTACAGATTCTAAGAATGTAAATCACTTTAAAAAAAATTCACTTTATACAAAAGAAAAAAAACGATTTGGTTGCAAATAAGCTTCAAATGTGTATCCACCTGCTTTTACTACAAATATATGCCTCACACCGCTAAGTTACTTACTAGGGAACTTAGGTTATTTGATTCCAATTTTATATAAATAAAAATAAAATAAATACTTCTAGCAACACAATCCTCAGGCTTGCGTTGGTGAAGACAAAGACAAACAAGAAAATTACTTTATGTCAATGGTAATCAACCACTAAAAGGGAGCAGTGAGTTTAGATTAGGATTTGTTTTCTGTTTTTCCATTTTCTTCCTTAGGCATCTTATTTCACTTTTTTTAAAAGGCAAACCTGTTTTGAACTTGCACTTTCCACTCCAAGTTTAATGCATTTCTGATAAACAAAGAGCCGCCACTCCAGGCAAGCCTACCGCTCAAATCCTCCACTCCTCTCAAAAGATACAGCCCAGTTCATGTACCTATACGTAGAAAGCCAAAGAATCCTGATGGCTGCACTCAGTAAAAAGCATCCACCTTTACTGGCACAATAAAAACACTTAGATAGAGCACCTTGACACAATGTGGACAGAGTAAAGGGTCAACATGTTTTATGCTATCTCAGCGCTTACTCAGGTTTAAGTGAAACGTATTGACCATTTTCTCTGTCCCCTATGTGTCAAGGTGCTGTATCTGAGTGTTTTTATCGTGCCAATAAAGGTGGATGCTTTTTGCAGATTCGTTCAGATTTTTTGGCATTCTTAATTGCATTTCTGTACTTATATTGTGGATTTCTATGGATCTGGGCATGAATTTACACAACTTAACATTAAACTCTTTTTGTTTAATGGCTAATTTCTACTTGGACTCTTATATGCCGTGTGCTTGATTTACTAAAACTGGAAAGTGCAACATCTGGTACAGCCAATCAACTTCTAACTTCAACTTGTTCAACTAAGCTTTGACAAAAATACCTTAAAGCTGACTGGTTTCTGTTGGAGATGCAACAAACCTACAGCTTAGCCTATCACTGTATATCAGATGCAGTTTACAAAAAGGACACAAGATGTCGCTAATGCTTAATGATATGCTATGATATGATATGTATACTCTAAAATGTTGTATCTTTCTATCCCAGTAATGTACTCGTTGATTTCTTTTTCCTGCCTTGTTGTCTGTGTTGTTCTTCTTACCATGATGTGGAGACATCTTTGTCTGTGTGTGATGATGTTCCAATAAAGAAGCCAGTTCCTGTTACTACACAAAGTCTGATCTCAACTGACTCCGCTGCACCTATCAATCGTACTCTGCAACAGGTTATGGGCCCAGATGTCCGGATAAAGCCTTGAACGGAAGACAGCGTGGCTGATGCGGAGATCAACATAAGAAAGCTTTCCAGTGACATCTCCTATAGACAAGTAAGACTGTTTATATAGAAAGGAGGGATAAGATGGCTGGAAACTCAGAGCTTAATCTCCCAGTGGCCAAGCTGAACAATGACAATTATCAGCTATGGAAGTTTAAAGTGGAAATGGTGTTATCCAGAGATGACTTGTGGGAGGTTACCACTACAGAGAGGCCACAGGAGAATATTAAACAGGACTGGGACAAGAAAAACAGACAGGCATGTGCCACAATAAGTTTACTAGTAGAAGATGATCAGCTCATTCATATACGCAATGAGGACACAGCGAGAGGCATGTGGGATGTACTGAAAAGACTGCATGAAAGATCCAGTTTAAACAACAAGCTGTTTATGCTGCGGAAACTTTACAAAATGAGACTTGGCAGAGGGCAGGACATGAATGAACATATAAACGCAATGCTGAAAGTGATTGCGCAACTCAGATCAATCGGTGAGAATATAACAGACAGTCACATTGCAGCCATGTTATTATGCAGTTTGCCTGAAACATACACTGCACTAATCAATGCACTGGAGACACGACCTGAGACAGATCTGACGTTAGCATTTGTAAAAACCAGGCTCATAGATGAGTATCAGAGAAGAAAGGAATTAATGCATGACTCCACAGAATCCGAAAACAGTACCGCTCTTAAAGCTACAGACGCAAGGTTACACAGGAAAGAAACCAGAGTGTGTTTCAGATGCCACAGACAGGGACACATAAAGAAAGACTGTACTATATGGAAAGCAGAGCAAATGAGACAACGTCCCTCTTATGCTAAACAAAAGGTCAAAACCACAATCAGTGACCCAAGGGAATGCAACTGCCACATCTAAAGCGACAGGCAACAATAAATGCCAATACTGGTGCATCGATTCAGGGGCAACCAGTCACATGACGAGTGATAGAAGTTTCTTCACAGAACTTGATCCGAACAACAAAGAAACTATTTACCTTGCAGATGGAAGCACAATACATGCAGAAGGATGTGGGCATCGAACCCTTGTATGTCCTGATGATGCGGGACAAAATTTAACCATACCAGTGAAAGATGTACTTTATGTTCCTAATCTAGAAGGAGGACTCTTATCTGTGAAACGTCTAACAGCCAGAGGACTCACTGTGAAATTCCAAGGTGACAAGTGTTCCATTCTAAACGGCAAACAGACAGTAGCAAGCGCCAAGCTGGATGATCATCTATATCACCTCGACACAGTGAAGGAAAAGGTGAGACTATGTACACACAAGCACAATGACTGTATACATATATGGCACAGACGTCTAGGTCACAGACACCCAGAATGCATACTGGAACTACAGAGGAGGAATCTGACAAGGGATCTAATAGTATCCCCTTGTCCAGTCACTGTTAAATGTGAATGTTGCATTAAATCCAAAGCTACAAGAGCAACATTTCCCAAAGTGAGCCAGAAGAGATCCTCAAGACCACTTGACTTAGTTCACAGTGACGTGTGTGGTCCCCTAAACCCACCAACACCTGGAGGCAACAGGTACATAGTGACTTTCATAGACGACTACTCAAGATATACAGTCACCTACCTGATGCAACACAAGAGTGAAGTCTTCGACAAATTACAGGACTATATAACAAAGACAAGTAACAAGTTTCAGAGGAAGCCTCTCATACTTCGGAGCGATAATGGAGGTGAATTCACAGGAGGTAAGATACAAGAATACTTAAAAAGGCATGGAATAGAACATCAAAAGACAGTCCCGTATACACCAGAACAAAATGGAGTAGCTGAAAGAAAGAACAGAACTCTGACTGAAATGATCAGTTGTATGCTGACAGACTCTGGACTACCACAAAAATACTGGGGTGAGGCAGCCATGACAGCTACATATTTGCAGAACAGACTTCTTTCCAGAACAATGGAGAAAACCCCATATGAACTATGGCACAGTGAGAAACCAAGTGTAAAACACCTAAGAGTTTTTGGATGCAAAGCATTCATCTACATACCTGAAGAAAAACGCACCAAACTCCAAAACAGAGCGTTTGAAGGTATCTTCGTTGGATACAGTGAAAATGTTAAGGGTTACAGAATCCTAGATCCCAAAACAGCCAAGGTTACCATTAGCAACAGCATAACTTTTATTGAAGATTTAAGAGACAATTTAATGACAACAGTAGAAGCAAGAATAGAAGAGAAAACTGACATTGACCAGCCCATCTCTGTAACTTCCGAACAAACAGTTGAAATGAGTGTAGACTCAACCAGTACTGAAGAGCAGATACAAGAAGGCTCAGACACAAAACCAAGACGGTGAACAAGAGAAAACAAAGGTAAACCACCTATACGTATCTCATACAAAGCCAGTACTGCCAGTATCAACGAACCTGTAAACTGGGAAGACATATCTCAACTTTCAGAACAAGAAGCAACTAAATGGATAAAGGCTGCTGAGGAAGAGATAAAATCCATGCATGACACTAAAACATGGACACTTACAGAACTACCACCCAGACTTTTAAAGTGAAATACAATGCAGATGGCACAATTGAACGATACAAAGCAAGACTGGTAGCCAAAGGCTATTCTCAAAAATACAGAAAGGACTATGATGAGACATTTGCACCAGTAGTCAAGCACACTACATTACGGACTTTGCTGACAGTAGCCGTCACAAGGAAAATGCAAGTGAAACATTTTGATGTGAAAACCGCGTTTCTACATGGCGATTTAACAGAAGAAATCTACATGGAACAGTCGCCAGGATTCAAAGATGAACAAAGGTCAGACCTAGTATGCAAACTTTGCAGGAGTATATATGGCCTAAAGCAAGCAGCTAGATCATGGAATATAAAAATAAATGAGGTGCATACACATCTAAACTTTCAAAGGAGCAAAGCCGACCCCTGCTTATACACAAAGAGATTGGCAAACAGATGGGTCTATATGCTTATTAATGTGGACAATATTCTGATTTGTTTTGAGCAAAAAGGGGATGAAGCAGAAATACTTGAAAATCTAAATCAGCACTTTGACACCAAAGACCTCGGCAACATAAAGAAGAGGTGTAAGAGGTGGCTCCAGTGGGGGATCATACCTGATGTAAGGATTGACTTCGCTGGGAATACCTGATGTAAGGGGGGACTCCGCTGGGAATGCCTGATGTAAGGAGGGGCTTCGCTGGGAATGCCTGATGTAAGGAGGGACTCCACTGGGAATACCTGATTTAAGGAGGGGCTCCGCTGGGAATGCCTAATGTAAGGAGGGACTCTGCTGGGAATACCTGATGTAAGTAGGGACTCCGCTGGGAATGCCTGGTGTAAAGGGGGACTCCGCTGGGAATGCCTGGTGTAAGGGGGGACTCCGCTGGGAATGCCTGGTGTAAGGGGGGACTCCACTGGGAATGCCTGATGTAAGGGGGGACTCCACTGGGAATGCCTGGTGTAAGGAGGGACTTTGCTGGGAAGACCTGATGTAAGGGGGGACTCTTCTGGGAATGCCTGATGTAAGGAGGGGCTTCGCTGGGAATGCCTGATGTAAGGATGGACTCCACTGGGAATACCTGATTTAAGGAGGGGCTCTGCTGGGAATGCCTAATGTAAGGAGGGACTCCGCTGGGAATACCTGATGTAAGGAGGGACTCCACTGGGAATGCCTGGTGTAAGGGGGGGACTCTGCTGGGAATGCCTGGTGTAAGGGGGGACTCTGCTGGGAATGCTTGGTGTGAAGAGGGACTCCGCTGGGAATGCCTGGTGTAAGGGGGGACTCCGCTGGGAATGCCTGATGTAAGGGGTACTCCGCTGAGATTGCCTGGTGTAAGGGGGACTCTGCTGGGAATGCCTGGTGTAAGAGGGGACTCCGATGGGAATACCTGATGTAAGGAGGGACTCTGCTGGGAATATCTGATGTAAGGGGGACTCCGCTGAGAATGTCTGGTGTAAGGGGGGACTCCGCTGGGAATGCCTGTTCAGGCTGCATTGGTGGACACGAGCAGGCTGCATTGGTGGACACAGGCAGGCTGCATTGGTGGACATTGGAATGCTGCATTGGTGGACACGGGCAGGCTGCATTGGTGGATATACGGGCAGGCTGCATTGGTGGACATGGGAAGGCTGCAGTTATTTTTAGAACTTAATTCTGCATAAAACATTAAAGTGTCATTTCATGAGAAAATTTATGAGGCGGTGTTTGAGGGCGGGGCATGGTAGGGGTTGGGTGGGGAAACTGGTGGCGAGTAACCATTGAGACTTGGCTAGTAGCTCAGGACTTGAAATTTTGAGCCCTGCCTTAAACAATAAAATGGCAAAACTTTCCCTTTCACTTTTTATCTCTCTTGAGTTCAGCTTTAATTATATACAGTATGTATGAAAATAAGCTCTGCAGATCTAACAGGTGCATGCACACCTCATTTGAACTTCCTGCTATTGAGTCGTACATAATTCTTTTTGTTTTCTACAGATGGAGTTTTTCATGGAAATGATCCATTCATAATCCAACATGAAGATAATGGCCTGTCATAGAGTATTATGAAGAATGCGCTAGTTAACTTGACTAATCATCTGGGATATAAACTGGGAGGAATGTCAAAAAAAGAAAGCTTTGAGATTAGGCTTTAATTAATTTGAACAATGTATTTGTGCAGAAGACTCAACAACAGTTGTTATATAAAGCAAGGTCTTAAATTATGATTTGTGTTATATCATGGTCATTTCACAGAAATTTTCTATCCAAAAGCTGAAATCTGGCATTAAGGAGTAGTATATTGGGATATAATTAATTCTTTTTAATGCATAATGTTAACATAGTAACCCACATCCAATAACAGACCTAACGTTGAGTCCTACGTTATAAACAGCTGTCAGAAATCACATATCTCCATTTTTTTTATTAAATAAGTTTTGATTGCACCGTCTCCTAAATAATACATGATTTTTGTCCAATGATACAGTCTGCTTGCTATTGCTTCCAAGTTTGGAAATTCGGAGCAGGAACAATTTGTCATAAGAATTGTTTAGTTTGTCCAAAAAAAAAAAAAAATGTTAAGCGTTCAAAAATTTGTGTGCCTGATTAGGCATACAAATAAATGTGAAGTGCATTGACTTCTCTCAAATTAATTTATTTATTATTTACTTAATGCAGTTTGGAGGTTTTCATTGTAGACAGTGCACAGGTGAAGGAATATTGTAAATCTTTATTTTTCTTGTTTTGCCTCTGGGCAAGCCAGAGGTTCTATATAAAAATAAATGAAGCATTGTGAGGGATAAACACATCGCCTGCTTTGCCCTTAAATTATTATCTAAAAGCAAAATGTTTCTTTTGTTTTGGACAGAGTGGTCAATGGTTAGAACCCCTGTCAGATTTTTATTGATGTTTTTGTCCCCGCTTGAGAAATTCATCCTCCTTGTCCTGGTGATTACAATCATTGGTACTCAAAGTTGGTGAAAATCACAATTTTTCGGTCACCAGAGCAGGAATTAATACGAAATAATCCAAAATAATCCAATAGTTGCATTTCTCAATAAATCTTGATATATTTCAAAATATTTTCACTGATCTCTTGTTGTGTCTTTAGAACAGGAAGTGAGGGGAAATCTCCACAATTAGAAACATATAGCAACAAAAAGTAACAATTGAAAATTTAGTCCAGTGTGTTGTCACCGTTTTTGCATTTTTTTTGAGGGGGCATTTACGGTAATGGTGAATTTAATGGCATGGTGATCTGTCCATGGCTGTGGCTCATTTTCCCGAATATTAATTTCCAGATCTTGTCTGAAAATGAGATTGAGCGTGTGGCCTGAAGTATGTGTGGGCCCACATACTAGTTGCTGCAGACCTAAACCTTCCAAATGGTCAATGCAGTCGTCGGCTACAGAGTCCTGAGAGGAGTTGGGCCAGAGGTTAAAATCCCAGAGTAGCAAGAGGTGTTTAGTGTTTAGGGTATAGGTGGAGATGATCTCTGTCAATGACATGAGTAAGTGCGTTTTTGGACCCGGTGGTCTATAGCACAGATACGTCGGCGTAAGTGCTTTGTGAATCCGGGCCTAAGGCTCCAAAACAGAACTTCTCACCTTGCAGGCCAATCGAAAGTTGCATCCTGCAACAACATGGACACCCCCGCCCATTTTGGGTCTATCTATCACCCCTAGCACCAAAGTCAAAAGTCTTGGAGTCATCTTTGACACCTACATGACAATGGATGCACAAATAGGGTCAGTAGTCAGCGGATCTCAACATCTGCTGCGCTTACTACGCAGACTCACTCCCTTTATCCCAAAAGAAGACATAGCAGTCCTGGTGGGAACAATTATCAACTCCAGACTTGACTATGCTAATGCCCTCTATCTTGGACTCCCAAAGTACCAAATCACTCGTCTACAAGTCGTTCAAAATATGACCGCATGACTTGTGACTGGGAAAAAAACATGGGAATCAATCTCAGCTTCTCTGAGATCCCTTCATTGGTTACCAGTAAAAGACAAAATCATTTTTAAGGCACTCTCTCTGACACATAAGTGTGTTTAAGGAAATGCCCTGCAGTATCTATGCAAAAAACTAAAAGCTCACAACCCCAAAATCTACTCCAGATACCCAAAGCCAGATACAAGTTCAAAGGAGAACAAAGATTTGCGGTCCAAGGACCCAGATTATGGAACGCTCTACCAACCAACATCCGGTTGGAGGGAAACCACCTGACCTTCAGGAGAGTGATCAAAACCCATCTCTTCTAACGACCTAAGGAATGGATAGTAAGTGCCCAGAGGCGATTCAGTTTGCATGTGTTGCGCTATATAAGTTTCTCACTCACTCAGAAACGCAATGACCGAAATGCAATGACAGAAATCTTGAGGCAGAAACGGAAGGACAGAAATGCTGAGACTGCAATGCTGAGGCAGAAATGCAACAACAGAAATCCTGGGGCAGAATGCTGAGGAGCGCAGTGACCGAAATGCAGGGGCAAAAACGCTATGACAAAATGCTGGGGCAGAAACACTATGACAGAAATGCTGGGGCAGAAACGCTATGACAGAAATGCTGGGGCAGAAACACTATGACAGAAATGCTGGGGCAGAAACAAATGCTGGGCCAGAAACAAATGTCAGAAATTAGGGTTGTCCCGATACCGATACCAGTATCGGTATCGGGACCGACACCGAGTATTTGCGGGAGTACTTGTACTCCCGCAAATACCCCCGATACCTAAATAGAATACTTCCCCCCGCTGCCGCCGCATCGAAAGCCGCCGCATCGCGCGCTGCCGCATGGGTTAAACGGCGTGCGGGAACATCACAGCTTTCATTTGAATAGCTGTAGTGTTCCCGCGCATATAGACACTCCCCCCTTGCTCGGGATTGGATGGGTGATCGTGATCTGTCCAATCCCGAGCAAGGGGGAGTGTCTATACGCGCGGGCAAAACAGCTATTCAAATGAATGCTGTGATTTTCTCCGGCGGCAAAGGTATGGGGGAAATGGCTGGAGGGACATGGCTGAAGGGACATGGCTGCATATGTGAGGGACATGGCTGGAGGGACATGGCTGAAGGGACATGGCTGCATATGTGGGGGACATGGCTAGAGGGACATGGCTGAAGGGACATGGCTGCATATGTGAGGGACATGGCTAGAGGGACATGGCTGAAGGGACATGGCTGCATATGTGAGGGACATGGCTAGAGGGACATGGCTGAAGGGACATGGCTGCATATGTGAGGGACATGGCTTAAGGGACATGGCTGCATATGTGAGGGACATGGCTAGAGGGACATGGCTGCATATGTGAGGGACATGGCTGAAGGGACATGGCTGCATATGTGAGGGACATGGCTGAAGGGACATGGCTGAAGGGACATGGCTGGAGGGACATGGCTGAAGGGACATGGCTGCATATGTGAGGGACATGGCTAGAGGGACATGGCTGAAGGGACATGGCTGCATATGTGAGGGACATGGCTAGAGGGACATGGCTGAAGGGACATGGCTGCATATGTGAGGGACATGGCTGAAGGGACATGGCAGCATATGTGAGGGACATGGCTAGAGGGACATGCCTGCATTTTAGAGGGACATGGCTGAAGGGACATGGCTGCATATGTGAGGGACATGGCTGCATATGTGAGGGACATGGCTAGAGGGACATGGCTGAAGGGACATGGCTGCATATGTGAGGGACATGGCTGAAGGGACATGGCTGAAGGGACATGGCTGCATATGTGAGGGACATGGCTGGAGGGACATAGGGGCAGAAAACACAGGGGGCAGAAAACACTATGACAGCAATGCAGGACAGAACGCTATGACAGAAACGCAGGACAGAACGCTATGAGAAAAACGCAGGGACAGAACGATATGACAGAAACGCAGGGACAGAATGCTATGACAGAAACGCAGGGACAGAACGCTATGACAGAAATGCAGGGACAGCACGCTATGACAGGAATGCAGGGGCAGAAACGCTATGACAGGAACAGAGGGAAAGAAATGCTATGACAGGAACGCAGGGGCAGAAACGCAGGGGCAGAAACGCAGGGGCAGAAATGCTATGACAGAAAACGCAGGGGCAGAAACGCTATGACAGAAAACGCAGGGACAGAAACGCAGGGGCAGAAACGCTATGACAGAAACGCAGGGGCAGAAAAATGCATTGACTGGAAACACAGAGCAACAGAAAAAACGCAGAGACAGGATGCTATGATAAATTGCAGCAATGTAAGGGAAAAACTGCCAGCGTGACCCATGGGAGAACAGCCCCCTCCCCCATGCTGCCAGCTTCATTCCTGAAGAAATGGGTGGGCAACCCCTCCTATGCTGCCAGTGTGAACCCGGAAGATGAAGGGTGGACAGCCTTCCCCCCTCATGCTGCAAATGTGACTACCCATGACTCCGGTGTGGACGAGCAGTGTTGAGCGGAATACGCCATATTCGATTTCACGATATTTTATAAAAAAAAAAATGTTGCGAAATTTCGCTAATGTGAATGCGAAATTGATTGCGAAATTCTCGTCTGCGCATGCGAAAACGGAGATCATTTCCTATAGGAAGCACAATGCTAAGCTCTAAGATCGCAATACACAGGTCTAATGCAAAAGAAGGGCAGAGAAAGTATTCGTGAATATTCGTAATACGAATATTCGCATTGCGAATATTTGGCAACATAAAAGGATCGCCTCAGCTACTCGGCTCGGGGTCTCTAATCATACCAGACGTCGATGGCGATCACTAGGATGTGATCTGTTTTAAAAATAAATCTGAAAAAATGCGAATATTCGCAATAGCGAATATTCACCGCGATATTCGAGTTATTCGCGAATACTCGAATATGCAATATTCGTAACGAAAATTCGCAATGCGAATATTCGTGAGCAACACTATGGACGAGCGGGCGGCCCTGCGCGTTCCAGCGTGTGCTCAGAGAAGTAAGTGGGTGGATGGACGGCCCCCCTCAGCGTGAGCCCGTAAGTCGACAGGGAGGAGGAGTGAGCGGTTGGATCTGCAGGAGCAACCGGCTTGTGCCCGGAGGAGTTGGAGGGTGGATGAATGAACGGCCCCCCCTTTCCCCCTCATGCAGCAGCGTGCACCCGGAGAAGTAAGTGTGCTCTCCCCCTCTGTGTGAGCCCGGAAGGAAGACAGGGGTGGAAGGCGGGCTCCGCCCCCCCCAATGATGCCTGGTGTACACACAGGGAGAAGCTGGTGGCTTAGCCCCCCCTTTACCGGAAGAACACGTGGACGGCCCCCTCTCTGCTGCCTACATGAGTGCAAGCAGGTGGATAGCCGGATGAGCGGGCGCCCCCTCTCTCCTCCGAAAACAGCACGCCCCCAGGAAAGATGGATTGCTGGATGGATGGGCGGGCAGATGGCAGAAACTCCAATGCTGCCCGGCGTGAGCACCGGGAGAGGCACCGCCACGAGGCTTCAGCTTCTGCTGCCGCCGCTCTGCTAACACTGACAGTGAAACCGGAAGTGACGTGCTCCCCAGTGACGGCAACCCAGACCCGACAAGGGAGGAGGCTTAAGTAGTCCTCTCAGACTCCTCCCGCAAACACAGGCTGGCCCCTGGCCCT
Source organism: Rana kukunoris (assembly GCA_029574335.1). Taxonomy (NCBI): domain Eukaryota; kingdom Metazoa; phylum Chordata; class Amphibia; order Anura; family Ranidae; genus Rana; species Rana kukunoris. The sequence continues at coordinate 231,434,927 of CM056052.1, forward strand.
TACAGCTGAGGGCATTCCAGGGAACGTGTTATGCCCTGTACACACGATCGGACCTTTGTCTGACCAAATTCACATCGGAATTCCGACATCGGAGGAAAAGAGAACATGTTCTCTATGTAATCTCTGATGGAATTCATCGGAATTTCACACACGGTTGGACTCCGTCTGACTTTTTTCATTGGAAATTCCGATCGTGTGTACGAGGCCTTAGGAGACTGACATTCCTGAAAGCTTTGGTTTCCAAAGTGATTTCAGGGGGTGACTGTTTCATTACATTGGCATTCAGGCACACATTTATTCCAAGGTCCCAGGATGTCCTCTTCATCTCCAGCATTGACAGTGGGTGGCTTCAGTTGCTTCAGTTACTATCTTCCACCATGTTCACCCTGCTACCAGACCTCCATACATCACTCTCCAGTATACAATGTTTTTATTTGGGGGATATAACTTGGTTGGGTAAAGGGTATGGGATGTCCATAGAACAGATCACATTTGCCATATTCACTTGAAGAATTGTTATATCTGTAGTACTTTGTATATCTCAGATAGAGCGCTTAGTAAAAAAAAGAAATGATGGACTCTAACCTTGACAGTCTCAACTTTACTTTCTCCTCTGCACAACTCCTGCAGACTGTTACTCCTTCTCTACACAAACTCCTGCAGACTGTTACTCCCAGGACTCTTTTCCTCCTGCACAAACTTCTCTGTCACAATGTTAGTCTTTCCGCCCCATCATCTTGGACTGCACCAGGGATCACTCTGAATAATCCCTGGTTGTTGCTGAATTTGCTAAATCCTGGTAGGCCAGGGGCCAGCAGTACCCCTTCTTAATAGCCTAGTTACTTAGCAGCTTTAAATGTTTGGTGAACTACTGATCCCAGCCAGCCTTGCAAACCCTGTACCCTCAGGTCACAGTGATTTGACAGAAAACCCCCAGTCTCTTCTCTGGCCTTGCACCCAGCTCTCCTGGCATTCCTCTTCCAGATATCCGCCTCACTCAAACTTCTCCTACCCAGAGTCCTTCATGAAGAATTTGACCAGACCGTGGGTACTGCCTGCTTCTCCAGCTTCTCTGTTCCAGGACAACTCTCCAAGACTGTGTAAGAAGCAGTGTTGTCAGTAACAGCGTTTAAATAAACGCCGTTACCTAACGCAGCCACTGCTGAGGGTAACGAGTAATCAAACTGATTACTCTTCCCCTCGTGGTAACGCCGTTCCCATTACTTGGGCGGTGTTACCGCAATTACATCTACTGCCACTAGATAGCAGCAAAGTAATCAGAGGCAGGAGCCTGATGCGGATGCAGGTCAGGTGCGGCTGCTGAGGCTCGGAGATCCACCCTCCAGTGGCATGAGGGAATAGTGCCGGCTCTCACACTCGCGCATCCCCGCTCCCCCCCTGAACCTGGCCGCATTTTATCTCCCTGACATGCCTGTAAGCCGGCTAGTGCATGATCCGTAGCGCTGGCTGGCACTGGCACTGAGAGTTGAGAAGTCAGTGTTGAGCTGTCTTCGTGCGGGGGTGGATGGTAGTCCTGTGGAGCTGTGTGGAGCTGTGACGGCTGGTGAGAGCAGCCCTCGGCCTGTGTCTGAAATCAGCAAGACACTGAACAGCTTGGAGACAGACCAGAAGCAGAGGCAGTGAATAGGAGACTCACCTCGCATGGAGACTAGGGTGACCACATTTCCAAACCAACATTTAGGGACACCCTCCCTTCCCAAAAATCAGCTTGTGATGTAATGAATCACAGCACAGTGATTGGACACAAGAGGTGGGATTTATGATTTCTCCAATCACAAGCAGAGGGTAGGATTGTGTTCCTCCAGGCATTCCCGGCCAGGACAAGTACTGTCAGTGAGTAAAGCGGTGATGTGGCGTCCTTTTTTGGGGGCACAAGATTGGCCCGGGGGGGGAGGGGTGGCTGTGTCAGTTTCATTCCGGGACACTGTATTGGGACAGACCTTCAAAATGCAGGACTGTCCCAGGCAATCCGGGACATGTGTACACCCTAATGGAGACACTACTGCAGCCAGCCAGCACAGAGACATTCAGGGAGACGGAGGAAAATGGCAGTGGCAGAGGGGCATTTAAAGTATTTAAGGTAGAATCAAGGAGACATAGAGCTAATATAGAACAGACGAAGAGCACTAAAATCATCTAAAGTGAAAAGTGAAAGTGAAAGTAATGGTATGATTTTTACTCTATATCATTAATACGGAGAGAGTCTGCCTTCACTCCTGCAAGTGTGCCTTTAGTCTGTAACTTGTTAGCTGCCTGCTGGACTGTGTTCTGATTCTTTTGTTTTTTTTTTGTTTGTTTTTTTCCTTCAGACAGCTGACTTTTCTACTGTAGCGCTACCCCATTCAGGAGCCGCTGAGTATAAGCGGGATCGGCGTGTTGTGTTACCTGGCAGATGTCTAGGGGGTGATACTTGTGAGTTGAAACAGAGAGCGAATTTCTAGTCCTTAGTTGGGTTTTCATCAATGCTTTATTCCAAGGCCCAACATGGCCTTCATCAACATGGTACAGGACAGCAAAGGTTGATGAGCAGAGAGAGAGAGAGAGCTTGAGTATCAGGCCTTGGATATGAAGAAGAAAGGGAGCAGTCTTGCTCTCCACAATGATGAACTCAGTTCGTCGCCACTCCAGTCGCAATGGGTAAAGTGCCCCCGGATAGGCCCCTGCCACAGGCCTGGCAGCCGGAATGTCACTTGCAAATGTTGGGAGGAACAGGCCTCTGCTACAGGCCTGGCTCGGGCCTCTGTCACAGGCCTAGTACTTGAGTGAGTGTGAAATTGAAATGAGAAAGTCCTCCCAATAGATTTAGTTAGAGTCACTGGATCCCCGATGGTTCGTTCAAGCCCTATTGGATCACCTGCCTCCGGGTTCTCCTCAAGCCGATCCCCCACCGTACAGCTCCCAGCTTGAAATCCTTTCAGAAAAGGTTTGGGACCCAGTAGCTACTGGGATCCCTCTTCGTATTAGAGTGAAGCTCCGCATGGTGTGCAACTTCAGCCAGGTAGGCCACGGCTGCGGTGTCCATGGATGAGGAAGAACTAGGTTTTCTATTCTTTCCATTCATGCTTAGAGTGCCTAAGCTACATAAAGCAGTGAACTTCTCAATTTGCCGGGTTAACCTGTTTGACTTGCTGATTCGTTTAATTATGCCTGAAAAAGTTAAACTTGATTTATCGTATAAAAAAGTCACAGTTACTTTGCTGAGTAACTAATTACTTTTTCAATGTAGTAACTGAGTCACTAACGCAATTACTTTTTCTGAGAAGTAATTTGTAACTGTAACTAATTACTTTTTTAAAGTAAGATGAGAAACACTGGTAAGGAGAGGCTCCCTCCCAGCTCCCGAGCTCCTCCGCCGAGGCCTGGGGTTGATCCTCCTGCTGCAATCTAACACTCAATTCTTCACTTGACCAGCCAACAACTTCCCTCCAGTGGGCTGGACCTGAGTTTATGTAGGGGGCCTTTCCCCTGCCATATCCAGTTGGGGATTGGTCAGGGCTGTTCACATGAACTCCCTGTCAGCCAAGTCCCCAGCCCTACCCCTCTTCCAGAACATTCTCCCTGGAAGCAGGGAAGGTGCCCAAGAACTAAAGGACAGGTGGTCACACCCACTGCTACACTAACCACTCCCTGCCCTCCAGATCAAAACAAACAGCCCGAGCATGCAGCATAGGCCTGTCTAAATTTACCTGCCTGGCAGCTATCACCAAAAAAAAATATTTCTAGCACCTATTATGGTAGAGTGCTCTACATAGTAATAATGTCATATGAAGACACATCTGCACCAGCTTGTTTAGGGGAAACTACTTGGTCTATGTTTTCCCCTTTCCTTCACTGTTATGAGAAGCTATATGATTTTATGCAACTCAATTTGTTAATCATAGTCATTTTAGTATACTTTTTGGTAAGGATGCACCGATCCCGATACTGGTATCTGGATCGGTGCGGATACTAGACATTTTTGCGAGGTACTTGTGAAAAAGCTCCGATACCGAAAACCAATACCAGAAGTGACGTCAGCTGGGGGTGGGAAACCTCCTCCTCCCCTCTGACAGTGGGGTTCGGAGCAGTATGTGCCTTATGGCAGCAGGACAGGGGGGGGGGGAAATCCGCAGCACAGTGAGAACAGGTTAACAACTGGCCACACTGACACTCCTGCACCCGTCTTTTTTTCCATTATGGAGCACTGCCACGATCCTCTCTTGCCTCTGTAAACAAGAGGGTGGGTGATGTCATGACTCCTCCCATCCTGTTCCTGCACAGAGAGAGAGCTGGCTGGATGGCTGCTATCCAATAACAGAGAGTGGGCGGGTCGCCAAGGTGAAGGGGCTGAACAGCATCAGCACGTGTGATTCTGTGGAAGTCCCTTGAAGCAGAACTGAGTAATGAGGAGAACAAGTTCTGCAAACAGGTTAGTGTAGTACGTACAGGACAGTGTCAGCAGGGTACAGAGCAGTCTTATAGACTAGCACCATACAGTATAGACAGACAAGTCTGTACCCCAACACTGTATGTACTGTATATGTTATACACACCAGTCTGTATATGATGTACAGTACGGTGTCAGTGGTGCCAGACTGGTCTGTACCTAACACCCTCATAATGCTCTGTACTGTGCCCTCCTAACACCCTCCTAACGGCCTGTACTGCGCCCTCCTAACACCATCCTAACACCCTGTACTGCACCATCCTAAAACCCTCCTAATACCCTGTAGTGCACCCTCCTAAAACCCTCCTAACGCCTTGTACTGCGCCCTCCTAACACCCTCCTAACGCCTTGTACTGCACCCTCCTAACACCCTCTTAATGCCCTGTACTGTTAGGAGGGTGTTAGGAGGGTGCAGTACAGGGTGTTAGGAAGGTGTTAGGAGGGACTGAAACCACTGCATGTAGAAGAGAATTCCATATTCTTACCGCTCTTACTGTAAAGAATCCTCGATGTATTTTGAGGTTAAATCGCTTTTCCTCTTATCTTAGTGAATGGCCGAAAGTCTTTTTTAATGCCCTTTTGCAGAAAAGTGTATCCCTACTGTGGGGTCACCAGTATGGTATTTGTACATTAAAATCCAAACCCCTCTCAAGCGCCTCTTCTCCAGAGAGAATAAATTCAGTGCTTGCAGTCTTTACTCATAACCAAGATCCTCCAATCCCTTCATTAGCTTTGTTTCCCTTCTCTGGACTCTCTCCATTTCCAGCACATCCTTCCTGAGGACTGGAGCCCAGAACTGGACAGCATACTCCAGGTGTGGCCAGTTTTGTAGAGTTGGAGAATTATTGTTTTATCTCTGTTAATTTTTTTTTTTTTTGATGCATGCAAATATTCTATTGGCTTTGATTGCAGCAGCTTGGCATTGTATGCCATTGCAGAGTCTGCCATCTACTAGGACCCCTAGGTCCTTTTCTGTCCTAGATTCTGTCCTAGATTCCCTCAGAGGTTCTCCCCCTAGAGAGTAGATTGCATTTATGTTTTTCGTTTCATTAAAAACTGTTAATTACATTTAGTGAGTAAAATAAGTATTTGATCCCCAAGCAAAACATGACTTACAGTGCCTTGAAAAAGTATTTATGTCCCTTGAAATTTTCCACATTTTGTCATGTTACAACCAAAAATTGTAATATATTTTATTGGGGTTTTATGTAATAGACCAACACAAAGTGGCACATAATTGTCAAGTGGAAGAAAAATGATAAATGGTTTTCAACGTTTTCATTTTTTTTTACAAATACATTTTTGAAAAGTGTGGCGTGCATTTTTATTCAGCTCCCTTTACTCTGATACCCCTAACTAAAGTCTAGTGGAACCAATTGCTTTCAAAAGTCACCTAAATAATAAATATAGTCCATCTGTGTGTATTTTAACTCAGAGGTTTGTTAGAGAACCTTTGTGAACAAACAGCATCATGAAGGCCAAGGAACATACAAGACAGGTCAGGGATAACGTTCTGGAGAAGTTTAAAGCAGGGTTAGGTTATAAAAAAAAAATATCCCAAGCTTTGAACATCTCAGGGGGCACTGTTCAATCCATCATCCAAAATTGGAAAGAGTATGACACAACTGCAAACCTACCAAGAGCTGTCCACCTAAACTGGCAGGCTGGGCAAGGAGAGCATTAATAAGAGAAGCAGTCAAGAGGCCATTGTAACATGCAAGAAAAGATGCAGAGATTCACAGCTTAGGTGAGAGAATCTGTCCACAGGACAACTATTAATCATGTACTCCACAAATGTGGCCTATATGGAAGAGTGGCAAGAAGAAATCCATTGTTGAAATAAAGCCAAAAGAAGTCTTGTTTGTGGTTTGCGAGAAGCCATGTGGGGTACACAGCAAACCTGTGGAAGGTGGTGCTCTGGTCAGATAAGACCAACATTTGACTTTTTGGCCTAAAAGCAAAATGCTATGTGTGGCTGAAAACTAACACTGCACATCACCCTGAACACACCATCCCCACCATGAAACATGGTCATGGCAGCATCCAGTTGTGGGATGCTTTTCTTCATTAGGACCAGAGAAGCTGGTCGGAGATGATGGGAAGATGGATGGAGCCAAAAACAGGGCAATCTTAGAAGAAAATCTGTTAGTCTACAAAAGACTTGAGGCTGGGGCGGAGGTTAGCCTTCCAGCAGGACATGATCAAAGCATATTAATGTGTTAGCATAGCCCAGTGAAAGTCCAGACCTAAATTCAATTGAGAATCTGTGGCAAGACTTTAAAATTGCTGTTCAGACACTCTCTATACAATCTGACAGAGCTTGGGCTATTTTGCAAAGAAGAATGGGCTAAAAATTCACTCGCTAGATGTGCAAAGCTGGTAGAGACATCCCCAAAAAGACGTGCAGCTGTAATTGCAGAGAAAGGTGGTTCTACAAAGTATTGACTCAGGGGGGCTGAATACAAATGCACGCCACACCTTTCACATATTTATTTGTTAAAAATGTTGAAAACAATTTATAATTTTCCTTTCATTTTAGAATTTTGTGCCACTTTGTGTTGGTCTATCACAGGGGTCTCCAAACTTTTTTAGCCCAAGGGCCACATTGTAGATTTTACAAATATTCGTGGGCCGAAAAAATGTGTTCATTATAAATAATTGTATAAAATAAGAAAATAATCTCATCATAGCCTTGGCACACCTCTGTGTCCCCCATCAGAGTCTCCCACCCATATCTTTGTTCTCCATCAGAGTCTCATCATTATTAAGATAATAGAGAGAGGGAACAGAGGAGTGAGGAAAACGAAAAAAAAAACATAAATACACATATGTCTAATGTAAACTTTATCACTTACAATGTGAGGGGACTTAGTTCCCCACAGAAAAGGCATATGATCCTAAAGGAGATTGAAAGATTAGCTGCAGATATAGTTTTCCTCCAGGAGACACATATAACTGTTGACTCGAGAATTAGGCTGTACTCTCGGGCAGTCCCAGTATGGTATTATGGGGACTCCTCACAGAAAGGATCTAAAGGCGTAGCCATAGGGATAGGGAAAAACGTAAGCTTTAAAGTGGAAGATAGGATAGTAGACCCAGATGGCCGATATCTGTTCCTCAGAGGGGTTCTACACGGCAAACGATATACGTTGGCTAACGTATATTGTCCTAATAAACACCCCCAAAGGTATTTAAAGAAGATTTTGAATATGTTAATGGATTTTAAACAGGGTAATGTAGTACTAGCTGGAGATTTTAATTTTACCTTAGATCTTCACTTAGACAGAGTATCGACGGTCCACATTGGGAATAGTAAACAACAGCAAATAGTGAAAAAAATACTTTTTAATAGCCAGTTAATAGATTCCTGGAGAATCACTAACCCAAACAAAAGAGACTATACATTCTACTCTACAGTGCATAAAATGTACTCTAGACTAGATTATATAATGGTTGACGATTAATTACTAGAATATGTAAAGAACGCTGCGATAGGGGTGATGTCAATTTCAGATCACGCCCCAGTCTCAGTTAGAATGTACTTCCCAGAAGTTGAAGAGAGAAAGGGGACCTGGAATTTAAACAAGGAACTAATAGAAGATATAGACGTCTGTAATATAATAAGAACAGATATAGATGAATATTTTGTAACCAATGATACACCAGATGTGAGTACAGCCACAATATGAGAAGCCCACAAGGCCTGTATCTGAGGAAAATTCATCTCTCTAGGGGCGGGGAAAAAGAAGATAAGAGAAGCAAACAGAAATAAGATAATTGGAGAGCTACAAGACCTGGAAGCTAAACATAAAAACCCAAAAGATAATGAAGTTTACCAGGAAATTGTAATAAAGAGGTCCCAACTAAGAAACTTAATGGAAACAGAAACTAGGAAAACATTTAAAAATGTCTCAAAAGAAACGTATTTATGGGGTAACAAACCGGGGAAGTACTTGGCCAGGATCTCAAAGGAAAAAAGAAATTCAAATTATATAGAAAAAATAAAAAACCAGGAAGGACAGATGAGGTATAGGACTTCCGAGATTGCCGAAGCCTTCCGGACGTACTACACCACACTGTATATCATCAGAAAGAGGGAGACGCAAGAGGAGAAGGTTAATAGGGAAAGAAAAATTAGGGAGTACCTTACGGAAGCAAATTTACTAAAACTAATGCAAGAAACAGTGGAAACCCTGGAAGATCCAATTACACAAGCAGAAATTAGTCAAGCGATCCAGGACACACCCGGGGGAAAAAGTCCAGGCCTAGACGGATTTCCAATTAAATACTATAAAAAATTTAAAGACCTTCTGATCCCAGAGATGTGCACTTACTTTAATAAACTAGGTGAAACAGAAGAAGTAAGGAAAGAATCCCTTCTTGCCAATATCTCAATCATAGCTAAAACAGGAAAAGACAATACCCTTTGCTCCAATTATCGACCTATCGCATTATTGAATGCCGATATAAAAATTTTCGCAAAGATATTGGCAACAAGGATAAAGCCACATATGCCTGATTTAATAAACTCTGATCAGACGGGTTTCGTAAAAGGCAGAGAAGGGCGGGACAACAGCTTAAGAACGATTTTATTATTACAAGATGATAAAAAGATGAAACCCCCAGTCGTACTTATGTCATTGGACGCTGAAAAAGCGTTTGACAGAGTCGACTGGGGGTTTATGATGGACACTTTGAAAAGTGTAGGATTGGGACCCAGATATATGAAATGGGTGGGAAACCTATACAAGTCTCCAACGGCAAGAGTAAAGGTTAATGGGAGAGTATCGTCTGTGATAGACATGATGAATGGTACAAGACAGGGCTGCCCGCTCTCACCCCTCCTATATGTAATAGCTCTGGAGCCACTTCAGTGTAAGATAAGGAACAACCCAGACATAGGGGGGTTGAGAGTAGGAGAGGAGGAACATAAGGTGGCAGCATATGCCAACGATGTACTCCTATACGTGACCAAACCAGGTACATCTATACCAAATATATTAGAAGAAATAGGAAGATATGGGAAACTATCTAACTTTAAAATAAATCCAGTAAAAACAGTAATCATGAATATAGGAATAAAGACAAAGGAAGAGGCGGCCTTACATAAAGCATTCCTCTTCATGTGGGAACAAAAATCACTCACTTACCTAGGGATAAAAATAACCCTCAAAGTAGATGGACTCTACGAGGCTAATTACATTCCCTTACTTAATGAAATAAGACGAGACGTAAAAAATTTAACTAAAAGACAGATCTCCTGGATCGGGAGGATTAATGCATTTAAAATGATGGTCTTACCAAAGATAATATATAAATTTCAAATGCTCCCAATCAACGTCCCACAAAGTTTTTTTAAGGTACTAAAAACCATAATAACAAAATATATCTGGCAGGACAAAAAACCAAGAATAAGCTACGCAACCCTAACCAGAGAAAAAAAAAGAGGAGGATTAGCCCTCCTTGACATAAAAAGATACTACCAAGCTGCAATCCTAGTAAGACTAGTGGAATGGACAAATAGGAACACGTTAAAAAAATGGGCACAGATGGAAAAGAGAATAAGTAAGCAACAATTAAACACAATAGACTGGATCCCACCAAAATTTAGAAAAAGTAACACAGATTCACATAGTATCACAAAACAGGTTGTTAAGATATGGGATTTATTATGTAAACGCGAAAAATGGCAATATGATTCCCCACTAATTCCATTAGCCAATACAGATTTTTTTGCACCAGGGAATAGGACTAGAATGGGGAATAAATTAGGTAGTAATAGGTTGGGAGATATAGTTACACACAGGAAAAAAAAAAAAAGAGGAAATACCCACAGTCGAAGGGACTCAACAGATAACCGATTGGGAATACTTACAATTGAAGCACTTTGTTAGCACATTACCAGCACCAATAAGAGAGCACCCAGCACAGAACTCAATAGAAAAACTCTGCTCCACTGGAAAAACATTACAGCATGGAATTGCGGCTATCTATAAAATACTGTCAGTATTGGGATCAAAGGGGACAATACGAAGTGTAGAGGAATGGGGGAAAGTTATCGGTGAAAAGATCAAAGACACACATATGATTAAAGCTGTGTTTAATTATGCAAAAGATATTACATCAGTTGAAGCTAACTATAAATGTATGATGAGATGGCATTTGACCCCGGTCAAATTAAATAAAATACACCCAACCAACTCCCCCTTATGTTGGAGGAAGTGCAATCAAGAGGGGACAACATATCATGTCTGGCGGGACTGCCCGAGAGTCCAGGAGTACTGGAAAGAGGTACTTGAACTAATATAAGAAATCACAAGAGAAAAGATCCCTCTAGACCCTCTGACCTGTCTGTTTCATAGACAAGGGTTAGTAAAGGGAGAAAAAAAATATGGCTCGACATTGGTCCCGGTGTTGTTGAACGCAGCAAAGGGTTTAATCCCGAAATTTTGGCTACACCCTCAGACGCCACCACTAAAAGAATTGATACACCGGGTCGATCATATCTCAGAGATGGAGTATTTGAGAAGGGTCGACTTGGGTGACGAAGAGAAAGGAAGATGTGGAACGACCTGGAACCAATGGAGATCATTTAAAACAACTAAACAATTCCTTCATGTAACAGCAGAAACAGACAGGTAGACTCTCAAAAACGGAAGGACATAGGAGACCTGATCCGACAAGGTAAACGCCCAAGACGCAGGGAAGGGGGGGGTAAAAATAGGGGGGGGAGGGGGAAATAAAAGGGGGAAGAAAAGAGGGGGGAAGGGAAAAAAAAAAGAAAAAAAGGGAAAAGAGGCTGTGGGAAGATATCAAAAAGGAAATTAGGGACAGAGGGGGGCAACAGGAGCTGTTTCTCTATTTCCTCATACTCGTTGGTTTAATATTTTTTTTTTCTTTTATGTATGTCGAGTGATATAATGTTAGAGCTTGTCTCTGTATCTATACCTCTTCCCAAGGTTTAAGAGAAAAAAAAAAATAGAATAATAATAGAAGAAGAAAAAAGGAAAAGGGAAAGGGAAAAAAAAGAAAAAGAAAAAAAGGGAAAAGGGAGATAAATTAAATAAACCGAAAAAATTCACAAGTGATGCAAAACCGATGAGGAAACATGAAGGGCGGAACAAATATGAACTCTTCTTAGGCCTCTAACCTTCCGGTTAAGTCTGATGTGAAAAAAAAAAAAGAGTCTCATCATCATCAGTGTCCCCAGCAGAGTGTCCCCATCAGAGTGTACCAATCAAGAGTGTCCCCATCAGGAGTGTCCCCATTGGCTGTGTCCCCATTAGCAGTGTCCCCATTAGCTGAGTCCCCATTAGCAGTGTCTCCATCAGTGTGTCCCCATTAGCAGTGCCCCCATTAGCAGTGTCTCCATCAGTGTGTCCCCATTAGCAGTGTCCCCATTAGCTGTGTCCCCATTAGCAGTGCCCCCATTAGCAGTGCCCCCATTAGCAGTGCCCCCATTAGCAGTGTCCCCATTAGCAGTGCCCCCATTAGCAGTGTTACCATCAGAGTATCCCTATTAGATGTGTCCCCATTTGATTGTCTCCAATAGCAGTGTCCCTATCAAAGTGTCCCCATTAGCAGTGCCCCCATTAGCAGTGCCTCCATCAGCAGTGTCTCCATCAGCAGTGTCCCCACCAGAGTGTCCCCATTAACTGTGCCCAATCAGAGTGTCCCCATCAGAGTGTCCCCTTTAGCTCTCTCTTCATTAGCTGTGTCTCCATTAGCTGTGTCCCCATCAAAGTGTCCCCATCAGAGTGTCCCCATTAGCTGTCTCCCCATCAGAGTGTCCCCATTAGCTGTCTCCCCATCAGAGTGTCCTATACTGTACATGTAATCTTCTGCTGACTTCAGCACTCCTTCACCTCCCGACTCCCACCCCCTGTTACAAACACGCGGAAGGAAACAAACAGTGGGCGGGTAGCCGGGAGGTGCCGTGCTCATGACGTCACTGGTTGCTCGGACATCGGCGATCCCAACAGTCAATCCTAAAGCACAGAGTGCAGCATGGAAGGGTGTGGGGGAGCGACTTTGTTTGGAACCTGCCAGACATATATGCGATAACAGCAGCTACTGTTGGCAGAGTCTGGGTGAGCTGCGGGCCAGATAAAAGACACAAGCAGGCCGGATGTGGCCCGTGGGCTGGGGTTTGGAGACCCCTGTTCTATCACATAAAATCCCAATAAAACAAATACAAATTTTTGGTTGTAACGTGACAAAATGAGAACATTTTCAAGGGACATGAATACTTTTTCAAGGCACTATAGTTGCTAATACAGATTCCTCTAGATGAATATTGCAGCAAAGTCCAGTTGCAGGGGTCCCTGAGGGTGCTGCAGCATCTGTCTTGTGTCAGAGACCTGAAGACAAGATCTGAAGTCATGAGAAGATCCTCCATACAGCCTTGATTGAAGCTTCTCGCCGGCAGGAACTATGATGTGGCACTGGAACTGTCAGCCTATCTACTCTGCGCTTTAGTCCCTCCCCAATAGTTTCTATTCTAAGATGCAACCAGAGCTCTAAGGATATAATCCTGACGTGGCCCCCCGGATGTCTAACCTCGCTCAAGCCTGTGCTGGGTATCATGCACTAAGCTAAAACTAGCAAGACAATCCCAGACCAGAAGGAACATGGTTAACTAGCATATAAACAAAATAACAATAAACAGGTTCACCTACCAATATACTGGAAGGTGGCCACATGACATACAGTATCTCAGCTCTAGCTATCTGGCACTGTTCATGTGAAATAATAATTTTAATGACGAAGCTGAGATATTCTGTCTTATGGATTTAGATATACACTCAGCAGCATAATAGTCTCTTCTGAAATGGGGTTTACCAGGGGTTTTGGCTGAGACTTTCTTTCTCTCTCCACTTCCTTCTTCCAAGGCTTCAAAGCGAACAGCTCAGGGATAGGAAATGTATACATCATTTATTTACAGGCATTTACAAATTCAGACAAGGGTGGGCAACAGATGCCTACATGTGCTAATATACTCTGCAATAATGCAGAAAAGTGTGCTTTGGTGCTCAAAGCGGAACTTCACCCAAAAAAGGCAAGTTCTACTTTTCCTTCTTTCCCGCTTTCCCACCATTTTTTTTTCTTTTTTAGGGAACAAGTGCCTAGATTTGACAGGTACCTAGTCCCAGTTCTGGTTGCCTTACCTAGTCTAACCAAACAAAAGTTCTCCCCCGCCTCTTCCAGCAACCTCCTGGAACACATACTGTGGGTCCATTTCTCTCTGGAGCACAGCACGACTCGCACATGTGCAGTGGAAAGCCAGCTGTGAAGCCGCAGGAAGTCATAGCTGGCTTCCCACACTCATGATGGCAGTGCTGGGGACCTGAAGACCAGTGAACAATCAGCCTGGGTAAGGACATCAACAGTAAATGGAAAAAAGTGAAAGTGTTTGCGCTGTGAAAAAACAACAACACCACCGTGGCTGTAAATGTGAAAAGGGAATGCACAAAGTGCATATACAACGGCCCAAAAGGGGCAACCAGGAACAAGTGAGGGCAAGTGGGGTGTTGAAAGAACAAGATAGCAATGAATAAAACTGCAAACACTGAATAATACTGACAACACAGAAGTAATGGCACATAGGCAGGTGAAACAGTAATCCACAGTTCAAGTCACATGATGAATAATAAGTCCAGATACAAATGGATAAATGGAAAGATGAGAGAAAAAATCTAGAAGTGATGATCCCAGCAACCGAGTCTGTGAAAAGAGCACGCAACACACTTCAATGTGTAGCACACACCTCTTGTGGTCCTAGCAGCTCACCTCACAGCTAACACATATAGCCTGATAGATCCAGCATTCAAACCGGTGGTCTGGTCTTATGGAGAATGGTAATCTTGCAGGCCCCAATGGCAGGTGATGTATATGAGAGAACACAACAAGGAACAGATAGCGTGATATTGGCAGCAAAAGAAGCCTCTCATGCAATAGGTGTCGGATGCACTTACACAGAGTGGTGGGAGAAAGAGCCTATCTCCACGAGCAGCGAGCTCGTCAGTGTCCTGCTTCTCCTCTCTCTTTGGGTCTCCTGTATATCACACTGAGTGGTGCCAGATGACTCAGGCAATGGTAATGCAGAAAAGGAGAAGGGAAGGAGGGCACATCGCAAAATTTCAATTTAAACAGATTTATCATAAAAAAAACATCATAAAAAACTCACATTTAAGCAGATAAAACAATATGAAACATCCACGAGCGGCGAGCTCGTCTGCCGTACGTCAGGTGCTACAGTTGTCCAGCGCTCCAATTTGCAGTTTTATTCATTGCTATCTTGTTCTTCCAACACCCCACTTGCCCTCACTTGTTCCTGGTTGCCCCTTTTGGGCCGTTGTATATGCACTTTGTGCATTCCCTTTTCACATTTACAGCCACAGTGTTGTTTTTTCACAGCGCAGACATTTTCACTTTTTTCCATTTACTGTTTTTGTCTATTAAGGTAGAGCATCAAGTGTTTGCCGCAGTGCGCCCTCCACTTCCCCTTTCCATCCACCTCCTTCCCTTATTCACAGACATCGCGGGAGTTTTACTTTATTCAATGGGTAAAGACAACGCTGAATAACTGGACTGCTAAGTTCATGTTTATTTTAAAGTCAGCAACAACAGTATTTACAGTATAGATGCTGACTTTTTTTTGTCCACACTGAAGATCCTTCTTAAAGGGGTGTTCCAGCCAAAAATTGTGTTTATTAAAAGTCAGCAGCTACAAAAAGTGTAGCTGCTGGCTTTTAATAAACACTCACTTACCTGCTCCTCCGTTCCAGCGACGCGCCGACCGGGTCTCCGCTCCTCTCCCCCCCTCCCCGGCCGGCGTTTCCATCCCGACTATGGGCACCCAGCCGTGACAGCCTTCGGCTTCACGGCCGGGCACCCACTGCGCATGCGCGAGCCGCACTGCACATGCGTGCGCGGTGCGGCTCGCCGCTGATTGGACAGACGATCGCATGGGACCTGTCAGTGTCCCATGCGATCGCCTACAGGGAGGGGCTGGTGTAGGCGATTAAGCTTTATCGCCTAACCAGCCCCTCGGCGGAAGCAGGAAGTGGGACAGGAAGTCCCACTCCTCCTGAAGCCCCCACTCCCCCCCAAAAAAATTACATGCCAAATGTGGCATGTAAGGGGGTGTGGAGTGGGATAAGCGGAAGTTCCATTTTTGGGTGGAACTCCGCTTTAAGTATGGCAGTTCACAGAACAATACAATACCAAATTACCTACCACACTTACCAGCTAGCCAGCACAATAAAACAAGTCTAAACTGTTTCAACAATTTGTATTAGGTTTGCATTGTATGCCTATTTGCAAATATATGTGAAGCCGCACTGCCACGTCAAGGCCCCTCTGCAAAGTGCAGTCCCTAACACTACTCTAACGTAATTTCCAAATTAAGACATTTATGGCAATACATTTAGCAGCTAAACTAGTGCAAAAATGTTGATAAAACAGAGGTTTTTGTTGCATATATTTGCAAACATATGTGAAGATACACAGCACTCCCACAGCATAGCGTGTGGATCTACTTTATAGCTTGAACTTGATCACAGTGACACATCGCATAATCTTTTCTCAATCTTGGGTGCTCGTGGTGATACTATGGATGGTGTTTATAAAGTTCTGAAAGTTATTATTTTTACCATTTATTGTGAAAGTAAAGTCATATTATTCCAGTCAATATATTATTGCTGGTTTGTACACAACTAGTGGCAAAAGGAAAAAATAAATAAAAATGCTGGTCTCCAACCTTCCCTTATAGCCAGTCCAACAGATTTCCTGGGTCACCTCCATTTTGTCAGAGATCCAGTGAATCCATTATCTGAGATTAGTAATAGACAATAGAATGACAGGATATATATAAAGTTTATACACAAAACTCTACATTTCATTTCCAAGCAGCATGTAAATATAGTGGGAACAATTGTAAGCACCGAATTTCCCTCCGATTTCCTGGGTCACCTCCATTTTGTCAGAGATCCAGTGAATCCATTATCTGATTGGTAAGGGGCGATGATATTGTAAACAGCCTAGACTTCATACAGAAGAGCAGTAAAGGACAACACTTCTCTGAGCAGCAGGTAATTCCAACAAGAACAGGTACAATAAAGGTTTTGTACCAAAAGGAAAAGCTAGGCCGATAAAAAAGGAAAAACTATTGTCAAAGGGCTTGTGTAGACGGATTTTGGGCTTGTGCATATGATATCCGTTTAAAATTAGTTTAAGAGATTTCTGAATTTAATCTGAATTTATTTACAGGTGTATATGACCTGCAGTTGGCCTCCTTCTTACTTGCATTTGACCTGCTTCATACAGCTTTTGCATTCCTATAGATTTATTTGTGAATGCAAAACCCACCTGAAGTGAACAAAAGTCCCTCAACATATAATCCAAACTTGGGGATCACTAGAGTAATTCTGAGGTATAATAATAAAATGTAATAGCTTCCTCCATCCACCCTGCTGCTCCTAGTGTATTCTGACAGCTGCTGGTAATGGCCATCAAAATACCCAAACATCAGCTGCATCCAATCGTTGGTCCAAACATTTTTTAATGAAAGAAAGTTGGGTAAGAGAGTGGAGAGAGGGCCACACATGGAGACAATTTCAGCTGGCTCCTGATGAAAATCTACTAGTGTATGGACAGCTTAAATCACATAAAAAAAACAATAGAATAGAAATATAAACCCATACTTACTTTTCTGCCCACTGAGGGCGCATGTTGGTCATGCTGGCAAATTCAAAGACCATCATGTTTTTGTTTGATGGGAAGATGGTCTGTCCCTCATGCCTGTAAAAACATTGTGGTGGAATTTGGCCTTCTGAATTCAGGAAGTTGAAATCGTTCAAAGACTGCATCCATTCCCAGTTGTTTTCCCAAAGACACCTATAAAGAAATATGAAGGTTAGGGCGGGTTGTAGAAGACATAATAGAGCATTTTTTATATTGATGACAGTAAGAAGTAAATAACATATGGACCCATTTAATTAAGTAAGACGGGTAAACCATTTGCTGGGTTTCCACATGTTCATATTGTTAAAGCTAAATGGGAGTGATACTCTCATGTAAGAACTTGTCAGACCTAGATGGTAAAGAATGAAAAACGAAAACAATGTGCGTCAAAACCATTCCCCAGAAACAGAGAGTCCCAATGGATTTAACAGAAACGTACTTGTCGGCAGCTTCTTCGAACATTCCGGTGACTTCAATAAACTTGTTGCGGAGTTCATCATGGATAGCATCCAATTTTCCCCTATTGAAGAAGAAATGGCTGGGGATGTTATCTTAAGCCTTCATCTCCTGGAAGATGTTCATGGCTTGATTGTAGTCATCATTATTTTGTCTGAGACACCCGGAGAAGAAAATATTGGTAAGAAAGGGTTCAGAAAATGTAACAATAGGACAAGTAAAGAAGAAAGTAATTTATATTGTTTTAAAAACCCAACACATTCCAACACATTCCAAATATATGTACTAGAATGTCTAATTCCTCCCATTTGATAGGTCCCCTTTCATTGTCAAATTTACATTTCATAAAAGGTTACATCTAAACCACAAGAGACCAAAAGAGAAATGCAGTTCTGGGTGAATTTAGCTCTAAAGAGTCCATCCTACAACAGAGATTACAGTGATGGACTTTCCCTAAGTGATCAGACCAAATTCTTCAGCCAAGCTAAATCTTCTCAATTCTGCTCTAGTAAGGCTAAAAGACATAGGACAGAATATGTTGTAGAACTGAGGCTAAACTGGAAATTGTGGCTATGATGATGTGGATGACAGAGGAAGTCCAGAGAACAAATCAGGACACTGCAGGCCAAGAGTAGACTATAGGACCACTCTGAACTTTGGATACAGTGTCTATTTTAAAGGTGAATGTTAATGAAAACATTGGGGCAGATTCAGAAAGCATTTATACCAGCGTATCTATAGATACGCTGCGTAAATACTAAGAATAGCCGGCGTATCTTTTTTTGCTATTCAGAAAAGAAGATACGCTGGCTTTCTCCTAAGATACGAGCGGTGTAATTCGCTTACACCGTCGTATCTTAAGTTGCATATTTACGCTGGCCACTAGGTGGCGCTTCACGTAAATTATGCAAATCAGCTACTTACGCAGATTCACGAGCGTACTTGCGACGGCGCATCGTAGTTTACGTCGTTTGCGTTAGCGTTATAGCGGCATAAGGTTACCCCTGCTATAGCAGGCGCAGCCAAATTATGGACGTCGGGACCGCGTTGAATTGAACGTCGGTTACGTCGTTTGCGTAAATCGCTTGGGAATGGGACTCGACGTTAGTTACGTTCACGTCGTTTACATTGAGAAAAAAGCGACGTGATTTTGCGCATGCGCTGTCCAAAAAAAAGTCAATTACGTGGGGTCATGATTCATTTACATGAATCACGCCCTCACTTCAGAAATTTGAGTTGCGCGGCCTTACGCCGTGCACTTTACGCTACGTCGCCGCATATTATGGAGCAAGTGCTTTCTGAATAATAATATTTTTTGCGGCGGCGTAGTGTAAAGAGGAAACGCTACGCCACCGGAAAGATACATTTTTGTATCGGAATCTGGCCCATTGTCTTTATAAGATGTTCCCTGCATAATGCAGGTTGGCTTCAGAAACATCATTAATATAAATATATATGATCTAACTAACATCCAAACATCCTTATTTTCTATGACTGCCTTAAGGCTATGTATTGTGGGATGAAGTTGACAGAAAACTGAGTTTTCACTTACTTTATGAAGGTTGCAAATCGTTTATATACTGCTTTTTAACATGTTGCTTCTGGCAATGGCTGGACTTTATCTTTTCATTTTTATTGACAATTCACAAAGCTTTAATGTCTGAACAAGTGTGTTTTTTAGCCATATGACTGTAATGATCAAACCACATTGGCCATAGCCGAAAATAACTTAAATTTTGAAAAGGCGTATACTTATCCTGGTGTTAAAGCTTTATGAACCGAGAGCCATTTTATTTAGTGACCCAGTCACAAGGTTATCTGGGTCTGAAGACTTTTTAGTTTTTGTGACTACACTTTCCATTAAGAACCCAAAAATTTTTGACAAAATACTTACAGTTTGGCCCATTTTGGGTCCATTCCTGTAGCTTCACAAAAATGGGAAACCAGCTCTTCACTCAGCTGCTGTTGTGGCTGGCTGGTTGGTGGCTTCGGTGTAGTGGCCACTATCGGCTTATCGGCCTTAACAGGCTCATTTCTGATACTGAAAACAGAGAAAATATGTGTTATTATGGAATATTGAATGTCATGTATTATTTTTCAGTTTCAAGAGATACAAATCAAAATCTGGTTTACAGTCAGTTGGAAGATCACATCATTAATCGTAAAGTCCTCCCCTTGATACCCCGGTCAGGAGATTGGTCCCATGTTTGTAAGGAAAAGTCCAAGTTAATTTGCCTGAGACAAAGTAAGGCTGAAGGGCCCTGGGCTTGTTTTAGTGGTATTGGATTGACAGAATTTGAAATGCTTCTGTGATCATTCATACAGGATTACAGCGCTCTGGTGTCTAGATAAATCGATCAAAAAATACATCTATATGACCATAATGTTATGACATCAGATGAGGGTCCATATTTGTACATAGAAAATAACATAGAAAAAAAGTCTTACAATGAGTCCATCAGAAATAAGTCCAAGGAACTTGGCCGTCAGTATATCAGGTGTGAAGGTGATTGCAGAGGCTCAGGGCTGCTCTCTCCAAGAGCGAAGTCAGCTCAAACCATAAACAAAGGAAAAAACAAGAACAGAAAGCGCCGCTGAGTGAACTGCATTTAATTAAAATAACAATAAATATCCAACACTTACATCTAGAAAGCACATTGATGTAGTCTGGGGTGCTGGTGTAAGATCTTTAGTGAAGTCCAGAAACCAGGATAGATGCTGAAGGAGCCGTCAGTAGATGTAATTCAGATGCCTGCAGCGGGGGGGGGGGGGCCGAATAAGCCGACTTACACCTCCGCACACAAGCGTTGCTAAGCTGTCAGCTCGTCCACTGGTCTGTGACGTCACTGAGACGGTGGCCGAGGAGGGACACAACGCGTTTCAGACCATGCGCTGTTTGAATAGACCTGCGCGCTCCTTCGTCAAGTGTGGTTGAGAGGAAAACTAGGAGATGTAAATATACTTATCACATGGTAGTTCACCAACCAATAGGGGAGCTAGAAATACAAGCAACTTGAGGAGACTATTTAAAACTTGATACAACATTAAAAGTAAGAGGATTTAAAGAGGAAAATTTCCGCATTTCCGGAGGAACATATGTAATAGTAAAAGCATGCAAAAACATGTATTACCTTTATCAAAATATGTGATGTGGGGGATTAATCACGCTATAATTTTAAAAGCATATAAAAACATATATTACCTATATCACAATATGTAATGTGGGGAATTATTCACGCTCTAATCTCAAAGTAGCAGGATGCGCACAGCGCTATACTGTATAATAGAATACTAAAGGAAATCATGTAACATAAATATATTTATTTATGTTTTCCCGCAGGGGTACGCGCCGGAGTGCGGCTCTACTGCGCATGAGCGGAGATCGGTAAACAGGGCTGGATCCCTGATAATGCCCCCCCCCCAAGGGGCGGACTCCGGACGCCCAAACTGGCCATCAACAGGCCATCAACTCCGGGTGTTCTTGATGAAAGGCACGGATTAGGCGTGGGGCATGTAGATTCCTAGAAGGTTCCCAGGAATTGTCCTCCGGGGGGTACCCCTTCCATTTGACCAGGTAATGGAGTTGCCTTCCCCTCTTTCTACAACTCACGATGGACTCCATTTCGAACTCCAGTTCCCCCTCAATCTCCATTGGTGGAGGTGGGGGTTCTGCCCTCCCATTAAAAGGGTCCGGAACGACAGGTTTAAGGAGGGAGGAATGAAAAACAGGGTGGATCTTGTAAGAGTCCGATAGGGCAAGTTCAAAGGCCACGGCATTGATTTTCTGTCTGATCCTAAAAGGACCAATGAACCTTGGACCAAGTTTTCAAGAGGGCACAGGTAATCTTAGGTTGATGGCGGAAAGCCAGACCTCCTCCCCGATTTTAAAGGCTGGGCACTCCTTTTTCCCTCTATCATAAAATCTTTTATAGTCCTCCTGGGCCTGTCGCATCATCTCCTGAAGCTTCAGAAAATTTGACTGGATAGTTGTTAGATGCTCCTGAACAGCTGAGACAGGTATCTCCGGGAGAGCATCCGGAAGAAAGGATGGGTGAAACCCAAAGTTGGACCAGAAGGGGGTCTGGTTAGTGGTAGAGTGAACAGAGTTGTTGTAGGAAAACTCTGCAGATGGTAGCAGGGACGAACAGTCGTCTTGAGAGGAAGAACAGAAGCATCGCAGATATTGCTCTGGTTCGTCCACTCTGTTTGGCCGTTGCTCTGGGGGTGATATGCCGACGAGAGGCAGCTCTTAACTTCCAGGGCTTTACAAAGTTCTTTCCAGAATCTGGATGTGAATTGGCTGCCCCTGTCGGAGACGATGCTCCTGGGTACCCCATGGAGCCTGACAATTTCTTTGAAAAAAGTCCTGGCCGTTTCTGCCGCAGAGGGAGTACCTACCACGGGCAAGAAATGAGCCATTTTAGAGAGTCGATCCACCACGACCAGGATTGAGGTGAAGCCTCCGGACGGAGGCAAGTCCACGATAAAAACAGAAAAAAACCCACTAGGGGTTGACGCTGCGCTAAAAAATAATACCAATGATAAGGTGAAAACGTGAGCAGCTGGCACAAAATCGTGTACAACAATCAATAAAGCATAAAAAATAAAAGAGAGTGCAGCGCTAAATTATTAGGAAAGTTAATATGATACCACATTCATGAATAAATGAAGTAAAAAAACTTGTGAAACAACATTAAACACACTCTTGCTGGAAAAACTGAATCAGCATAAAATGTTCAAGGATCTAGTATTAAAGTCCGGTGATGATCGTGAAGGGGTTAACAAAGACTACCAATACCAGCAATCATATGTGATATGAAACTGAAAATATAAGGTATAAGTGGAAAAAGAGAACCTCTAACGATAAGCTAGAGAGATCTAGTAGTAAAGTCCAGTGTTGATCTTTGTGATAAAAATAAAAGTGAAGAAAAGTTGGCCAGATGAAGTCCAATACCCATCAGATGGAGAAGGGGAGAAAACACCATAAATTCGTGAGGTAAGAAATGCCTGCTTACCGAAAAGAAAGACTGTTTTACACCAGTCTTATGAAGCACAGGGACATCCGGTCTCCCCAAGACCATTCAGCATGAATCCCAACTAGCTCTCAATGATGGCTCCGAGGTGGGTACCTGGTAAAAATAAAAACACTGCAGTAACTTACTTTTCCTTTCCAATGGCCAATAGGTCTCACCGCATGATGTGTCTCCTGGCTGTGCTGATTCAGTTTTTCCAGCAAGAGTGTGTTTAATGTTGTTTCACAAGTTTTTTTACTTCATTTATTCATGAATGTGGTATCATATTAACTTTCCTAATAATTAAGCGCTGCACTCTCTTTTATTTTTTATTTTTTAAGTCCACGATAAAGTCCATGGAAATTTCCGCCCATGGACGTTTCGGAATAGGTAAGGGCTTGAGCAATCCCCAGGTCTTAGTGTTAGGACCCTTGTTTCGTTGGCAGCGGGTGCATGATGCAACATAAACTTTACAGTCCTGTCTCCACCTAGGCCACCAAAATGAACGAGAAATCAGTTCACCAGTCTTCCATGCCCCAAAGTGTCCTGCTAATTTATGATCATGGAAGGTACTTAAGACCAACCGTCTGGCTTCCGTTGGTACAAAAATGTTGCCCCACGACCAAAGTAAGTCGTCACGTTTTTCCAAC
Source organism: Rana kukunoris (assembly GCA_029574335.1). Classification (NCBI taxonomy): domain Eukaryota; kingdom Metazoa; phylum Chordata; class Amphibia; order Anura; family Ranidae; genus Rana; species Rana kukunoris. The sequence continues at coordinate 231,458,236 of CM056052.1, forward strand.
GCCTCAGCTTCCGGATCGGGACACTGTCTGTAGGCCGCCTTAAGAGAGTTTAACAAGTACACTTGGGAAAGCAGGAGAAAATTCCGGGATGACAGGATGGTACTGGGTTCTGCAGTGCAAGGAGTTTCGGGGAACATCCTGGAGAGGGCATCCGCTTTTCCGTTTTTTGAGCCAGGTCGGTAAGAAATATGGAAATTGAACCTTGAGAAAAAAAGAGCCCACCGGGCTTGCCTGGGTCTTAAGCGTTTTGGTGAACGTAAATATTCAAGGTTCTTGTGATCCGTGAAGATCATGATGGGATGAGCCGCCCCCTCCAGTAGGTATCTCCATTCTTCTAGAGCAACCTTAATGGCAAGCAGCTCCCTGTCTCCCACATCATAGTTTTTCTCAGGAGAAGTTAGCTTCCGAGAAGCGTAGGCCACATGATGTAGCAGAGCCTTCGCCCCTTGTCTCTGTGATAAGATGGCCCCGGTGGCCGTCTCGGAGGCATCTACCTCCAGAGTAAAGGGTTATGTTGGATCCGGATGTCGCAGGACCGGTGTGGAGAAAAAGGAGGATTTAAGCCCCTCGAAGGCTTCCTGAGCCTCTTGTGACCACTGGAAGCGACTACCTTGTCGAGTGAGCTTAGTAATGGGTGCTACAATGGAAGAGAATCCAACGATAAATCGTCTATAGAAGTTGGCAAAGCCAACGAACCGCTGCACCCCCTTCTTGTCGACCGGGGCTGGCCACGCTTGAATGGCCTTCACTTTTTGCGGGTCCATGGCGACCCCACTGGTGGAGATAATGAATCCCAAGAAATTGTACTGAAGTCTTCTCGAATTCACATTTTTCTGCTTTCGGGTAAAGTTTATGTTCTCTCAGTATGGCAAGGACCATTTTGACATGGCACCGGTGTAATTCAATGGAGGCTGAAAAAATCAGAATATCGTCCAAGTAAACGACCAAAAAATCATCCAGATGTTCACGGAAGATGTCGTTAACGAGATGTTGGAAGGTGGCTGGGTCATTACAGAGCCCGAAGGGCATCACAAGGTACTCAAAATGTCCGAATCGGGACCTAAAGGCTGTTTTCCATTCGTCCCCCGACCTGATCCGAATGAGGTTGTAAGCGCCCCTCAAATCTAGCTTAGAAAAAACTTGAGCTGACTGGAAGCGCTAAAAAAGTTCTGGGATGAGGGGCAGCGGGTACCTGTTTTTGACAGTAATTTTATTGAGTTCACGATAGTCAATGCAAGGTCTCAACGCCCCGGCTGGAGAGGAAGACGGGCGGATGAAGTGTTTCTCAAGATTCTCATAAATATAGGCCTTGAGGGCGTTCAATTTAGTCTCGGATAACGGAAATATACGGCCGAAAGGGACTTTGGATCCAGGTAAGAGGTGAATAGGGCAATCGTATGGCCGATGAGGTGGGAGGTAAAATAGACGGAGGGGACGGGCAGAGGGTTTTCCGGTGGGGTTGTTATAGCGGAGCAGATGGTGACTGGAGGTGGAAAGCAATTCTGGGCGCAGTATGGAGATGTGAAACTGACTTCTTTCTTTAGCCAATCAATACAGGGTTGATGCGCCTGTAACCAGGGGAGGCCCAGAATGATAGGGAATAGAGGAGATGGAATAAGGTCAAGACATAGGAATTCTCGGTGGCCTGAGTCTGTGGTGGCACAGATAGGTTGGGTCTCGTGAGTAATGAGTCCGGATCGAGGCAGCGACCCGTCGGCCAAGTGGATCTGTAGCTGATGGTCTTTAATGCAAAGTGGTACATGCAGCTTCTGGGCCAGGGTGGAATCTAGGAAGCAGCTGCATGCTCCCGAATCAACAATGGCCGGAAGACGGGTTGCCCCTGCTGGTAACTGTAGAGAAATAAAAACGACAACATGAGTCTGAGGAAAATTAGAAACATGGTAATTGTAAGCAGGTGGCGACTTTGACTTACTAGGTCTTACGGGGCAACTGCGGAGGAAGTGGCCAGCCCCTCCGGAGTACAGGCACAAGTTGGCTTGGCGCCTTCCTTGTCTTTCCTCGGTGGTGAGAGGAGCTCGGACCAGCCCGAGCTGCATCGGCTCAGGGTCAGGAAAAGTGGTAACTGGAGAAGCCGCTGGAGGCGGTGGGGCTGGAGAAGGCCTTGGAGGTATCCAGGTGGAGCGCGTGTTTTGAAAACGCTCGGAGCGCCGCTCTCGCAGGCGCCGGTCTAGTTGGGTAGCGGATTGGATCAAACCGTCTAGCGTAGCCGGGGTCTCTGTCCTCGCCAGCTCATCCTTGAGGGCCTCCGCTAGCCCCTGACAGAACTGGTACTTCAAGGCGGCTTCGTTCCAGCCCGTGTCGGCCGACCATTTTCGGACCTCGGCCATGTAGTCCTCCACGGGTCTTCTCCCTTGAGCCAGGTTATGGAGGATGGCTTCGGCCGTGGCTGTGCGTTGTAGATCGTCGTATAACTTGGCCATGTGCTCAAAAAAGGAGTCAATCGAGTCCAGGATTGGGCTTCTTTGCTCCATCAAACTGTGCGCTCATGCTTGCGGCTCCTCGGCCAGGAGGGAAATCACGAACCCCACCTTCACGGGTTCAGAACAAAAGGTCCTAGGTTGGAGGGCCAAGTACAAGGAGCAGGCGTTCTTGAAGGCCCGATATTTTCTTCAGTCGCCCGCAAATCGCTCAGGGATGGGAACCCGAGGTTCTGGCTGAGTCATAACCACAGCCGGGGCAGAGGAAGCTTGAGAGGTAGCAACCCCAGAGGATGAAGCCACAGATGGGGACATGGGCCCAGGCGGGTTGGCCAGTTGTTGGAGGCGGCCATCAATTTGCAAATATCCTTCTTGGAGCTTTTGAACTGCCTCGGTGAGAGCGGAGACCTGTTGGCAAAGGGTCTCAAAGGGTGAGCGCACCCTGTCGGCTTCGGACATCTGGCTGGTTTGTACTGTCAGCCTGCGTACTTACCAAAGCCGAGATGCCGAGGGTGGCCCACCATTGCGACCCCTGGAGTTGGGACAGGGGAGGTAGGCCCCAGGAGGCACCGGCGCCAGCGAGGTCCTGGTTGGTAGCTGGGATTCTGGTGAAGACTTGAACTGGTGCCCCTACTGGTGGCGGTGAGCAGAGCAGGCAGCCTAGGAGGCACAGGACAGGTGAAGGGCAGGTAGTAGAGACTGTACTAAGCAGCAGTGATGCAGGTAGCCAAGTGGTACTGAGCAGGTGCAAGCGGGTGAGACTGAAGACGGGTCCGGGAAGCAAGCCGAGGTTCAGGGGTTAGAGAGAGCAACAAGTCCAAAGCCAAGCCAGAGGTCGGGGGGGGGGGTGGAGAAGACAGCGTATCCAGGAACAAGAGCCAAGGTCAACTTCAGAGAGAGAGTCAGTGGTTCAGGTAAAGCGGCAGAGAGTCCAAGCACAAGCTGAAGACAAACCAGCAACCCGCCATGAGACAGGAGCTGGCTTAAATAGCCTGGTCAGGCCTCCGATTGGTTCTGGGGGGATGCGCGGCCGTGTGCGCGCCCGTGCGAGCGGCCGTGTGCTCGCTGTGCCGCCGGACCGCGCATGCGCGTTTCCGGCACGGGTACGCGCCGGAGCGTGGCTCTACTGCGCATGTGCGGAGATCGGTAAACAAGGCTGGATCCCTGACACCTATGGAGGGAGGGGGCAGAGAGTTCCATTGTTCCTTGAGTACTCACCAGTTTGTAATTAGATATAAACCAAGAGATGTACCATTAAAGCTGTTATACTTGACCCTTCAAAACGTAGCCCCGTCTCGTTTCTTGAAAGGGCATGGGATATTTATTCCGTTCGTCTTACAACTGGACCTGACTTTCCCTTTGGCTCTCGTGGATGAGCTTATACCGGACTTACTTATATAGCAACTTGCCAGGGAAAAGGACGTCTCCAACGGCTGATACCCTCTCCCTACTTGGGTAGCCGTTACAATGCCTTTTTATGCATTGAATTTCACTTTTTTCCTAAATGGTTCAGCCATGGCTTGGAAATTGGAATCATACTTTTCAATAGCGCTGCTGCCAAACAGGTCATCTACAACATAACAGGCTATGCTTTTCAGTACTACATTTGTTTTATCTCATTTATTGTGAAAATATCCTGTGCAGGTGGGAAGGCAACTCCTTTGTGGATACACCAATACCTTCCCTGCAGTATACTACAAAGCATAGAACTGTCTTAGTCTAGCTTCATTTGTCAACTTCCTGACATGGTATTTAGAACTGAAGTATTTGGAACCCGAACAGTGTCCAAGAGATATATTCCAGGACAGGCATTTAATTTTTTGTTTCTGGGGTCCCGCCAAATACACAGCTTACTTGTTGATGTTTTCTAAATTATGACTATTAACCACTCCAATACAGGGCATTTTCACCCCCTTTCCTGCCCAGACTAATTTTTAGTTTTCAGCACTGTCGCAATTTGAATGACAATTGCACTGTCATGCAACACTGTACCCAAATTAAATGAAGAGCGACAATTTAAAAAAAACCAATATGTTTTACTTTTTTATTTAATATCACAATTTAACAAAAAAAAATAAAAAATTTCCTCAGTTTAGACCTATATGTATTCTTCTACATATTTTTGGTAAAAAAAAATTGCAATAATCGTTTATTTATTGGTTTGTGCAAAAGTTATAGCATCTACAAAATAGGGATAGATTTTTTTTTTACTAGTAATGGCGGTGATTTGTGATTTTTATTGTGACTGTGACATTGCGACGGACAGATCGGACACTTTTGACACTCGTTTTTGGGACAATTCACATTTATACAGCGATTAGTGCTATAAAACTGCACTGATTACTGTGTAAAGTTGGCTGTCAGGGAAGGGGTTAACACTAGGAGCGAGCAAGGGGTAACTATGTTCCCTGGGAGTGATTCTTACAGTAGGGCGAAGGGACTCACAAGGTGGAGGAGACCGATGGGTGCTCCTCTGTACTGGGAACACACATCGATCTCCTCTCCTCTGACAGGACTTGAATCTGTGTGTTCACACACAGATCCATGGTCCTGCCGTGATTGCGGGCAATCGCGGATCCACGGTGGACATCGCGGCTGCCGGGCGCACGCACGGCCCAGCAAGCTCAGGACATAATATGATGTCCACCCGGAGGGGGGAGGGTTCCTGCCGATGTCATATTACTCGGTAAGGAAGTGGTTAAATGTACTAATTCTGTGGGCTCATCAACTAAAAAAAAAAAAAAAAACATTTTTTTTTCTTTCTTTTACAGCTAATAGAACACACACTATTGGGCTGAAGTGACCATGTTGCTAATATATAAAAAAAAAAAACTGCAAAAGAAAACCTTTTATACTCATCTATCCCACAGCCAATTCCTTGTGTCTTTATTCTGTTCAAGAGCTACAACCTCTGGCAGAATCTTCACATCTGACACGCTACAAACTCACTTTTGGAAGACTATAATTATCAACAAAATACTGTATGTTTGAACTCCAAACAGTATCTGAGTCCCAGCACCAACAAAGTAACACTTCAACTTCTGTTTGTTGTCTTTGTAGGGACGAATCAAAGTGCTTGTGCCGTTCAAATTTAATTGCTCTACAACATTTCAATTAAACCTGTGTTAAGTATACACACGATCAGAATTTCCGACGAGAAAAGTTTGATGTGAGCTTTTGGTCGGAAATTCTGACCGTGTGTAGGCTCCATCAGACTTTTTCTGTCGGAATTTCCGACAGCAAAAATTTGATAGCTGGTTCTCAAATTTTCCGACGGGAAAAGTTCGTCGGAAATTCCGATTGTCTGTATGCAATTCCGACGCGCAAAAAAATTCCTACGCGTGCTTGGAATCATTGAACCTATTTTTTCTCGGCTTGTGATACGTGTTGTACGTCACTGAGTTCTTGACGTTTGGAATTTTGTGTGACCTTGTGTATGCAACACAAGTTTGAGACAAAATTCAGTCGAAAAAAAAAAAAAATGAACGGTTTTCCGATCATGTGTATGTGGCATTAGAAGTATCATTACCGTATATGATTTGTCTACATTTTTGTTTACACTTTGGATGGTATTCGATAAACTTAAAAATGTCCTGTCTGCTACTGCATACAGATTGCAATCATGACAAAGCTCCCATACTTGGAAAGTGCGCTGTACACTGTGCATTCTCGTCTATGATCTTTCCCAGAACAGCTATGGTGTTGTGCCTTTTTTATGACAAGAATTTTCAGAACACACCCAAGGACAAGTTTATTAGATTAGATTGTAATTAATAGATCACCAGTTACCTTTTGTCTAGTCACAAAACTTCTACATTACTGAACCTGGTTATAACTTTCCTGAGAAGATGAACAACCCAAGAGCTCCCCATAGCTCAGGTCTAACAGAGACAGAATATCCCAGTATTCTACTCATCTTCTCCATCCAGTAACTTTTTTCCTCTCTCTACACTCAAGATAATGTTTTTTTTTCATAAAGTATGTTTCCTAGATAATAGGAAAAGCTCCCCAGTGGCGTAACCAGAGTTATGGGCGCCCGGGGCAGAACTTTTTTTTTCGCCCCCTCCCCCATCTGCCGCAAAATGGTGGCCATGCCATCAAATGCAGCCACTGTGTCATCAATTGTCACCACTGTGCCATGCCATCAAACGCAGCCACTGTGCCATGCCATCAAACGCAACCACTGTGCCATGCCATCAAATGCAGCCACTGTGCCATCAAACATAGCCACTTTGCCATGCCATCAAACGCAGCCACTGTGCCATGCCATCAAACGCAGCCACTGTGCCATGCCATCAAATGCAGTCACTGTACCATGCCATCAGACACAGCAACTGTGCCATCGATTGTCATCACTATGACATCAATTGTTACCATTGTGCCACCAATTGTCACCACTGTGCCACCAATTGTCACCACTGTGCCCATCAATTGTCACTGTCCAGACATCCATCCACCTCGGAGCTTTATATTATAACCTGCTGGGACTTGTAGTTCTCCATCGACTCCTGGGGCTCAGGTGCATGCGATCCACCATCTTTGTTCAGTTTTTCTCACTGCTGGGACTTGTAGTCCCATAGATGGTGGATCGCATGCACCTGAGCCCCAGGAGACAATGAAGAACTACAAGTCCCAGCAGGTTATACATACCATAAGGCTCTGAGGTGGATGGGTGTGGATTGCATGCACCTGAGCCCCAGGAGACGATGGAGAACTACAAGTCCCAGCAGGTTATAATATAAGGCTCTGAGATGGATGGGTGTCTGGACATCCATCCACCTCGGAGCCTTATATTTTAACCTGCTGGGACTTGTAGTTCTCCATCTTCTCCTGGGCTCACAGTGCATGCAATCCACACCCATCCACCTCAGAGCCTTATTGTATGTATAACCTGCTGGGACTTGTAGTTCTCCAATCTCCATCTTCTCCATGAGCCCCAGGAGAAGATGGAGAATTACAAGTCCCAGCAGTCTTACTAAAATGACAGGCTCTGAGGTGGATAGGTGGGGATCAGGCAGTGTACCCCTTTAGATTTACACCGACCCCGGCCCCCCGTTTCTCTCTCTCCCCTGCGGTACAGGAGAGTGTTTTGCTTACCTTGCTGGCGATGGAGAAAATCAAACTTGCCACCGCCGCCGCGCTGTAAACACGTGTTCCACAGCCAATCAGCGCAGCACAGAGGTACATCGCCTCCCACTCCACCGCCCGCCAATCGGTGCTCCTGTGCCGTTATCTGTTTTTTTTTCAGCCCTCCCGCCTGGTTGGCTGGTGTTTCCCGCCACTCCCACATCAAGGGAGACAGTTCCACCAGCTAACCAGGCGGAAGGGCTGAAAAAAAAACTCTTCGCTCACCGCCACCGGGTGTACCAAGATGGCCGACCGCTCTGGAGCTAGGCCAAAGCCGTGGCCTTTCCTAAGGCGGTGGCGGCGGTGGTGAATCTGTGGATCTGTGCCAGGATTTCGCCCCCCCGCAATTTTTCACCCGGTGCAACAGCCCCCCCCCCCCCCCCGCTACGCCAGTGAAGCTCCCCCATTGGGGTTTTTAAGCAGCAAATGGCATAAAGTAGTAAAAAAGGGGACTGTAAATAAAAAAGTAGAAAATGTTTATTGATACGTTGGAAATTGTAAAAATTTGCTCTGGTGTGACATACAATGTGAATATATACATACAGAAGAGTAAGAAAAAAAAAGAATGACATAAAAGAACATAAATGGTATACAGATATGTCAGACAAGGTCTTGACGTGTTTCAACCGAATGGCAGGGTCTTCTTCAGAGGAGCTAGAAGGTGCTACTGCAACAAAAATAAAAAAATAAACATATATGGTTGCTACAATGTATTGCAGAACAAGTATCTATTCACATAGTTGTTACATATATAACTACCTACTTGCTGTATGTAAACATTGTTGTGCTTCAACCAGAGACTGTTTAAAAAACTCCAAGAATGGACCCCAAGGCAGTGATCTTCCACACAGGAGGCAAAGCACCAGAGAGACCCGTGGAGTGTGGTGTCTCCATTCGCAGCTTACAGTAGCTCACAATATATGTGGGGAAAGGGATGGCAGACCAAGTCCAGACCGACGAGGGAAGGGGATCCCGGCGGGACAGCCAATGCAGGGACACCGAGTATGTTTCCTATATGCAGGTGGTTTCACAAATAAATGGGTCTTGGTATTAAATATTATATTGCCTTGGTAGCTAGGATGAAAAAAAAAAAACATTGATTCTCTTCTGGGGTAGGCCTTTAACATTTTCTACTGTCCACTTTACAGCAGAATCTTGTACTCTGCAGGATGGTGTTGCAGAGTATGCATGACATTTGTTTGTTATTTTAAAGTACGCCAGCTAGATCATGTTGGGTTGAACATTACTCCATCTGTGTACTGCTATCACTGTTTGCAGGTAACATCTTTGCATGGGGTTCAGCAAGTCACCAACTGTGTCTTTGGAATATGTGCTTCATGATTCTGTCATGGCTGCGCTATGATTCTTTTATTTTTTGACTAGGTCCTACCTTGGTGATATGCATCAACACCAGTTGTCAACACTTGGGCAAACCTGAGGACTGAAGGTTGAATGCAATGGGCAGTAAAACCCATATTTTATTGCAAAGGTTTCTTTTTGGTGAAAATTGGACTCCAAGAGTGGAACACACACTTTACAACTGTAAAATTTTGATTATTGAATCTATCTATACTGATGATAACAGTGACTAGGACAAATGATAGGGAACATCTACTCAATGGGGACAGAGACAGTAAAGGAAACCTGACAGAGATTCTAAACCTATTGAAACAAAAAAGGTTTTAGCTATACTTTAATGGCAAGTAGAAAACAAAGTATTTAAATTAGAAAACCTGCTATACATTCCTTGAGCTATTAAATGTTATGCTTTCAATAACATTTCGATAATAATAAACACCACTTCTGTACTGTTAATAAGGCTAATGTGATAATTTTGTAAATTTGCTGCATATTTCTTGTGTGTGATAGTGTGTTACATTTTAAAATTATGTTTTCCTACTTTTTCTGGTTGAAATACATCAACCCAATATTCAAAATGGTGGACTGGTTACATATATACATCGTTATTGTGTATTTTACTTAGATCAAACGGCAATATATTGTTCCAGGATGAACATGGAACCTAGATTCTACTAAAAGCTGTTCGCTTTTATGGGTTACACAAGCCGTTGCTTCTACGGGAAGTTTATTTTTAAATGTATATAATAATATAATGTTCTATAATTTGTTTACTTTTAGTAGCAAAATATATTGAACATAATATGTGGTTTCCATATTAACTAGAAAAAAAACAGAGGGAACAGTTGTATAGTATAATAAAAATGGTCTATGGGCACCATCCTTAATTTTAATCAAGACCAATATCATTCGGCCCATTAGGCTTCCAGGAAGGATGAGGGTACACGAAAATAGGGTTCTTATTGTACCTCACAGAGACAGAAAAAACACAAATAAAATCAATAACAGATTATTAAAAAGATTAAAAAGTGCACTAGTAAAGACTATTAGCCTGTGTAAAACAAATATGTAATTATAGTTGTTCATGTGTTATGTTATCAGGTACCTGGTAGAAAAGCCTGACACAATGAAGAAGGCCTCTCTTACTCCTCTGACTAGGAGGAGTACAGAGTGCCACGAGTGCCTATTGGTTTTGCTAGCAGCAGGGCTGGATAGACTCTCTGGATTAAGCAGGAGTAGACCATAAGTAGACCACAACAGAGAAAAAAGTGCCAGATGGATGCCAGTGAGCAGGAGACAAAAGCAGGCTGGCACTGCCTACAGCAGATAGGTACAGGCTGGAAGATGACAAGCGGTGAGCAGGCACTAGAGGAAAATAGGCAGAGGCCCACAGAAGGCAGTCCAGCAGCAATGGGGACAGTCAGACAAACTGGGTCATACATAAGCAGATGGATCAGGTGCATATGTGTGGGCAGAAGCGAAGTCAGGATACAGGCTGAGTCAGTAACAGATCTGTGGAGCAGTGGCAAGGGGCAAAGGCAGAAGCATGGTCAGAGGCACGCAGGGGTCGGTGCAGGTGATGTTCTGAAGTAGTCAAGACAAGCTGGGTTGTAACAGTAGCCAGATGCAGCGTAACAGGTTGCAGGTATGCATGGGAACGCTGTAGACAGGACAGCACTGAAGCATAGCACAGACACAGTTTAAATAGCCCGCTTGGTGCCAATGTGAGCAACAGATGCACGCCTGTAAGCAACAGAAGTGCAAGGATGTGCATGAATATGCACAGTGTGCGTGTATGAGCATCTGCACATTTCCTATGTGCATGTAAAGGAATTAGCAATTTATTTCTTTACTCAGGATCCACATATATACCTGGTTATCCGTTCTTAACACATGATTATACCCTATATGAGAATTAAAGATTACCACCAAGACTCAAGGGCAAGATCAAGGATCTGATACTGAGAATCAGGAGGATACTGACTGAGGATCAAGATGGCAAACCAACAGCTGACCCCCATATACAGATATATAGGATTATTCATGCCCAAAGATCACTATGCACATGACACATCTCCTCATATCAAGTCCCTAAATTAAATGGTCCCCCCTAAATATAACTAACAGACTACAGTCCCTCAATTCAAGACAAAAAATTTGCAATATTAAATATACAGTAGAGGAATGAGGATATGCACTTTGTTACAACAAAACAGGGCACCAATTAGTCTAGACCTTTTCTTTAAATGAATACTAATCTGTATTATTAAAACCCAAACATTGCTTGCCAAACCCATCTGAGCTGCTTCTTTAACACGAATCAAAAGTAAAAAGAAATGCTTATGTACTAAAGCTCTTAACAAGTTCACAGTCTTGCATATAAAAAGTTAGATCTGCTCCCTCATTTAGCTTTACCAGTCTGAGCCTGACAATTCAGCCTGATCTTACATTTTCTGATGCGTGAGTGTGAATATATCTCTTTTCCAAAGCAACCCTTGTCTCTTTTTTCTTTTCCACTGTTCATTGAACTCACTGCCATATAAATATAGCTGAATGAACAAATTATGAGGGTACCATTATATATACATGTATGTGGAATGGAAAGGTTCACTTTTAAGTCAAATAAACCATTACTTGCTACTTTAGTTCCTTTTAATTTTTCTTTTATATTTACTGTTTTAATACATATGGATAAGTATAAGCTTCTCCCAGTACAGACGATATTCTTTTCCTTTATTACCCATTCAAATGTATTGAGGTATATAACAATTCTTTCATACAGACTTTGTTACAGGCTTTAATATCTGTGTTCTTCTAATTAAAAGTAAAGTTAACATTTCCTTCATATATTTTTTGGATTCACTTCATAAAGTGTGTTGACAAAAGCAACGGCATCACATCCAGGAGGACTAATGCATTGTTCTTCAGGTCAAAAATGTAAACTGTTTGTAAATTGATGTAGATAACAGAGCAGCCCCTGCAACTTACATCGCAACTTCCCAAGCCTGTAAATGTTGGGGCTGAATCAGGTCTATTTGCAGTTAGCTCAAGGTTACCCAGCTGTCCTAACACATGATTAGTGACATGGCTTTTAAGGGACAGATTCAAAACGATTTATAGAATTTTTAACCTCCTTGCTGGTATCGGAGAGGTGGCTAGAGATAAGGAAAATGTCCGGTTATAATCCTAAAATAATTTCTTACTAATTTGATAGTATTTAGAAATAAATGAAAGACATATGACTGTACAAGCTCTGTTTTAATTTTTAATAATTGTCTACTGTTTCAATTTATTAGAAGGAGATGAGAGATGTAGAAGCAGAATCCACTGTTATGAGTCAGCAAATAGTTGTATTTGCCATGCTTACCAGACTTTGGTGACTGAGCTTAAAAACCTATTTCAACTGTCTAATAAATAAATGTAATAATCCAAACAGGCATGAAACTGTATGCAAGGACAGTATCATGAACCTGGTAGAGACCGAGTAGATGAGAGGGCTCCCTTTGCACCTCCTGCCCAACACTTGAAGGTGGTGACAGAGTCTGTGAGGGCATACGTAGAGTGGTGATTGTTGGAGTTGTAGGCAGTACCAGATCTGTGTTGCTGCCAGATGCTTGGGGTAGAGAACTGAAGATCATGGAACAGGAACCAAGTTCATGAACCCTGTGGTACAAGAGCAGCTTACAGGAACTAGGTTACCTGTGGACATGATCAGGCAGCAGGATACTAGATCAGGAGACAGGGCACACACTAAAGTCAAAAACAACCAAGCAGTGTAACATCACATCAAGAAGCAAAAACAGTCCAGGCAAAAAGCCAAAATCTGTAAGGCCGTGTACACGATCAAACATATCTGCTGAAACTGGTCCGCAGACCAGTTTTAGCGGACATATCCGATCGTATGTACGGGCTAGCAGACAGGTTTCCAGCAGACACAAGTTTTAAAGCATGCTTTAAAACTTGTCTGCTGGAAAGCTGTCTGTCGGATATGTCCGCTGGTTAGTACGCCTAACCAGCGGACCGAAATCTCCCGCATGCGTCGAATGGATTCGGCGCATGTGTGGAAGTATTTTACTTCCTGGTTTGGTGACGTGGCGGCGTCAACGCCACCTGTTTGTCTGGACAGTGCCGATTGGCCCTGTGCTGATCTCATGCACCCCCCACCCAAAAAAAAACTCTCTAACAATACACACCCAACTGAGCATGTGCAGAGTGCCTCCAAGGCTCTGGATTATCAGGAGATATATTGGGGACTATGGAAGAAGGGAGGATCAGAGAAGACAGGATCAAACAGCCTTTTTACACAATGCGCATGATTAGCCCTTTAGGTTCCACAGTATAACAAGCATGCTTTTCTCCATAAAAAGACTAATTTTACTGTTGTGGGTTTAGTAACACTTTATTAAGTGGATATATTAAACAAAATCAGTTTGGAAGAGCCCTCCTACTACAGGGTTTTTGTATCTTTTTGATATATTGTGTACAGGCACAATGTTTGCAGTCACTAAGTTATGCTGCGTACACGCGATCTGGCTTTTGCCCGGCCAAAAGCACAATGGAATTCCATTGGAGTATAATAGAACATGTTCTATATTTAAACTCCGATGGAATTCATCCGAATTTACAATGGGGCATACACACGGCCGGAATTTCCGGAATTCCGTCAGACTTTTTCCATCGGAAATTCCGATTGTGTTTACGGAACTTTAGCGTAGCACTCAGGCTGTTTAAAAGTCCTCCTACAGCTTGCTTTAAATTTTGAATAAATTATGTAAACACATTTCTCTTTCACTTGGTCAAATGCATGGTTTATACTGTATATATGAACAGAGTAATTTGGCTCTTAGAGCATAGCTGATAGAAAGACTGAGAAGAGTTGTGCCCTTTATTAGAGAAAGCGCGGCTCATGTCACTGCTAGTTTGCTACCATTGCTTTTGCAGAATATTCACTTGATTCACAATTACAGTTCCTCATTCAGATGCCACCCTTCTAGCATGTGTACAGATTATAATCCAAGGCAAAAATTTACAATCTTTTCAGGGGAAATATTTATTTTTTGCGAAAAAGGCTGTAAAACACATGTCTGAATGTATTCCATGTACAAATTACAACATATACATAAAAGCTGTTACTGTAGCACATATAATGTATATTAAAGGGCAATAAGATTCACATTAGATGACTATTAGAAAACCTATATAGAGGATGGATTTATAAATACCTAGAGAACAGCATTTGCAGTGCAGCAGGATGTGTCTTATATCAAGTACTAGCAAATGTAAGCCCATCCATGAATGAAGTCATTTTGGGAGTGCGAGCTGGTTGCTCTATAATACCATTATACGAGACTCGTAAGTCTTTATGGCAGTTTAAGATTGTCTTCTTTCACTGACAAATACCTACTTGCTTGCTACACACACACATCAATTTTAAATTACATTTTTCTATTGTTTGGGATGCAGTTTTGACAACTTTGACATGTGTTAGTAAGACTGTATATATCACCGCAACTACTTAGTGTATCCAAGTGAATTATTCTTTGGGGTTTTTTTCAGGACAAATTGGGCTTTCATGTGGTGATAAATTGTAAGGGATATCTTCTGTTATTTTTTTGTTAAGGAAAACTGGCACAAAATAGTAAAAAGATATATATTTTTTTTACAATCCAGCTGTATATATTTCCTACTATTACCGAAGAACAACAGAAAATAAAGGCCCAGATTCACAGAGCGATTACGCCTGCGCAACTGGTTTTGCGCGTGCGTAAGTCTAAATGTGCGCGTGCGTTTAGATGCGCGCGATTCAGAAAACGATTTACGCCAGAAATCTACTTTTTTTTTGTCCGGCGTAATTTCGTTAGACAGACGCATCCGTCCGCGCAAAAATGCGCTAGACACACCATTGATTTGCTAGTCAAATATGCTAATGAGGGAGTTGCGGGGATCCACAAAAAAACACAGTTGCTGCGCAGGCTACGCGATGTGCGCAACAGCAAAATGTCCTGTCTAAAGTTAGAGCACCTAAAAGCTGGTCTAAATTTTGAAAAAAACGTCTACATCTCACAGAAAGCAACACCGTTACTGAGGAGCAGACCACACACACGTGTTGCACTACAATTTGACTGCCAACATGCCAGGGGCATCGTCGCTCATAGCTGCACTAGTGAATTTAGATGACCAAAGAAGGAGGAGGGCACGGAGGATGGCACGGGAGAGGGTATACCGCACACGCATAGACCTCTTTGGCATGAGTGATTCTGAGGTGTATCGCATCTTCAGATTCCCCCCTCATGCCATCCTGGAATTAACCACAACCCTGCAGGAGGACATCACCAGCCCAACACACCGCTCACATGCAGTGCAGCCACTGGTCAAGGTCCTGGCAACACTCCATGTCCTTGCCAGTGGCTCTTTTCAGCGTACAAGTGGAGTGGTGGCTGGGATGTCACAATCCTCCATGAGCAGATGTGTGCACCAGGTTGTCCCCGCAATCCTCACACGCTTGGCCAACCAAATCATCAAACCCACCACTGAGGACCTGCGGCTGAAGGCAATGACAGATTTCTACAGAATTGCCAGATTCCCACGCACCATCGGGGCCATTGATTGCACACATGTGGCACTCCAGCCCCCCATGAGACAGAGCACATGTACCGCAATCGGAAGAATTGGCACTCCATCAACGTACAGGTGATAGTTGATGCCCAAGGCCTCATATGGCACGTCCGTGCCAAACACCCCGGATCCACCCATGACAGCTACATCTACAATCAATGCCACATCCGAATGGAATTCGATCAGAACGTGTATGGGAACACCTGGCTGGTTGGTGAGTGACATGGGAGTCAGGCATGACTATCCCCTCCCGTGATGCACACCTCACAAGTGGCACATGCATGACTAACATTCTCCTGTCTTTTCCCTTCCAGGTGACTCTGCATATGCACTGGGACCCCATCTCATGACTCCTATCCGGAACCCCCAAACCCCAGGGGAGGAAAGATACAATCAAGCACACATCAAAACCCGAGCAGTGGTGGAGCGCACCTTTGGCCTCCTGAAGTCACGTTTCCGATGCCTGGATAAGTCTGGGGGTACACTGTTGTATTCCCCAAACTTCGTGTGCCATATCATCGTTGCATGTTGCATGCTGCACAATCTCGCAGTGAGGAAGGGCCTGCAGGTTGAGCTACGTGATGACCTGACCCCCCAACCAGACAATCAACCCCTAACCGAGGATACCCCGTCTTCTGAGGGAAGAGCAGTCAGGAGGCAGCTCATATTGGGCATCTTTGCACATTAAACACACACATTAATCATGGCACAATGAGAATGCATGCACACCACTATGGTCCCTAGCACACACACCCCACATCCTCATCAAATTGGATTGGCACCAGTCCACCATGCAGGACTGGTGAGCAGTAACGCCACGTCAAGGCTCCAATTATGTCACTGTACATTCATACACCATTCACACGGACCTGGGAATCACTTCTCCCTGGTCCTGGGGAACCCTTCTCCACCAAAATTGAGGATGACACCCCTTTTCCAGCAGGAATGTCACCCCCACATTCAAACAGCATGCACAACCCAAAAGTTAAAAAAAATGTCAGCAAAAAAAAAATGCAAAAAATGTCAGCCAAAAAAAAAAAAAAAATGCCAAAAATGTCAGCCAAAAAAAAAAAGGGGGGGAAAAAAAATTAGTGCCCTCTGCGTGAGCCACGCCTGGGGCGCCCCCGGCCACGGCCCCTCAGGGGAGACTCATGGGGGAGGGGCAAACCCGGGGAAGGAGGAGCAGCCCCTGATATCTGCCCACCTGGCGGCCTGCCCTCCAAGGCCACGGCAATTCTGTCCAGGGAAGCACCAAGTGTTGCCGTGTTGGCCTGGATAGCCTGGGTAAGGGCCCTCACATCCTGCCCAACGCCTGCTGCTGTAGTCTGCAGTTCATTTAGGCAGGTTGTGAAAGCCCGGGAGTGGGAGTCCAGGTTACCCAGCGTATCCTTCATGGAGGACAGGCTCTCCTCCACCCGCCCAAAAGTCTGGCAGAGCTGTCCCAGATGGCGGGTCTGGAGGGCCTGGTCCCTTCGCAGACAGGCGGGCAGGAGATTGGGCGCCCCCCTGGTGCTCTGGGATGACATCCTGCCTCCAGGTGATGGTTGTGGGCGGGGAGAAGGGGAGGCCCTTGTGAGGGGAGCCATGTTGGGGGAGGAGGGGGGGGGCTCCCCCTTAGGGAGGGCAGGCTTCTGCCAGCCAGAGGGGAAGAGTCCGCACAAACCACTCGTCCAGTGCCTGACTCCTCCTCCTCATGATCGTCCTCCTCCTGATCGTCCTCCTCATGATCGTCCTCCTCCTCATGATCGTCCTCCTCCTCTCGAACCTCCTCCGCGGACTGTGGCCTTGTTGGGGGGGCCTCATTAGGCTGCTGTCCTGGTGTTGGAGCGGTCAGGCTAGATGGCCCTGCACCCTCCTGCACATCTGTGGATGACACAAACCATTCACAGGTTGGAGGATCCACACACTTGCCACATATTCCCTTTCACCCCCTCCCCCACACATGCTACACACCTAATAGAAAAAAAAACCTTACCTGGCACCACGGGGACCGGACTTGTGTCAAAGCCTGGCAGGCCCTCCACTTCATGCCGGTGAAAGGTCAGGGCCACCACATGCTCCGTCGCTGTAAGCCTAATACGGCATGGTGGGCCCCCTCCTGTGCCCCTGGCATGGGCATGCATTGCGGCCAGTTTTTTTTTCACCAGACGCCGGAGATCATTTATTTTTTTGTCGATCCCAGACCGGGTCCGTGTCTCCCCCTCCCCCGATGAATTCACCTGCTCCGTGATCCTATCCAATATCTCCCTCCTCCTGGCCGGGGTGGTGGTGGCACTCTGCGGGCCGTGGAGAAAACGCCCATACTCGCTAATGGCCCGGGCAAGAATTCTTTTTTCCCCCACAGTAAAATTGAGCTTTCTTTTTCTCTCAGTCATACTTCCAAACAAACTCACTACCAGTCACCAAAAATCAGTCACAAATACAAGCACAACCAATCAGGCAAGAACACACACAAAGAGAAAACGAACACCCAAAAATCACACTAGCACTCAGCAAGAAACAGTCACAAAAAAAAAATAAAAAAAAAATAAAGCAAGAAAACAAACGAACAAAAATCTATCAATCAAACAAACAGTCTCTCAAACACTTATCAAAAACACTTTCACAAATATACCAACAAGCACTTGATCACACAGAACACTAATCTGACAACTACAAGACACACTGCAACGAACAACAGGAACAAAAGCACTTGGTTAAATGGGAAGGGACACAAAGGGATGTACTTTTGCAATGCAAGTGCGTTTGTGTGTGTCTATTTATGCTGTCTGCGTAGTTCACAACGTTGCCCTAGTCCATTTCCAATTTCACTGATTGCGCCGCTCCCGAGTTGTGAGCATGCGCACAGCGGAGCTGACATGGTCTCGTTCAAGCGCGCATGCGCGAGCCGGCCGGCCCTTCATTTGCATGGGGTCACGGCTCATTTCAATGTAACACGCCCACGTCCCTCCCAATTTGTATTACTCCTCCTTACGCCTCTGGAAAAAACCTTACGCTTGTGCAATTTCCTGCGCAAAAGCTACGTGAATCGGGGGATTACGCGGCTAGATGGCGCAAGTCTAACGTAATGGCGGTGCGCTACGCCGGACCGATAATGCGTCGATGTACGTGAATCTGGGCCAAAGTCTTCTGGTTCTCACATTCTCAGCGATACCACACATGGAAATGTATGTTATTTCTTGCCTGTACCTGTAGTAGGACCCAGAAACAGAATTGCACATTTTGCTTTTTTATCCTACCTAAAACCCTGACTCTGACCTAGATCAAAACCTCATCTAGCTATTTTCATTATTTTTTTTTGTTATTGTTATTATTATTATTACCGGTATTATTATTTTACACACACTTCTATGTTTACACTTTTTTCCTCTAGCAAGGAGAAAGGGATTCCATGTACGTTTTTCTCCATTCAAGAGGAGAGATAAAAACAGAGAGGAAGGCTAAATGGTGACTGATCAAAACAACAAAAAGGGCACCGAGTGAGTATGGGCTAAAAGCAACCACAATTTATTCCAAATCCACATACATTAAAAACTCCTGTGCGCTGTTTACAGGGCTGGCGCGATAGACTGAATGACAGCTGCAAGGCACAAGCACGGACTCGCCGCAGGGAAGGAAACTCACAGGCCTGTAAGTGGATTTGGAATAAATTGATGTTGCTTTTAACCTATACTCACCTGGTGCCCTTTATGCTGTTTTGTTTGCTCCCTGTTGAGGAGCTGCCGATGACTGTATGGGGTTGATTTACTAAAGAAAAATAGACTGTGCACCTTGAAAACTGCAGTCGCACTTTGCAAGTGCAATTGCTCCAGAGCTTAGTAAATGAGATGAAGGCTCACGTTGCAAAAATTACCCAATCACATGCAAGTACAATTTAAAAAAGCATTTTTGCTTGAACATAATTGGATGATAAAAGTCTGCAGAGCTTTTACTCATTTACTAAGCTGTGGAGCAACTGCACTTGTAAAGTGCAACTGCACTTTACTATTTGCCTTTAGTAAATCAACCCCTATGTGTCTTCTTTGCCCAACCGTTGAACTGTTCATCCTGCCATCTCACCTCCATTGCCTCCCCAGCCTAGTATGGATTTTATGGACTTCTTTATTATCTAATTTATTTGCATGTCAGTGAAGAGCTTACTCACTTCCTAGTCAATCAGTGTGATAGTCAGAGACTATCCAGTGATTGAGAACCATTTTAAACATGCCCCTAAATGGTTAGATATTAGATATTTTAGTGCCATGTTAACACCAAAATTGCACCACTTAAGGGGTGAAAATATTTGACCAATGGAAGCTTTGCAGGGAATCTGAGAGTCCACAAACATTTGTTGCGTTTTCCATTCACTCTGCAGATAAAATAGAACTGTATGCTACCGTCCCATAAGCATAATAGAGAAAATTCCCAGCAAGCACAAAATAGTCGAAGTGTATTTTAGTTGAAGGCTTGGTCATTATTTATTACCAATGTTAGAATAAAGACAAGAAACTAGATTATACAAAATTGCATATTTGCATTAGTAAAAATGGTGGGCAACCTATAAGCTTTTGTTGGGTCTCTTTTGTTTCTAAATCACTCAAAGGAGGCACAGATATTCTCGAATTTTGCATTAAAAATATATAATAATAATGCAAAATATCAGTTCATGCCAATATCAACACATTTGCTTTAGAGGCCCCATATAAATGATCACAGCAAAAGGGCAAATACTTGTGTTAGGCCATATACAGTGCCACAAAGCCAAACCTATTCACCTAGTCCAAGTTTTCTTTTTAATGCATTCAGATAACATGATTATTATACTCCTCATAAAGCTGGTCATATATCGATAGAATTTCAAACAAATATTCTCAGGAAAATCTTAGGAAAATTTGTACGTAAATTCTCAAAACATTTTCTGAATTTTTTTTGTCATTCAAAAGATTTTGTTTGCTCTTAACATATTATTTTGGAATGAAAGAAAACCAACATACACTGTTAGGAATTTGTTTGAGAATTTTTTTCCATCCTGTTACTTTGAATTTTCCTGTCACTGCATAAATTTTTTTTTTTCGATTTGACCCAGTAATAACCACAAAAATGAACAAACCCTTTTAAAACCTTCTTTTCCTAAGAATTTTTGTTTGAAATTCTACCCATCTAAGGCCAGCTTAACTCTTAATGAGAACCTGCCTTGGACATACATTTTACACTGGATGTGTGCCTCACTCCGATGTCTGCATAGTCCAAATTTTGGGTTCTTTAATGCACTCTTGTATGTGCCATCTATTAACTCTGGGCCTCCATCAGATGCTGTCACCTTACATAAGCGCTTCTTCACCTCTGTCATCTAACCAGAAGCTAGTATCTCATGCAAGATAACAGCGTGTGCTACAGAAACCTAGGATAAGGCTAGAAAAACAGAAAATTGTATACTCACCTTTCCATAATTTTCTGTTCCTGATGCATTTCCATGGCAGCACACACACTGGGTTGTGACTCCACCCCCACAACCTGACAGGATAGGTTAACTTAAAATTTTGAAGGAGAGGCACCCACCTCATTCTCTGTAGCTATCATCTAATGAAGGGTGAGATGCTGTGTTCTGCCATAGAGATGCGTCAGGAAAGGAAACTTATGGAAAGATGAGTATACAATTTTGCGTTTTCCTGACGCATCATGGCAGCACACACACTGAGAAGTAACTCGCCAGTTGGGAGGGTGCAAGTAAAGTAACAGAATTTATTCATCATATGGCAGTAGAATTGGACCGAATAACTGATCTACCAAACTCTACTGTTGATAACTGAGCCAAATCTACCCTGTAGTGGGACATGAATCTATGCCTGGAGTACCAGGTTGCTGCCCTGCAGATTGTCTCTGGTGACACCCTGCAATATACTGCCCAGGAAGTTGCCTCTGCCCTTGTTGAATGAGCCCTAATGTCTTCGGGTATCGGCAAATTCTGAATGTCGTAGACTTTCTTGATGACCTTGACTAACCAAGATGCAATGGTCTGAGATGAAGCCATTCGGCCTCTTCCTCCTCTGTTAGGAATCACCAATAGATTTTCGGTCTTCCTGAAAGAAATAGTAGCTGTCAGGTAGTACCTAAGAGTGGTCATAATGTCCAGAAATCAGTATCTCATGCAAGATAACAGTGTGTGCTACAGAAACCTAGGATAAGGCTAGAAAAAATGAAGGAAGGTTGATTTCCCGATTGTAGTGGAAAGATGATGACACCTTTGGATCTCCGAGACTCTTTAAGCTGACGTAAGAGCGATAATAAATGTTAATTTCAGTGTTAAATTCCATAATGTAATCGAATCAGCTGGGTGAATGAGGTGGGTGCCTCTGCTTCAAAATGTGTAGTTAACCTATCCTGTCAAGCTGTGGGGGCGGAGTCACAACCCAGTGTGTATGCTACCATGATGTGTCAGGAAATTGGTTTTATTTAAATCATAATTATGTAGTAAAAAGTTAATTCATGATAGGTACAGTTAAAGGAAACCTAATTATAAAAGTTCAAATAGTAATGAGCTAAGTGGAATGTGAAATATTTTTGTCAACATGCCAAACTCAAAAAACCTTGTGCACAACTGTGCAGAAAAGCACCCTCTGGGACTCTAAGGACAGAATGAAGGAAAGCTATTCATTATGGCTAAAAGGCAAGTGGCAATGTTTAATAGAAAATATAGAGTAAAATGGACGACAGTCCAGTAAAATTGTTGTTAGTAACAAACAATATGTATAGAAAAGAAAGAGGAAGGCAATAGTAAAAAACATTTTTCGATTTGGCACTGTGTTGCTTTAACTGACAATTGCGCAGTCCTGCGGCGTGGCTGACAAACAAAATTGGCGTCCTTTTTTTTCTTCTCACAAATAGAGCTTTCTTTTGGTGGTATTTGATCACCTTTCCGGTTTTTATTTTTTGCGCTAAAAACAAAAATAGAGCGACAATTTTGAAAAAAAAATCGATATTTCTTACTTTTTGCTATAATAAATATCCCCCAAAAATATATAAAGAAACTTTTTTTTCCTCAGTTTAAACCGATACGTATTCTTCTACCTATTTTTGGTAAACAAATCAAAATAAGCGTTTATCGATTGGTTTGCGCAAATTTATAGCATTTACAAAATAGGCAATAGTTTTATTCTATTTTTATAAAAAAAATTTTTTTTTACTACTAATGGAGGCGATCAGCATTTTTTTTTTTGTGACTGCGACATTATGGCGGACACTTCGGACAATTTTGACACATTTTTGGGACCATTGTCATTTTCACAGCAAAAAGTGCTATAAAAATGTATTGTTTACTGTGAAAATGACAATTGCATTATGGGAGTTAACCACTAGGGAGCGCTGAAGGGGTTAAGTGTGACCTCATATGTGTTTCTAACTGTAGGGGGGCGGGGCTGGATGTGTGACGTCATTGATCGCCTTTCCCTATATCAGGGCACAGACGATCAATGACAGCGCCACTGTGAAGAACGGGGAAGGTGTGTTCACACACTGCTCTCCCCGTTCTTCAGCTCCAGAGACCGATCGCGGGACTCCGGCAGCGGCCGCGGTCACGGAGCCTGCATTTAACAATCACGTACAGGTACGTGATTGTGCCCAGCCGTGCCATTCTGCCGACGTATATCGGCGTTAGGCGGTCCTAAGTGGTTAATAATAAATGTTGTTAAAGCCTAGTACACACAGGCCGAATGTTGGGTGGCATCGGCTGGTTCAATAGAAACTGGCCGACATTTGGCCCGTGTGTACGGCAGACGGTCCGACAGATGCTATGCAAATGCCAGCTTCTGTCGATGGGACATGACCAAAAAAGGTCTGCCAATCGGCTCCTGATCAGCACTCTCCACAGCAGGGAAGATTTTTGTACTAACATCTCATAGTTAGTACACCAGCTCCTCCTGAGCTGTCAGTTTTTTTGTTCAGCCCTGCTCAGGGGAAGGAAAAATAACTACTAGTGTGTATTAGGTTTTAAGGGTTTTGTTACGCAGTTATGAATTAAATATGTAAATAATTTTCAAAAGGTATTTTAACACTGTCAGCATGGCTCAATAGTCCTCAAATATATCCTAAAGGACATACCAGCAGTGCATGTTTGTATATACAAACAGGGAACTGCCAGCCTAATTATTAGCTCAGTTGGATAGATGAAATTCACTGTGGTTATGACAGAATTATGAACTATTTGAGGTGTTTTGGAGACAAGCTCACAGCAGATTGATCAGGCAGAATATGGTAAAACTTAAGGGGCTGTAAAGGTAAACATTTCCCTAAATAGCTTCCTTTACCTGAGTGCAGTCCTCCTTCACTTACCTCATCCTTCCATTTTGCTTCTAAATGCTCACTTCCTGTTCTTCTGTCTGTAACTACACACCGTAATGCAAGGCTTTCTCCCTGATGTGGAGAAAGCCTCTTGAGGGGGGAGGGGGCTAGCAGGAGTGTCAGGACGCCCACTAACACACAGCTCATTTCTCTGTCTGCAAAGTAGAGAGTGTCCTGACACTCCTGCTCGCCCCCTCCCCCTTAAAGAGGCATTCTCCACACCAGTAAGAAAGCCTTGCATTACTGTGTGGAGTTACAGACAGAAGAACAGGAAGTGAGGATATAAAAGCAAAATGGAAGGATGAGGTAAGTGACCTTTACAACACCTTTAAATTAGGAATGAGTGTAAAACATTTTTTACATATTAAACACTGCTTTTTCACTTTGCCATACGGTTAAGCTTATAATAAGTGTTAGTCGTAGATGCCCTGAGATAAACCTACCTTGTTTAGTAGATATACAAATCAGCTCAGGCCAATGATGCCAGTCATACTAGCATACTAGCTTTTTATGACAACAATTTTGAATGTAGTTATCCTTTAAATGCAAATCGACAACACCTAGTTAGGGCGTTACCATACAAACAATATATTTATAAAAGCAAGTTATGGTTTAAAGAAACTATGAAAATGTGTTTATGTTTTCTCAAAACAGCTAGCGGTACTATATTTCCATTCTCTTACTTCAGCTGCATGAACAATTGCACCTGGAATCTGACCGCTTGCCATTGGTTCAGTCTATACATGACTCCCATGATATCACTGCAACATTGTGTCTATTTATGTGTATGTTTAAAAATTCAGGGAACATCTGCTTGACAAATTGTATCTGTTCTGGTTATAAATGAAAGATACTTAAAGTGTTACTAAACTAAGGTGACCAGATTTTTTAAATGAAATCCGGGGAAATCGTTTTTTTATTGGCAAAAAGTTCAGGAGTGTGTTACCTAAAGAATACAGGGCTAAAGAGCGTGCTAGATAAAGAATGCAGGGCTCAGGAGTGTGCTAAATAAAGAATGCAGGGCTCAGGAGTGTGCTACATAAAGAATGCAGGGCTCGGGAGTGTGCTAGATAAAGAATGCAGGGCTCAGGAGTGTGCTACATAAAGAATGCAGGGCTCTTGAGTGTGCTAGATAAACAATGCAGGGCTCAGGAGTGTGCTAGATAAAGAATGCAGGGCTCAGAAGTGTGCTAGATAAAGAATGCAGGGCTCAGAAGTGCGCTAGATAAAGAATGCAGGGCTCAGGAGTGTGCTAGATAAAGAACTCAGGGCTCACGAGTGCGCTAGATAAAGAATGCAGGGCTCAGGAGTGTGCTAGATAAAGAATGCAGGGTTTCGGAGTGCACTACATAAAGAATGCAGGACTCAGAGTGCCCATCTATGCCCCCTGACCAGTTCTCAGCAATGCAGCCTCACCAGTGACCAGCTATGGAGCCTCACCAGTGCCCATCTATGCAGCCTTACCAGTGCCCATCAATGTAGCCTGACCAGTGCTCAGCAATGCAGCCTGACCAGTGCTCAGCTATGTAGCCTCATCAGTGCCCATCTATGCAGCCTTACCAGTGCCCAGCAATGCAGCATCACCATTGCCCAGCAATGAACCCTCACCAGTGCTTGGCAATGCAGCCTCACCTGTGCTTATCTATGCAGCTTCACCAGTGCCCATCAATGCAGCCTCACCAGTGCCCAGCAATGCCGCCTCACCTGTGCCCATCAATGCAGCCTCACCTGTGCCCATCAATGCAGCCCTATCTGTGCCCAGGAATGCAGCCTCACCTATGCCCAGGAATGCAGCCTCACCTGAGCAGGGGATCAGAGGGGAGAGCCAGCCAGATCATCACACAGGCCAGTGTCTCCCGTTGTGTCAGCTTTAATTTGAATTGCTGTCACACAAGTCCTGCCTCCTGGATGGGCTCCCACCTATGACCTATTTCCAGTGCCCAGCTGGTGATCACTTCAGCACCCACCTCTTACCTATGAGCCATCTCTCCAGGAACATGTGCGATTGGAATATTGACTAGACTCCCACCTATGATAGACAGCACATGTCTCGGCTTTGGACAAGTGTGCTCTCTGTCAAAGGAGCCAAATTAAGAGGCAGGACTTTATGTGACACGGTCACTCGGCGAGATTCAAATTAAAGGTGACACAGCAGGAGACGCCGGCCTGACACCTACCCAATGTGTGTTACCTGGGGGCAGACCACCCCCTCTCTATCTCAGTACCTGCCCTGCAATCCAGGGACAAATCCAGGGACAGACGGGCTCCAAAGACAGTGTCCTCAGTCTGGGCACTGTCCCTGTAAACCGGGGAGGTCTGGTCACCCTTTACTAAACCCAAGATCCTGCATGCACTATATCTGGTTTCCCACAGTAGACATGTAAATGTAATTGTTTTAGTACGTATAAACTGTTAATAAACACTACAATTTTTTAAGAGCAACGACGTGCGGATCATCTTTTCTTCAATACTCTACTCAGCCAGCGACTGAAGATCGAGCACCCGGGAACCTTGCTTTCTATGTGATGTATGGGTAGCAGCACTGACTTTTTTGTTTATATTATAAACTGGTAAATACCTTTTCTGATCAGCAGTATATAGCAGTCTTGTGTCTTCTATCAGTGTCTGATTAAAGCTTGTAGGAGGAGTTTTCATTACCTTTAATTGTCTTTTGAGCTTGCATGGCCCCTGACCCTCTGTATGGACATTGCTGATTGGCCCTTTGCTGATTACATGCACTCTCCCAAGAAAAAAACTCTAGCAATACACACCAAACTGAGCTTGTGCAGCTTGCCCCCAAGGCTCTGTTTTATCAGGAGATGGTTTGGGGACTGTGGGAGAAGGAGAGGATCAGAGAAGACAGCCTTTTTATACAATGCAGAAGATTAACCCCTACGGTTCCACAGTGAGTATAACAAGCATGCTTTACTGCATATACAGACTGATTTTACTGTTGTGGGTTTAGTAACACTTTAAAAGGAACAGATGAAGATAGAAATATGGGAGCTTTTGTTAAAGCGGATGGCCCCTTAAAAAAAAAATATTAAAAGCCAGCAGCTACAAATACTGCAGCTGCTGACTTTTAATATTAGGACACTTACCTGTCCTGGAGTACAGCGGCGTCCGCAGCAGAGGATGAGCGATCGCTCGTCACCCTGCTGCTCCCCCCTCCCTCCACGGTGAGGGAACAAGGAAGTGAAGCGCTCGGGCTTCACTGCCCGGTTTCCTACGGCGCATGCGCGAGTCGCGCTGCGCCCCCTCAATTGGCTCCCGCTGTGTGCTGGGAGCCGAGAGTTCCCAGCACACAACGGGAAAAACCCGTCTTTTGCCCGAGACTGCGGGCCGGAAGTGGGTGCAAATACCTGTCTTTAGACAGGTATCTGCACCCCCCTCCCCCCTGAAAGGTGTCAAATGTGACACCGGAGGGGGGAGGGTTCTGATCAGCGGATCTTCACTTTTGGGTGGAGATCCGCTTTAATGACTGTTTTTGAAGGTGGAAGCTCTGGAGATTTCATTATCTTTGCTTTCTTACTTGATGAATCACTGACCAGGAACTAGTATGTATATATTATGTACACACTGCATTCACGTCGGTGACGCATCAAGTAGTAATTATAGTAGAGCAATGACATCCACAAAGCTTCCACTTTAAAAAAAAAGTAAACAACAGCATCTCCTATAAAGTGCAGGTCAAACATGTGTAAAGCCTAAGCACTTGGAACTCGTATGCTCCCCTTCAGCAGAGCTCATATGGCCAGGTTCATAGGCCAACACTGAAGGGAGACCGCAGTAGTCCTTCTTGAGGTAAATTTAGTCTTTTTAGATGTTTGTCACACTGGAGGTCCTTCTTTGGCTTTCAAATTACACTATCTAATTGTTACCCAGTTGTGACCAATTTTACACTGTGAATAAATAAGTTTACAACAATTAAGCCTGGTCTGTTTATGACTATTGCAGAAAAACCTATAAAGTGTGCTGCACCGTTGTAATGACAAGCGGCTACAAGGCTGGCTGACTCCCCTATTAAAGGGTAGAAATCCTGCAGTGAAAAGCAATGGGGTTCCTGGAGACTTGGAAGCCTCATGTAACAGTGATCTCTCTTTGATATTGTCTGCACAACCAAGTCATCGGAAGTTCAGGTTATTCAGTTTTGTCATTTTTGAACACTGCAGCACTACATGCTTCTGAAAACCACAAAGCTAGTACAATGGTCTTCTAAACCATTTTATATTATGGAAAAATGTAGGCTGCCGTTTCTGTTTTTCCTTCTAAAATGCTACTGGTTTAGATTCCACGTTGATTCAGCAACTTCAATATTATTTAGAATATATATTCTAAGTGCTTATGAGAACAACACTACTAACTTTAATGTTTTGAATTGTATTTTATCTCTACTCTGCCTTTCTTAAAACTCTGTACAAACCGTTGCCGCTATATAAATCCTGTATAGTAATAATAAATATTATCCACTTAAGGACCGCCTACTGCACATTTACATCGGCAGAATGGCACGGCTGGGCACATCAACGTATATATACGTTGATTTTAGTACCCAGCCGTGGGTCGCGAGCGCGTGCCCGCGACCCGGTCCGAAGCTCCAGGACCGGGACCGCGGGATTCGCGGACCCGATCGCCGCTGCAGTGCGGCGATCCGTCCCTGGAGCGGAAGAACGGGGAGAGCCGTGAGTACACACGACTTCCCCGTGCTTCTCTGTGGCCGTAGCATCGATCGCGTCATCCCTGTAATAGGGGGACACAATCGATGACGTCACACCTACAGCCACACCCCCCTACAGTTGTAAACACAACACATAGGTCACACATCCCCTACAGCGCCACCTGTGGTTAACTCCCAAACTGCAACTACTGTCATTTCCACAGTAAACAATGCATTTTTTGCTGTGAAAATGACAATTGTCCCAAAAATGTGTCAAAATTGGCCGAAGTGTCCGCCATATTGTCGCAGTCACGAAAAAAATCGCTGATCGCCGCTATTAGTAGGAAAAAAAAACAATTAATAAAAATGCAATAAAACTATCCCTTATTTTGTAAACGCTATAAATTTTGCGAAAACCAACCGATAAACGCTTATTGCGATTTTTTTTTTAACCAAAAATACGTAGAAGAATACGTATCGGCCTAAACTGAGAAAAAAAAAGTTTTTTTTATATATTTTTGGGGGATATTTATTATAGCAAAAAGTAAAATATATTGAATTTTTTTTAAAATTGTCGCTCTATTTTTGTTTATAGCGCAAAAAGTAAAAACCGCAGAGGTGATCAAATACCATCAAAAGAAAGCTCTATTTGTGGGGAAAAAAGGACGCCAATTTTGTTTGGGAGCCACGTCGCACGACCGCGCAATTGTCAGTTAAAACGACGCAGTGCTGAATCGCAAAAAGGGGCAAGTCCTTTACCTGCATTTTGGTCCGGGTCTTAAGTGGTTATATAAGCCAGACATCTATGCAATTTTTGATCTGCTGCATGCCTACTTCCTTCATATTATCTCAGTACAAGTTTCCTTAACCACTTCAGCCCGGGAAGATTTGGCTACTCAATGACCAGACCATTTTTTTGCGATATGGTACTGCGTCGCTTTAACATACAATTGCGTGGTCATACGATCATGCTGTATCCAAAATTTACTTATTTTTTTTCCCCACAAATAGAGCTTTCTCTTGGTGGTATTTCATCATCTCAGCGGTTTTTATTCTTTGTGCTATAAACAAAAAAAGAGCGCGTTTTGAAAAAAAAACACAATGGGATAGATTCACGTACCTCAGCGCATCTTTCTGCCGGCGTAGCGTATCTTCTTTACGCTACGCCGGCGCAACGTTGAGAGGCAAGCATGAATTGACAAAGCAAATGCTCTCAAAGTTGCGCCGGCGTAGCGTATAGTTGTCGGCGTAAGCCGACATAAGTCAAAGTAGGTGGAAGTGGGAGTGTAACATTTAAATGCATTTAAATGCAAATGATGGGCTGAGCTTCCCAGGGCGCATGCTCACAGTCACATCGAAATAACTGGCTAAGATACGTCAAAACACTGCCTACGACGTGAACGTAACCTACACACAGCCCTATTCGAGTACTACGTAAACTACGTAAAAATCTATGGCGTTCTTTCCGTGGTCCATACCTTTGCATGGGTTGCGCTTCCTATATGAGGAAAAACTTTACGCCGGACGTAACCCTTACACAAATCACTTAAAACATGCGCCGGGCGCAAGGACGTTCGTGAATCGGCGTATCTTACTCATTTGCATATTTAACATGGGTACGCCAAATGCGTCCAGCTTAACTATGCGCCCACGATATGCCGGCGTAGGCAAGTTACGTTGGGTGGCTTTAGCCCAATTTTTTTACGTATCTAGCTTGGGGAATCGGCGCAGAGATACGACATTTGTACTTACGCCGGCTTATCTATAGATACGTCAGCGTAAGTCCTACGTGAATCCGGGCCAATATTTTTATACTTTTTTCTATAATAAAAAATCCCCATTTTTTTTTAAAAATGCCAATTTTTGTCATAAGTTTAGGCAAATTTGTATTCTTCTACATTCATCTGCATATTTTTGGTAATAAAAATCACAATAAGTGCATATTGTTTGGTTTGTGCAAAAGTTATAGGGCCAGATCCACATACCTTGGCCGCCCGCGCGGCGTGTCCCATTTATGCTACGCCGCTGTAAGTCACAGCAGCGGTTTCATTATCCTCAAAGAAATGCCGCTGTAACTTACGGTGGCGTAGCGTAAGTGGGCCGGCGTTCGCGGGTGTAATTCAAATTTACTAGTGGGGGGCGTGTTTTATTATAATTATGAATGACCAGACGCATGCGTGGACGTATCCTAGTGCTCATGCCTGAAATTACATCGCAAATAGTCAATGAAAACAACGTGAACGTAACTTACGCCCAGGCCCATTCTGGATTGGCATACGCAAACGACATAAACGACGTACAACACGTCGCTGTCCCGACGTCCATACTTAACATTGGCTGCGCCTCCATATAGCAGGGGTAGCTTTACGCCGGATATACGCTTACGCAAACGATGTAAATGGAATGCGCCGGCCGCTCGTACGTTTGTGGATTTGCGTATCTCGCTCATTTGCATATTTGACGCTGGAATTAGACGGAAGCGCCCCTAGCATCCAGCGTAAATATGCACCTAAGAGACGACGGTGTAATAATGGATACAAAACAAAGATACACCGGCGGGAAATTAGAATTATGCCGGTGTATCTGTAGATACACCGGCGTAATTCTTTGTGGACCTGGCCCATAGTGTCTACAAAATGGGGGATAGATTTATGTAATTTTTATTAGTATTATTTTTTTACTAGTAATGGCGGTGATCTGAGACATTGGGCCGGATTCAGAAAGCATTTACGTCAGCGTATTAAGAGATACGCTGCGTAAATACTAAGAATAGCCGACGTATCTTTTTTTGCTATTCAGAAAAGAAGATATTCTGGCTTTCTCCTAAGATATGAGCGGCGTAATTCGCTTACACCGTTGTATCTTAAGTTGCATATTTACGCTGGCCACTAGGTGGCGCTTCGCGTAAATTATGCAAATGAGCTATTTACGCAGATTCACGAGCGTACTTGCGACGGTGCGTCGTATTTTACGTTGTTTGCGTAAGCGTGAGACTGGCGTAAGGTTACCCCTGCCATAGCAGGCACAGCCAATGTTAAGTATGGACGTCAGGACAGCGGCGAATTGTACGTCGGTTACGTCGTTTGCGTAAATTGTTCGGGAATGGGGCTCGACGTTAGTAAGGTTCACGTCGTTTACATTGAGAAAAAGCGTCGTGATTTCACGCATGCACACTGGTAACCTCCACTGACAGCGCATGCGCCGTCCAAAAAAAAGTCAATTACATGGGGTCATGATTCATTTACATGAATCACGCCCCCACTTCAGCAATTTGAATTGCGCGGCCTTACGCCGTGCACTTTACGCTACGCGGCGGCGTAGTGTAAAGAGGAAACGCTACGCCGCCGTAAAGATACATTTTTGTATCTGAATCTGGCCCATTATGTCAGGCAGATCGGACACTTTTTGGGACTATTGACAATTATACAGCAATCAGTGCTATAAAAATGCACTGATCATTAGGGGTCAATCAAGGGGTTAACTGTGTTCCCTAGTGTGTGTTCTAACTTTAGGGGCATGGGACAGACTAGAGGAGATGACAGATCTCTGTTCCTAGCTAGTAGAAACTCACAATCTGCCTCTCCTTACAGAACAGTGATTTGTGTGTTTACACACACACGTCCCTGTTCTGGCTCTCGTGCCTGCGATCACACGTGGCTGGCAGTTATTGTGACCGCCGGCCACGCGCATCGGCACCCCCGCAGTGCAGCGGGCATGTGCACGCCCAGGGGCGGACTGACCATTGGGGCTCTCGGGCACTGCCCCAGGGCCCAATACCACTAGGGGGCCCCATCAGGGTTGCCAGGCTCAATAAAACCAGGGACAGTATGTAATAATTAGTGTTTTTTTTTTACTGTCCCTAATATGTCAGAAACCAACATGCTTTTGATGTGAAAATCCTGAGATTTTAGCTGCCCTGCCTCTGCACTGCCTCCTGGCATGGTGGCCATCTGTAAGCCCGGGGGGGGCCCATAATCTTCTATTGCCAGGGGGCCCCATGAGTTGTCAGTCCGCCCCTGCGCACGCCTGCTATCCCGCTTAAATGAAGGAGCCAATGTACAGCTATGACGGCTCGCGGGATCGTGCCGACCAGCAGCAGTATAATGACGGCAGCTGGTCGGCAAGCGGTTAAAGTTAAATCTGAGTCTGCCTGTTGCAATTTTTATTTTTTTATTAAAGTGCATCTATTTACAGCAAAAAACATTCGTGATCAGTGGATCATAGGTTCAATGACAGGCTTCTTCCAGCTCTATTTTCATACTGAAGTACGGATGTTCAGTTACAGAGCTGGAGGAAGTGTCAATGGACTGAGAAAGAACCCCTGCACGCTGTCAGACATATTGGGGGTGGGTTTGGGTTTGGGGGCGTTGGGTCAGCTTGGCACCACGCTACATGTGACACTCTAAATATAGGTACAACATGGAACATTGTCTTAGCCCTGGTTCACACTGGGCTGCGGGATTGAAATTGCGCGATTTCAGCTGAACTTGCGCGATTTCAGCTGAACTCGCGCGATTTCAGCTGAACTCGCGCGATTTCACTCCCTCTGGCAGTCCCGATTTTGGCTGCGATTTAGGAGACATCTGTGCAGGGTTCTGCACAGATGTCAATGTAAATCGCATCCTGAAATCGCAAAAAGTAGTACAGGAACTACTTTTTGAAATCGGTGCAGCGCCGCAGATGCGGTGTCGCACCGATTAGGACGGTGTCATTGCCGGCAATTGCCGCCGATTTGAGATGCGATTTCACATGTGAAATCGCACCTCAAATCGAACCAAATCGTACCCAGTGTGAACCTGGGCTTAAAGTTGGAATTGGTTAATAAAGTTGGAATGATTTACAGCAATCAGAACAAAGAAAACTAGATCAAGTATGGTATTGTTGAACAAAGCAGCACATACATTTTCATTTCTTACAGTATGTGATTTAAAAATATAGGTAACTGCTCTCTTTTACTTCAGTTTATTGCAGCTTTTCAAAATCAGCCCCAGAGTTCTGTTTTGTCTTGGAATGGACACAGTTTGAAGCATGGAAATAATTAGAAAGGCCAAAAGGATTATTAAACATTTTGGTTTGCAAGCTTGCATATTTGGAACAACATCATTATGCAATGGAAAGGATTATGTAGGTTCTCGCAAATAATTACAGATGGTTGCTCATATTAACGAGTTCACGACCATGCTATAGTAGATTTACTGCTACATGGTGGCCATTCTGTGCAGAATCACATACATATATACTGTATATATGTGGGTTCTGCACTTTTGCATAGGGGGCATGCCGTTTCTGCTGTGATTAGTCACAGCAGAAGCAGATCAGTGTGGTGCCGACCAATGGACGTGCACGTGCTGATCGTCGAAAAGAGACAAAGGGCAGAGCTCTCCGTAAGTAAACAATGCAGAGTTCTATGCTGTCAGCAGGGTTGTGGTGGATTTTGTTTCCCTGCAAACCAGGGATTAAAATCCAGTACATCCATTAGAAAAAAAAAACAATACACTGTGCACACATAAAAACTGGTTAGGCACCCATTTAACTATTTGACCACCCTAGATCAGGGGTGTCAAACTCAATTTCAATTTCAATCTAATTGTGGGCCGCATCAGCATTATGATTGCCCTCAAAAGGGCCGGTTGTATCTGTAAGATTAGATGTCCAGCGCATCCCCTCCACTTACATTAGATGTCAAGAGCCACCCCACCATCAGAAGTTGAGTCCCCCACTCCCCCTTACATTACAGTGCACCCCCTTTCCTTATGCTGCTGCTGGGAAGAAGCTGGATGCATTGCTTGAAAGCAGAAAATACAGGGTCTGGAGGAGGACCAGAGGAGGGCTGGAGCTCTCCTGCAGCTGCAGGAGAGGTACGAGGGCCACATGAAATGGCCTGGAGGGCTGGATTTGGCCCGCAGGCCTTGTGTTTGACACCTGTGCCCTAGATGTTTAACACTTTCCTAACCAGTGTCATTACTACAGGGACAGTGCATATTTTTATCACTGATCACTGTGTTAGGCCTCGTACACACAACCGTTTTCCTCGACAGAATCCATCAAGAAACTTGGTGGCAGAGCTTATTTGCAGAGGAAAACGGTCTTGTGTATGTTTTTCGTCAAGAAAACTGTCGTGGTTCTCGACGAGAAAAAAAAAGAACAAGTTGGGAGTCTCAATTTACTCGTCGGCTGGTTTACGATGAGACACACGTTTGTATGTATGCTTAGAAACCCGTACATGCTCAGAATAAAGTATGAGATGGGAGAGCACCTTCGGTAAAAGTAGCATTCGTAATGGAGATAGCACATTCGTCACGCTGTAACAGACTGAAAAGCGTGAATTGTCTCTCACCAAACTTTTACTAACACGCAGTAACATGAGATTAGTAAAAGCCTGACAAGATTCTCGACAAGCCTGACAAAGGAACTCGTCGAGGAAAACTATGTTTCTTTTACAACGAGTTTCTCAGTCGTGTGTACAAGGCCTTAGTGTCACTGGTTCCCACAATGTGTCAGTTAGTGTCAGAATGTCTGCTGCAATATTACAGTTCAGCTATAAGTCGCTAATCGATGCCACTACTAGTATACAAATAAATACAAATTCCAGTATAAATACCATAGTTTTTAGACCCTATAACTTTTGTGCAAACCAATCTATATATGATTATTGAGATTTTTTTGGCCAAAAATATGTAGCAGAATACATATTGGCCTAAATTTATGAAGACATTACATTTTTTATTTTTTATTTATAATTTTTTATAGCAGAAACTAAAAAATATAGTTTTTTTTTGCAAAACTGACAGTCTTTTTTTTTTTATAGTGCAAAAAATAAAAAACCAAGTGGTGATCAAATACCACCAAAAAAAACCTTTAACATATTTAGGAATAAAGATTACACCCAGCGTAGAAAAAATATATGCAGCTAACTATATTCCATTAGTCAATGAAATAAAACAAGACTTGAAAAACTTAGCAAAGAGGCCAATCTCCTGGGTAGGGATGAGCTTCGAGTTCGAGTAGAACTCATGTTCGACACGAACATTGCCTGTTCGCCGAACAGCGAACTATTTGGGGTGTTCGCGGCAAGTTTGTGTGAACCCTGTTAAAGTCTATGGGACTCGAATGTTTGAAATCTAAAGTGCTAATTTTAAAGGCTAATATGCAAGTTATTGTAATAAAAAGTGTTTGGGGACCCGGGTCCTGCCCCAGGGGACATGTATCAATGCAAAAAAAAAGTTTTAAAAACTGCAGTTTTTTTGGCAGCAGTGATTTTAATAATTCCTTTAAGTGAAACAATAAAAGTGAAATATTCCTTTAAATTTCGTACCTAGGGGGGTGTATAGTATGCTTGTAAAATAGCGCTTGTTTCCCGTGCTTAGAACTGTCCCTGCACAAAGTGTAATTTCTGAAGGAAAAAAAGTAATTTAAAATCACTCGCGGCTATAATTAATTGTCGGCTCCCGGCAATACAGAGAAAAGTCATTCATAAAAAAAAAATGTGTGGGGGTCCACGGCATTTTTTTTAAAATTTGGGGTGGAGTTCCCCTTAAAATCCATACCAGACCTGAAGGGTCTGGAATTGATATTTGGGGGGAACCCCACATAATTTTTTTTTATTTGACGCAGGGTTCCCCTTAATATCCATACCAGACCCGAAGGACCTGGTAATTAAATTTGGGGGGACCCCCCACGCATTATTTTTTTATGAATGACTTTTCTCTGTATTGCTGGTATCCGACAATTCATTATAGCCACGAGTGATTTTAAATGACTTTTTTCCTTCAGAAATTACATTTTGTGCAGGGACAGTTCTAAGCACAGGAAACAAGTGCTACTTTACAGGCATACTATACACCCCCCTAGGTACGAAATTTAAAGGAATATTTCAATTTTATTGTTTCACTTTAAGCATTATTAAAATCACTGCTCCTGAAAAAATGTCAGTTTTTTTAAAACTTTTTTTGCATTGATACATGTCCCCTGGGGCAGGACCCAGGTCCCCAAACACTCCCCTGGGGCAGGACTCGGGTCCTCAAACACATTTTAGGACAATAACTTGCATATTAGCCTTTAAAATTAGTACTTTAGATTTCAAAAGTTCGAGTCCCATAGACTTTAACAGGGTTCTAAAGTTCACACAAACTTTTGGTCTGTTCGCAGGTTCTGGTGCGAACCGAACCCAGGGGTGTTCGGCTCATCCCTACTCCTGGGTAGGTATGATCAATGCTTTTAAAATGATGGTTCTACCAAAAATAATATATAAGTTCCAAATGCTCCCTATAAGCATTCCACAAAACTTTTTCAAGATAATAAAAATTATAACTTTGAAATTTATTTGGCAGGGTAAAAAGGCCAGAGTAAACTATCCCACTCTAAGTCGTAAGAAAAAAAAAGGGGGATTGGCGCTCCCAGACATAAAAAGATATTGCTGTAATTTTAGCAAGGTTAGTTGAATGGACAAACACATTCACACAAAAGAAATTGGCACAGATAGAAGACACAATAAGTTGGACACAATTAAAAAAAAATATTTGGATTCCACCTAAATTTAGGAAAATAGGCACGGATACACATAGTATAACGAAGAATGTATTTAAAATATGGGACACATTATATAGGCGGGAAAAATGGGAATACAATTCCCCATTGGTCCCACTAGCTGGCACAAGTTTCTTTCCACCGGGGAACAAGACACGAATGGGGAAAAATTTGGGCACTAAAAGATTAGGGGAAATTGTTACATTTGGGAAAATAAGGTCCAGAAACGATTTTCAAACACAGGAAGGGGCTCAACACTTTAGTGAATGGGAATACTTTCAATTAAAACATTTTGTGAGCACCTTACCACCGCCAATTAGAGATGATAAAACATTAAACTCAATAGAAAAATTATGCTCCACTGGAAAATCACTTCAACATGGAATTGCAGTACTATATGGGATATTAACTGACTTAGAGACACAGGGAACACTGACATGCATAGAAAAGTGGGGACAAGACATCGGGAAAAAGTTAGACGACTCGCACATGATAGGCGCAGTGTTTAACTACGCTTCCGACATCACTTCAATTGAGACAAATTATAAATGCATGGTTCGATGGCATTTGACCCCAGAAAGAATGAATAAAATACACCCTAATAACTCTGTGTTGTGCTGGAGGAAATGTAACCAAGTAGGAACCACAATGCATGTCTGGTGGGACTGCCCGAGAATACAAGAGTATTGGAAAGAAGTTCTAGAATATATAAAAGAAATTACAGGGGACAAGATCCTACGAGACCCCTTGACCTGTTTGTTCCAAGGAAGGGACAGGCCAAAAAAACAATATGGACTGACCCTGGTTCCGGTGTTGCTAAATGCAGCAAAGGGCCTAATTCCAAAAAACTGGTTACACCAACAGAGGCCAACAATAAAAGAATGGATACATCGAGTTGACTATATAGCAGAAATTGAATATCTGGGACAAGGAGAACTGGGAGAAGAGGCCAGAAGTAGAATAGACTTGGAGCAATGGAGAGCTTTCAAAATGTCAGAAAAATATGTACAGGCAATGGTAGAAATAGACAGATGAGACCTAGGTAGTAATAGAGCAAGTAAACTTAAAAGGTGAAGGACAGATCCGAAGGGAGGTGGGGGGGGGGGGGGTTTAAGATTAGTGGGGAATTAACAGATGCAGGAATGGTAGCAATGTACGGGCGGGATACTCACCACAGGCATCATTCAGATATCCATCTCTTCAGGTGGCGAATCCCTGCACCATAAGAATGATCATAGCGGCGGTTCCGCCGCTTGATCGTTCTTATAGGCGGCGGGAGGGGACGCCCCCCCTCCCGCCGCCATCCGGTGCATCTCCGGGCTCTCCTTTGCCATCGGAGACCCGGAGAAACGATCCGCCGCCGTCCGCTGTAAACCAAAGGCCTTGTACACACGAGGGAATAGATCCGATGGGAACGGTCCGAGGGACCGTTCCCATCGGATCTGTCCGCCGGATTGCTTTGATCCGATGGCTGTACACACCACATCGGATCAAATTCCCCGCCGGCAGAGAGCGCGGTGACGTCACCACACCAGGAAGTAAACACTTCCGCGCACATGTGTCAGATCCATTCACAGGATACGACGCATGTGCGGGCAGATATGTCCGCTGGTTTGCCGTACAAAGCATGCTTTGGAAATTTTCCGCCGGAGGAATCCGGCCAGAACGGTCCGTTTGCCCCTACACACGAGCGGATTTTTCGGCTGAAATGGTCCGTTGGACCATGTTCAGCGGATTTATTCATGGTCACCAGTCATCTCTATGATCGTCGGAGGCCCGGGCGCGATGTTATGACGTCACGCCCGGGTCCTGGAATTTAAACACAGCCGCAATCGGTGAATTTTTTTTCACGATTTAATGCTTTCCAGCCTGGAGGAGAGATGTTGGCGTAACTTCATCTTTCACATTATACCAAAAAATTGGGCTAACTTTACTGTTTTGTTCTTTTTTAATTCACAAAATCGTTGTTTTCCCAAAAAGGTGTTTGAAAAATGATTGCGCATATAATGTGCGAGATAAAAAGTTGCAATGGCCGGCATTTTATTACCTAGGGTGTCTGCTAAAAAAACATATATAGTGTTTGGGGGTTCTGAGTAATTTTCTAACAAAAAAATTATGATTTATGCATGTAGGAGAAGTGCCAAAATAGCCCCGGTATTGAAGCGTGATTCTCTCTTGCTGACTCTTTCTCTCTTATTGAAGGTATATTGAAGAAGGGAAAGAAGTAATCAATATACATATATAAATATATATATATACAGAGCTTTTTTTCTCAGAAAATAGGTACAGGAACTCAACCACGACCCGTTCAGATTTCACAAACAGTAGAAGGGTTTTAAAGGGGCATTAAATACCAGAATTGCATTACATACAGAGTGCAGAGTTCAGGGGGTTACAAAGTTGTCACTTGCAAACACAGAAACCAGACTTCTGTGCTTACAAGTGATCGTGGTGAGCAGGCACCAAAGGGTCTGAGCCAAAGGTGGTGGAACTGAGTTCCCACAAGTTCCCCCAGAAAAAAAGCCCTGTGTGTATATATATATATATATATATATATATATATATATAAAATAATAAAAAAAAAAAAAAAAGAGGTAAAAATAAGAAATAACCACAAGTGATGTGAGACCTTAAAAGACATGCGAAGGGCGGAGTTTCCGTGAGCACGTCTCTCTGTCCCGCTTCCGGGTTGAGTTTGATGTGGGAAAAAAATAAAAAATTAATAAAAATACCACCAAAATAAAGCTCTATTTGTGGAAAAGTAATTAAATAAATGTAATTTGTCAGTTAAAGTAACGCAGTGCCGTATAGCTAAAAAATGGCCTAGTCATGAAGGGGGGTACATTTTCTGGAGGTCAAATTTAACATTAGCATCTATAAAACTAAAATGCTATCCTTCTGCCAG
Organism: Rana kukunoris; assembly: GCA_029574335.1. NCBI lineage: Eukaryota > Metazoa > Chordata > Amphibia > Anura > Ranidae > Rana > Rana kukunoris. The sequence continues at coordinate 231,498,179 of CM056052.1, forward strand.
ACATTGTTTCCTCTAAGTGTGGTTTTTCACAACTGCAATCCATCTGTACTCTGAAATCCTGCACATTGTGCTCATAACAGTACAGTGTGAACAATATGCTCCCTGATTTATAGAGCAGATACTCGAACTGGGTAAACAGATTGTGGGCCTGACGTATGTTAAATGTGGATGGAATCACACTTATGACCTGTGTACTGGTTTTCTATCTGACACCTGCTGTGCTAACAGTCTTTAACTGGAAGAACCATGGAATGCAAGAGGCAGGTGTGAAGTAGTTGTAGTTATAGTATTAAGCTGGGTATACACTAGTAGAATTTCAGACAAAAATTCATTTGAAAATTTTGTATGAAAATTCTCAGTACATTCAAATGTCATACAGCAGTAATTCAAGATTTCACTTGCTTTAACATTTTATTTTGGAATGAATAGTCTTAAAGAGGTAGTATGAGGCTTACCAGAAAATAAAATGAATATCTCCTAAATGTGCACCGTTTAGGAGATATTCACCCTGGATGCACTCAGTGACATCACTGATGCATGCGCTCTGAAGGTCCGACATACCTTGCGGAAGCGTACACAAACCCAGAAGAAAGACCGAGGGAAGATGTCAGCCCTCTCAGTGCTTACTGGGTGCCGCGGAAGGACTTCATTCTAAGTTAAGTGCAATGCATACTAGCACATTATACAATTGCCTTACAGGTGTTTTTTTTTCCAGCGGTTTACAAATGTTTCAACCAAAGTTGACAAGCGCTCTAAGATGTTCGTACAGTACAATATCTATAGTATCTAGACCAGTGGTTCTCAACCTTTCTAGTGCCGTGACCCCTTGATAAAATGTCCCAAGTTGTGGGGACCCCTAACGGTAAAATTATTTTCCTATCGTGGGTTGAGTTGGCGGTGAGTTGGGATCAGCCATCTTAGGTGCTCTTGATCAAGGTCATCTGCTGATCTGAGAACTGTAGTGGGGACTTTTAAGGGCAACTCTAATCACAGGTAGTGTTACTCACAGTGTCGCCGACTTTGTGGTTTCTTGTAGCAGTGACACCTATGCTAAAATCCGTGAAGAGGCTCAGTGGGCGGCCACAGGCCCAGGTTTTGGGCACCCCTGGCAAAATCCTCATTTGACCCCCAAGGGGGTCCTGACCCCCAGGTTGAGAACCACTGATCTAGATTCTAGACTAATCTTTCACTATGGGGCTCCGAGAGTATTGCAATGTCATAGAAGTCTGGACTACTAGCTGTTACATGCCACGTAAAATCAATCCATGGGCGTCCGCTCCATAGGGCAAGGGGGGGCAATTGCCCCAATGGAATTGTAAGAGAAGACACTTGACTTGCCCCCTGTGTTGCAATGGCCGCCTCGGCAGGAGCCGTGAACTTTTTTTTTCTAAGTCTGCTGCTTGCCTGGGGGCTGGGCAGGTCTCAGTCTGTTCCGATGTATTCAATACATAAAGACACATCCGTCCCTCCCTTCTCACCCCCGGCCCAGGTATCAGATTGGCTCTGCTGCTCGAGCCTCTGCTTAACATCCCGGCTGTTCTGTTCTGTGATTGGCTGCCTCAGCCTGCCTGCCTGTGTAAATGTATGTTGGCTATGCCTATGCGCCAGCTCCTCCCACAGGTGCGTGGCATGCAGTGGCCGAGACGAGAGAGTTTTCTGTGCCACACAACTGTGCCAGTTAGGAGGAGAATATTATACATTGAAAATCGCTGCTTGTAAAGTTGGACAGCTGAGCTGAGGTATTGCTGTAAAAACATACGTGTGTGTAACTGTGTATGTTATATAATCTTCAGACTTCTTCACTTTGTATGGAACTGGAAGTTACTCAGTCTCTCACTCTCAGGTATACCATTCCACGATGCCCACCAGCCCATATAAATATACCCTAGAGATTAGAGTATGCAATACATCTGTGTTGTTGGCGGCTAGACATGTGCAGACTGGAATATTTCGTTTAGTTTTTACGTTTTCATTTGGAAAATAAATTTATTTAGTTACTCCTGAAAATTGCTTTGATTTATGTCGTTTTCGTCAGGAAAACAACGATTTTCGATGCTTTTTTCGAATTTTCGTCGTTCAATTCGACAAAGCATCAAAAATTGTCGTTCTGAATACAGTGAATAGGTAGAAATTGAACAACGAAAATTCGGCGATTTTCGATGCTTTGTCGAATTTTCGTCGTTTAATTCCTACCTATATTCACTGTATTCACTGAATACAGTGAATAGTTAGGTATTGAACGATGAAAATTCGACAAAGCATCGAAAATCGTTGAATTTTCGTCTTTAAATTTCTACCTATTCACTGTATTTAGAACGACAATTTTCGATGCTTTGTCGAATTGAAAGACGAAAATTCGACAAAGCATCGAAAATCGTCGGATCTGAACGAAAACGAAAATAAAGCATTTTTTATGTCGGATCTTTCGGCTTTCGTTTCTTGCGCTTTCGTTTTCGTTCGTTAAAACGATAACGAAAATACCAGATTTTCGGAACGAAAATGCATTCTAACGAAAACGAATGCACATGTCTATTGGCGGCCATATTTTGATCTTGATAACAACAACCTATACAGTATTGCATCAGGTTTCTCACCTCTGCATGCCTGCGCTTTATGAGATAACTAAGCCCCTCCCCTTCATGGCATTGTCAAAAAGGGACCAAGCATGGATGACCTTAAAATGATGAAAAAAGTTCAGCGAATGTCCATGTATCAATCGTGACTTTTATCATGATTACAAATCATTATTGGCTTGGCTATTGGCTCATAAGGTAGTGGTATCCAACCTGCGGCCCATGGCCCAATTGTTTGTAAAAATGCGTTTACACTCATCGAACATATGTAGCCAAAGTAAATTTTACAGTGTCTCTTTACTGTGTATCTTCCCAAAGTAAAAATATATCCCACTCTTCACAATTGCACCTTATTCATGCCATCAGTTTTTAGCATCACCTACGATATATTTGTAAGCAACTATTTTCAAGAATGAAGCACACGACGGGTAAAATTAGAACCAAAATATCTGATAAGCACCTTGAGAATTCATTGAGAACTGCTACTACATCCATCCAACCAGATATTGATGTGTAATGCCTTGTCCGATGGCCTAAAATCCGATGGAATTTTACATCGGAAATTCCGTTCAAGCTGTCTTGCATGCACACTGTCAGACCAAATTCCGACCGCCCAAAACGCGGTGACGTAAAACACTACGACGAGCCGGGAAAAATGAAGTTCGATGCTTCCGTGCATGCATCGACTTTTTTCTGAGCATGCGTGGGTTTTTTCTCCATCGGAGTTGCATACAGACGATAGGAATTTTCTATTGTTTTTTTTCCATCGGAAAAAAAATAAAATATGTTCTATTTCTAAACACCGACGGAAAAAAGTCAGATGGGGCCCACAAACGATCAGAATTTCCGATGAAAAAAGTCTGATTTTTTTCATCGGAAATTTCCATTGTGTGTAGGCAGCATTAGTTTATAACAAAAAAAAAAAATTGAAATATGGCACTGATTTTATGTTGCACTCTTTTACTTTTAGAATAAAAATATTACAAAAAAATACGTTTTATTACTCAGATAAGTATATGATATATAGTATATCATTGACTGTTAACTTGTGAACTACCTGATTTTTTTTTGCTTATCAGCTATTTTTATTGTTAGTGTATTTTATGTGGGGCCCAAGACGATTCCTCTTCTTTCCATGTAGCCCAGGAAGGTAAAAAGGTTGAACACCCCTGTCCTAAATGATCACATAAGATAGGGACACATTTCCTTGTAGATGCAGTATTAAAGCACAGGGCTGGTTTGAGAATTTCAGACAAGGTAGCGCTCAGCCCTTATGGCTATGTAGCCTCAAACTGTCTCCTTACGGTATCTGTCTTTTCAATAAGTCCCCACTCTCAGAACAACTGCTGAGCAACCATGACAACTTCAGTTTCTTATTTTTTTGTTCATTTAACTCATTCTGGATAACAGTTATTTTTCAATGCGTTTATGCTAGCTACTGTAAGATTTCTAAGTCAACATTATTTAGATTATCCAAAAGACAATGTAGTACAAGAATAGTACAGTAACCTGTAGAAACCAATTAGATTTAAATGTACCGTATATACTCAAGTATAAGCAGAGGACCTAATTTCACCACAAAAAATGGGAAAACTTATTGACTCGAGTATAAGCCGAGGGTGAGAATGCTGCAGCTACTGTAAGCGGAACACTGGCAGAACACTCAGTGTTCAGCGTTCAGCCTATCATGATCGCCCTCTCGTTCGTGATAGACGAGAGGGCGATCGTGATAGGCAGAACACTGAACACCATGTTTGCTGAGAAACCGAGTGTTCCATCTATCACGGAACAGCACAAGGAGGAGCGTGAATTTTTTAAAACTGCACAGCCACCATCTTAATATGTCATGGACTCAGGTACACAGATCGCATTCTACAATGGGCACAGTGAGGTCAGGCGGCAATGGACTTGGGTACTGACTCGAGTGTAAGGCCTCGTACACACGATCAAATCTGTCTGCTGGAAACGGTCGGGCCCGACCGTCCCAGCAAACAGATTTGACCGTGTGTACGGGCAAGCCGACGGATTCTGCCACCCGACAGATTTCAAAGCATGCTTTGAAATCTGTCGGCTGGGAACCCGTCCGCCCGACATGTCTGCTGGTTAGTATGCTAACCAGCAGACATGTCTTCTCGCACACGCGCCGAATGATTTCGATGCATGCGCGGAAGTGTTTTACTTCCTGGTGCGGTGACGTGGCGGAGTCAACGTCACCGCCACATCACCGACACGTCAGCGTGCTGTCTGCTGGCGGGGATTTTGGTTTGCTCGTGTGTCCACGCGAGCAAACCAAAATGCCAGCAGACAGATTTGTTCAAATCGGTCGGACAGACCGTTTTGAACAAATATATTTAATCGTGTGTACGAGGCCTAACGGATAACACCGTTTACGATCTTCCATTTCCCGACCCAAGACAGCTTATTCGACACTCCACAATCCGGCAGACACGACCCATTCCATTTCCCAGAATAACTGAGACACAAGCTCTGGTTCTGGTTACAAAATGAATGAATACTTTTAATGGTAATACTCTTGTCTTTTATACACCAAAAAGCATGCTGCAGTAATCACAGGGACAAAGAAACACTCCACCCACACATCAGACAATGGGGGGCTAACGAGTCTCCAATACACATCCCACAGACTTTTCGGCACCGGTCTAACAAAATTAACATTAACTAATTACTACAGCTAATTTACATTCCACATCTTAGACAGACGTTCTGACTCTGCGATAATCTATTCACTGCTACATAATGCACATTCCTTTGAAGACGTAATTGACATGCTAATCCAATATACCTGAAAAGAGACATCTGACCTTTACAGACTTAATTAGTACAATAGACACAAAACAGTATTAGCATCACACAATGGACAATGAAATATCTTAGGAGCCCGACTCAATTAACACCTCAACAGTCTATTGACCTGTTCATAAGAAACAACTTGTAATATTTCAAGATATCCTGCAATACATGAATTATCATTAATGTCCCATCTCATGTAATCTGAGATATAATTTCTCAGTCATCCAATGCCCCTATCGGACATAGGATGACCCTAGACCCAAGAGTCATTGGTGAAGCTGGCACAAGAGTACACCGCATCCTTCAAAAGTCTCTGAGTATCACGGGTCATTCTGTTACATCGAGTATAAGCCGAGGGGGTAATTTTCAGCCCAATAAAATGGGCTGAAAAACTCAGTTTATACTCGAGTTTATACAGTAGTTAGATCGTTGAAAGATGAATACAGTATTCAATTTGTTGGTTGGGGCTAATCCACTTTTTTTACATTGTCCAATAAATATGCATTTTTTATTGCTTGCTTGCAATTGTTATATCTTGTGTGTTAACTCATTAGTTATATGATGATTATTGCAAGTAACATTGACAACAAAGTTAAGGCCCATACACACGATTGGATTTTCCAACGAGAATTGTGTGGTGGCAGGGTTTTGTTGGAAAAAGGTTTGAATGTGCCATCGGACAATTGTTGTCGGATTTTCTGACAACAAATGTGGGATAGCATGCTTTAAAATTTTCCGACAACAAATGTTTGTTGTCAGATTATAAGATCGTGTGTATACATGTCCATCGAAAAAAAATCCAAAGTACAAAAACACATGCTCGGAAGCAATGCTAACCATAAGACAGCATTAGCAAAACTAATATGGTCTAACTCTTTTGACCGTAAAAAAAACATGTTATAACTAAGCATACAGTGACTATTTGGGATATATAAAAAAATCTTTTATAAGTTCCTAATTCATTTAACTGCTTGCCGACCAGCCGCCGCAGTTATACGGCGGCAGGTCGGCTCTCCTGAGCGAGAGCCCGTAGCTCTATGTCGGCACTTCTGCGGCCACTTGGGGGTGCGTGCGCACCGCCGACGGCCATCGCGCACGCGTCCCGCGCTCGCCCCTGAGTCCTGTGCACGTGCCCGGCACACGCGATCACTCGTTACAGAGTGGGGACCGGGAGCTATGTGTGTAAACACATAGCTCCCAGTCCTGTCAGCGGGGGAAACGCTGATCTTCTGTTCATACAATGTATGAACAGAAGATCAGTGATTTCCCCTAGTCAGTCCACCCCCCCATACAGTTAGAACACACCCAGGAAGACACTTAACCCATTTCCTGCCCCCTAGTGTTAACCCCTTCACTGCCAATGGCATTTTTATAGTAATCCAATGCATTTTTATAGCATTGATCGCTAAAAAAATGCCAATGGTCCCAAAAAATGTGTCAAAAGTGTCCGAAGTGTCCACCATAAGGTCACAGTACTGAAAAAAAATGCTGATCGCCGCTATTACTATTAAAAAAAAAAATAATAATAAAAATGCCTTAAAAATACCCCCTATTTTGTAAATATAACTGTTGCGCAAACCAATCAATAAATCAATTTTTTTTTTACGAATAATATGTAGAAGAATACGTATCGGCCTAAACTAAGGAAAAAAAATGTTTTTTTATATATTTTTGGGGGATATTTATTTCAGAAAAAAGTAAAAAGTATTGCATTTTTTTCAAAATAGTCGCTCTATTTTTGTTTAAAGGGCAAAAAATAAAAACCGCAGAGATGATCAAATACCACCAAAAGAAAGCTCTATTTGTGGGGAAAAAAGGACGACAATTTTGTTTGGGAGCCACGTCACACGACCGCGCAATTGTCAGTTAAAGCGACGCAGTGCCGAATCGCAAAAAGTGCTCTGGTCATTGGACAGCAATATGGTCCGGGGGTTAAGTGGTTAAAGAATGGACCTCCTCTAATCTAACCCAGCTTTGTGAGTTACAATCACCCACCTTACTTAAATCTTTTCCTGAATTATGTGAAAGACAAAAACTCTCCAAATCAGAACTTTTTCGATATCTGCAGATTAAAAACTTTTTTATGCCCTATATACAAGGAAAAAATAATCTAGATAAATTTACGAGTTTTGAAAGAATATGCAAACGTGATCCTCATTCAAAGGGTCTCATCACAATAATCCAGAACCATCTTAATACTCTTCGTAATATTGAATCACCATCTTATGTAGCAAAATGGGAGAGGGACCTTTTTGTCTGTAATAATTTTGCACGCCCAATTTTTCAGTTTTTTATTTGTTAAAAAAGTTTGAAATATCCAATAAATTTAGTTCCACTTCATAATTGTGTCCCACTTGTTGTTGATTCTTCACAAAAAATTACAATTGTATATCTCTATGTTTGAGATAGAAATGTGGCAAAAGGTCGCAAAGTTCAAGGGGGCCGAATACTTTTGCAAGGCACTGTATATGATCTTTATTTCCGCCAATACAAATTGTATCTCTGTATGTAATATATCAACTGCATCTTTGTTGTTAATTATTGAAAATCAATAAACAAAATTGACAAGAAAATCAGATACATTTATTTGACACACACTGTACACGTGTGGGAGGTTCCCTTTTACAAGTCTGAGACCACCAAAGAGACGCCACCCCTTAGCTCTTACTTTTATACAATTTTACTGAAGGATTAGGATCAAGCATTAATGTCATTGAAAGTTAAAATTTGCAAATGTCAGTTCTGTTTTTCTGGAGATAAGTTCCCGATGGCATGGGGTACGTTGAGTGGGCCTTGCGGTTACTTGTAGTTTGCCACATTGTGCTGATTTGTAATGACTATGAAAAGTTATATTAAAAAATATAGGTAGATGGCGCACGACTTAAAAAATGCAATCAAAAGAATTAATAGTATAATAAACAATTAGTAGATCATAAGGTCCATGTCAATATCAAAAGGGAAAAAAATAATAAATGAATAAAATAATAAATGACCATATAATGATAGTCCAAATAAATGACCATACAACAGATGGTTAAAAGTTCAATGTTTAGTCCAGCAACACTAGTGGCAGCACAGTCCTGAGGCAGAAGCAGTCTCTGAAAAATATATATAGACAAGAAGGACATGCGCCAAACTAAGTGTAGTAAATTAGGGATTTAATGAGGTGAAAATAATAGTAAACAGTAGATTGGCTACTCACAAAACAATTGAGAGCGAGGGCACATCAGGGGTTAACAGCTGGTCGAGGGTCACAACGATCGTTTACATCTGCATCTGCAGGCAGGCTGACTTGGCCAAGTCATGGGAGTTATGGAGACCCATCCTGGGGAAGCCTGGAAGAAGCGACAGGGGATCCAGAAGGGGATCCAGAAGCTGTGTTTCCTGGATAGGACGCGCTATGCGTTCCAGCATGAAGCGCAGTCTATCGCCGTACGACCGGAAGTGACGTCGAACCTCGGGCCAGCCAATGGGATGACGCGCCATCGAATTTTACGTTGCGTACGCTGTTTACGTAGTACTACGTGAATAGGCCTGTGCGTAGGTTACGTTCACGTCATAGGCATTGAGCCTTTGTATCTTAGGGAGTATATGCGACATGATTCTAAGCATGCGCGCACATGCGCCGTTCGATCGGCCATTCATTTGCATTGGGTCACGCTTAATTTAAATAGATCACACCCACCTCCTTCCTACTTTGAATTAGGCGGGCTTACGCCGGCCAATTTACGCTACGCCGCCGCAACTTACGGAGCAAGTGCTTTGTGAATACTGTACTTGCCTCTCTATGTTACGGCGGCGTAGCGTATATGAGATGCGCTACGCCCGCACAAATATACGCTGCCCTACGTGAATCCGGGCCTATATGTGTACTTTGTAAAACGTAAAAAAAAAAAAAAACATGGTAAAGATGACAAAATTGTACCAAGATCAATGCAAATAGTATTTACACTAATACATTAATACATGGCTTGGCAGCAGTACAAGTAAATGGCTGTTGCTATAGCCACGTTTGCTCTGATGTGTCATTGCCAGAACATCAGGTGTAAAAATACTAATCAAATGTTCAGTTAACAAATGAAACTTTTAGGAGAAAACATACAATGCATTTATTATGTTACTGTGCAAAATGTTTTTGCTGATGGCCAGTAGATATGCAATGAGTTTTAACATAAGTATCTTTAGTTGCCAAAGAAAGCATGCTGCAGCCAGAGGCGTATCTAGTGAAAATGGCGCCTATGGCAAGCACTGAAACTGCGCCCTTTCAAAACATTTAAACCCATCTTTCAGATAACCAGTGATACGGCGGGGACAGAGAGAAAATATTAGCAATTGCTGTGTCGGCGTTGCGCTTCAGCAGGGTGGGCACGGCGCTGGGAGCTACATTAGTGCGGGAGGCGGCCGTAGGAGTATGGGTGGGGTTTTTTTTCATGCAGGGGGGTGGCTTTTTGCCACCCCCCTTGGCGCCCATGGCACTTGTGAGTAATGTGAGTTTGTGGTGTGAGATCTCTGTAAAACTGATGTTCTGTATTACATTGTCTATTTCTGTCTGCAGCTTGTAATCACCATGCTGTCATACAAGACTTAAAGGCATGAGTAAATAAGTCAGCTGCCATAGGTCTAAAAGCCAGCGAGGCTCTAACAAATGCATAATGCTTATCAGTGCTGGTGCAAGGATTTTTGACACCCTAGGTGAAACTTAATCCCCCCCCCATTGGCTCCACCTCCTTTGCCCTGCCCATGTGACAGATGGTTCCACTATACAGGAAGCATTGGCTCTGTTTCCTCTAGCACTGGCTCCAGTGCTGCGTTGCACCTCTAATTACACTACCGGTCGGACTGAGTTAGTTACATCCTGCAGTTAGTTACATCCTGCAGCCAGCGACCCAGCTCCCCTAGTCACCACGCTGTCCGCCGGCGGGGAATTTGATCCGATGGTGTGTACAGCCATCGGATCAAAACAGCCCGGCGGACATATCCGATGGAAACGGTCCGATGGATAAATCCTATAGTGTGTACAAGGCCTTAGTATCATAAAATAATTTCTAGGGAATCATCAAAAATATACCAAATAGAAGAATTTATCTCCAAGAGATCCTACTGTGTCAATGGTGTTAGAGCAGACAGCATGTGTGTGCTCACATTAATCCTTGCAGACTCTTGCCGACCTTCACTTATCCAAGCTTGTCATCTCAACATAAAACTCTCAGAAAGCTGAATCATCAGCATGACAGAAGCTATCAATACACCTGTTCCAATTCGTTTCAAAATGACACACTGCAAAGATGTAGATATCATCACCTCTAGTTCATGCTGCACTTCTACAGTTTGTGCGTCACTGGCATATTATAATTCTGAAGCATAAGTTTGAGCCATTCAGCATTATGCATCTGCCCATTCATTACTGCTTTGAATTATTTTTATTTTCTTTTAGGCAGCAAATCTCGTGGCACATGAAATGGTTATTATTTGTAAGGTTGTACTATTTGCTAGACATGTGCACACTGAAATATTTTGTTTCGTAATTTCATTTTCGTCCGAAAAATACATTTATTTAGTTACTCCCAAAATTTGTTTTATTTATTTTGTTTTTCGTTAAAAAAATGCATTCGTCTGAAAATCCAAATTAAGGTCTAATCTGTCATTGAAGGCTTATGGTGTCTGTCGAATGTTCTAAGAAAAAAAAAAAAGATTAGACAGAATCTTAAAAAAAAAAGAAATGTTGACTTCTTGTCTCTCAATGTCGAATCTTCATGTCTCTCTATGTCGAATCTTCATGTATCTCTATGTCGAATCTGTCATTGAAGGCTTATGGTGTCTGTCGAATGTTCTAAAAAAGATTAGACTCTTGCATGTGTTTATGTCGGATCTTTCGGTTTTCGTTTTGTGTGCTTTCGTTATCGTTTGGAGACGAGCGATCGCTCGTCTCCCTGCTGCTCCCCCCTCCATCCACGGTGAGGGAACCAAGAAGTGAAGCGCTCCGGCTTCACTGCCCGGTTCTCTACGGCACATGCGCGAGTCGCGCTGCGCCCGCCGATTGGCTCCCGCTGTGTTCTGGGAGCCGAGAGTTCCCAGCACACAACAGGAAAAACCTGACTTTTGCCCGAGACTGCGGGCCGGAAGTGGGTGCAGATACCTGTCTTTAGACAGGTATCTGCACCCCCCTCCCCCCTGAAAGGTGTCAAATGTGACACCGGAGGGGGGGAGGGTTCCGATCAGCGGATCTTCACTTTAGGGTGGAGATCCGCTTTAATAGTTATCTACAAGAATTACATTTACAGTCTATACGTTTTTGTATGCCTAAAGAAAAATAATTGTATTGGTTGCATGGAAGTATAGCGATCAGAGAATTATTCCACACTAGTCAGGGTTCGGCAGCTTTACATATGTGGGATGCTCATGTCATTTTGCTGCTATATGTGATTTTGTGACATTGGAAGGCTTTTATCTCTAGTATCCTTCCTGCTTTCCACCATCTGCAGCAACCAAAAAGTGGGAGAGAAATGAATGGGCACTTGAATATCTATTGATCAATCCCTAAAACATTGGGAAAAAACACAACTAGGTAGGGAGGTACTAATTCCTATTTATGGATAAAACAAACTCTGTGTATATTATAATAAAGAAGTGAATGTAGAACTCTAGACTTGGCCTTGTTCCAGGATTGGATATCAGACATATATCAGATGCCAGTCCCAAAATATTTCATATGCTGGGTTTTGTAGCAATAGCCACACGACCACAGCTGCGTGTGTATTCAATCCAGTTAACGTGGCATAAATACCAATGTTCTATGCTGGAATAAATAAAGTTGTACAAATTCAGTCTTTGAATTGTTGCACATATTTGGCTGCACCCATTCAACCTCAAGGGTGCCTCAAAGGTGATACTATTTGTATAGAGTGCCTTGCGAAAGTATTCGGCCCCGTTGAACTTTGCGACCTTCTGCCACATTTCAGGCTTCAAACATAAAGATATAAAACTGTAATTTTTTGTGAAGAATCAACAACAAGTGGGACACAATCATGAAGTGGAACGAAATTTATTGGATATTTCAAACTTTTTTAACAAATAAAAAACTGAAAAATTGGGCGTGCAAAATTATTCAGCCCCCTTAAGTTTGTAGCGCCATCTTTTTCTGCGATTACAGCTGTAAGTCACTTGGGGTATGCCTCTATCAGTTTTGCACATTGAGAGACTGACATTTTTGCCCATTCCTCCTTGCAAAACAGCTCGAGCTCAGTGAGGTTGGATGGAGAGCGTTTGTGAACAGCAGTTTTCAGTTCTTTCCACAGATTCTCGATTGGATTCAGGTCTGGACTTTGACTTGGCCATTCTAACACCTGGATATGTTTATTTTTGAACCATTCCATTGTAGATTTTTCTTTATGTTTTAAATCATTGTCTTGTTGGAAGACAAATCTCCGTCCCAGTATCAGGTCTTTTGCAGACTCCATCAGGTTTCAGAATGGTCCTGTATTTGGCTCCATCCATCTTCCCATCAATTTTAACCATCTTCCCTGTCCCTGCTGAAGAAAAGCAGACCCAAACCATGATGCTGCCACCACCATGTTTGACAGTGGGGATGGTGTGTTCAGGGTGATGAGCTTGCTTTTACGCCAAACATAACATTTTGCATTGTTGCCAAAAAGTTTGATTTTGGTTTCATCTGACCAGAGCACCTTCTTCCACATGTTTGGTGTGTCTCCCAGGTGACTTGTGGCAAACTTTAAACAACATTTTTTTATGGATATCTTTAAGAAATGGCTTTCTTCTTGCCACTCTTCCATAAAGGCCAGATTTGTGCAGTATACGACTTATTGTTGTCCTATGGACAGAGTCTCCCAACCTCAGCTGTAGATCTCTGCAGTTCATCCAGAGTGATCATGGGCTTCTTGGCTGCATCTCTAATCAGTCTTCTCCTTGTATGAGCTGAAAGTTTAGAGGGAGGGCAAGGTCTTCATAGATTTGCAGTGGTCTGATACCCCTTCCATTTCAATATTATCGCTTGCACAGTGCTCCTTGGGATGTTTAAAGCTTGGGAAATCTTTTTGTATCCAAATCCGGCTTTAAACATCTCCACAACAGTATCTCGGACCTGCCTGGTGTGTTCCTTGTTCTTCATGATGCTCTCTGCGCTTTAAACGGACCTCTGAGACTATCACAGTGCAGGTGCATTTATGCAGAGACTTGATTACACACAGGTGGATTCTATGTATCATCATAAGTCATTTAGGTCAACATTGGATCATCCAGAGATCCTCACTGAACTTCTGCAGAGAGGTTGCTGCACTGAAAGTAAAGGGGCTGAATAATATTGCACGCCCAATTTTTCAGTTTTTTAATTGTTAAAATTTTTTGAAACATCCAATAAATTTTGTTCCACTTCATGATTGTGTCCCACTTGTTGTTGATTCTTCACAAAAAATTACAGTTTTATATCTTTATGTTTGAAGCCTAAAATATGGCAAAAGGTCGCAAAGTTTAAGGGGGCCGAATACTTTCGCAAGGCACTGTACAAATGTCTAATGCCGCGTACACACGATCGGTTCGTCTGATGAAAATGGACCGTTTTCATCAGACGTACCGATCGTGTGTGGGCCCCATAGTTTTTTTATCCATCGGTGAAAAATCTAGGAACTTGTTTTAAAATTATCTGATGGTAAAAAAAACGATAGAAGAAAAACGATCGTCTGTGGGCACGTCCATCGGTTAAAAATCCACGCATGCTCAGAATCAAGTCGACGCATGCTTGGAAGCATTGAACTTCATTTTTCTCAGCACGTCGTTGTGTTTTACGTCACCGCGTTCTGACATGATCGGTTTTTTAACTGATGGTGTGTAGGCAAGACTGATGAAAGTCAGCTTCATCGGATATCTGATGAAAAGACCGTTTTCATCGCATGAACCGATCGTGTGTACAGGGCATAACATGTACTAATTTATGGATTTGATTTATTACAGGTATTTTAATAAGCATTGACAATTTCTATAGCACTTTACATACTGTACATTCACATCAGTCATTCAAGGAGCGGACAACCTTAGGTCCCTACCTGCATACATACATATATCGGCCCTCAAAATTTCCACTCGCCTACTAGCATTTGGCGAGTGAATTTAAGCTGGGGGCGAGTGATGACAGGGCTGCATGACCAATCTCCCTCCAATCTGTGCCTACACTTAGAGTCCAGGTGAGATTGGTGGCCGAAGAGGTAAGGTGCATGCTCGGGAAAAGTAGTCTGAGCCTGCAATCCCCCCCCCCCCGGCCATTGTAGTTGGAGAGAAGAAAGTAATGAGTGAGGTGGAGGATTGCAAAAATTACCACTCCGGTGCAGCGCTCACTGAAAGTTGCCCTGACATGAGAGCGGCAGCCTTCCAGTTTGTGCAGTTTTCTTCTCCTTGTGCTCTATGTAAGTGTCCAACAGTTCAGCCTGAGCACTGAACAGACTGGTCTCAATGTGTGCTGTGTCAGTGTGCGCTGTGCTATGGTGTCAATGGCTGTGTAGTTGTGTGGATCTCAGCACCGGATTGTACTCCCTTCCGCTGTGCTGCAGCTCCTCTCCTCACTGCCAGCCTGAATAAAAGGGGGAAGTGGGGACATGCAAGCATGGAGGCTCCTGATGATGAGATGAATGGGAGAGAGAGAGAGAGGATGGATGGGAGTTGCAGAGGAGACAGCAAGAGAATGGGGAAGAGACCCAGTTCTAGTGCCCTGTCCCTCTGGTCTGCCCCCAGTGCCCTGTCCCTCTGGGCTGCCCCCAGTGCCCTTGTCCCATTTTGTTAAAGTTGTTGTTGGTAATATTTAATTTTGTAACTTGATTCTGCATAAAACATTTAACAGTGTCATTCCATGAGATAATCTACGAGGGCGTGTTTACGGGTGCAATTAGGTGCAGGGCAGTGTATGAATTAGGTGGGGCAACTGGTGGCGAGTAACTCTTGAAGCCTGGCTAGTAGCTCAGGACTTGAAATTTTGAGCCCTGCATATATGGTTGTGATACTTATAGGTTATAATATGCTCCCAAATGAATGTCTTTTTTTCTGTCCCCACTGAGTAGATTCACCCTCATCCTCTAATTCTGGTGGCCAATGTCACCCTTGTACAAAGTGATTGAAAATCCAATGGGGACAATGGGGACACCTATTCTGGTGAGAATTGTGCCTGGTTTTAGAGATCTTTTCTCTCACGTCTTATTGTGTCTCAGGAAAAGAAAGAATAATCTCCCCAATGAAACAGAAAAACCGACAGGTGTTTTAATTATTACCTTCATGATCCAAAGCTAAAAACAACGGCCCAGATTCAGAAAGCAATTACGCCTGTCTAACTGGTGTTAGACAGGAGTAATTTCAAATTTTGCGCGCCGTATCACTAGTTTGAATCCTCAAACCATGATACGGCGGCTTCGGGCTTCGATCGGAGAGGCTTACATCTTCGTAAGCCTTCGGATCTACGCTGCGATATTTTTGCGGCCGCTGGGAGGAGTTTGCGTCGTTTTCATGCGTTGGGATATGCAAATGTGTTTTTACGGCGATCCACGAAGATACGAGTGGTCTTCGCAATCGCTTTCGTCTATTTTTTTATACGTACTGTTAGACCAGCTTTTTGCTGGTCTAACGGTACGTAGCCCATGTTAAGTATGGCCGTCGTTCACGTGTCAAATTTTTTATTTATTTTTTATTTTTTACGTAACTCGTTCGGGACTAGGATTGTCCGTAAACGACGCTACTCAAACAACGAATGACGTAACGACGTGTTTTCGCGCAATACACGGCGGGAAATTTGCGAACGGAGCATGCACAGTTCGATCGCCGCGGGAACGCGCCTATTTTAAATGCTTCACCCCCCTACTCGCGCAGATGGATTGCGACGGGAGAAATACACTACGCCGCCGTCGTTTACTGGACAAAATCTACCTGAATTCCACGTAGAGCCAGGTAAAAAACGGCAGCGTAGTGTATTTCTGATACGCTACGATAATCTAATTCTCTGTGAATCTGCCCCAACGTGTTTTGGCTTTACAGGCATTTTAAAGTGTAACTAGAGGCAATATATATATATATATTTTTTCATTTGGATAGATTAAGAGAGGATTATAACCTATGTCAGTTGTTTTTGGCATCTGTATGCCATAGGGGAGATTTCCCTTCACTTCCTGTCCCATTGCCAAAACAGGAAGTGGGAGGAAATCCCCCCAAAGTGAGAGAATACCAGGGTGTCATTAGGGACCAGAGCTAGTGTCCCTATTGGAAAATGTCCCTTCAATTACTGCAGTAGCACTACCGCCATAGGAGCTGCTGATTAGAATGGGTCCTTTTTTCTTTGCCTCAACTTCTTTAAATAGTTCAGCCACTCTGACACCCTATGTTGAGTGTACAAAGCAAGCAATATCAAAGAAACTCACTGAAAGTAATACTTGGTACCCAGAAGTAGTACTTTATCATAGAAAACAGGCACCAAACCAGTTAGTAAAGGCAAACTTACTGTAATATATGTATGGTTGGTAACAAAGTAAGGATAGAAATGGATTAACAAAGATAATAACACAATTCACTATACGGGGTGAAAAGGATCAGGCATAAGATGACACTTGGTGTCCAGATCAGCATAAACAGTACACCTACAGTTCAGCAGTGGGCAGTAATAACGATTGATTTTACGAACACGGGAACGCTACTGCCAAAGTGCATTGATGGCTTCTATGCTAGGCTTGGCCTGACTGGGTGTGCACTGTCTACTGAAAACAAGGGAACGGAAGAGACTTGCAGAATAGTTTTATGGGAGGGAGCAGTGTGCTTTTGCTGGCTATCATTGGGGCCCTTTCAAGATGCCCTGGTACAATTAACAACAGTAGAGCAGCTTGCTGTATTGGTTCGGTAAAGATAAAGTAAAGGTGCAGTGGTGTAGGTGCAGTATACTTAATGTCCTTCCTCCAGTAACTCAGTCTCTGCTAGCAGTGTTACCAGTGGGCAGGGCCCTCTCACCAGTTTCTGTGGTGCATCAGTGAACTCTCGCTGTAGAAAGGGGGCTCTTCAGTCTATCCACAGTATGCCTCCAGAGGTTATGTGATGGAAAGTAGAGGGTGAGAGTATGCTCTGGCTCGCGTTTCTCTGCTAGTGTGGCCTCTCTCATCAGTCTGGTCAGTATAAGTCAGATGTTCTCTCATTCATTTCATCTGTGCTAAGAGGAAGTAGTCTGTACAACAGTCTAGGAAAGCAATTCCAGCACTCTCCATCTTCCCTTAGAATTCTCCTTAGAATTGCAGTGAAAAGAGTCCATGAGTTCAATTCTATGGCTGCTGTCCCCAACTTGAATTCCCATTATTTTCAGGGACCTCAGGGAAGTCCATAGGCTATATTTCTCCTTCTGTGCAAACAGAATCGCAGGGCGCCTATCGCCCAAAAGAAGTGAGTGGATTGGGGTGCCATTGGAAGAGAAGGGGATTGCAAGCGTGTCCCTCGATTTGCAGTGATTCGGGATCATGGGCAGAATCGCGGCGATTCTGCCCACGATCTGGGACTCCTAAATGCTCTTGAGAAAAAAATAAAAAATAAAAAAAAGGAAAAAACGAAGAAATACAGATTTAGCAAGCAGTCAGTGACAAGTCATTAGTCATTGTGGCTCATATATAGAAAGTAATAGGGAACACTCGTACATAAACTCTGGATCACAGGAAATTTGCAATTAGCAATTATTCCTGTCTTTGTATTAATTTTCAAAACCTTTCTAGCTGATTTTTTCCATTAACTCTTCCTTCTTATTTTCTTGGTAATAAGAGGCACTGCCACAACTACCTATTAAACAGGAAGAAAACCCTCTTAAAAAAAATCCAAAAAAAAGCAAACCCCTGCAAGACAAAGGCACAGGGCTTTTTTTCAGGGGGAACAGTGCTATAAATATGCACTGATAACTGTATAAATGTGACTGGCAGGGAAGGGGTTAACCACTGGGGGCAGGGAAGGGGTTAAATGTGTAGCCTAGTTTATGTTCTAACTGTAGGGGGAGGGGGGTGACTGGGGGAGGTGACCGATTGTGTCCCTATGTACAAGGGACACAGATCGGTCTCCTCTCTCCCTAAAGGACGTGGAGCTCTGTGTTTACACCCCATCATTACACACAGAGCTCCGCGTCCCTGTTCAGTTACTGGGCAATCGCGGGTGCCCTAGCAGCTTTAAAAGACAGGACGTCATATGACGTCCTGTCAGAACAATGGAGTCTTCTGCCCGCCGTCATTTGACGGCGAGCGGTAGACAAGTGGTTATAGAGCAAGTTACCCAACAAAAAAATAATAAAAAAAATACACCCTGCAAGACAAAGGCATAATGAGCTAGTATGCATGAGTACTTACCTCCTCCGTCACCGCCATGTCTCCCCGAGTGACTTCCGGGTATCGTGGCTCCGGCGCTGTGATTGGCCGGAGCTGCGATGACGTCACTCCCTGCTGCCACTAACGGCACGATCGCGGCATCGCTCAGTGTGCCTGCACGCCGTTGACATAGGTGCATGTCTTTTGCAAATATCTCCTAAACCGTGTAGGTTAAGGAGATATTTCTTGTACCTACAGGTAATCCTTAATCTAGGCTTACCTGTAGGTAAAAGTGGTCTATAAGGGTTTACAACCACTTTAATAAAATGTACATTGATGAAAAGTAGTAAGATAGAAAAAATTATGATTCAATTATTGATTCAGGGGATGTTCTGACAAAAATAAGTGCAGGACAGTTAAAAATATACAGCTCTGGTGCAGCATACATAAATGTATTCATTAAGATTCTATATAATCTTTTCTACTTAATTAGTTCTTTGTGCTTAATTTGCTTCAAGAGCCTTAGGTCCATAATTAACAACTTTATATTTTGAATATTCTTTTCTCATTTTATCCCGTTTCATTGTTCATTCTTAGATGTGTTACATAAAATGAGATGAACATACACCTATGTCATCAACTTGCAGGTATAGCCCATCTTAAAAAGGAGGATTTGGCTGCCTAATGACTGGGCCATTTTTTGCGATTCGGCACTGCGTCGCTTTAACTGACAATCGTGCGGCATGTGACGTTGCACCTAAACAAAATTGACGTCCTTTTTTCCCCCCCACAAATAGAGCTTTATTTTGGTGGTATTTCATCACCTCTGTTTGCGCTATAAACAAAAAAATAGCGCCAATTTTGAAAAAACAATATTTTGCAATATTTTTTTACTTTTTGCTTTAATAAATATCCTCAAAATATATATAAAAAAACCTCATTTTTTCCTCAGTTTAGGCCGATACATATTCTTCTACATAGTTTTGGTAAAAAAAAATGCAATAAGCGTTTATTGATTGGTTTGTGCAAAAGTTTTTTTTTAGTAATGGCGACGATCTGCGATTTTTATCGTGACTGCGACATTATGGCGGACACATCAGACACTTTTGACGCTATTTTGGGACTATTGTAATTTATACAGCGATGTATATCGTCGCACACTGGCCGGCATGTGGTTAAACAGTACAAACATTTTACAAGTCATTTTTTTACATGCCTACCATTGTCTCCTCTGGTAGCGGAGACAGGTGTTATGCTGCTGCTTTGTGGGCCCGCTGACCAGTCTAGAGCTGATTCCTGCCTCATGATATGTCGCTACTTGCTTAAAAATAAAGGACCTGTGATAAACATTCTCAATTGAGCTTACATTCATAAGTACTAAAACAGCATCAATACAGTTCCTATGTTTTTAGGTATCCCTTCATGACTTAAAGGAACACTAAAGGTTTGTTTTTTATTAGTTCAATTGATTGCTGTAAGCTAAAGCATTTAAATATTACTTACCTCGTTTTTCCTTTTGACCTCCAAAATACAGTAATCCAGGTTTGAAAATGCCATTTCCTGTCTCTCCTCTGGTTGCTTTCCATCAGCACCTGAGCTGTTTTGCATGGTGGAAAGCAGAATGTGCTCACCCCCTCCCTATGACTACAGCCCTGTGTAAAAAATGCTCTCTTATCCCTCACAGGCATGGAGGCTAAGCCTAATAGGAACTGTAGTTCCCATTATGCCGTGATGTAGCAAGAACCTCAAACCAGGAAGTCAGTGAGAATGATTCAGGAGTGACGGAGGTGAATAAAACAGCTCGATTTCAACAGGTATCAAACTAGTTATAATGCAAAACATTACTTTTTACTTTATCTGCTACTGTCAGACTTTAATTTAAGAGGAAAATATTTTTGTCTTTACAACCCCTTTAAGCTTTTCCATGATATCTGCCTTAGAATTGTCTCGGCTTTTGGCTCTTAGGCTGCGTACACACAGAGGGACATGTCCGCTGAAACGGTCCGAAGGAGTTCTCTGACTTAGAAAGAGAACTCCGACGGAGAAAAAAAACATGCATGCTCAGAATCAAGTCGACGCATGCTCCGAAGCATTGGACTTCATTTTTCTCGGCTCGTCGTAGTGTTGTATGTCACCGCGTACTTGACGGTCGGAATTTGGTGTGACAGTGTGTATGCAACAGTGTGCTTGAACGGAATTCCATCGGAAAAATATCCCGATGGAAATTCCGATTGTGTGTACGGGGCATATGAGTGCAATAAATCTGATCCTGACAAAAGGTAATTAACTAATATAATGTAAACAACTATTTTTTTTTTAATGCATGGTAATGATAAAATGGTGTTTTTTTTAAATATCTGTCTGGAGTTCAGCTTCAAAATTTCTATACCAAAAACGTCCTCCACCTGCTCGTTGTGCCAATGCAATTTATTCCAAAGGCTTCTAGATCAATTTATTTGTCACCAAATCCAGCTAAAGTTCTTGGTTATTAATTTTACCCATATTAAAAATTCAGATTTCATAACCTTAAGCTTAAGAAAACATTATTCACTCTTACAATCAATATGATATTTCAATAAAATACTTAACATTGTAAATCATGTCATGGCTGTTTCTTACAGAAAGCTTCAAGCTACAAAATGAAATGGTAACTGCTGAAATAGTCGGCAAATTTGCTTCTATAAATATATACATTATGTAAATATAAATGAGCACCTGTATAATACAGTAAGCTTGATCCCAACTGCCCTGCCTGTACAATGCCAAAACAGTACTTACATACACTGGCAAGCATCAGGGCACATGTGGAGTGAATCTGTACTCCAGGGGGGAAGATCTGTGCCAGCTGGCCTTAATTCATTGTGTCCATTTCTCTGGGGAATACTGGCACCTCCAACTGACATTTTTTTAGAGCTGTAATTATCGCCATCATTTAAAAATACCAATTGCCTGGTTGTTATTCTGACCCACTGACTTTGTTACTGACCAGGTATGCATATTAGAAAAGCCATCGTAGCCTTAGATATTTTTATCTGGTCTGGGTTAGTAACTCAAGGGCTGGTTCACATCACATGCAGTGGACAGTAGGTTACATGGATTTCTATGGCAACGTTCACACCCTTGCAGTGCATTCCAGTCAGCAAAAGTAGAACATGCTCCATCTTTTCTGTATTGGAATGAGGCAAAATGCATCAAAAATGCACCAGACTGCATTAAAGCAATAAAAAAAAACAAGGAATGCTGTAAAAAAAATAAGAGGGGGAAAACACACTGGAACGCTTTAAAAATGCATTAAATACGCACCGGAACGCATCATAAATGAGCTTGATGAAACATAGATGTTCTGCGTTTCTGTAGGAACTGGCCCTAAAGCAAAAAGTCAGCCAGGAAACAAGCATTTTCAGAGTGATTGTCAGCAATGGCATCATCCTCATTTCCAACAAAGAGATTTTCAATATAGATTAATGTCAGCCAATATTTTTGTATTGTTTAGGAGAGCGTAGAGAAAAGAGTTAAAGCTAAACTCAAAAGCAAAGACAGTAAATACAGTAAAACCTTGGTTTGAGAGCGTTTTGCAAGACAAGCAAGATTTTTAACCACTTGCCGACCGCGCTATAGCAAAAATACTGCTACAGCGCGGTCAAGTTGTTTTGACACGACGTCCCTGGGACGTCCTCGTGCACTTCCTCGTCCCCTGAGATGCGCTTGCGGAAGTGTCCGTGCTCGCCGGGTCTAGAAGACCCGGCACAACACGGATCGTGGTAAATTGCCGCTGATAGCGGCTGTTTACCACGTGATCGCTCCGTCAAATGACGGAGTGATCACTTGTAAACAAACCGGCGTCATTTGATGACGCCGGTTCCTCCTTCTCCTCTCTGTACCGATCGGTACAGTGTGAGAGGAGAGGGGGAGAGTGGGTGGCAGCAGCAGCACTGAGGGCTGGATCTGTGACAACTGCAGTCACAGATCCAGCCATCCATCCATCCCAGCTCAGCTATCCCTGCGCAATACTCTGCAATACCCCAATACTATGCAATACCCCAATACTCTGCAATACCCTGCGCAATACTCCAATACTCTGCAATAACCTGCGCGATACTCTGCAATACCCCAATACCCTGCGCGATACTCTGCAATACCTCAATACTCTGCAATACCCCAATACTATGCAATACCCCAATACTATGCAATACCTCAATACTCTGCAATACCCTGCGCAATACTCTGCAATACCCCAATACCCTGTGCGATACTCTGCAATACCCCAATACTCTGCAATACCCTGCACGATACTCTGCAATACCCTGCGCGATACTCTGCAATACCCCAATACTCTGCAATACCCCAATACTCTGCAATACCCTGCGCGATACTCTGCAATACCCCAATACTCTGCAATACCCCAATATTCAGCAATACATTAATACTCTGAAATACGTCCCCCCTCCTGCAACCCTCCGGTGCTTTTAAAGACTCACCGCTACGATCGAAGCCAGGATATTTTTTTTCAGTCTTCCCAGCCTAGAGGTGAGATGTGGGGTCTTATTGACCCCATAACTCACTGTAAAGAGGACCTGTCGTGCTATATTCCTATTACAAGGGAATGTCAAAATCAAGTAAATAAAGTAAAATTAACAATAATTTTTTTTTTTTTTAAAGCTCCCTTGTCCCCATGTGGTCGCATGCAGAAGCAAATGCATACGCAAGTCCCGCCCACATATGAAAACGGTGTTCAGGCTACACATGTGAGGTATCTCTGCGAACGTTAGAGCGAGAGCAATCATTTTGGCCCTAGACCTCCTTTGTAACTAAAAACATGTAACCAATAAAAGTAATTAAAGTGTCGCCTATGGGGATTTTTAAGTAGCGAAGTTTGGCGTCATTCCACGAGTGTGCGCAATTTTGAAGTGTGACATGTTGGGTATCTATTTACTCGGCGTAACTTCATATTTCACATTATGAAAAATTGGGCTAACTTTACTGTTTTGTTTTTTTTTAAGCACAAAACTGTTTTTTTTTTAAAACACACGTTCAAAAAATTTCTGTGAAAATACCATACAAGATAAAAAGTTGTAACGACCGCCATTGTATTCTCTAGGGTCTTTGCTAAAAAAGCATATATAATGTTTTGGGGTTCTATGTAATTTTCTAGCAAATAAATGATGATTTTTCCATGTAGGAGAGGAATGTCAGAATTGGTCTGGGTGTTCCAGAACGCCTGATGGCGTTCCCTGCATGTTGGGCCTCTGTATGTGGCCACGCTGTGTAAAAGTCTCACACATGGGGTATCGCCATACTCGGGAGGAATAGCAGAATGTAATTTGTGGTATGCATATGCTGTGCGTGAGAAATAACCTGCTAATATGAGAGAAATAATTAATTTTTGTTTTTTTTTACAGAATTTTCAGTAGTTTTTCTTTTATAGCGCAAAAAAAAACAAAACCCAGAGGTGATCAAATACCACCAAAAGAAAGCTCTATCTGTGTGAAAAAAAGGACAAAAATTTCAAATGGGTACAATGTTGTATGACTGAGTAATTGTCATTCACATTGTGAGAGCACCGAAAGCTGAAAATTGGTCTGGTCAGGAAGGGGGTTTAAGTGCCCAGTGGTCAAGTGGTTAAATAAATTATGACTTGATATACAAGCGATGTCTTCAGTGGTGGCTGGTGAAGTTTTAGGATGGGGGGGGCGCAAGATCCCGCCCTTCCTATCTGACCCCTCCCACTTCCCATAAGCTCCACCCCTTATAGAATCCACCCACTCCGTCCCCTGTATTCCACCCATAGTGTCAGGAGTATACAGCCCTAGCATCCCAGAACAGAGTATACAGCCCTAGCGTCAAAGGACAGCCTATACAGCTCAGCCTCACAGATCAGGGTATGCAGGTATACATCATCTGTTCTGTATACAGCTAGATATATACACCCATCTTCATTCCTGTATATAGAGACCTTCCTCCATCATTACTGACTGCAGATATACATCATCTGTCCTGTATACAGCTAGATATATACACCCATCTTCCTTCCTGTATATAGAGACCTTCCTCCAACATTACTGACTGCAGATATACATCATCTGTCCTGTATACAGATATGTATACAGTAACAGGACATGCTGGTAAGTTAATTGGATCCTGTCAAAATTGGCCCTAGTATATGTATGAATGTGTGTAAGGGACCCTAGGTTGTAAGCTCCTTGAGGGTAGGAGCTAATGTATATGTAAAGCATTGAGTAAATTGACGACGCTATGTAAGTACCTGAAATAAAATAAATAAATAATAATGATGTATATCTGCAGTCAGTGATGGAGGATGGTCTCTATATACAGGACGAAGGTTGGTGTATATAGCTGTATACATTACAGGACATATGTACTCACAATTTGTGACTATTATGTAGTGTAAAGTAGTCCGTACATGGCATGGCAGAAATCCCCAAAATCATGTATTCCAAAGCAGCCAGCGAGACATGATGTGGCACACTCACTCACACCCTGATGCTTCAGTTATTGTATTATACACCCATCATCACTATGCTTATCCCTATTTTATACACCCATTATCATCATCATACTTCAGTCCTCATCATTTTATAATACACCCATCATCACTATCCGTATCCCCATATTATACACCCGTCATCATACTCATCCTTGTATAATACACCCATCATCATCATCCTCCTTGTATAATACACCCATCCTCGCTATCCTCATCTTTGTATATAACACCCATCATCGCTATCATCGCTGATCCTTCTCCTTTAGCCTGGGTTCACATTGATTGCGATACGTGAACCAGTGTGATTTCAGCGCTGGTTCCCACATTGCATCTTTTCTGCAGGCAGTTCGCACTGCCCTCTGCGAACCACTGCGGGTGTCATTACAATGTTAATGACACCCCCAGATCGGTTCACAGATTGCAGTGTGAACTCGCACAGAAATCGCATCACATAGGTGAGAACACACATGCAATCTGATTTCAGTGTGGGGGGAAAACAAGTCCCTCTCTGCACTTTTTTTCTTAAGCATCTAATGTGAGTTCAGCCATACAACTGTATGGCTGAACTTGCATTTCACAGACATCGCATGTGATTCGCACCGCAGTGCTGGTGAAAATCACATGCCATGTCTTAGATTGCAGTAGTCTGAATAGGGGCTCATACCCCAACCCCAGTAGGTACGGTAATAAGAGAAACCAACAAAACAAATGCAGGGAAGTAAAGGGTTAGCCTCTGTCCTCACCTGATAACAGAACATTCAGTGTACATTCAGGCTCAGCCTTACTACTGCTGGGACAGTTTAACTGTAACTGGAGACACGTTTTACCAGTCAGTGAGATAGCAGCACTTCAATGGCAAACTGTCACAGGGGAAGATAAGTATCTCTCTCTCCTGCAAAAAAATTGACTATGCCTGAGTGTGCAGCAAGCTGTTATCAGCTGTTATCACAAGTGAGTGAAACATTTACTTCCCTCAGTCCCAACTCCCTGCATATACAGAGCTGCTGCTGCGTCCCCTTCTCCACCTCATAGGGGTTTACCTCTGCCTCCCGTTTTGGATCCCTTTCTGGCACTCAGTCCATCATTGTGTGGAACAGTGCACTTCACTTCACACTCCACTGCCTGTCCATCAAATGCATGGAGGAACCTGCTCCGCATACTTCCTGTCTTCTCACTCGGGCGCAATGAGAGAGAAGACAGGAAGTGACATCATGATCCAACTCAGCTGTCAATCAAACTGCCCGGCCGTAGTAATAGATACTACGAGCGCCGGGCAGAATCTGTGGCGCTTCCGAAAGCGCCACAAGGCAGGACAAAAGCCCGCAAATGAAGCGCTGTGTCTGCAATCTTGTGATTGCATTGACGTTGCGCTTCCCATAATGCACGTGGTCGGCGCCACGTAGTGCAGTTAGTAATAGTAAAAGGACATTTTAAGGGGAAAAAAAATTCTTAAAGGGCCCGTTTTTTTTTTTACTACAGGAGAGGGGGGGGGGGGCGCCCGGGCGCCCCCAATGGACAGGCCGCCACTGGATGTCTTGATATAAGAGTAGCGTCATGTCACAACTGAGTATAAAATAGAAGAGAAGTGCCGTAGCAATATGGTTACATTTAATGAAGGTACAGCATTTAGCAACATATTGCTACACATAGAGGGGCATCTCTTCTCTTTTATACTCTGTAGCTCTTGCTGAATTTTGCTTCTAATCCCTTGTGGAGGCTTGTGGATGGACATTTTATGGACATTTTATGGTTACACAACCCGTCACATTGCTGTAATCTTTTTATATGGACTATAAACTGAAGGACTTAGGCCCCATGCACACGAGACGCTGGTAAACTCGAGTTCAGAGGCGTTTGGGCATTTTTTTCAACTGCCCCTGAACCCATTTAATGTTATCCTATGTGTCCATGCACACAATCACGTTTTTTGGCGGTTAAAAGCAGTTGGGTTTAGGGCCGTTTTTTCAAACGCAAAATTTTGGGTTCAGAAGCGTTTGCTTTTGCGTTTTAAACGCTAAATGCCGCTAAATGCCGCTAAACGCGTCTAAACGCGTCTAAACGCGGCACCCGCGTTTAGCCGCGATTGCGTTTATAAGCGTTTTTAAAGGAACCCTTTTTTTAACATAATAAAATAGGGAAATATCATTAAAAAATTTTAAAAAAATTATTTAAATCGTTTTAAATTATGTCTATCATTCAGATAATTCAAAGATGATATATATTCATTCAATAATTCAATACACCACCAGCATTGCACTTTCCAAAATTTTCCTTTTGAATTTAAACCTATATGTTGTACTTTCAACAACGTCTGTCCACCTGCATTTCCATTCAGCCCAACTAATCTAATCAGTGTCTAATTTGCATATGAATGCCTGGCATGCTGTCTAGCCAGCAGACAACCCCAAGACATGTGTTTTTCCTGACCTTTGTCCACAAGCCACCTACCAAAATCTTCATTTTTGGTTACAAGTTGAAGAGGTGACATCTCCAAAAATGACTTCTGATGTTACTTTAAAAAAAAGACTTATTGGAAAATTCGAATTTTGAAAATTCGAAATGTTAAAAATTCGAATTTCCAAAATTCGAATTTTTAAAAATTCGAATTTTTAAAAATTCGAAATTTAGAAAAATTCGAATTTTTCGAAAATTCGAATTTTCAAATTTCGAATTTTCGAAATTTCGAATTTTCGAAATTTCGAATTTTCAAATTTCGAATTTTCGAAAATTCGAATTTTCAAATTTCGAATTTTCGAAAATTCGAATTTTCAAATTTCGAATTTTCGAAAATTTGAATTTTCAAATTTCGAATTTTTGAAAATTCGAATTTTCAAATTTCGAATTTTCGAAAATTCGAATTTTGAAATTTCGAAATTTCAAAATTCGAATTTTCGAAAATTCGAATTTTCAAAATTCGAATTTTCAAAATTCGAAATTTGAAAAATTCGAATTTTTCAAAATTCGAATTTAGAAAAATTCGACTTTTCGAAAATTCGAATTTTTAACATTTCGAATTTTCAAAATTCGAATTTTCCAATAAGTCTTTTTTTTAAAGTAACATCAGAAGTCATTTTTGGAGATGTCACTAAAGTAACATCAGAAGTCATTTTTGAAAATTCGAAATTTTCAAAATTTCGAATTTAGAAAAATTCGAATTTAGAAAAATTCGACTTTTCGAAAATTCGAATTTTGAAAATTCGAATTTTGAAAAATTCGAATTTTGAAAAATTCGAATTTTTCTAAATTCGAAATTTTGAAAATTTCGAATTTTCAAAAATGACTTCTGATGTTACTTTAGTGACATCTCCAAAAATGACTTCTGATGTTACTTTAAAAAAAGACTTATTGGAAAATTCGAATTTTGAAAATTCGAAATGTTAAAAATTCGAATTTTCAAAATTCGAATTTTTCAAAATTCGAATTTTTCAACATTCGAATTTTTCAAAATTCGAATTTTCAAAATTCGAATTTTCGAAAAGTCGAATTTTTCTAAATTCGAATTTTTCTAAATTCGAAATTTTGAAAATTTCGAATTTTCAAAAATGACTTCTGATGTTACTTTAGTACAACTTATAGAGGCAGTCCAGGTTTATCCCCAAATATGGGACAAGTCCCATGAACTATATTCAGACAGGACAGCCAAGCAAAGGACTTGGCAAGAAATTGGAAAATAATTGACATCCAACTGGAACCAGTTAAACCCATATCACCAAGAAAAAAGAGGTAAGATTAATACAGCTTTGGGCTTGGTTGGGATGTAAACTAGTTAAAATGTCTGACATATTCTTATTTTTCCTTGTACAGTGAAAGATTTTCAGAAGAGATGGAAGTCTGTATCAGACAGAGTCAAAAAAATACTTATTGGAAAATTCGAATTTTGAAATTTCGAATTTTCGAAAATTCGAAATTTGAAAATTCGAAATTTGAAAATTCGAAATTTGAAAATTCGAATTTTCGAAAATTCGAAATATTGAAAAATTCGAATTTTGAAAATTCGAATTTTCGAAAATTCGAAACATTGAAAAATTCGAATTTTGAAAATTCGAATTTTGAAAATTCGAATTTTTAAAAATTCGAATTTTTAAAAATTCGAATTTTTAACATTTCGAATTTTTAAAAATTCGAATTTTTAACATTTCGAATTTTCAAAATTCGAATTTTTCAATATTTCGAATTTTTCAAAATTCGAATTTTCCAAAATTTCGATTTTTTCTAAATTTCGATTTTTTCAAAATTCGAATTTTGAAAATTCGAATCTTTAACATTTCGAATTTTCAAAATTCGAATTTTCAAAATTTCGAATTTTCAAAATTTCGAATTTTCAAAAATTCGAATTTTCGAAAATTCGAATTTAGAAAAATTCGAAATTTTGAAAATTCGAATTTTGAAAATTCGAAATTTTGAAAATTCGAAATGTAAAATACCCAACTGAAAATCTCTGTGCCATCAACGGATGGGTCCGATAGCGACGACGAGCTCTGCGAACGGGTCGTCCACGTAGTTTGCGACGGCGTTGAAGCCTCATCAAGTGCAAAGTAAGAACAATTTCTTGGCATATATTCATTATGGGATCCATTTCACAAAGGAGAATAATGAATGTATGCAAGTGCTCTCTCTGCTGCTGCTGCTGCTCTCTCTGTTGAAAATTGCAGAAATTGTTAAATATATAAGCTTTGGGAGGGTCTACAATTCAGTGGTTCTGAACGCTGACAGCCGCAATCGCGGTAAAACGCGGCAAAACGTGGCAAAACGTGGCAAAACGCCGCGAAATTCGCGGCAAAAACGGGCGTTTTGAACGCCGGTTTTTGCGTTTGAAAACTTGAGTTTAGAAGTGTTTGCTTTTGCTTCTCGTGTGCATGGGGCCTTAAGAATAAATGGTTGTGGAACAAATCATCTGAGTTTCCATTATTTCTTATGGGAAAATTTGCTTTGATATACAAGTGCTTTGGATTACAAGCAT
This sequence comes from Rana kukunoris, assembly GCA_029574335.1. Taxonomy (NCBI): domain Eukaryota; kingdom Metazoa; phylum Chordata; class Amphibia; order Anura; family Ranidae; genus Rana; species Rana kukunoris. The sequence goes on from CM056052.1 coordinate 231,528,335, forward strand.
GTTTGTGGAATGAATTGTGCTCACAAACCAAAGTTTTACTGTATGTAATATATTGTAGCTTACCAATCATTAGGGTGTTTTTCTCCTTTATTTTACCTGGTGATCCATCCAGTAACACACTTCGTATATTAGGGTGTCTTTTGGATGAAGCAGTAAAGCGGACACCTTTGGACAACAGCAAAGTCGGTGTCGGGGGTTTTGGGGGTAGTGTCAGCTACTGTAGCTACTGTAGCAGATTTATATGGACTTTACTAAAAAATGTCGGTGTTAAATGGTTTTTCTCAACCCTCAAACTGCTAGTTTGTCTGGACCACTTGGTCTGTTAAAGGAAGTTAAAAAAGCAGACTTACTGACTAGATCACCAGGTGAAAATAAAGGAAAAAGGCTAAAAAAAAGAAAACAAATGCAGTCATTACATCTGAGGATTGTGAGTTGCAATTTCATTTTTTGTTTTTGGGTTTAATACAGCTTTAATTAATTCAGTTTGCCATCACAAAAGCCCAACCGTAGACAGGCTCTAATACTTGGTAATTCCAAACTTCTGTATCTTCAAGAACTTTGCTGTCTGAAGAATGTTCAGCATCCAACACAGTTCTGGGAGTGTAAGGCCCCGTACACACGAGCAAATGAATCTGTTCAAATCGGTCTGACAGACCGATTTGATCAGATTTGTCTGCTGGCTGTTTTGGTTTGATCGCTGTACACACGTTCAAACCAAAATCCCCGCTGGCAGACAGCGCGGTGACGGTGACGTTGACGCCGCCACGTCACCGCACCAGGAAGTAAAACACTTCCGCGCATGCGTTGAATCCATTCGACGCATTTGCGGGCAGATATGTCTGCTGGTTAGCGTACTAACCAGCAGACATATCGGTCCGACGGGTTCCCAGCAGACAGATTGTAAAGCAGTCTTTAAAATATGTCTGCTGGACAAATCCATCTGCTCGCCCATACACACGATCGAATCTGTCTGCTGAGACGGTCTGTCAGACCGTTTCCAGCAGATAGATTTGATCGTGTGCACGCGGCCTTAGATGTCTGTTCCCCCAGCTGTGTACTGCGGTTCCTTTCTCTGACCTCTACATGATACATCATTACTGTACCTTGTAGTTACTCAGGGCCCAGTAGATGGAAGTACAGTATTTGGTGAAAATGCAGGCATCTGATACAACCGAGAATGTCTAATGCTGATAATTCTCTTAGAAGCTGTAGTTTATGAAGATGGTGAAGTTCTGGCTCGCTTATTTTAATTATTTAAGTGAGGTATAAATATTTTTGTGACAGTAGCCAGCCGAGAGAGAGACTTTTTCGCAGGGATTTTTTTATCACTATAAAGGACGTAGTATTCTGAAACTCCATTTTGTTCACTACTTGTGCATGTGCCTGGTGTGCAGACATCGGATGTGATTGTGCTCTCATTAGCAGACCATAGTTGCTCTGTGGATGCTGTCAAGGCCAATCACAGTGATTTCAGGTGTGAACACTACTACTGTTTACATTTGAGAGCCCTCCTCTTCCTGTCACAATAGATGAGTGAGGATATAAGGAAGGTAAGAATCAAATGATTATAGTGTCAAGGTAGGGTGTTTTCATTCATTTAATGGTAGTAGTGTTTTTTTCCCTTTTTACAGTTATTTTTTTTTTAACTTCTTTCACTCCCTTCCTCCTCTTAGTGCAAGCTGTACATTTTATCTCCATCTTGTCTCTGATCTATAGATTAACATCTTCACTTTCTTTAATCTGAGAATAATTTTGGTTCCTGCCGTTACCCCTCCTTTCACAGTTTCCGAACTAAGGCCCAGATTCACAGAGCGATTACGCCTGCGCAACTGCTGTTGCGCGTGCGTAAGTCTAAATGTGCGCGTGCGTATAGTTGGACGCGATTCACAAAACAATATACGCCAGAAATCTACGTTTTTTGGTCCGGCGTAATTGAATTAGACCTTCGCTTGCCTTCGCGCAAAACTGCGCTAGACACACCATTGATTTGCTAGTCAAATATGCTAATGAGGGAGTTACGGGGATTCACAAAAAAACGCAGTTGCTGCGCAGGCTACGCGATGTGCGCAACTGCAAAATGTTCTGTCTAAAGTTAGAGGACCTAAAAGCTGGTCTAAATTTTGAAAAAAAGTCTAATTGTCAGATAAAGCAACACTGTTAGTGAGGAGTTCAGCAGTCACACGTGTTGCCCAACAATCTGTATGCCAACATGCCAGGGGCATCGTCGCGCATAGCTATACTACTGACTTTAGATGAACAAAGAAGGATGAGGGCACGGAGGATGGCACTAAGGAGGGCACGGGAGATGGTTTTTTTTTTTTTTTTTTGGCTTATATCAAATTTACAATTTAATCTAATCTAATACAATATTCTTATCTGATACAAGCCCCTCACTCTTCACTTGATATATCACACACGCATAGACATCTTTGGCATGAGAGATTCTGAGGTGTCTCGCATCTTCAGATTCACCCCTCATGCCATCATGGAATTACCACAACCTTGCAGGAGGACATCACCAGCCCAACACATGGCACTACCCATGACACCCATGACAGCTACATATACAATCAGAGCCCCATCCCCACAGATTGCGAACAGAACATGTATGGGGACAGCTGGCTGGTTGGTGAGTGACATGGGAGTCAGGCATGACTATCCCCTCCCGTGATGCACACCTCACAAGTGGCACATGCATGACTAACATCCACCTGTCTTTTCCCTTCAAGGTGACTCTGCATATGAACTGGAACCCCATCTCATGACCCCATCTCATGCCAGCTCACATTATGCATCTTTGCACGTTAAACACACACATTAATCATGGCACAATGAGAATGCATGCATGCACACCACTATGGTCCCTAGCACACACACCCCACATCCTCATCAAATTGTATTGGCACCAGTCCACCATGCAAGACTGGTGAGCAGTAACGCCACGTCAAGGCTCCAATTATGTCACTGTACATTCATACACCATTCACACGGACCTGGGAATCACTTCTCCCTGGTCCTGGGGAACCCTTCTCCACCAAAATTGAGGGTGACACCCCTTTTCCAGCAGGAATGTCACCCCCACATTCAAACATCATTCACAACCCAAAATATGCCAAAAAAGTCAAACAAACAAAAATGCATAGAAACAAAAAATGCATAGGAAAAAAAAAATGCTTAGAAAAAACAAAAAAAAGCAGAGAACAAAAATAAAAAAGCTTTCAAAACAAACAAAAGGGGGAAAAAAAAATTATTGCCCTCTGCCTGAGCCACGCCTGGGGCGCCCCCGGCCACGGCCCCGGACCCTCAGGGGAGACGCATGGGGGAGGGGAAAAGCCGGGGAAGGAGGAGCAGCCCCTGAGATCTGCCCACCTGGCGGCCTGCCCTCCAAGGCCACGGCTATTCTGTCCAGGGCAGCACCAAGTGTTGCCGTGTTGCCCTGGATAGCCTGGGTAAGGGCCCTCACATCCTGCCCAACGCCTGCTGCTGTAGTTTGCAGGTCATTTAGGCAGGTTGTGGAGGCCCGGGAGTGGGAGTCCAGGTTACCCAGGCTATCATTAATGGAGGACAGGCTCTGATCCACCCGCCCCATAGTCTGGCAGAGCTGTCTCAGAAGGCGGGTCTGGGTGGCCAGGTTCCTTCTCAGACAGGCGGGCATGAGATTGGGCGCCCCCCTGGTGCTTGGGGATGACCTCCTGGCTCCAGCTGATGGTTGTGGCCGGGGAGAAGGGGAGGCCCTTGTGAGGGGAGCCATGTTGGGGGAGGAGGGGGGGGGCTGACCCTTAGGGAGGGCAGGCTTCTTGCAGCCAGAGGGGAAGAGTCCGCAGAAACCAAAGGGCCAGTGCCTTCCATGGACTCCTCCTCCTCATGATTCTGCTCCTCCTCATGATCGTCCTCCGCATGATCCTCCCCCTCCTCTTGTTCCTCCTCTGCGGACTCTGGCCTTGTTGGGGGGGCCTCATTAGGCTGCTGTCCTGGGGTTGGAGCGGTCAGTCCAGATGGCCCTGCACCCTCCTGCACAGCTGTGGATGACACAAAACATTCACAGGTTGGAGGATCCACACACTTGCCACATATTCCCTTTCACCCCCTCCCCCACACATGCTACACACCTGAGAGAAATAAAAACCTTACCTGGCACCGCGGGGACCGGACTTGTGTCAAAGCCTGGCAGGCCCTCCACTTCATGCCGGTGAAAGGTCAGGGCCACCACACGCTCCGTCTCTGAAAATCTAACCCGGCATGGTGGGCCCCCTCCTGTGCCCCTGGCATGGGCATTTATTGCGGCCAGTTTTTTTTTCACCTCACGCCGGAGGTCATTTATTTTCTTTTCTATCCCAGAGCGGGTCCGTGTCTCCCCCTCCCCCGATGAATTCACCTGCTCCGTGATCCTATCCAAGATCTCCCTCCTCCTGGCCGGGGTGGTGGTGGCACTCTGCGGGCCGTGGAGAAAACGCCCATAGTCGGTAATGGCCCGGGCAAGAATTCTTTTTTCCCCCACAGTAAAATTGAGCTTTCTTTTTCTCTCAGTCATACTTCCAAACAAACTCACTAGCAGTCACCAAAAATCTGTCACAAATACAAGCACAACCAATCAGACAAGAACACACACAAAGAGAAAAAGAACAGCCAAAAATCACACTAGCACTCAGCAAGAAACACACACAAAAAAATCAGATGAAAAAAAAAAGCAAGAAAACAAACGCTCAGAAATCTATCAATCAAACAAACAGTCTCAAACACTTATCAAAATACACTTTCACAAAACTACCAACAAGCACAAGATCACACAGAACACTAATCTGACAACTACAAAACACACTCTAACGAACAACAGAGCAAAAGCACTTGATTCAATGGGAAGGGACACAAAGGGATGTACTTTTGCAATGGAAGGGCGTTTGTGTGTGTCTATTTATGCTGTCTGCGTAGTTCACAACATTGCCCTAGTCCATTTCCAATTTCAATGATTGCGCCGCTCCCGAGTTGTGAGCATGCGCACAACGGAGCTGACATGGTTTCCTTCACGCGCGCATGCGCGAGTCGGCCGGCCCTTCATTTGCATGGGGTCATGGCTCATTTCAATGTAACACGCCCACGTCCCTCCCAATTTGTATTACTCCTCCTTACGCCTACGGAAAAAACCTTACGTTTGCGCAAGCTCTTGCGTAAAAGCTACGTGAATCGCCGGATTACGCGGCTAGATTGCGCAAGTCTAACGGAAAAGTGGTGCGCTACGCCGGAATGATAATGCGCCGATCTACGTGAATCTGCCCCTAAGAGTCTATATCAGGGAAAATGTCAAACAGATGTATGCACCAATCACTTAGTCTTTTTTCAATGCTTTTAATAAACAAAACTTGCAGTAGTAGAGGGATGGAGGGTTAGGGAAAGTTCAGATACCTTATTGCAGATCACTGAGGAACTTTAGGATCCAAAGGACAAATAACACTTTCTGTCACTGGATCTTTGCAACAACTGGATAGGCCTCTCACCTTGACCTAGCAGCCAGGAAAGATGCAGGGACAAAGTCTCTGCCACAGACTTAGCGATCAGTATGATGCACGGACAAAGTCTCTGACACAGACTGGTGGAAACTCCTGGATAATCCTCTGTCACAGGATTGTGTAGCCAGCAGTCAGTTAGTTGTAGGTCAGCTGCACAGTGCCAGAACCTTTAAAGAGGTGGTTCACCCTATATATAAGCACTCCTATTTGATCCAGCATACTGGCGTCAGCGCCAGTATGCTGTTTTTTTTTTTTTTTTTAATCCATCACTTACTGTATTACGGCAAATTTTAATCTCTTTCCCTCCGTGGTGCACGGCGCCAGTATAGCGCGTCACATCTTACGGAAATACCCGATAAGGACTCGGGTAATCTCGGCGAAAATGCGGCGCCTGCGCACAGACCTAGGAGCTGACTCCGAGTCCTACGGCTATGGCGCGTCACGCCCTTCGGAAAACGCCGAAATAGGACTCGGAGAAATACGGCGCCTGCGCAGTCAGCTCCTAGGTCTGTGCGCAGGCGCCGCATTTTCGCCGAGATTACCCGAGTCCTTATCGGGTATTTTCGTAAGATGTGACGCGCTATACTAGAGCCGTCCACCGCGGGGGAAAGAGATTAAAATTCGCCGTAATACAGTAAGTGATGGATTTAAAAAAAAAAAAAACAGCATACTGGCGCTGACGCCAATATGCTGGATCACATGGGAGGGCTTATATTTAGGGTAAACCTCCGCTTTAAGTAAACAAGTCACCAGGCCCTTCCTGAGAAACCAGCCTTCCGCTCGGTATTCTCCAGCAAGGTCCTCCCCTGGAATCTTCTCTTTTTGGGTGGCTTCTTCCCACAGGCAAGACAGCACAGGACCACCCTCAGTTAAGTAGGCCCCAGAAAAACTTTCGGGCCTGCTTGTAGTAACTCAGCCTTGAGCCAGCAGGGCCCGAAGTAGAAGAGAGCAGCTGTCACATACCTTAGGCCAGGAGAGCCATGAGGTCAGAGAGAGAATAATCATGGCGTCTGTCCCTTAAATATCTTCTCCTGGAATGCCCAGCTCCTGATTGGGCTGTTTTTGGGGAAAGACTAGCCAATACACTTAGCTTGCTGTCTTTCTCACACTGTCCTGTGGTGACAGCGACACCTACTGGCAACAGTGAGAAATGCACACAACACAGCTAAACTGGAACAGAAGCTAATTTAGCTCTGAGAAATACATTCTGAACTATTTACAATTCAGACAAACACTACATTTTCATTTTCATTATATCGCCTCTTCATAGGAACAGGGCACTACATACATTAACCCATTCACTTCTCCATTTAATGACCTGATTAAAAAAAAAAAAACATGTTGGGGGTGTTTGTACTGTTCTGGCATTTTAAATTGATAAGTGTAATAAATGAAAATTATAACAGAAAGTAAAAGGTAAATGTGTTTTTTTTTTTTTTTTTTTCAGAAAATGTTGGTCTGTTTTACCTTATACAGTAAAACCTTGGTTTGTGAGCATAATTCGTTCCAGAAACATGCTTGCAATCCAAAGCACTTGCATATCAAAGCATTCTTTTTTACAGGGTATAAAAGAGAAGAGAGGCATCTCTAAGTATCTAAGCAACTCTCTTCTCTCCCTAGGTATTGACTGTACTTAAAGTGGAGGTTCGCCTAAAAAAATTTTTTTAACATTGCATTTATGACATTAAAGATGATTAGAATCGTCTGGTTTTTAAAAAAATTTGCTCCGTACATACTGTTTCCAAGATGTATTCTCAACCCGGGTTCCGGGTATGATCGTCAGGACCGGGCGTTCCTAATTGATGGACAGGCATCCGTCCGACGCATACAGCGCGTCACGAGATTCCGAAAGAAGCCGATCGTCGGTGCGCAGGCGCCGTATAGAGCCGCACCGACGTTCGGTTTCTTTCGGCATCTCGTGACGCGCTGTATGCGTCGGACGGATGCCTGTCCATCAATTAGGCACGCCCAGCCTCGACCGTCATACCCGGAATCCGGGTTGAGAACACATCTTGGAAACAGTATGTACGTAACGTATTATTTAAAAAAAACAGCCGATTCTAATCATCTTTAACCTCCCTGGCGGTATCCCCGAGCGTGACTCGGGGTGTTTTTTTTTTGCAGAGATCGGTATCCCCGAGTCACACTCGGGGTAGCCATGCAGAGCCTGCAGCGGGCGCTGTCTTACCTTCCTGGATCCAGCGATGCATCCACTCTGTGTGAGCGAGCGGGTCCTCGCTCGATTCACACAGCGTCCCCGTGTGCCGCCGATCTCCGTTCCCTGCGACGTTACGACGCACGGGAGCGGAGAACGGCGCCAAATTCAAAAAAGTAAACAAACACTTTACATACAGTACAATGTAATCTTATAGATTACAGTACTGTATGTAAAAAATACACACCCCCCTTGTCCCTAGTGGTCTGTCCTGTGCCCTACATGTCCTTTTATATAATAAAAACTGTTCTTTCTGCCTGGAAACTGTAGATTGCCCATAGCAACCAAAAGTGTCCCTTTATGTCAAAAATGGTTTTAGATCAGCTAGAAAACAGCGATAATAAATTATAATCACTTGCAGAATTGAGGGATAGCGATTTGTGGGGAAATTCGTCATAAAAAGAAAAAATAATGACAGCGACAATTCTGCAACTGAGCAAATTTCAGTGTTTTTGAGTTAATTACATTATTGAATATTTTTTATTATAATTACATTATAATTTGTTATAATTATTTATAGTTTTTTATTATATAAAAAATTATGATTTTGTTTTTCAAACCTTATCATACCCGAGATGTCTTGTTTGGACAGATTTAAGTGAGTTATTCCTAAGAATTGCAGGCCTACAGTATAAAACGCCAAATTTCCATGCAAATAATTGTACCGCTTTTGGTACATACGTAATTCCAGACAGAATCATACCGCCAGGGAGGTTAATGTCATAAATGCAATGTTAAAAATTTATTTTTAGGCGAACCTCCCCTTTAACACACTACTTATTTAGGTCCTCACACAGAGACTCTTTGTTGCAATAAAACTTTTCCAATTTCATAAATCAGCAGACAGAGCATAACAGTCCAAATTCTGGAATCGCAGTATCGAAAATGTCGGTATTTAATTAGATCTTCAAAACTTGCATGTATATACTTTGTTAGGTATTTCTGAAACAATGTGGCACTTAGAACGTCTTTCTTCCTAAATCCTTCCCAGATATTGTAGAGTAGATTAGCAGCCACCCTCCCCCAAAGGGGAGAGCAAAGGGGAGGCCCCAGTACATTCTCTCTTCGCGGGATGTTTCTCCAGTACCTTCTCATTTACAGCCAGCTCCACCCATCTGATATGAAAGTGCACTGGGAAGTCCAGTAACTGTAGATCCGAGAGAGACATGCTAGGAGATAAAAAACATCATTTTAGCTTGCACACGATTCAATGATAAAATCAGCAGAGCTTTCCCTCATTTTAGATCTTCCCCTCAGATCTACAGCGACTGCATTTCCAAATGCACTTTCAGTGCAATTTCAAGTGCAGTTTGCACTTGTAGTTTCCACTTGTAGTGCAAAGTGTATAAGCCTTTAGTAAAGAACCCCCAAAGTCATTATTCCGCCAGTAGGAGAAGCAATTCTCAAAAGGTTCTGCACCTGTTTACATATTAGACAAAAAAAAGATAACATTTATTTGGGTACACCAATCTATGTTGGGGATGCAAATAGACAGTGAGCTCTATGCTCTAGGTATGGAGGGTGTGGTGTGAGAGAGGCCAGAAGCCTCATATCCCTGCTTTCAGCTTTCTGCCTCCCCTTCCCCCCTTTTTTTTCTTTTCTCTTTTGCCTCTACCCCTCTCTTCTCCCTGGTCTTCCCTACCTCAATATAGTTCCTTTCCTTTTTCTCTTTTTGATTCATAATAGGCGAATCAGAATTAGTCTGAATTGGAAGCTGCTGACAGAGGGCATGACAAACACTATGGGGTCCTGCTCTCTTTCTTAAAGTAGTGGTAGATTCTGTTCTATCGCTTGTGCCTACAGATAAGCCTATAATGTGGGTGACGTCATGGTGCCCCTGGCCACCCATGTAGTGGGAGCCTGCAAATCCAGACGGAAGACCGGGTGAAGATGGAAGCCTTCTCAGCAGTGAAAACGTGACGATGGAGGGCTTCATTTGAGGTAAGTCTCCCATAATGTGCTGGTATTAGATGCATACTACCACATTATGGACATTGCCTTGCAGGGGATTTTTCTTTTTTCCCCTCAACCGCAGTTTACTATAACGATACAGATATATACCTGCAGAAATTGTTTCACCAATCAAGTTTGCTTGATTTGCTATCACCTGGAGCATTTTTTCTTGCTTTTCCTACTGACTTACTACCGCTTTAAACCAACCTTATTTCCAGTTATATGTGACCTCTAGTGTAATGTTTGTTTTCTCTCTAGCTCTGGATGTGCCCTTTCAAAATTATGGATCTGTATCATGTTTGCTTTAATTTTTTGATGTTCACACATTATGGTTCGATAAAACGTTTATGAAAGAAAAAAAATCGTTTGGTTACTTGGTTGCAAGATGGAGTAAGGTATCAGTCAAAATATCACAGCATGGAAGCTGAAAATGGCCTGGTATTGCAGGGATGTATACAGGCTAGTAGTCAAGTGGTTAAGATAGAACTAAATGGAAAACTATTTTTTTTTTTTTAATTTTGAAAGGAGCAAGGGAGGATTATAAACTCTGTCAGTTTTTTTTTTTTTAACATCTGTGTCCCATGGATGAGAGTTCCCTTCACTTCCTGTACCATAGCCAAACAGGAAGGGAGAGGATATCCATTCAAAGTAAGGTTATCACCAGAACTAGTGTCCCCATTGAAAGAGTCTACCTCTGGTGACTGACAAAAATGTTGCACTTTCATTCAGTTTTATGCCGCGTACACACGGTCGGAATTTCCGACAACAAATGTTTGATGTGAGCTTGTTGTCAGAAAATCCAACCGCGTGTAGGCTCCATCGGACATTTGCTGTCGGAGTTCCCGACAACAAATGTTTGAGAGCTTTTTCTTAATTTTTTCGACCGCAAAAGTTCTTGTCGGATTCAGCAGATGGAAAACTTAACGATGGTACTGAGAGAACAAGAAGAAAAATATTGGGAGATTTGGTCACCATATAGGGAATATAGGGAACGGAATTCATAAGGGCGTGAGGAGCCGGTTTTCTCCCTTTTTTTTTTCTCTCTCTTTTCTTTCTGCTTGTCCTAAATGTTAGAGGCAAGTTTTCTATTGGGATGTTGGGTAACCAGGGGGGGTCCCAGGTTAATATTAATAAAAGTGGTAGAGCTGTTTGATAAGAAGATGCAGATTAAGATAAGAATGATATTGTATAAATGATATGTTTAAAGTTTGCTTAGTTATCTGTATGGAAGAAGGAAAAAAAAAGGAATTTCAAAAATAAAGAATTTATAAAAAAAAAATAAGTTCTTGTTGGAAATTCCGATCGTCTGTAGTCTATTCCGACGCACACCAATCCTACGCATGCTCGGAATCAATTTGACGCATGCTCGGAATCATTGAACTTTTTTTTTGTCTAGTCGTAGTGTTGTACGTGACCGCGTTCTTGACGTTTGGATTTTCCCACAACATTTGTGTGACCGTGTGTATGCAAGACAAGTTTGAGCGAAGAATCCGTCGGAAAAAAAAATCTGCGGTTTTGATGTCGGAATGTCCGATCGTGTGTACGCGGCATAACTCTGTGATGAAGGTAAACAGAACATATCCTACTAATGGGGACACAGACAGCCCAAAAAAAAGTGACAGGGGTACTAATTGCTCCCCACTCCATCCAAAATTTAAAAAAATAAGTTATTTATAAACAGCCCTGCAGGATGCATATGTCATAAAACCATATAGAGCCTGTGCAGTAGGGATTAATCCCTCTGCCCTGTACAGGCATTTATCATTTTGGCAGCACATTGAATGCTTTTGTTACCCATGCATTGTTACACACATAGGCATGCGCAGGGGGCACGTGAGACGCGGATTCCACCTGCTGATATTTCACCAAAGCCCCCCAGCAGGGCTCCTAAAAAATGGTAAAAAATGATTAAAAAATTATAAAAATAAAAAACTACTGACTCCGTCCACTGCCTTACTGACGCCAATTTCTGCCCTACTGACACTGTCCATGTTTTAATACATTTTAAAATGTTTTTATTTATTTTCACATTTGTTTATGAGTATTTGTGCGTATGTATGTATGTATGTATATATACAGTATATATATATATATATATATATATATATATATATATATATATATACACACACCCATGTGTGTTTGAGCTTTGGAGTGCACACCTTAAAGCGGAATTTCACCCTAAATATAAGCCCTCCCATGTGATCCAGCATACTGGCGTCAGCGCCAGTATGCTGTTTTTTTTTTTTAAATCCATGTACTTACTGTCTTATGCAGAATTTTATTTTTTTTACCCCGCGGTGGACGGCGCCAGTATATCGCGTCACATCTTACGAAAGTACCCGAAAAGGACTCGGGTAATCTCGGCGAAAATGCAGCGCCTGCGCACAGACCTAGGAGCTGACTGCGCAGGCGCCGTATTTCTCCGAGTCCTACGGCTATGGTGCGTCACGCCCTCCGAAAAACGCCGAAATAGGACTCGGAGAAATACGGCGCCTGCGCAGTCAGCTCCTAGGTCTGTGCGCAGGCGCCACATTTTCACCGCGATTACCCGAGTCCTTTTCAGGTACTTTCGTAAGATGTGACGCGCTATACTGGCGCCGTCCACCGCGGGGTAAAAAAAATAAAATTCTGCATAAGACAGTAAGTACATGGATTTAAAAAAAAAAAACAGCATACTGGCGCTGACGCCAGTATGCTGGATCACATGGGAGAGGGTATATATTTAGGGTGAAATTCCGCTTTAATGCAATAGGTTGCACACACCTATAGCTACACTACTATAGGTGATAACACATAGACAGCTCTATTCTAGGTGTACTGATACATATAGGTATGTGAACACTGCCCATAAAATGAACAGTGACTTTGTATGGAGCACAGAGGCAGCTACTCCCTGACATGCTGCTTTCCTCACCCACACAACTGAATGACTGCACACAGGGCACACAGCAGCCAGCTCATTCACTGGGGCTGTCCTCGGAGCGCAGCACCGCCCTCTGCTGGAGCTCTGATATATAGGTGGAGAGGCTGAGCGATGGGCACAGTCAGGTCTGTGCACGATGTGGACACACTCATCCAGCTGTGTATAGCTTGAGGTGTAGTCACACTGAATGAAGCACGTGAAGAACATTAAGGAATCATTCATGACTACTAGCTCAGGTAAGGTTCCTAAACTTGTCATTACTAATTGTTCTACAGCTTAGAATTGACTGCATCAATTGACCTTTTTCTTTAAAATCTTCAGTGTGTTGCAAATGTTCTTATTTCTGCTAGTAATGTTACTTCTTAATATCTAAAATATCAGCTATGGCACTGTATAGGCGGTGCAATGAAAGTCAGCTGTTTTACATTCTGCTGCAGATGGTATGAAGTGGAGAAAGTAAGGATTTCTGTGTTTGTAATAAAGTTGTCTGTCCAGAAATGTGTGTGAGAGAGAGAGAGAGAGAGAGAGAGAGAGAGAGAGAGATAGAGAGAGAGAGATAGAGAGAGAAAAATAGGGGGAGAGAATAAGATAGAGGGAAAAATATTAGAGATGAAGAGGGAGAAATAGGAGAGATAGAGATAGAGTGAGAAATGGGAGAAAAAGAGAGATATAGGGAGAAATGAGAGAGAGAGAGAGAGAGAGAGAGAGAGAGAGATAGGGAGAAATGAGAGAGAGAGAGAGAGAGAGAGAGAGAGAGAGAGAGAGAGAGATAGCAGAGAGAGGGGGAGAAATAGACGAGAAAAAAATAGGAGTAAGAAAGAAAGATAGAGGAAGAGATAGGAGAGAGAGAGAGAGAGAGAGAGAGAGAGAGAGAGAGGGGGGGAAATAGAAGAGGCAGGGGGGAATAGGAGAGTGAAAGAACAAGAGAGGGGTGGAAATAGAAGTAAGAAAGAAAGATAGATAGAGGGATAGATAGGTGGGAGAGGGATAATAGGAGAGAGAGAGAGAGGGAGAGATAAGGGAGAGATAGAGATAGAGAGAGAAATAGGAGGGGAGAGAGAGAGAGAGAGCAAAATTGCAGAGAGAAAAATGTAGAGGGAGAAATAGGGGAGAGAGAATAAAATAAAGGGAGGAATAAGAGAAATAGAGATAGAGTGAGAAATAGGAGAGAGAGAGAGAGATAGAGGGAGATAGAAAGATAGAGGTAGAAATATGAGAGAGAGATAGAGGGAGGGAGAAAGAGAGAGAGAGAGAGAGAGAGAGAGAGAGAGAGAGAGAGAGAGAGAATGAGGGAGAAAGAGGGAGAGAGAGAGAGAGAAAAAGAGAGAGAGAGAGAAAGAGGAGGGAGAGGGAGAGAGAGAGAGAGAGAGAGAGAGAGAGAGAGATGGAGAGAGAGAAAGATAGAGGTAAAAATAGGAGAGAGAGAGAGAGAGAGAGAGAGAGATAGGAGGGAGACAGAGGGAGGGAGAGAGACAGAGAGAGAGAGAAATAGGAGAGAGACAGAGAGAGAGAGAGAGAGAGAGAGAGAGATAGAGGGAGCGAGGGGGAAGGGGAGAGAAAGAGAGAGAGAGAAATAGGAGGGAGAAAGAGGGAGAGAGAGAGAAATAGGAGGAGAGAGAGACAGAGAAAGAGACAGAGAGATTGAGAGAGATGGGAAGAGAAAAAGATAGAGGTAGAAATAGGAGAGAGAGAGAAAGAGGAATGGGGGAGAGAGGTAGGGAGAGAGAAAGATAGAGGTAGAAATAGGAGAGAGAGAGAAAGAGGAATGGGGGAGAGAGGTAGGGAGAGAGAAAGATAGAGGTAGAAATTGGAGACCTAGAGAAATATGGAAACTAGATAGTGGGATAGAGAGAGAGAGAGAGAGAGAGAGAGAGAGAGAAAGGAGAGAGAGAGAGAGAGAGAGAGAGAGAGAGGGACACAGAGAGGTAGGGGAAAGAGATAGATAGATAGATAGATAGATAGATAGATAGATAGATAGATAGATAGATAGATAGATAGATAGATAGATAGATAGATAGTCCATGTCCCTGTGTGTCTGTTACTTCTACATGTATTTGCTGTATTTTTTTGTATTGTAATGGAAAAGTTCTAGCAGATAATTAAACTAACACATGTTACTATTATAAAAAAAAGTTCTAAAAGGAAAGGTACCTGTATAACCATTTTGTATTAGCTGGCACAAGGCACATAGGCATATACAAAGTCTCCAGGCACTTTCTATATTTTGGTAGGAATACTAACTCCAATATCACCCTTTGCAGAAGTGCTGTATTGTAAGTGTATTGTAAGTTCTTCTTGCAGTTAATATAGATAGATAGACAGACAGACAGATAGTTCATACCTTTGACTTGTACATAAATGACTTCTATATGCATATACTGTATTATTTTATTGTAATGGAAGAGTTCTAGCAGATAATTAAACTAACACACGTTACTTTTATAAAACGTTCTAAAAGGAATATAGATACATTGTGACTCCCACAATAATTGATATTTCCAATTATCTTTAAATGAAGAGAGAAAACACAATCTAATAGAGACTCCTGGTTAAAAGGCAGAGTGACTGTCAATAAACAAAAACACAATCTCTACATCAAAGTCAACATCATGTCAGCGCATCTAATGAAGTTTACTTTGTTACAGTTTTGCTATTGTTTCCCTCATAATATTCACTGAAAAGGTAAATATAACAACAGTAACTATAATCATATTATTATCAGTGACATTTATGTGTGCTGCACTGTCTGAGCAACAGGTTATTTTACATTTCAAGTGCAGTTTATGAAATAATGTATTTTTCTTATACAAGTATGTCCTTTCTCAGTATTTGGAATATGTAATGTAAACAAGGATCCAATCAGCTTCTGAATCTCTTTCTGTATAATCATTTTGTAGTAGCTGGCACAATGCACATAGACAAAATCTCATTTATTTTCTAAAGCCTCGTACACACAATCCAATTTTCCACAGACAAAGAGTCTGACTCTTGTCCGAAAAAGGCATGTGCCTGGATTTTGTCTTGCATACAAACGGCACACAATTGTCGGCCAACAAACACAAACGTAGTGATGTACTAGACACACAACATGGTTTTTCAGCTCTTTAGCGCCACCCTTTGGTCACCTTCTGCTAATGCCGTGTTTGGTGAGCATTGTTTCCGAGCATGCGTGTATGTAATTTGAACTTTTGTCCAACGGACTTGTGTACACACGATCGTAAAATCTGACAAGAGACCGTTATACCCAGAAATTTTTAAAGCCTGCCATCCAACATTTGTTTGTGTAAAATCCGCCAACAATTGTCTGATGAAGCGTACAAACGATCGGATTTTCCGCCAACAGCCTGTCTTCACACAATTCCCATCAGAAAATCTGATTGTGTGTACGAAGCTTTAGTGTGTTTTGTGTTACAAGTGGCAGGCACACATTTTGCTAGGAATATTCCAATATATCCCAAGCAGGCACAGTTTACATAGTCTGAATCAACCACTAGAGAGTTCATCCGATTCAACAAACAGGTCAGTAAATGGGTTAGAAGCATGCAGACAATTGTCCTTTAGACTTTTCCCTAAATTGTCTATGGAGAACGGGGGGAATTGGATTTCAATTTTAAACTTTTCATTAAATGCATAGGTGTGAATCCAGCCTTGGTGTGTCTCCACCATAGGCATGCGCACAGGGTGTGCCAGGTGTGCCCAGGCACACCCTAATCACCCTGTGTAGCATAGATTCCCAATACTGCCCTAGTAACCCTTCCACCTGCACTGCTGCTGGCCTCCCTCCTCTCCTGGGGCCTGATGCTGCAGGATGTTTTAGGATTAATGGGGGGAAGGGGCCAGTAAATATGTAATTTACTGATTCCCTTCCCTTTCTGAATGAACACAGTGAGCGATCGGTAGTGTGTGTTTGAGCTTTGGGGTGCACACCCTAATGCAATAGGCTGCGCACACCTATGGTCTCCACTCTGAAAGGAGGAACATAGGAGACACCTTTGGACAGCAGCATTGTCAATCTGGTGAGAGGGTATTGTTAGGTGCACTAGCTAACTTAGATATACCAATAGAAATGTAAATAGCATGTTCCCCTTCAAGGAGGCAAAACCCCAATAGATTTAGTAGACTGATACACTTCTGCAGGTATAGCAGTTGGAATTATTACTTACTAATCTGAATACGAAAAATCAACAGTAATATCATTTTTTTGCTCTTTGTCCTGCCTTATTGAATAAGACTGAATTTTAATGCACACTATTTTGCATTGCATTAATATTGGCAGTGTGTGGACAGCATCTGAGAATAAAAGATAATGAATGTTTTTTTTTGCCAAAGTATAAGCCAATAATAATCTCTCCTAACCCAAAGAAAAATCATTGAATAAATGCAAAAGCAGCTTTGTGTAAGTGTAAGCCTCCCATCTCCAGCAAACAAAAACTGCATTTACTTACAATAAAGTTCTTCAGCAGCACGTATGAAGACTAGGTTGCATAACCAAGAGCAATCCTGCTTCTGTTCTATTAAAGATGGGTTCCTGGTAATGACAGCAATAGTCTGTTTGTCCCCTAAAGAATATAGCCTCATATGGAAAACGTGCTGTGATTCATGTCCTTGCGCTTCCCAAGTGCTCTAGTCTGTCCTTCAGTAAGCAACTAGATAAAATCTTCAACTTGTGAGCACTACTGCTGTCCAAACCAATCTATTTGATAGTCTCCTAGTATGTTGTTCTCTTGCTTCTGGAAATAAGTGTGGTTGTCTGTGACGACAGAACTCTTTGTCCTATTCCTTATGCCAAATGTGATATTTCGGGGGAAAACCAATTAAAAATGCCACTATGATGGCAGCACTATGATGGCAGCATGGCTTGGCTCAGTCCTATATACATTAGTTGTAAAAGGACCAGTCATGGCCACCACCAGAGGGTGCTCTTTAGAGATTTGGGGTGAGTTTGCATAGCTGCTACATTTGCTCTGTACGAATAGGCTATACCGAACATTCTACATCCTTCTATTTCCTCTACAGGTCGAAGTGTTATTCATTCATAAAAATAAAGTGATTTGGGAAACTATCGCACCATGGCTGAGGATAATATTACATTTTCTATGATTATTAACTCCATCTAGTGGCCAAAATGTGGTATTTTCCCCAACCACTCTATATATAACCACGCGCTGACCCTGGCTTCTTCTGACATTTGTTGTTTACAAATAACCTGTATTTTTTGCTAGAAAATCATACCCCCAAACATTATATATATATATATATATATATATATATATATATATATATATATATCTTTCTAGAAAAGACCCTAGAGAATAAAATGGCGGTCATTGCAATATTTTATGTCACACTGTATTTTTTTTTTTAAATATGTTTTTATTGAGGAAGTTACAATACAGAGTATATAAGAAAACAGAACATATGAACATTTTTAAAGACGTTCAGGGTAAAAGAACAGTATATGGCGGGGTCATCAAGGAAAAGCAAAGGGGAGGGTATAAACTTAGGAGTACATAGAGTAGATGACGTAGTCCAACCAAAAAAAGGGGGGGTAGGGGGGGTGGGTTGTTTAAGAGATCGTCAGTCCCGCGAGGGATCCTGGTAAAGAAAAGATGTCACACTGTATTTGCGCAGTGGTCTTTCAAGTGCAATTTTTGGGGAAAAAATCACTTTAATAAAAAAATAAACCATAAAGTTAGCCCAATTTTTTTGTATAGTGTGAAAGATTATGTTACGCCAAGTAAATAGATACCTAACATGTCTTGCTTTAAAATTGCACAGGCTTGTGGAATGGTGACAAACTATGACAAATTATGGTACTTAATAATCTCCATAGGCAACATTTTTTTTTTTTTATAGGTTACCTGTTTAGAGTTACAGAGGAGGTCTAGTAGTAGAATTTCTTACTCTCGCCCTAACAATCGCGGCAATACCTCACATGTGTGGTTGGAACATCGTTTACATATACGGGTGCAACTTACGTATGCGTCCGCTTCTGCGCGCAAGCTCGAAGGGATGAGGTGCTTGAAATTTTAATTTTTTTTGTCTTATCTATTTGACTTTTATCACTTTCATTCCTATTACAGGGAATGTTAACATACATCATTTGTAATATACATAAGCATGACAGGTCCTCTTTATTGAGAGATCTGGGGTCAAAAAGTCCCAGATCTCTCATTTACCTTTAAAAACCAAAAAAAAAATGTTGCCTTTAAAAAAGAAAAAATCCAGTTTATCTGTCTGAGAGATGGAAGTGATGTTGCACTGGTCCTCCAAGGGCATAGAGTCCAGTGGGGGCTATCTTGCCCCCACTCGGCTTCCTGCCTGGCCATCAGCTGCACCAGATGGCTCCGGTAAACTCGGGAAGCACCGGGAGGATGCTGCCATAACCCCAGCATTTAACGTCAAAGTAATGACGTGTATTTACATTTAGGCGATTGGCAAGTGGATAATAAGCATTCTGAAGGACTGAAAGTAAGATAGTTTGTAAAGGTTTTATATATGTTTATGTATATAACCATTTACATACTATCTTACTTTTAGTCCTTCAGAATGCCTATTGTATAGCCAAAGACACAGTGGCACAATGAAAGCTCCCTGAGTTTATTTATAATCTCTGTTTATTACCATTTTAAAGTGGAACTTCAGTAATTTTTTCATCATTCCATCTATTAAATCTTCTGCCCTTGTTGTTTTAACCTTGGATAGTAAAACATTTTCTTTTCTACCAGTAAATACCTTATACAGCCCACTTCCTGTTTCTTGTCTGGAAAAAAAGCCTAGGCTTATGACATCATGCACAGCTCTCTCTCTCTATCACTCTTGTGAGAGTTTGCCAGGAAAGCAGGGGGGGGGGGTGAGTCGTAGGAGGGCCAATGAGAGCTGCAGAGCTGGAGGTGTGTCTGTGTAAATCCAGGAAGTGAACTTCAGCTGCCCACAGTTAAAATGGTTGCAGCCAGACTCAGTGGAGGGAGATTTCTGCAGCATATTTGGCAAGTACAGAATCACTATATATATATATATATATATATATATATATATATATATATATATATATATATATATATATATATATATACAAAGTGATTGGAGGGAAGCTTGAGAATGGAAAATATCTGTTTTATTAAAATTTTGTGAGCAGACTGCAGTTCCTCTTTGCAGGAAATCAATGGAAGTTGAATAAGGGAGAAAACTGTTAGTGATACATGTCAGTTGATTTGTTAAAGAAATGCCAGTCATTAGAGCACAATAAAGCAACCACTCACAATACCATGCTGTTTGAAAATGTTCAAAAAACACTGTTGCATTATGAGAAAGGTCACTGGTATAAAAAAACTAAAAGCCCTATTGCCTCATAGGGCCATTTGATCACTGGTAAAGTGTGTCCAATTTATTCGGCTCTAAAAAAAACTGAAAAGAAAAAACAACAACAAAGGATTGGAAAATAAATTGGAAATACAGGCGGTCCTGGGTTACAAACAAGACAGGGTCTGTAGGTTTGTTCTTAACCACTTAAGACCCGGACCAATATGCAGGTAAAGGACCTTGCCCCTTTTTGTGATTCGGCACTGAGTCGCTTTAACTGACAATTGCGCGGTCATGCGACGTGGCTTCCAAACAAAATTGGTGTCCTTTTTTCCCCACAAATAGAGCTTTCTTTTGGTGGTATTTGATCACCTCTGCAGTTTTTATTTTTTGCGCTAACAACAAAAATAGAGCGACAATTTTGAAAAAAAATCTATATTTTTTACCTTTTGCTATAATAAATATGCCCAAAAATATATTAAAAAAAACGTTTTTTTTTTCCCCTCAGTTTAGGCCGATATGTATTCTTCTACATATTTTTGGTAAAAAAAATTGCAATAAGTGTTTATCGATTGGTTTGCGCACAATTTTTTAGCGTTTACAAAATAGTTTTATTGCATTTTTATTAATATATATTTTTTCACTACTAATGGCGGCGATCAGCGTTTTTTTTCATGACTGCGACATTATGGCGGACACATCGGACAATTTTTACACATTTTTGGGACCATTGTCATTTTCACAGCATAAAATGCTATATAAATGCATTGTTTACTGTGAAAATGACAATTGCAATTTGGGAGTTAACCACTAGGGGGTGCTGAAGGGGTTAAGTGTGACCTCATATGTGTTTCTAACAGTAGGGGGCGGGGCTGGATGTGTGACATCATTAATCGCCTTTCCCTATATCAGGGAACAGACTATCAATGACAGCGTCACTGTGAAGAACGGGGAAGGTGTGTTTACACACACCTCTCCCTGTTCTTCAGCTCCTGTGACCGATCGCGGGACTCTGGCGGTGATCGGGTCCGCGGGTCCCGCGGCCGCGGTCACAGAGCTTCGGACCGGGTTGCGGGAGTGCCCGCGACCCACGGCTGGTAGGGTGACCACATTTATAAACTACCATTCAGGGACACCCCCCCTTCTCAAAAATCAGCTTGTGCTGTAACGAATCACAGCACAGTGATTGGACACAAGTGGCGGATTTATGATTTCTCCAATCACAAGCATTGGGCGGGTATTGTGCTCCTCCAGGCATTCCCGGCCAGGGCAAGTACTGTCAGTGAGTAAAGTGGTGATGTGGCGGCCTTTTTTGGGGGCATCAGATTGGCCCGGGGGGGGGGGGTGGCTGTGTCAACTTCATTCCGGGACACTGTATTGCCCTGGAATGAAGGGGTTCCGGGACAGACCTGCAAAATGCGGGACTGTCCCGGGCAATCCGGGACACGTGGTCACCTTAACAGCTGGGCATTTAACAATCACGTACAGGTACATGATTGTGCCCAGCCGTGCCATTCTGCCAATGTATATTGGCGTTAGGCAGTCCTTAAAGGGGAGTTCCACCCACAATTTCACTTTTTAAATATAAATACCCCTGTAATACACAAGCTTAATGTATTCTAGTAAAGTTAGTCTGTAAACTAAGGTCCGTTTTGTTAGGTTGTTACAGCATTTAGATTATAAGCCGTGGCCATCTTAAGTGTGGGCATCATGAAGCCAGACTGTATGACTTCCTGGATTTCAGCTTTGCATATCTCGCACATGCTCAGTGCTGCACACTAGGTTTTAGTCAGGTTTGCAAGGACTACTGGGAAACATGATGCCTATCCCAGAAACCCTTGCAAATAGCCTTGTGACTTAATAGCCTAGGCTAATAAGGAGGAGGAAGTAGTGAAGGACTACAAAATAAAGGTATTTACAAGCAACAAAATAAATAAATGAGATTAGTGCATGCAGCACAGACAAACATAAAAAAATGGGTGGAACTCCACTTTAAGTGGTTAAAGGGGTTGTAAAGATTTGTTTTTTATTTTGTAAATAGGTTCCTTTAAGCTAGTGCATTGTTGGTTCACTTATGCTTCCTTCCATTTCCCTTCTAATTGTTTTTTTTCTTTGTCTGAATTTCTCACTTCCTGTTCCTCCTCAGTAAGCTCTTCTGGCTGACTAACCCCCAGCCAGGTGATGGGGGCAAGCTTACTGAGGAGAAACAGGAAGTGAGAAATTCAGACAAAGAAAAAAAACATTTAGGTGTCCGTTTATGAAGCAGTGAACAGCGGTGATCCCAACCCATAAACAGTTTATGAAACAGAGATAATCGGGGGGAGAAGTGTTTAAATTTGTTCTCCCGCCGATTATCTCCACACACAGAGAATCCTCATAGACTGACACAGTAACGGCCAGTTTATGAAGCTGTGATCAGAGCGCTTCACTGGCAATCTGTGTCAGAATTCACACTCCCCGATTCACCATCTCAGAGCTGGTGAAGAGGGAATCCCGGGGGATCTGAGGAGGAAGGAGGAAGATTTTTAACTTCCTTCTACTTCGTTCAGACCCCCTAACACTGTAACCATGTCCCCCTGTAATATTTATGTGTATATATATGTATATATACATAGATATATATATAATGTGTACATGTGTATATATATAATGTGTGTGTATATACATGTGTTTATATAGTGTATGTGTGTGTGTGTATACATATATATATAAGAAGGCCAGTATGGTGGCCTGAGTTTATGAGAGGAGCCCGGAGGGTATTTAAGCAGCCCACTCACACATGCTCTTTGTCGGTTCAGTGTGCAGTACTACATGTCACTGGGCCGACTCTTCCCAGCTCACCTTATGTCCGTGAGTCTGCGCATTCAATCGCATTCGACACCCTCCCGCCCTTCCCTTTTTCAGGGCACTTCTCAGCATATCCTTCTTCAATTAACTACCCATTACTTACTTTGGGTATGCCCCCTTTTCTTGGCATACTGACCAGACCACCAAGGCACACTTCAGGTCTATTTATGTTGTAAGTCTTGTCGCGTGTTTATGTGATCCACATCACTCTCAGTCAGAGGGCCACGACCATAAATTATGAAGGGGGACTCGTTATTTTAATTACATTAACCACACCGTCTGTCAGTGATAATTTATCACTGCTCAATAAACTGACATCTCGGTTTTTCTGTGAATTTCTGGTACTGTAATCTCGTGAAGTCTCACGAGATTCCAGTATCAGGGACCGTTCTCCACTGTTTGAAGAGTTGGTAGATCACTTCACTCCTCCAAGGGTGAAGTGATCTACTCCGCTTCATAAACCGGCACACAGGGAGAAAAATCTCCTCCGTGAATGCCGGAGAACGAAGCAGATAAAAGGACACCACAGAAGGGAAATCGAAGGAAAAGGTAAGTAAACCAACAATGCACTAGCTTAAAAGAACCTATTCAGAAAATAAAAAACAAGTAGAATCTGTTTGTAATTTGGAACTGGTGCATTTTTTTAAATGTAGCTCCAGCCAAAAAAAAAAAAAGGATTTTTAAGCTTTTCGGATCTTTTAAGCCCCTGTAACATTTGTTTTTCTGTCTGTGCCCATCTGTTCAGAAGATTTTACCTCACTTTCTGTCCCAATGACAATTGGATTTTGAACATTTTTTTTTTTTTAGGGAAACAAGGATTGGTAATAAAGCATCAGTGGAGACACCTTTTTTCCCATATTAACTCTTAGGCTGCGTACACACGATCGAATTTGTCCGCTGAAAACGGTCCGATGGACCGTTTCAGCAGACATCTCCGATCGTGTGTATGGGCTAGCGGACAGATTTGTCCATCGGACAAATTTCAAAGCATGCTTTGAAATTTGTCCGCTACAAACCTGTCCGTCGGATATGTCAGCTGGTTAGTACAGGAAACCAGCGGACATATCCTCCCGCACATGCGTCGTATCCTGTGAATGGATCCGACGCATGCGCGCGGAAGTGTTTACTTCCTGGTGCGTGACGTAGCGGTGACGTGGCGCGTCAACGTCACCGCCGCGTCACCGACACGTCAGCGCGCCGTCTGCTGGCGGGGATTTTGGTTTGCTCGTGTGTACACGCGAGTAAACCAAAATCCCAGCAGACAGATTTGTTCAAATCTGTCGGACGGACAGATTTGAACAAATCTGTCCGCTCGTGTGTATGGGGCCTTACAGGAGAGAATTTCCCTTCCTAGGGGTAGATTTCCTCCCACTTCCTGTTGTCTCCCTACAGTATGACCCAAAAGGGTGTAATAGAAAAGCATTTGCTCCAAATGTCGGTCATTGCACCACCCTCTTTGAGACACCTTAAACATAAATCTGGCCATGCTGGATCCATTACATGTAGGTCTGCAGGACACCTATTATTATTATTATTATAATACAGGATTTATATAGCGCCAACAGTTTGCGCAGCGCTTTACAACATGAGTGCAGACAGTACAATTACTATACAATTCAATAGGAGGAATCAGATGGTCCTGCTCGTTAGAGCTTATAACCTAGAAGCCTATTCTACCAAGGTATGATTTTATAGTTTTCTCCTGGAATCTTGCAGAGATGGACATTTTATACGTTAGCTTAAAACTGGCAATACACTGTTAGTATTTTTCGTTCAGCTGTTGATTTGAACTACAGAAGTTAAATAAATGAATGACTTCTGTCAAGTGGGGACTGCCACACACTGATTGAAATTCATCTGGTCCTTGCTGAAATGGTCGGTGTATGGCTAGCTTTAGAGATTTATTCCAGTACAAAAGGAGCTTAGGCTGTCCCAGCTTCTTCTCCCATCTCACCATAGCATACTTATTCCTGAAAAAGAAGCTCCCTATCTATCTTTGTTTGATTGAATCCTCAGAGGCACCAAAAAAGGATGCAGTTGTATATTTTATTTAAACCTCGAAGAGGCTTTTTACAACAAAGCAGGTAAGGGGAAAACATGAAAAGGAGCAAAAAAACTGTAGCTGCTGGCTGGAAAGAAGACTGCATAATGTTCACATGCAATATTTAAACTTTTAAGAAAAAAAAAAAATTATATATATATATATATATATATATATATATATATATATATATATATATTTACTTTTAAACATAATGAAAAAGTATACAAACCAGTATAATTCCATTTAAAGTACAGTAAAACCTTGGTTTGAGAGTAACTTGGTTTGAGAGCATTTTGCAAGACAAGCAAAACATGTAAATACATTTTGACTTGATATACAAGCGATATCTTGATATACAAGTAGCGTCATGTCACAACTGAGTATAAAAGAGAAGAGAGACGCCTCCAAGTGTAGCAATATGGTTACATTTAATAAAGGTACAACATTAGCAACATATTGCTACACTTAGAGGCTCCTCTTTTCTGTTTTATACTCTGTAGCTCCTGCTAGATTTTGCTTCTAATCCCCTTGTGGAGGCTTCCATTTGTGGATGGTCATTTTATGGTTACACAACCTCAGTGGCATAGCGTGGGGGGTACCACCGGCCCGGTGCAAAATTTAGGGGGGCGCTGTCACGAGTGTGGACTGTCTAGCACAGGGGTAAAACCCCCTTGTTAAACTTATGAGTCCACGTTGTCCAGTAACAGCGGCCGTTCTTGGGGTGCGGGCGAGCAGTAGGGGGATCTCTCTCATGGCAGTGATCAGCAAGGGGCTGAGCCAAGGACATATAGGCTTGAGAGCTCGGGAGAGCTTGACCTCGCCCCCTGACCCTGCCCTCCTAAGAGGTGCGAAATGGCAGGCACAGCATCTCCTGTGCCTCCAGAGCATGGATTGCTCTAACTTCCTCTTCGCAGAAAAAAAAGGCCTGGGGAACAGGCTGACTGGGCACGATGCCAGCGAGCTGCTGGGAGGATCAAAAGAGACACACTGGCATGAAAGGTAGGGCTAATAGTCTCTTGTAATTTCTCAGCCTCCCTCCCTCTTTCCCTCAGCTCCACTGTCTCTCTGATCCCAATGTCTCTCTCAGTGAATCCAAATCACCAGTGTTGCAAAAACACACACTTGTGCAAATATATAAATAAATTAACAAACTAAAATTATATAATTATCAATAAAACGTATCTGAAAATTGGCTAAGTCCGCGAGTCAGGGGAGAGCAAATTACTTGCCTCGCCCCAGGCGCTGACAACCCACGCTACGCTACTGCACAACCTGGTCACATTGCTATAATCTTTTTATATGGCCTATAAACTGAATGACCTATAAATAAATGGTTGTGGAGCGAATCATTTGAGTTTCCATTATTTCTTATGGGGAAATTTGCTTTGATATACAAGTGCTTTGGATTACAAGCATATTTTTGGAACAAATTATGCCCGCAATCCAAGGTTTTACTGTATAACCATAATCTTACATATAAGGTCACATATTGCTGTCATCCACCAAGGTTATAAATGTTTTTTAGTGTCTTAGGCCTCTTTCACACGGAGCGTTCCGTTTTTCGGTCCGCTCCGTGTGTGTCCGTCGGCTCAGCGGGGGGTCCCGCTCAGCTGTCGGCGGACAGGGCGGTCCCCGCACACTGTGCAGGAACCGCCCTGTCTTTCCTCCGCTATCCCCTATGGGGAATCGGATGGAAACGGACCGTCTGTCCGTTTGCATCCGATCCGATCCACCGGACGGAAGAAAAATAGGGTTTTCTTCCGTCCGCAAAACGGATCCAGACGGACGCGGATCGTAGGCGGACGTTAGCGGATGCATCATCCGCTAACGGATCCGCTCCCATAGGGACACATTACAAGTCCGTAAACGGACTTGTAATTAGCGGACCGTTCGTCCGCTCATGTGAAAGGGGCCTTATTTGTACTAGGTCCCTCACTTATATGCACAGGTCTGTCTGTAAAGTACACAAGTCTGTTTTCTCTCCCTCATTTCTACCTTTCCAGCTCATGCTCTGTCTACCATCTCCTGTGCATACTTTAGCTTCCCCACCCACAGATATCTCTCTAAGCGACACAACACTTTATGCTTCTAAAAGTACACAGACCTGACATCTCTGTAGTGCACCAAAAGCTCTATCTTTCTATCTGCATTTGCTAAGTACACAGTTCCATTTCCTCTGCAATGCACATTTACACCTGCTACCAAATTGCAGTGATTCCTTTTATTTGCAAGAGAGTTGAAAATATAATTCACAAAAAGCTTACTAATTGTATTAAAATATCTTTGCCCTTTGATGTAGACTTTTTTTTAAATTGGTATCGGTCTGACACACACATGAAGTGTCAGTTCCTCTGTTCAGCTGCAATCTGTCTCCCTATTCCAGAGTTGTGTTGAGTGCAAAAAGTCACATCGCTGTGACCTAAATCACGAGAAAGCATAGAAACTGTTGCTCCTGCTGACATTTCATACATGTGCCACATTGATCAAAACACAACAGGGTGACTTCACGCTAGACATCATCTGTCTGCAGTTTCCAAGCGATCCCTCTACTGATGGGTGAAACCTTGATTTAAGGAGAATAGATTTATTATATCGATTGATAAATAAAATTACCTTCTCTCAGTTTAGTGTATCCAAATTTGTTGTAGATGATATACCCCTTAGAACATTTGGGGACCATTCAAAAGCAGGAGCAGGAGTTTGTAACTCACCCGTCAATCACCAAAATCTTTTCCTTTTAATGGTTTATAGATTTTCTGCTCATCATGCAGTCTAGTAAACAAGAGAAAATCAATTACTTGTATAGTTTGCTCATGGACATCATTTCACTTGAAACACTTGTCTTAAGTAACACGTCATGATCACTTAGGGTCCTTTCACATGGGC
This sequence comes from Rana kukunoris, assembly GCA_029574335.1. NCBI lineage: Eukaryota > Metazoa > Chordata > Amphibia > Anura > Ranidae > Rana > Rana kukunoris. Next base: position 231,556,012 of record CM056052.1, read on the forward strand.
TCGTCCGTGTACTGACTCTGTTTTACTCAGCAGGGATCGATCCGCTGATCCCCGCTGAGCAGGCGGATAGCAGGTCCGTCTCCACTCACTGTGCGGAGATGAATCTGTTAAAGCCCCGCTGTCCTCGATGCAGATGAAAATGGACCAATCCGATTACCAAGATGGATGGAAAATAGGGTTTCCATCCACCTGGATTTCACGGACAGGATCGGATCAGATATCAGCGGATATGTCACCTCTGACATCCAGCGCTCCATAGGGTTGAATGGAGCGTCCGATCAGGTCTGCCTGAAAAACTGACAGGCAGACCTGATCAGAAAGCCTGTGTGAAAGGACCCTTAGGTAAACTACATTCAGATGTTTTGTTTTCTTTCTTTTCCCTCATTCTTCCTTTGTCTTTTTCTTTACATTGCAATACCAAGATTATCACATGCATCAAGCCTAATGCTTATGTAGTGCCCTGCCCTAGTGTTAGACTGGCCAGGTTTCTCTAAAATTGGTGGTTGATTGCTCCTGTTTGTCTCTGGAGGAAGCTTCAGTTTGAGAGGCCCATTCAGAGTGTTTATGTCCTGGAGCTCTTGCCCCTAGGATGCAGCCTGTGTACTGGAGTTGTTGTATAGGCCTTTCTGCACCTGTCTGCCTCTGGAGGAAGCTTTCAGAAAATAGAGTAGGAGGGTCAACCACTGAGTTATGAATATTTCTCTGAACTCCGCCAATCCCTAGTAAGGGACACATAGACTGTGGCTGGAGAGATGATAAATGTTTGAGAGGTCTGTTCCAAGTGTTTATGTCCTGGTGCTCTCGCCCCTAGGATGCAGCCTGTGTACTGGAGTTGTTGTATAGGCCTTTCTGCACCTGTCTGCCTCTGGAGGAAGCTTTCAGAAAATAGAGTAGGAGGGTCAACCACTGAGTTATGAATATTTCTCTGAACTCCGCCAATCCCTAGTAAGGGACACATAGACTGTGGCTGGAGAGATGATAAATGTTTGAGAGGTCTGTTCCAAGTGTTTATGTCCTGGTGCTCTCGCCCCTAGGATGCAGCCTGTGTACTGGAGTTGTTGTATAGGTCTTTCTGCACCTGTCTGCCTCTGGAGGAAGCTTTCAGAAAATAGAGTAGGAGGGTCAACCACTGAGTTATGAATATTTCTCTGAACTCCGCCAATCCCTAGTAAGGGACACATAGACTGTGGCTGGAGAGATGATAAATGTTTGAGAGGTCTGTTCCAAGTGTTTATGTCCTGGTGTTCTCGCCCCTGGGATGCAGCCTGTGTACTGGAGTTGTTGTATAGGCCTCAGCAGGACCTGGAGAAGATATGCTGGGGAGCATCATCTTGGAGTCTGGTCTGAAGAAGGATCTCTGTCTCCCATACTGAAGAATGTTGTGTGGATGCTGGGTGGTAGCAGCTGTTCTAGGAAATTGTGAATAAGACCCGGTTTTTGACTCTAATGCCGCGTACACACTACCATTTTTAATAGTCTAGAAAAAACAACGTTTTTTTCAACCTTATTCTTGTCAAGCCTGCCTTGCCTACACTCGATCCTGAAAAAAAATGTTTGAGCAAAGCGCGGTGACGTACAACACAAACGACGGCACTATAAAGGCAAAGTACCATTCGGATGGCGCCACCCTTGGGGCTGCTTTTGCTGATTTTGTGTTAGTAAAAGTTTGGTGAGAGACAATTTTGCTCTTTTCAGTCTTCGTGCTTTTCAGTCTGTTACAGCGTGATGAATGTGCTATCTCCATTACAAAGGCGCTCCCGTCTCAAAACTTGCTTCTGAGCATGTACGTTTTTTGCACGTCGTTAAAGCTTACACACGACCGTTTTTCACGACGTGAAAAATGACAACGTGAAAAACGACGTGAAAAAATTTAGCATGTTCTAAATTTTTAATGCTCATTTTTCACATCATGAAAAATGCTCTGGAGCCCACACACGATCGTTTTTAATGACATAAAAAAAAAGTCGTTTTTCACATCATGAAAAACGGTCGTGTGTACGCGGTATAAGGTGTACATGTGCTGATGGGATTTGAGTTCCAGAGGTTCCTGGATGGATTGGCTCTGCTCTTACAAGGACCTAGAATTTATGGTCATTCCCCAATACCTCCAATCAAAGCTGCTTCAAGAGGATTTTGTAAGAAGTTTGTCATCCTGTTGATTTCTGCTATTGGTTTGGAGTACCCTTAACCCTACAGTTTCTGCAAAAAAAATCCACAAAAAGACATCCAGACTGAGCCTGTATTGTCAATGTGTATGGAACCATGTCAGTTGAAGGCAGCCTCTTTACTAGCAAGGAAGACCTGGGCATACTTTTAGCTGCCTCTCCAGGGATTAGCTCTACACTTGCCTAATATTTTAATGCCTACAAGACAATATAACTCTATGTAGGAGCACTGTCTCTCCTTTGTTGTAATATACACAGCGCAAAATTACTTGTCGTTCCGTCCATCATTTTAGCATGTATTTAACGGTGTGTCTGACAGATAAAAATTTTGGAAAATGAAAAGTTGCCATGGACAGACCACCATGCAATTAAATTCATTATTTCCACAATCCCCCCCGCAACAAAAACATCAAATCCAGTGACAACACACTGGACTAGATGTCAGAAGAAGCTCCACTCGGAACTCTTCAAAACCACTTTAAGGAAAAAAATAGAAACAACTCAGCCGCATCAAACGGCCGTTGAAACACTGGATGCCATAAATTAGGCCATGCTACAGTCAGCCGACTTGGTAGCGCCGAAACGTAAAAGCCGCATCGGGAAAAACAACCGCAGCTGGTTTAACAACCAGCTGTCGTTACTGAAGCAAGAACGCAGAAGGGCCGAATCCGCCTGGAAAATAAGTTCTTCAGAGCGAAACCTATCCATCTACAAGGCGACAACAAGAAAATACCACAAAGAAATTTTCCAAGCCAAGGATCAACAGAGCCTTAAACCGCCCCCGCAAACTCTTCAAGATGGTCACTCAGACCATGAAACCAGGATGTATTGAAGCCCCCAGTTCAGACACACAAGAATTTTGCAATGAACTATCGGATTACTTCATTAATAAAATCGAGGCAATCCGTGAAAGCATTCAGCAAAACAATTCCCCCCTCAAGGATCGCCTCTGTCACCGGTGCTGTTTAACATCTATCTTCGTCCTCTTTTTGAGATTATCAGCAGCCAAAAACTGCTTTATCACTCATATGCAGACGACACGCAACTGTATTTCCGCATCTGCAACAAAAAGGATCACCACCTCAATCTAGAGACATGTCTCTCTTTGATAGAGGACTGGATGACAAAGAGTTATCTTAAACTCAACAGAGCGAACAGAACTCCTCCTGTTTCACGCCAAGCGCAGGAATCAACCTTCAACAGCATGTACACCCCCGCCTATTCTGGGCAAAATCATCACCCCTAGCGCCAAAGTCAAAAGTCTAGGGGTCATTTTTGACTCCTTTATGACAATGGACGCACAAATAGGGTCAGTGAATGAATGAATGAAAACTTGTATAGCGCGGCACATGCGAACTGAATCGCCTCTGGGCGCTTGTTGTTCCTGTCTCCTTTGATATGAAAAGAGAAAAGTCTTGACCTTTTTCCTAAATGCTAGGTGGTTCTCCTCCAACCGAATGCTGGTTGGTAAAGCGTTCCATAGTCTGGGACCTTGGATCGCGAATCTTCTTTCTCCTTTGGACTTGAAGTTTGCTTTCGGAACCTGGAGTAGGTTCTGATTCGTGGATCGCAAAACGCGATTGGGATTATGCGCTTTTATTATTTCGCATAAATAAAGGGGGGCATTCCCATGGACACATCTATGCGTAAGACAGAGAGCTTTAAAAGCAATTCTGTCTTTGACTGGCAGCCAATGAAGGGCTCTCAGTGAAGGTGAGATGGATTCCCAGGGTTTTTTCCCAGTCACAAGTCTGGCGGCCGTATTCTGAACGACTTGCAGACGAGCGATTTGGTACTTGGGAAGGCCGAGGTAAAGGGCGTTTGCATAATCCAGCCTGGAGTTTACAATTGTTCCCACCACGACCGCTAAATCTTCTTTAGGGATGAACGGAGTGAGTCTGCGTAGTAGGCGCAGTAGATGGTGAGATCCGCTGACTACTGACCCTATTTGTGCGTCCATTGTCATAAAGGAGTCAAAAATTACCCCTAGGCTTTTGACTTTGGCGCTATGGGTGATGAGCTTGCCCAAAATAGGCGGGGGGGGTCCACGCTGTTGAAAGTTGATTCCTGCGCTTGGCGTGAAACAGGAGAAGTTCTGTTTTCGCTCCATTGAGTTTAAGATAACTCTTTGTCATCCAGTCCTCTATCAAAGAGAGGCATGTCTCTAGATTGAGGTGGTGATCCTGTCTATTGCAGATGCGGAAATACAGTTGCGTATCATCTGCATATGAGTGGTAGAGCAGTTTTTGGCTGCTGATAATCTCAAAAAGAGGAAGAAGATATATGTTAAACAGCACTGGTGACAGAGGCGATCCTTGAGCGTTTTTCAGACGTAAAAGGTCCTAACTTCACTGTTTGCGATCGGTTTTCCAGAAAAGAGGAGAACCAAGATAAATCGCCTTCTGCGACTCTGGCTACTTCAGCAAGCCGAGTCAGTAACAGATTGTGGTCTACAGTGTCGAAGGCTGCACTTAGGTCCAACAGAACTAGGAGACAAGATTCTCCTTCGTCTGCGGCCTTGAGAACATCGTCCCATACTTTCAGCAATGCTGTTTCCGTCCCGTGTCCGGAACGGAAGCCTGAATGCAATGGGTCAAGTAGCTTGTAGGTATCTAGATGCTGTTGCAGCTGTTGCACCACTACTTTTTCCATTATCTTTGAAAGTACGTTGAGGCTTGTTATGGGACGGCGGTGGAGTGGGTCCTTGGGGTCCAGGGAGGGGTTCTTCATGATGGGTAGGATTATACCCTCTTTCAACTGTGAGGGCACTATGCCCTCCAAGAAAGACTGGTTGATAAGCTGCGTGATGGGAGGAGCCAGGATGTAGGCGCATTCCTTCAGCAGTTTTGTGGGGATAATGTCATTTGGCGCTGTACCATTACGCAGAGTACAAATGACATTCTTAGTGGTCTTGATGGAGATGGGTTCCAGGGTAAACTTACCTGATATAGGAGAATTACTATGGGTGCTGTGTGAGAGGCTGCAGGGGGGGCTGAGGGGAGAATTGTTTTGCTGAATGCTTTCATGGATTGCCTCGATTTTATTAATGAAATAATCCGATGGTTCATTGCAAAATTCTTGTGTGTCCGAACTGGGGGCTTCAATGCAACTTGGTTTCATGGTCTGGGTGACCATCTTGAAGAGTTTGCGGGGGCGGTTTAGGGCACCGTTGATAGCCTCCGAAAAATACTTTTTCTTGGCTTGGAAAATTCCTTTGTGGTATTTTCTTGTAGTCGCCTTGTAGATGGATAGGTTTAGCTCTGAAGAACATCTTTTCCAGGCAGATTCTGCCCTTCTGCATTCTTGCTTCAGTAACGACAGCTGGTTGTTAAACCAGCTGCGGTTGTTTTTCCGAATGCGGGTTCTTCGTTTCGGCGCTACCAAGTCGGCTGACTGTAGCATGGCCGAGTTTATGGCTTCCAATGTTTCAACGGCCGTTTGATGCGGCTGAGTTGTTTCTATTTTTTTCCTTAAAAAAGAGAAGAGTTCCGAGTGGAGCTTCTTCTGACATCTAGTCCAGTGTGTTGTCACTGGATTTGATGTTTTTGTTGCAGGGGGGATGGTGGAAATACTGAATATAATTGCATGGTGGTCTGTCCATGGCAATTTTTCATTTTCCCAAATTTTTATTTCCAGAGCTTGTCTGAAAATAAGATCAAGTGTGTGACCTGAAGCATGTGAGGGCCCACATACTAGTTGCTGCAATCCTAATCCTTCCAGGTGGTCAATACAGGCGTCGGCAATGGGGTCTTGTGAGGAGTTGGCCCAGAGATTGAAATCCCCGAGCAACAAAAGATGTTTGCTGTTGAGGGTGTGTGTGGAGAAGAAATCCGTCCATGATGATAGCAGCTGCGATTTTGGGCCGGGCGGCCTATAGCAGAGCAGAATGTGGACGGTCTCCTTTGAACTTGCTTGCAGTTGCAGAGTAAGGGTTTCCATGAATGGAAGAGGGTTTTGGCGGACTGGTTTGGTGATCGTAAGATGAGTCTTGTGGATCACCACCAGGCCGCCTCCTCTTTGCCCTATTCTGTTTTCCGTTATGATACGGTAATTTTCTGGCACCAGTTCTCCTAGAATGGTGTTACAGTCGGCTGTGAGCCAGCTCTCTGTAATAAAGAGACAGTCTAGATCCTTTTGTTGAATGAAGTCGCGGATTTGTAGTCAGTGTTTTACTGCCGATCTTGTGTTGATCAGAGCACATGATATGTGCTTGAGCTGGGGTAAATGGCTGAAATGTCTGACCGTCGATCTATGATCGATTCTCAATAGTCGCTCAGTTCTTAGGGCCTTTTTGGTGATGGCTGGCAGTATTGCGGCGCATTGCCTCAAACTCCAAATGGTGTCGGCAGAATATTGCCGACCTGCCATGATCGCCAATGCGCCGGGGGGGGGGGAGTTCAGGGGCAAATGGGGAGAGGAATTGGCTAATTCCTCTCCCTGACTTGGTCCAGAGGAAGGCAAAAAACCCTGGCGGCGCTAGGCCAATACACTCCGGTAGGGAAAAAATTCCTTCCTGACCCCTGCAAGAGGCGATCGGGTGACCCCTGGATCAAGCTTCTGTTCGTTGGAGAGACTAGGGGGGGCTGGGGATGAGAGGTGAGTGTGTTGCTGGTACAAAAGGATGGTTGCCTGAACAGGCAGTGGGATGCAGACCAGGGCTGACAGGTGGGGTACTTCTGTAATGCTGGGGGGGCTGAGAGGGTGACAATAAGGCCGGGTACAAGCTATCATGAGGTGAGGGGGGATTTCCTGGAGGCTGGGTGAGGATTGTAGGGCGTGAGGAGCGGCGCGCCTGTTAGGCCGCAAGTGAAGCCGCGGTCTTTCCTAGATCGCGGCCCCGCGATTCAATGCCGTCTGGCACGGGTCTCGAAAAAAGCCCTGGAATGGCGGAAATGTCGTGGGGGGGTGACAGAAGGGGGGCCCTAATGATGATGGGGGTATGGGAAAGCAGGGGACCGCGGAATGAAGCCGGAGAAGGGGCAGGAGAGATCTGTGTTGCTGAGGCTTATCCTGAAAAGGACGGCCGTCAGCAGCTTACCTGCAGGAGAGCCAGGGAGCCAGGGGGCTGATCTCGTATAAAGGAGAGGTCAGATTGGGGCACAGGTAAAGTCCAGGAGCTGGAGCTAGGGCTGGCTAGCAGGCTGGGAGAGACACTGCCTAACTGCCTCCTACGCCTGCCTGGAGCTATGGCACACACGCTCCTACTCCTAGGAGACGTGCGCCGCTGGGAGCTCCTGTAGCTAATCCGTCTGCCTCACTGACTACTGCTCTACTGTCAGGTCAGGTCAGTAGTCAGCGGATCTCACCATCTGCTGCGCCTACTACGCAGACTTACTCCGTTCATCCCCAAAGAAGATTTAGCGGTCGTGGTGGGAGCAATTGTTAACTCCAGACTGGACTATGCAAACGCCCTCTACCTCGGACTCCCCAAGTACCAAATCGCTCGTCTGCAAGTCGTTCAGAATACAGCCGCCAGACTTGTGACTGGGAAAAAACCCTGGGAATCCATCTCACCTTCACTGAGATCCCTTCACTGGCTGCCAGTTAAAGACAGAATTGCTTTCAAAGCACTCTGTCTTACGCATAGATGTGTCCATGGGAATGCCCCTCTTTATTTATGCAAAAAAATAAAAGCTTATAACCCCAATCGCGTTTTGCGATCCACCAATCAAAACCTGCTTCAGGTTCCGAAAGCCAACTACAAGTCCAAAGGAGAAAGAAGATTCGCGATCCAAGGTCCCAGACTATGGAACGCTTTACCAACCAGCATTCGGTTGGAGGAGAACCACCTAGCATTCAGGAAAAAGGTCAAGACTCTTCTCTTTTGATATCAAAGGAGACAGGAACAACAAGCGTCCAGAGGCGATTCAGTTCGCATGTGCAGCGCTATATAAGTTTTCATTCATTCATTCATTCATTCATCATGTATAAATCACAAGATCTCTTCTGTGACATAGAGGTTCTAGCCTTCCATTATTCTACACACACAAAAAAATAATTCTGCTCAGATTTTCTATGACTTCCTGTCTGATGAAACCATTGTCACCAGAGCAGTACTTAAAGGGGTTGTAAAGGTCCGTTTTTTATTTTTTAAATAGGTTCCTTTAAGCTAGTGGAACGCACGCTACCACGGGGGTGGTGAACGGAGCGAGACCCAGATACAAACAAGCTAGCAGCCTCAGTGTCGGGACAGGCACTTTTTAATGTAAGAGGCCATTTGGCGGTTTTTATACATATATCTTTTAAATAAATCTACAGTATTACGCGATGGATCTTTCTATGCTTTTTTTCATATCCTATCTATAACTTTGAGCAAGAGGCTTTAATACTGTATCCCGTTCGATCGGTGTGTATGCAGGCACTATCCTGCAAATGCTTTATCTGACTTTCTTTTTCACAAAAGAAGTCAGATACATCTGGTAAGCGCAGTAATCACTTGAGCACTTTTTGGGTGACTACAGAAATTCGTATCTGGTGAAGGAGTACTTCGCTTTCAAGCAAGACTTGTGCCACAGTTCTCAAGTGTTTGGTCACTGGAGTGATTACGTTTATTTATATATTGGAACTTTTATATTAGTGTACACACTGTACACTGGGGTGATTTATTTGGAGTTTGGACTCATCACTATTAATATCACATATGGTAATATAATATAAAAAAAAATGCTGATTGTATCACTCACCAGCACCCTCAAACATTCACAACCATTCCTATTAAGTATCACTTGATTTGCAGAGGAGCATAATTTAATAATTTGCACTTATATTTAGTGTTTTGGCGTGGAATTTTCTATTGTCTATTCCTTTAAGCTAGTGCATTGTTGGTTCACTTACCTTTTCCTTCGATTTCCCTTCTAAATGTTTTTTTTCTTTGTTTTCTTTGTCTGAATTTCTCACTTCCTGTTCCATCTCAGTAAGCTCTTCTGGCTGACTAACCACCGCTCGGATGATGGTGGCAAGCTTATTGAGGAGAAACAGGAAGTGAGAAATTCAGACAAACAAGCATTTAGAAGGGAAATCGAAAGAAAGGGTAAGTGAACCAACAATGCACTAGCCTAAAGGAGCCTATTTAGAAAATTAAAAAACAAACCTTTACAATCCCTTTGGGTGAGCAAACTCTATAACTGTGCCTCAGATAGCAGCCAAAACCAGACAGGTTTCTAAACCTTTCTCACTGTATTGAAAATTAAAAAATAAAAACCCTTTAGGCTAAATATACACTTTACAGCCCAACTGAACTCTCAGTTTTAATGAGCTGTACTAGGAACATTTATAACCAAAAGTGTATATCGTTAGTAACCATTATCTGCTATATACTGCAATGTAATCCTACACTAAGGACTGCATTTTATGACCCATTCATCAAATGCAGGTCACGTTACGGAGCTAGCATGTATTTTATGTAGTTTGTAAGCAGGTTAAAACACTGGTTAGTTAAAGCCCCACCCACGATCGGATATTCCTACAACAATTGTCAGATGGACATGTTTTGTCGGATAATCCGACCGTCTGTATGCTCCAATTGGAAAATTGTTGTTGGAATTTCGGACAACAAATGTTGGCTGTGCATTCTCTCAAATTGTCCGACAACAAATGTGTTCTGTGGGATTATCCGATCGTGTGTACACAAATCCTGCCATTTGTATGCAGAACAAGTTCACGGACAATGCCCTTCAGACAAAAATCCACGGATTTGCCTGATGGAAGTCCGATCCTGTGTATAAGGCTTGAGAAATCTGCTATCCCAGCCAGGAGGGAAACGGTTAACCTGCTCCCCTATTTTGCGCACATACCTGAGTCCAGAGTGAGTGGTGTGGAGGCGCTGAGCCTGGAGCTGTCGGATCCATCCATCCTGGAAGTCGGGAGACACACAGAGGATGCGGCCAGGCAACAGGCATTTTCTTACCTCATGCGTTCCATGATCTCTTATAATCTAGAGATCATCAGAAGTTATTAGGAGGCCAATTTAATTTTCATTTGGATTGGTTTACTTTATTATCACTGGGAACGGTGGATAGCACATCCAGTTGGTGAAATACCAATGCAACATTTTTTGACACACATGGGCACTTGTTTATTGAACTCTTTGTTTACCACTAGTTGATACACTGTGTTTGTTATATTTTGTAATAAGAGTTTTTATTTGTATATGAGACAACCTTTTACATCTTCCATTTTTTTCCATTATCTCCTTGTATTCAAGGATTGATAAAAGTGCAGCAGTCTAAACTAATTAGCATGAGATTTTTACACACAGCTTTTATATAAAACCTTTATCCCAAAAGGAAGAAATAAACTGTTGCATTAACCGCCTAAAATGTGTTGGCTGGAGTTCAACTTTAAATTTGCTAGTGCATCTAACGCTATTGTCAACCCATGTTGACAATGCTGCTGGTCCAAGGGTGTCCCTATTGCTCCTGCACCCAGAGTGTAGAAAACATAAGACCGGAAGTGTATTATTGACCAGATCACCATCTGATCATAAAGTAAAAAAAAAAAGCCAAAAAGAAAGCTAATGTAGCCACCACATTATGAATTGGTATAGTGTAATATATTATATTTTTGTTTTTGGGTTTAATATTGCTTTTAGGGTATGTCATTTTGGACAGGAAAATTATGCCTTACCACTGTGAACAGCCAAATCTGTTTGACAGATTTGAGGTACATTTATTTGTACTATGTTAAGAATAAATGAGCTAAAAAAGATAAAGACACATAAATAACCCCCTGTCAAAGGTAGGTGTCCTGGTTTTGTTCCTGACAGATTTAAGAATGTTCTGTTCAGTTTTAAGAGCATTGTTCAGGTGTCAGAAACCTGAAAACTTGGAAATAGGACGACAGAACAAATTATAGAAGGTCAAAGAGGGCTGCAAAAGTAAGAGGGAAAACAATTCTGAATTAAAACCATTTTCCTTTTTGCTGCTCGGAATAGTTTATCCGTTATGTCCATCCATTGTTTTATTTTTATTGATAACTTTTATATTGTACAGGCTGAGTAAAATTGTTATATTTCTTTTTGTAGCAAATCTGTTAAATCATTTCTGTAGATAGGGACAACTTTAGTGCCGGTTCACACAGGGGCAATTTGACTTACAGCGTGACTTTGCAAGGCGACTTCAGCGCGACTTGGAGCAACTTACAATGCGACTTAAAGTTGCCTCCAGGACAGGCGACTTTGGCTGTGGCCAATCACAGAATAATGAGCTCTGTGGGAGGGAGGGGTTTGCCTGAGTAAACTATTTTATTTTCCTGTAAAGTTGCTTCAGTTAAGACGAAGATCCGACTTGGAGGCGACTTCCATTGAAATTTATGGGTACAAGTTGCCTAGAAGTCGCCTTGAAGTAGTACAGGAACCTTTTCTGAAGTCGGAGCGACTTGAGTAGTGTACATTAAGACGGCTCTCATTCACTTCAATGGAATTTCTCATGTCGGGCAACACAAGTCGGATCTCAAGTCGCTGTAGTGTGAACCGGCACTTGAGAAGTATGGGAATTGCCTTTATTTTAGAATCATACTTACCTAGGGGGATGCAGCCTCAATGCTGCATCTTTCCCCCGCCGACTCTAAAGCCTCATACACGGTAACGTTTTTTTTTTTCGTTCATCCCAGCAGGCTGAACGAAAAAACAAGAACCTGGCAGCTCAGAGCCACTGTTCTAACTATGCAATGTTAGTATAGTGATCTCCCCTGCTGAGCTATTGTGTTCTGTCAGGGGGAACAATCCGTTGGCTGAGAGCAGCGACCTGGAGATGGTCAGCAGACCTTTTTTTACTGACTCCACTCCCAATCCATGGAGGCCCACTCCCAAGTGCTTTTGAGTTTTGACATAGTTTTGACATAATCTAGTTTTATTTTTTGTTTTTGTACATCTATGTGGTTAAATATGTAGCTATCACTGCACATTTGAGAGCTTCTTTGTCGTTGTTTGATGCTAACCAATTTTTATTCTTTAGATGGGAATAGTTGAGATGGTGGTGGTAGTGGTTGGGAGGAGGGGGTGCTGAGTATTTCATGTCAGGTGCATGACTAAAATAGGGATGTTAAGAGGCTTTTGCTCAACATACATCCAGTTGTTTGTTGCTGATGCAATAGATCTCACCCCTATACTTTACTAGGTCCAAGCTTTTAGCTGTGCGCATCACACATAGAAGAAAGATTACAGTAAATGGGTGACCTATGACATTGCCAAGTACAGTGCTTATATTTCAGCACAGGATGTACATTGATAACAGAGTGCATTAAAGGTAGGAGAAAGGGCTGTGTACATTACAAAGAGCAGGAGCCTGAGATATAGATATGCACAAAACAAAGACACACTTTAAGTATACTTTGTCTGTTTTGTCGAAATGTAAATCAGCCCGTATCAGTAAAGGTCAAAAAGTGATGTTGTCATTTTGCTACTTTCACATAAGTGTTGTGTAGTGTTGGGCAAATCTGCTTCTTTGATTGGGAGGCAAATCCTATTGAAGGGTATTGGTGGCAAATCTTGGTGTTAAATTCCAGCTTCTTTTTAGGTCTAATAGGCAAGCTACTGTAAAAAAAAAAATGGTATGAAAAGCTGAGCACCACCTTACACAAAAAAATGAAATAAAAATTTAAAAGCAGCTCATAGTGGTAAAAGATATTTGGCTCGGGAATTAATTTTTTTCTTTTACAATTACCTTGGCTTAAAAACAGCTGCAGCACCCCAATCTCATTTCACTTGAAAACAACGCTTATTTCAGGTAGCTTTAAAAACACATGCTCTATCATCTATGAGTAAGCATCTATTTAAGATGTGAAACAAGTTAGTATTTTGTCCCTGTATGTCCACTTCTTATCATTGACTGTTTTGCATGATTTTTTGGATTACTTTGCATTTTTTTGGATTTTATCCTTTGCTATTTTTTCAATAAAATTTGCCTATCAGAGTGCGGCAGTCCAGGATCATCCTTTCTCTGCTCAACAGTCCTGGGTCTTCTTCAAATTTTTAATTTTACAATGCACGATATATTTTTTTTTGCATTGAGGGTTCCTTTGCAGATGTGTAAACTGTCCATTCCATATACACTAATGCACCCCACACCATCAGATATGCATGCATTTGAACTGAGAGAAGACAACAAGCTGGAAGGTCCCTTTCTCCTTTAGTCGAGAGGACATGGACATTGGCCATGACTTTCTAGCCAAAGGGTATCTCCTATTTAGGCTACCAAAGGGTATCTTCATGGTAGGGGGGGAGGGTTGGGGAAATCAGTGGTAGTCCAGTGCCGTAGTATTAACTTGTGTGCCTGAAACCAAGCCCTAGCTATGGCTTCATCCACCGGGAGATTGTATAGAATCCCCAATAGGCAAGGTTTTGGTTTCTTCAGGTACAAGGTCCTGGAACACCTGGTTGAAAGGAGTAATAACATCCTTCCAATATCGGTGCAGCTTTGGGATGCCTATTTTAATGCAGTGCTATCTGAGGACCCAAATATAACAGGCATCCAATATTGTGTTTTGGCCTTGTCCTTTGCGCACAGAGATTTCTGCAGATTATTGGAATCTTTTGATCATATTTTGTACTGTAGATGATATATTAGTCTTTGCAATTTTACGATGAGGAACATTATTCTGAAATTGTTTGACAATTTTCACAGATTGGTGAACTTCTGCCCATCTTTACTTCTGAGACACCGACTCGCTAAAGTGTTGTTTTTATACCCGTTCATATTACTGATTTGTTGGCAATTAACCTGATTAGTTGCAAAATGTTCTTCTAGCTCTTCCTTTTTAGTACTGCTTACTTTGCCCTTTTGTTGCCCTGCCCCAACTTTTTTAGATGGTTTGTTGGCATAAATTTCAAAAAGGCCTTATTCTTTTGTAACAGATGGTCATTGCGTGAAGGAACAGTCATTTACATTGTTTTGTTTTTGTTTATTGGGGGATATAACTTGGTTGGGGGAAAGGGAATATGGGACGCCCATAGAACAAGTTGCTTTGCCATCCAATTTAAGTAATTGAACAAATAGATTGAGCCTTAAAGAACTGATGAACACTAACATTTACAGTCACTTCCCTGCATAACCCATGCAGACTATTGCTCCTCCTCTGCATCGACTCCTGCAGACTGTTGCTCCCAGGACTTCTCTCCTCCTGCACAAAACTTCTAATGTAAACTGTTAGCCTTTCTGTCCCATCATCTTTACTCGACAAAGGAGATCACTCTGAATAATCCCATATTGCTCGCTGTAATTTAGCTGTACTTGGTTGTAATAAGCTGTGTAGTTACTAGGCCAGAGTTCTGCAATACCTCTCCCCGGCGGCCTAGTAATTTAGCAGCTTGCTTTAGTTGGTGGACTACTGATTCCAGCTAGCCCAATGTGCAAATCCTGTGCCCTCATCGATTTGAAACAACTCCCACAGTCTCTCCTCTGGCCTCGCACCCAGCTCCCCTAGTCTGCCTCTTTCAGAAATCCACTGTGTCACACTCACCGACCTTCACCTGCCAGAGATCATGATGGAGAACTTTAACCGGACATGCATTCCAATAGCTTCTCCAGACCCTCTTTTCCAGGACATATCTTCCATGACCGTGTAAGGATGAGGCTCCCTCCCAGCTCTCCCAGACTCCTCCAAGATCGGCACCCCCTCAGATGGGGATGGTCTCCTCCTGCTATCTAGCATTCCATTGTCCACATCTCCCGGCCAACAACTGAGCTGTTACCTTAGCTTATATGGGAGGCCTGCCCCCTGCCAATACCAAGTGGGGATTGGTCAGGGCTCCTCACATCAGCTGCCTGTAACTCCAGCCCTGTGCCCTGCCCCCTTTCAGAACATTCTCCCTGGAAGCAGGGGAGGTGCCTCAGAACTAAAGCACAGGTGGTCACACCCACCGCTACACTAACCACTGCCTCCAGATCAAAACAAGCAGGCCTAGTCTGAAGCATAGGCCTGCCTAAATTTACCTTCGCTGCCAGCTTTCCTCACAAAAAAATCCTCACTCTAGCACCTACCTAAGGTAGAGGGTGTTATACTTTCTTAAAATTGTACACTTTCATTTTTTAGTGATTGTTAAGCCACTATATTATATTTCTACCATCCCATCTGTTGTATAACGCCAGGGCCTTTGCTATATAAAAAAGATGCTGTTTTCTATGTTATCTCATAGTGTCTCCCGACGCTCACGTGACTTCTCGGCTCTCTCCTCTGCCTGGTTGACAGCTATAGTGGTAGTTGCCAAGAACAGCCGCTGACATTAGCCAGGAGGAGAGGAGCAGAGAATAGAATGCATAAGGCCTTGTACACACGAGGGAATAAATCCGCTGAAAATGGTCCGACGGACCATTTCAGCCGAAAAATCCCCTCGTCTGTAGGGGCAAACGGACAGTTTTGGCCGGATTTCTCCAGCGGAAAAGTTTCAAAGCATGCTTTGGAACTTTTCCGCTGGAGAGCTGCCCGTCGGATATGTCCGCTGGTTAGTTAGGCAAACCAGCGGACATATCTGCCCGCACATGCGTCGTATCCTGTGAATGGATCCGACGCATGCACGCGGAAGTGTTTACTTCCTGGTGCGGTGACGTATCGGTGACGTGGCGGCGTCAACATCACCGCCGCATCACCGCGCTGTCCGCCGGCGGGGAATTTGATCCGATGGTGTGTACAGCCATCGGATCAAACAGTCCGGCGGACATATCCGTCGGACCGTTTCCATCGGATACATCCCATCGTGTGTACAAGGCCTAAGAGTCACGTGAGTGCTGGGAGACGCTCTGAGATAAGGTAGAAATATGCATCTTTTTTACACAGCACAGGCACTGCATTATATAACAGATGGGATAGTATAAATATAATATAGCTATGATTGCAGCAGGATGGGAGGCCTGAGGAGTGGACAGAGCTGACAGACAGGGAGGGGAGGGGGGAGATGACGGGACAGAGCAGAGAGGACAGTTGCGGGTGACAGAGGCATGTAAACTGACCATGGTGTCAGGGCTCAGCAGCCATGATAAACCATGATTAGTTTACAGGGGGGAGGGCAGAACGAGGCAGGATCAGCCAAGTTATTTAAAGTGGTTGTAAACCCTATGTGAAAAAAAAGAAACCCTGCAAGACAAAGGCAAAATGAGTTAGTATGCATAGCATACTAGCTCATTATGAATTACTTAACTGAGAGTGAAGCCCCTGCAGTGGTCCTCATACACAGATCCGGCGGCCGACATCTTTCCAGGAGGTTATTTCTGGGTATCGCAGCTCTGGCACGTAGTTTGGAGACTCCTGGCCTAGGCCGACAAGGCCCATGCCTAGGGCGGCACTTTTCGGGGGGGGGGGGGGGGCGGCAAAAAAGCGCACCCTGCCCCCCTGTGCTCATCCCACCCTGTGCTCATCCCACCCTGTCCCCCTGTGCTCATCCCACCCTGTCCCCCTCTGCTCATCTCACCCTGTCCCCCTGTCCTCATCCCACCCTGTCCCTCTGTCCTCATCCCACTCTGTCCTCATCCCACCCTGTCCCTCTGTCCTCATCCCTCCCTGTCCCTCTGTCCTCATCCCACCCTGTCCCTCTGTCCTCATCCCACCCTGTCCTTATCCCACCCTGTGCCCCTGTCCTCATCCCACCCTGTCCCTCTTTCCTCATCCCATGAAAATGACAGGACGGGTCTTAAAAGGGAAGGGGTGCGTCATATATAAAGTAGGGTGTGTGCGAGTTTCACCAGGCCTAGAGCAGCACAAAACCTAAATACACCCCTGCATACGTGCCATTATATAAAGTGAATTTAGAGATGTACTAATTACCAAGCACTGTGCAATATTATTAGGTTGGTTTTAGCACGCTATTAATTATTTTATCAACATACATGCCATTGCTTCAGTTTGCCCCAGTGCGCATGTGCCGATGACATCGGCACATGCAGGGGATATCTCCTAAACCGTGCAGGTTTAGGAGATATCCTGGGTAGCTACAGGTAAGCCTTAATATAGGCTTACCTGTAGCATAAAGTGGTTGTAAACGGTTTACAATCACTTTAAGTTATACAGGCAGCACAAATTACACAGTACAAACACGGTACTGTTGTTCATGCTTTAATAAGGGAACAGGATCTACTTTTATTTAGGGTAACAAACGCTTTAAACATTTGATATGTTTTCTGTGTTCTATTGTAAATAAAATATGGGTTTAAAAGATTTTCAAATCATAGCATTCTGTTATTATGTAGATCCAGCTTTCCAGCTTTTTTGGAATTGGGGTTGTACTACTAAGATCATTGGTTGTCGATTTACAAAGTCTAGGAGGCATCAACTGTGGCCCCTAACAGCTGACAAAGGGTATACTATTTAGTATATGACAGAATACTGTCAGAGACCTCAGATACACTAGGGAAGAGGACCAGAGGCTTCAGACATACAACAGGGATGGCTGGAGACTGAAGACACACTAGGGGAGATAGAGAGATATCACTGTCATTCTAGCCTCTTTAAATGTTTTCCAATACTGACTGTAAAGAGCTGCACAGCAGGTACCAAAGAGCCGCATTTGACTGAAGTTGAGCATTAGGGACTTACATAATGCCCCTATTTGAAGTTAAATTAAAGAAAATTCCAACCTCGAAAGCCAGATTGTACCTAATAGTAAGCAATTTTAAAACAAATGTAAAACAGGCGGCAGCATCATTCTTATTTATTACCTCAGAGAAACACTTGATACCATTGTCAATGTAGCAAATCAGATATGCTAGGACAAAGAAAATCAAAATATGCCATCGTTCTGACATAATGGTTGAGAGAGAAAACTAGTTAGAGTAATTGTGTGCATTAATGAAGATATGATGGGTCCCACTGCTAGCAGCAAAATACTCCATATGGACATGCCTTGTAGCGAAATAAGCAAGAAAGGTCAAATGCAGAGCAATCTCAGTATTGCAGCAACTCTATTGTATAAAGCAGTCAAGCTTTTGTTTCAGTGGACAAAAAGATGTGTATTTCAATAAGTGGGTGCAAATAGAACTTGATGCTATTACAAGTGTAAAATTAATTTGCTAATCTAACCAACAAAGATTTAAAAACAAGTACAAGAGCAATAAATAATACCACTGAGAATAACTACAATTGCTATTGTCTTGTTTTTTTCATTAATTTTCAAACATAACTGCCAAATAGTATACATAGTAAGCTTACAAATCAGAACAATACCCAAACAATAAAAGCTCAGATACATGCTGGAAGGGATTATTATGAAGAGAACAATTGATTGACTGCCTTTGTTAGTAGAACATATGTCTTCATTTGTAAATATAAATCTTTAGTGAATGAATTTGTCACTGCAGTTTGTAACTTGTTGTGTAGAGGACAGTTCTACTCAGAATTAATGGAACATGTTTGTAAAGTCAGATAGTTGTAATAATTGATTATTTCTGCATACTGATTGCAGATTGTTCATCTACTGCCTCTGTAATAAAAAGAAACCTCTATGATCCTCTAAGGAATCTCTTTAATCGTCAACAATATACAGTAAACTGGAACTGGTTAATGTGTCTGAAGGCTTCAGTAGGTTGGGGTGAATATTGGTCTGTCAAGCCTCATTTGGTTATATCATTACCAAAAATTTTCATTGCAAACCGATATTTTAACCCTAGATCGTTACAGAAGTAACAATGAAATCAAACAGTGTAATAACATAACTTTATGAAGGATATTTTACACACACATTATATATATATATATATATATATATATATATATATATAAAGAAAAGATACAAAAAGGTATTAAAGATATAGCACAGCAGCCGCTGCCTGTTTTGAGGCTCAATTTACCAGATAGAGCTATCTTTATCCACTTGTGTGACTAAATTTCATGTTGAGCTATTGAGTTCTGTAAACCAACTTTTCTCAACAAAAGGCCTAGAGAAAAATTGTGTACATGTGAAAAGCAGCCTGAACCTGAACAAAAGGAACATGTGCAAAATATATAATACGCAATATTTATAATAAAGTGTAAGTATAGTCATATTTTTTTTTTTTCTAAGTTTAGGATGAAGTAGAGAAAGAGTAGAACCCATGACAGTTTAATTTATGTATCATTGCGGAACATTTTCCATTGCTCTCTGTCCTATAGATACAACAAAGAGTTAGTGGATATCTCCCAAAGTGGTGGAAATTTATTTTTTAGACAGTTGTCACCAGAAAAAAATTCCCCATCGGAAGATTTCCTCTTACCTCTCGTTCTATGGAAAAAATTCTAAATTTCACCTGACCCTTTTTTTTCTTTGTGACAATTGCCAGTACAAATAGAGGGGTCCCTCTCCCAGTGGAGAAATAGACAGCAATAAAAATCTGACAGACTAAAAAAGGTTTTGTCCAGGTTTTTTTTTTTACCTAACAAGAATTTTTTTTTCAAATTTAATTTTTAGCGCTGACCATAAATAATAAATAACAGCAAAGACTTCAAATGTTTGGAACTGCTTTATTAGAAGAAATAAAAAGGATGTGTATCTAAAAAAATATCACTTCCAGTGCAAGGCTTTGGTCAAAGAAAAGTTAATTAGAACCTGAACAAACGAATACACTGTGTTGGATGCAGTGTTAACCCTAAGGCAATAAAGCATATTATGAAAGTAACCCTAGGCAATACAAGACTTAGGGAAAAAATCAATACTAATGAACTTCCTATAAATTGAAAAGGCAATTCTAATCCCTAACCACTGCACATTTTTGACAAAAGCGGGAGTTATCATGCCACATTTCTTTTTATTTCTTTGCCAGTAGAAAGCTGTAAAGTATGCATATTTTTATATAAAAGTGACATCAGCTATAAACCACGTCACTGTAGAATATCTATTGTGCATCTTGAAAATATAAAATACTTCAACAAACGGGCTTAGAAAAAAAAATGTGATTGCTTCTGTACAGATGAGTACATGGGTACTTAGCCAAGGCTTAAGTAATAGAAATTGTATGAATTAAATTTCAGGTTAAGTGTTCTACTGGGTGACTGAGAATTGCCTGTGATGTTCTGTAATTGGTTGCACTGTGCATTTAAATTAAGTTTAAGTTATTGTAAACCCTCACTTTTTAAAACAACCAAATCAGTTTAAAATAGAAATGAAAAGTAAAACATTTGTGTATAGATAATAAGACATTATAAATACTGTTTCCTTTTTTTTTATATAAATGATTACATTCCCTCTGTTCTCAGCTGCATTAGAGCTACAGAAGGAGAAACGGCCATACACTGAACTTCCACGTGAAAGTGCAGGGGGGGGGGGGTGGGGGGGCTCGCGTCAGGACAATCATTTCCGTGCCCCAAAGTCTTTTGCAAACCCAGATATCATCACTGTGCTGTACATAGTATGCACAGAAAGCTGTGGAAGGGGCATTGAAGGCTCTACCCACATAGACGTACGCCCGACGCATTAATCTACGCCGTTTACATAAGGCGTTTTTCCGGTGTAAAGATAAACCACCAAAAATGTGGCGCATCCCATGCAAAGATATGGACGACGGAACAGCCGTCGTTTTTACGTCGTTTTTATGTAAGTCGTACGTGAATGGGGCTGTGCGTAAGTTACGTTCACGTCATTTACGCCGACGTATCTTAGGGAGTTTATGCGACGTGATTCTGAGCATGCGTGCACATGCCTAGTTCAACCTGCCATTCATTAGCATGGGGTCATGCTTAATTTAAATAGATGCCGGCCACCTCCTTCCTACTTTGAATTAGGCGGGCTTACGCCGGCCGATTTACGCTACGCCGCCGCAAATTACGGAGCAAGTGCTTTGTGAATACAGCACTAGCCTCTCTAAGTTGCGGCGGCGTAGCATATATTCGATACGCTACGCCCGCACAAAGATACGCTACGCTACCTGAATCTGGCCCATATTCTATATGTGGTAGCGGATGGTGTCGATGGGGGGGGGGGCTTTGGTGAAATATCAGGGTTTAACCACTTGACCACTGGGCACTTAAACACCCTTAATAACCAGACCAATTTTCAGCTTTCGGTGCTCTCACATTTTGAATGACAATAACTCATACAACACTGTAACCAAATGAAATTTTTGTCCTTTTTTTCCTACAAATAGAGCTTTCCTTTGGTGGTATTTGATCACCTCTGCGGTTTTTATTTTTTTCGCTATAAATGAAAAAAGAATGAAAATTTTGTAAAAAAAATGAATTTTACTTCATTTCTATTATAAAATTTTGCAAAAAAGTAATTTTTCTTCATAAATTTGGCCTACAATGTATACTGCTACATATTTTTGGTAACAAAACAAAAAAAATGTTGGATATTATTTAGTCTGGGTGAAAGTTATAAGGTCTACAAGTACATGGTACCAATTACTGAAAATTTATCAATTTGATTATACCTGATGTACTGACAGCCTCTCTCATTTTGTGAGACCCTAACATGCCAGAAAAGTACAAATACCCCCCAAATGACCCCTTTTTGTAAAGAAGACATTCCAATGTGATTAGAAAGAGGCATTGTGAGTTTTTTGAAGTTGTCATTTTTTCCCACAATTCTTTGCAAAATCAAGATTTTTTTTTCCCACAAAAGTTTTATATTAGCGGGTTATTTCTCACACACAGCATATGGATACCACAAATACACCCCAAAACACATTCCGCTATTCCTCCCGAGTATGGCAATACAACATGTGTGAGACTTTTACACAGCGTGGCTACATACAGAGGCCCAATATGCAGGGAGCACCATCAGGCGTTCTAGGGGTGGCCAACCAGTGGCCCGGGGGCCACATGTGGCCCGCGGAGCCCTCTGATGTGGCCCATGACCTCCTGCTCTGGAATGGTGGGTTGGCAAGCCCAGATCACTGGTTGCCGAATCGTCATATCCAGGGCCGTCTTTAATATGGTTTGGGCCCTGGGCAAACATTTTTTTTGGGCCCCCCAATGCAATTTGGGGGGGCCCTGGTCAGTGTTTTAAAAAGTTCTTCTAATTTACACATGGCATGGCATGGGGATAGGGATCGGGAGCCAGGGGAGGAGAAAGAAGACCTTACCCTGTCCTGTCTTGGCAAGTTTAGCTCCAGTCTCTGATCAATTCTCCACCGTCCACAGTGACAGGCTGACACACACGGCTAGTGCTAGTCTAGTAGTTTCACTTGACTAAGCATAAAAAGCAGGAACCACCAGGCAGCTGCACTTCACTCCATGGTCTCACTTTGATCTCTCACTCCTCCTCCCCCACTCCTCCAATCAGGTACACTGCTCACTAAACACTGCGCACGCTGCACGCATAGCAAAGGGCAGGGCCAGAGCTTCAGTGTAACTCAAGGCCCCGCCCACCCGAGGCCTGGCCCGCTCCGGCTCCTCGATCTAAAAAAAATGCAGCACTGACACTGGCTGCACGCGGTGCGCCGCTGATGACAGTGACAGACACTGTGGGGCTGATTTACTAATGAATCTGCGCTGCGCCGGTACATGCCTTAATTAGTGCGCTGGATGAATCCCTAATTAGGCGCATGAACCGGCGTTGCACAGCAGCGCGATGTGATTGATAACTAAAGCCGCCGCCGAACTCCCTGTATAAGTCTATGGGGGGAAATCTTAATAGTGAATTTTAAAGGCTAATCTGCAAGTTTTGTCCTAAAAAGTGTTTGGGGACCTCAGTCCTGCCCCAGGGGACATGTACCAATGCTTTTTTTATTTTTTAAAACGGCCGTTTTTTCGGGAGCAGTGATTTTAATAATGCTAAAAGTGCAATAATAAAAGTGTAATTTTCCTTTAAATTTCGTACTATGGGGGTCTCTAATGTCAGCATGTGAAAAAGCGCATGTTTCCCGTGGTTAGAAATGTCTCTGCACAAAATGTCATTTTTCAAAGGAAAAAAGCCATTTAAAACTGACTCGCGGCTATAATGAATTGTCGGCTCCCGGCAATTGCAGGAGAATTCATTCATTAAAAAAAGGAAAAAAAAAGCGTGGGGGTCCCCCCAAATTCAATAACCAGACCCTTTAGGTCTGGTATGGATATTAAGGGGAACCCCGCCGTCAATTTAAAAAAAAAATGACGTGGGGTTCCCCCCAAATATCCATAACCAGACCCTTCGGGTCTGGTGTGGAATTTAAGGGGAACTCCACTCCAAATTAAAAAAAAAATGGCGTGGAGTCCCCCCTAAAATCCACACCAGACCCCTTATCCGAGCACGTTGACCTGGCCGGCCGCAGAAAAGAGGGGGGGACAGAGCGCGGCCCCCCCCCTCTCCTGAACCGCACCAGGCCACATGCCCTCAACATTGGGAGGGTGTTTTGGGGTGCCCCCCAAAACACCTTGTCCCCATGTTGATGAGGACAAGGGTCTCTTCCCCACAACCCTTGCCCGGTGGTTGTGGGGGTCTGCGGGCAGGAGGCTTATCGAAATCTGGAAGACCCCTTTAACAAAGGGGCCCCCCAGATCCCGGCCCCCCCCCTGTGTGAAATGGTAATGGGGTACCTTGTACCTCTACCATTTCACGAGAAAAAAAATGTAAAGGGTTAAAAAAGACAAGAGCCGGTTTTTGACAAGTCCTTTATTATCTTCTTTCTTCTTTTCTTCGGGTTTCTTCTTCCTCCTCCTTCTTCTTCCTCTGCTTCTGTCTTGGGTCTTCTATTCCCGCATCTTGCCCGGCGTGTTCTTCCATCTTCTTCCGCTGTCCTTCTCGTCCGCATCTTCTTCTCCTTCTTCTTCTTCGCCGGAGGCGCCGCTTCCAATTGAAATCCCCGCTGTCTGCCGGACCACGCCCCCCCCTCTGACGCCACGGGCAAGCTCTTAGGAGTGTGCTGCAAGTGCGTCCGAGGGGGGCGTGGTCACATGTCAGAGGGCGGGCAATTCAATTTGAAGCTCGTGCGCGGCTTTTTCTTTGCCAGAGTCGCCGCTTCCAATTGAATTGCCCGCTTTCTGGAACATGTGACCACGCCCCCCTCTGACGCACTGGCACCACACGGGGACTTTCCTAAGAGCTTGCCCGTGGCGTCAGAGGGGGGGGCGTGGTCCGGCAGACAGCGGGGATTTCAATTGGAAGCGGCCGCTCCGGCGAAGAAGAAGAAGAAGGAGAAGATGCGGACGAGAAGGACAGCGGAAGAAGATGGAAGAACACGCCGGGCAAGATGCGGGAATAGAAGACCCAAGACAGAAGCAGAGGAAGAAGAAGGAGGAGGAAGAAGAAACCTGAAGGAAAGAAGAAAGAAGATAATAAAGGACTTGTCAAAAACCGGCTCTTGTCTTTTTTAACCCTTTACATTTTTTTTCTCGTGAAATGGTAGAGGTACAAGGTACCCCATTACCATTTCACACAGGGGGGGGGCCGGGATCTGGGGGGCCCCTTTGTTAAAGGGGTCTTCCAGATTTCGATAAGCCTTCCGCCCGCAGACCCCCACAACCACCGGGCAAGGGTTGTGGGGAAGAGACCCTTGTCCTCATCAACATGGGGACAAGGTGTTTTGGGGGGCACCCCAAAACACCCTCCCAATGTTGAGGGCATGTGGCCTGGTGCGGTTCAGGAGAGGGGGGGGGCCGCGCTCTGTCCCCCCCTCTTTTCTGCGGCCGGCCAGGTCAACGTGCTCGGATAAGGGGTCTGGTGTGGATTTTAGGGGGGACTCCACGCCATTTATTTTTTACATTTGGGGTGGAGTTCCCCTTAAATTCCACACCAGACCCGAAGGGTCTGGTTATGGATATTTGGGGGGAACCCCACGTCATTTTTTTAATAAATTGACGGCGGGGTTCCCCTTAATATCCATACCAGACCTAAAGGGTCTGGTTATTGAATTTGGGGGGACACCCACGCTTTTTTTTTCCCTTTTTTTAATGAATGAATTCTCCTGCAATTGCCGGGAGCCGACAATTCATTATAGCCGCGAGTCAGTTTTAAATGGCTTTTTTTTTTTTTTTTTTTTTTCAGAATGTCATTTTGTGCAAAGACATATTTCTAACCGCAGGAAAAGTGCATTTTATTCACCTGCTGACATTCCCCCCCCCCCATGGTACGAATTTTAAAATAATTATTCAAATGACGTGGGGTTCCCCCCAAATATCCATAACCAGACCCTTCAGGTCTGGTGTGGAATTTAAGGGGAACTCCACTCCAAATTTAAAAAAAAATGGCGTGGAGTCCCCCCTAAAATCCACACCAGACCCCTTATCCGAGCACGTTGACCTGGCCGGCCGCAGAAAAGAGGGGGGGACAGAGCGCGGCCCCCCCCCTCTCCTGAACCGCACCAGGCCACATGCCCTCAACATTGGGAGGGTGTTTTGGGGTGCCCCCCAAAACACCTTGTCCCCATGTTGATGAGGACAAGGGTCTCTTCCCCACAACCCTTGCCCGGTGGTTGTGGGGGTCTGCGGGCGGAAGGCTTATCGAAATCTGGAAGACCCCTTTAACAAAGGGGCCCCCCAGATCCCGGCCCCCCCCCTGTGTGAAATGGTAATGGGGTACCTTGTACCTCTACCATTTCACGAGAAAAAAAATGTAAAGGGTTAAAAAAGACAAGAGCCGGTTTTTGACAAGTCCTTTATTATCTTCTTTCTTCTTTCCTTCGGGTTTCTTCCTCCTCCTCCTTCTTCTTCCTCTGCTTCTGTCTTGGGTCTTCTATTCCCGCATCTTGCCCGGCGTGTTCTTCCATCTTCTTCCGCTGTCCTTCTCGTCCGCATCTTCTCCTTCTTCTTCTTCTTCGCCGGAGCGGCCGCTTCCAATTGAAATCCCCGCTGTCTGCCGGACCACGCCCCCCCTCTGACGCCACGGGCAAGCTCTTAGGAAAGTCCCCGTGTGGTGCCAGTGCGTCAGAGGGGGGCGTGGTCACATGTTCCAGAAAGCGGGCAATTCAATTGGAAGCGGCGACTCTGGCAAAGAAAAAGCCGCGCACGAGCTTCAAATTGAATTGGCCGCCCTCTGACATGTGACCACGCCCCCCTCTGACGCACTTGCAGCACACTCCTAAGAGCTTGCCCGAGACGTCAGAGGGGGGGGGGGCGTGGTCCGGCAGACAGCGGGGATTTCAATTGGAAGCGGCGCCTCCGGCGAAGAAGAAGGAGAAGATGCGGACGAGAAGGACAGCGGAAGAAGATGGAAGAACACGCCGGGCAAGATGCGGGAATAGAAGACCCAAGACAGAAGCAGAGGAAGAAGAAGGAGGAGGAAGAAGAAACCCGAAGGAAAGAAGAAAGAAGATAATAAAGGACTTGTCAAAAACCGGCTCTTGTCGTTTTTAACCCTTTACATTTTTTTTCTCGTGAAATGGTAGAGGTACAAGGTACCCCATTACCATTTCACACAGGGGGGGGGCCGGGATCTGGGGGGCCCCTTTGTTAAAGGGGTCTTCCAGATTTCGATAAGCCTCCTGCCCGCAGACCCCCACAACCACCGGGCAAGGGTTGTGGGGAAGAGACCCTTGTCCTCATCAACATGGGGACAAGGTGTTTTGGGGGGCACCCCAAAACACCCTCCCAATGTTGAGGGCATGTGGCCTGGTGCGGTTCAGGAGAGGGGGGGGGCCGCGCTCTGTCCCCCCCTCTTTTCTGCGGCCGGCCAGGTCAACGTGCTCGGATAAGGGGTCTGGTGTGGATTTTAGGGGGGACTCCACGCCATTTTTTTTTTTAGTTGGAGTGGAGTTCCCCTTAAATTCCACACCAGACCTGAAGGGTCTGGTTATGGATATTTGGGGGGAACCCCACGTCATTTTTTTTAAAAATTGATGGCGGGGTTCCCCTTAATATCCATACCAGACCTAAAGGGTCTGGTTATTGAATTTGGGGGGACCCCCACGCTTTTTTTTTGGTGTTTTTAATGAATGAATTCTCCTGCAAATTCCAAGAGCTGACAATTCATTATAGCCGCGAGTCAGTTTTAAATGGCTTTTTTCCTTCAGAATGTCATTTTTCACATGCTGACATTACACCCAGGGCCGCCATCAGGGGGGTACAGGCAGTACACCTGCAGGGCCGCCATTAGGGGGGTACAGGCATTACACCGCCCGGGGGTCCCCAGGGGCCCCCAGGGGCCCGGATGGGAACCACCCTAAAACAAAAAAAACTATTTTTTTTTTTTTTTTTTGTTTAAGGGCTCCGAAGGTCCCCAGGGGCCCGGAGGCCACTAAGGGCCCCAGATGGCAAGCCCTTTTTTTTAAATAAAATATATATATTTAAAAAAAAATATATATTTTTTAAATATATTTGTTTATTTTTTTTTTAAGGAAAGGGCCCAGAGGTCCCCAGGGCCCTGGAAGGCTACCCCCTTGTTTTTTAACTTTTTTTCGATAAATGTTATATTTAAAAAATATATATATATGTATTTTCTCTCTTTTGTATTTTTATTTGATAAAGAGCACAGAGGTCCCCAGGGCCCCGGATGGCTACCCCCCTTTTTTATATATATTTTTCTTTATTTCTTATTTCTGTCAAAATTTTTGTAAAGGGCCCCCCCGCTCCTCAATTTGCGGCACCACCCCCCCCCCCCCGCTTCTCAATTTCATACGGCAGCACCCCCCCCCCCCGGTTCTCTGCTCCAGGGGGCCCATGCCTGAAGCTGTGTAAGGGGCCCCAAAATTCATGATGGCGGCCCTGTACACCTGTAAGGGGCCCGGGGGTCCGGAGGTGCCCAGATGCCTGGAGGCCCCCCAGTGCCCCAGATGGTAACCCCCCTCTTTTTTTTTTTGTATATATATTTGTTAGTTGGTTTTTGTAGGATTTTTTATTAAAGGGCCAATTTTTGGAATTTAATATTTTTTTGCAGTCTGGAGGTCCCCAGGGCCCCGGGTGGCAACCCCCCAAATTTGTTGTTATTAAAGGGCCAATGTTTTGGTTTAGGGGTCTGGAGGTCCCCAGTGGCCTGGTCCCCAGTGGCCCGGAGATCCCAGGGCTCCAGATGACAACCCCCCACCTTTACAAAAAAAAAAAAAAAAAAAACATATGATATATTTTTTGGTTATTTTTTAAACATATATATATATAATATAATTTTGAAAGCTCCCAGAGGGCCCCAGATGACAACCTTTTTGCTTCTAAAAATGTTATAAACATTTTCCCCAGGTTTGTTACTTTTTACTTTAATTTCTTTTTTAAAGTGTATTTTGTGCGTGAAGTCGAGAGAGAGAGGAGCTGGACTTGCAATCGCCATCCTTCTCCATGGCCCCGGTGGCAATGGTGGGTGTGAGGGGGGCCTCCCACTCACCCCACCTGCTACACTTGGGAGCCCGATGGGACAGAGGGACTCCCCCTATGAAGGAGTGTAGCCCACCCAGCCAGCCCTGTAGGTCCTTCGCCTCCCTTTATTTTAGGAGACCTCATGGCCAAAGTGTGTGCAAGTGTGGTGTTTTTTTTGGGGGGGGGGGGTGGGCATACTAAGCACAGGCGTACCTTGCATAGCACACCCACCGGGAGCTGGGCTGACACCACCAAACTCAATTCATATGTAGCCGAGACCGGGATCCGAACCCTTGGCTGCAGAGGTGAACGGCTTGTCAGCGCAGTGCCATTCACGTTGAGCCACCACAGCTCCCACCCAATGTGATTTTTTTGTTAGATTTTTGGTAGTTATTTTTTATTAAAGGGCCCAGAGCTCCCAAGGCAACCCCCTTTTTTATTATTTTATATATGTAGATATTGTAATTTATTTTTCATTAAAGAGCCCAGAAGTTTCTTTTTATTAAAGGGCCCAGTGGTCCCCAGGGCCCCCGGATGGCTACCACCCTTTTTAATATATATTTTTCTATATGTATTTTTTAGTAAAGGAACCCCCCGCTTATCAAATTGCGGCAGCCCCCCCCCCTTCTTAATATCAGGCGGCACCCCCCCCCCCTATTCTCTGCTCCAGGGGGCCCATGCCTGAAGCTGTGTAAGGGGCCCCATAATTCCTGATGGCGCCCCTAATTGCCTCCCCCCCCCCCATGGTACGAAATTTCAAGGAATTTTTCACTTTTATTGGTGCACTTTAACCACTTCCATACCGCGCCTATTCTGGCACTTCTCTCCTTCATGTAACAATTATATTTTCTTCCTTGAAACTTACTCAGGACCCCCAAACATTATATATATTTTATTAACAAACACCCTAGGGAATAAAGTGGCGGCCATTTTTTCGGACACATTTCCAACAGTATTTGTGCCAAAAATGTTCTAACGTTTTTTTTTTTTTTTGGCTTTCCAAAAAAAAACCTGTTTCATGAATGACAAAATAAGAAAGCAGTAAAGCTAGGCCAATTTTTAGGGATAAGGTAAAAGATGATGTTACACCGAGTAAATAGATACCTAACTTGTCACGCTTTCATATTGCGCACACTCATGGAATGGCGCTAAACTTCGTTATAAAAAATCTCCATAGGCAACGCTTGACTTTTTTTCTCAGGTTACCACTTTTGAGTTACAGAGGAGGTCTAGTGCTAACATTATTGCTCTCGCTCTAACGCACGCTATGATACCTCACATGTGGGGTTTGAAGGATGTTTACATATGTGTGTGGGACTTGCATGCGTGTTCGCTTCTGAGTGCGAGCTACTAGGGACAGGAGCATTTAAATTCCTTTGTTATTTTATTTTTTTACTTAATATTTTATTTTTTGCACTTGTTTGTCCCTTTGTTTGTATTATTTTTCACTTTTCTTCCTATTACAAGGAATGTAAACATCCCTTGTAATAGGACTAGTGTGTGACAGGTCCTCTTTATAGAGAAAGGCGGGGTCAATTAGACCCCACATCTGTCCTCCAGGCTGGAAATCATGGAATTGGTAAAAAAAAAAACATCTCATGCTTTCAGCTGCAATCATGTTCGTTCAGCACAGTAGCGTAGTGTGTAGCATGTTCACCTAGCAGCAAAAGGGTTGCTGGTTCGAATCCCACCCGTGACACTATCTGCCTGGAGTTTGCATGTTCTCCCTGTGCGGGTTTCCTCCCACAATCTAAAAACATGCTGTAAATTGGATCCTGTCTAAATAAGCCCTAATATGCAGTAGGATATTTAGGTTTTGTGCTTCCCTAGGCCTGACCAAATTTTGGCACCCCCCTAATAGAAAAATGACCCACCCTTCCTGTCAAGGCCACACCCTGTTTTTTTATGACCCACCCAGGAATTTTCAGGGGACACACACAAGTTCTGTGGGGGGGGACTTGGGGGGGCCCTTAATTTGCCTACTTTTTCGATCACTTCCTGTTTGGCTATGGGGCAGGAAGTGAAGGCCAATCTCCCCAAACGGACAGGGATAATACAAAATAAACTGACAGAGCTTCTAACCCCCCCCCCCCCCACCAACTCTATCCAAAATGAAAGAAATCCAAAAAATAAAAGTGATGATTATTGTTCCAGTTTAACCCCAAATTTCAGATCATTTTATTGAGAGGCTTAAGAAAATATAACCATGCCAATAGGCCACGATCCAGCGTTGCTAATATGTATGAATGTGTGTTAGGGACCCCCACAAACACCACCCAATGTTAAATCAACTATTTTCATGTTTGTTTTGGGGATGCCTGCACCCCTGATAGGGTAAAGACACCTCACAAATGTTGTCACTTTCTACTTAATTCATTCACTTCCTGCCACACAGCCAAACAGGAAGTGAGGGAAACACCTGAGTAATGTTTTGTTGGGGACACACAGATCAATATAAATAGTTTCCCATTTTGGAAATGGCATTTTGCTGTGTACACCCCAAATTAGTAGGAATCTTGGACTTTGGGGTCCATTTACTAAAGGCAAATCCACTTTGCACTACAAGTGGACAAGCAAGGAAGAAAACTCAAAACTTGGCGGGATTGGAAGTAAAAACCATCAGTGCTTCCCTTCTGATTTTCATTGCCTACGCTTCTACTGCAGAGCGCCTTTGCCTTTACTAAACCCCAAAGTAACCAATCATTTGGGGTGTACACTGCAGTGCAATTTGCTTAATGGTGACACTAGTTAGATTGACCTGTGCCCCGAAGAAAAGACCATTGGTAGGGTTTTAACCTCACTTCCTGTTCAGCTGTGTGACAGGAAGTGAAGCCAATTTTAGGAAAAGGGACACAAAGCCCAACCTAAAAACACTAGCAGGGGTTCTAACACTCAATTGGCTTCCCTCAAACAACCCACAATTAGAATAGGATTGTCTTGTGCTAGTTTCAAGCACAGCGCTGTAAATCAGCACTTCAAGCCTGTCCAAAAAAAACACACCACCCCCCCCCCCCCCTCCAACAGGCCCTGTTTGCAGCTTTTCCTACATCTTGCACATGTGCTTTAAAAAGTCAGTCTGGACATCAGTTCTAGGAAACAATACTTACCGCTTTGTCCTTCCTTTTCTGGTGACTAAACATTTCATGCATACACACCAGGAAAGATCTTAGAGACAAATCACACTTGATGGTTTAGGCCCAAACTAGTTCAGCTGCAGCGGTTGAAATCCATAGCATGAAAAAAATATCACAAAACAAACTTCAAAATTTGAAAGTAATTTTATTGGTCCACAAAACAAGGAAAGCAAAAAAAAAATTACAAATAAACACACCAAAAATATATACAAACACCTAAAAACAAAAAAGACCAACGTTTATTTCACAGTCATTGGAAAATAAATCATGCTTTTGAAATAACAGGATAGACCCACAGGATTAAAACATTAGTCATTAACATCTTGAGAAACATTTAGCAAAATTATGTAGCAGAGAAAACATCAAAAAATACAAAACTTGCTCCAAAACATCTCTGTTTCACTCCGCCATTCCTTCCAGCCAGCAAATCTGCCCCCTCTGAGGGGCAGCTGACACGTGCAGTATCCACGCTTTTTATAACATGTGTGCTAATGAACCAATTGGAAACACATGAAGAAATGTCAGCCTCTAGTTTGTGTGCACTTGGAACTGCTTACACCTGTTAAGGATGTCCTTAAATTACTAAGCCAAAAAAAGAGCTTTCTGAGCATGCTCAGAAAGATGCAAGTCATTTTCAGGATGAAACTTCCAACTTCTTTTTCTAACTGTTCGAGCATGCCCAGTTCACTCGAAATGCAGTACCAGAATCAAATCTGCAATGGCGGATGAAAGCATTAGAGGTGTTAAATTTTTTTTTGGTCCCCATGAAGTGATGCTTTACAAGCTGAACGGGAGGTCTTATAGAATTTTTACGTAACAAACCTAAATAGTAATAATTTAAACGCCCCTGTCCCTAGTAGCTCGCAGTCAGAAGGGAACAAGCAGCATTTTTATTGTTTCCGGTTACCAGTTTAGATTTACAGATGAGGTCTAGTGCTATAAATATTCCTCTTGCTGTTACGCACGCTATGATACCTCACATGTGTGGTTTGAAGAATGTTTCCATATATGGGGGCGGGCCTTAAATGTGTAAGCCCCGCCCACATATTGAACCCCCGTTCAAACCCCACATGTGAGGTATCATAGCGTACGTTAGAGCGAGAGCAATACTTGTAGCACTAGAGCTCCTCTGTAAATCTAAACTGGTAACCTGAAACACATAAAAAAGCGTTGCCTATGGGTTTTTTCAAGTACTGAAGTTTGGCGCCATTCCATGAGTGTGTGCAATATTAAAGTGTAACATGTTGGGTATCTATTTACTCGGTGTAACATCATCTTTCACATTATGGCCATAAATTGGGCTAACTTTAGTGTATTCTTAATTTGTAACCACTTGAGCCCCAGAGCATATTACTGGTCACTGACGGGGCCATTTTTTGCATTTCAACACTGCGTCATTTTGACTGACAATTGCGTGGTTGTGCGACGTGGCCCCCCAAAAAATTGGGCGTCCTCATCCTCCCCCCCCCCCCCTAAAAATTATTTTTTTTTATTTTTGTTGGTGGTATTTGATCACCTCTGCGTTTTTTCATATTTTTGCTTGACCCAAAAATATAGCGACAATTTGGTAACTAAAAAAACATCTTTTTTACGGTTTGCTATAATAAATCTCCCCCAAAATATATTCAAAAAATGTTTGCCCTCAGTTTAGGCCGATAAGTATTCTTGGACATATTTTTGGTTGCAAAAAATCACAATAAGCGTTTGATTGGTTTGGGCAAAAGTTCTAAGTAGGGGTTGGTCTTATGGGTTTTTTTTGAATAATTTTTTGTTTTACTAGTAATGGTGGCTATCATTTGTTTTTTCTGTCTAATGCGACATTGTGGCGGACACATTTTTGTGAGATTTGGCATTTTTGTAGCGAGCAATGGTATATCAATGCATTGCTTACTATAAAAATGACACTGGCAGGGAAGGGGTTAACACTAGGGGCGCGGAAGGGGTTGATTATGTTACCTGGGTGTGTTCTAACTGTAAAGGGGGTGGGACTGTGTAGGGGAAATGACAGATCGCTGTTCATACATTGTAGGGACAGACGAGCAGGCATTCCCCCCCCCCCCCTGACAGGACCGGGATAAAGGGGAACTCCACCCCAAATTACAAAAAAAAAACGGCGTGGGGTTCCCCCTTCTGGTGCACAACAGGCTCTTAGATTTGATCTGGAACATAAGGGGTTAAACCCACGCCAAAAAACGGCGTGGGGTTCCCCCTCAGATCCAGACCAAACCCTTCTCCCAGGCACGCAGTCTGGCCGGACAGGAATGGGGGTGGGGACGAGCGAGCGCCCCCCCCCCTCCTGAGCCGTACCAGACCACATGCCCTCGACATGGGGGAGTGTGTGCTGTGGGGGAGGGGGGCACTGCCCCCCCACCCCAAAGCACTCTTGTCCCCATGTCGAAAGGGACAAGAGCCTCTTCCCGACAACCCTGGCCGTTGGTTGTCGGGGTATGCGGGCGGGGGGCTTATCAGAATCTGAGAGCCCCCTATATTAAGGGGGCCCC
Source organism: Rana kukunoris (assembly GCA_029574335.1). Taxonomy (NCBI): domain Eukaryota; kingdom Metazoa; phylum Chordata; class Amphibia; order Anura; family Ranidae; genus Rana; species Rana kukunoris. The sequence continues at coordinate 231,589,906 of CM056052.1, forward strand.
CAGATTCTGGCCCCCCACCCTATGTGAATGAGTATGGGGTACATCGTACCCCTACCCATTCACCGGGTGGAAAAGTGTAAACAAAAAAAAACACACAGAAAAAAATAATTTATTAGTCAGCTCCGGGGGTCTTCTGCCGGGACCCCCCACCACCAGCCCATTGGGCCCCGGGCTTCGCCGTCTTCTGCCGGGGGGGGACACCCACCGATGATCTCCGCCATGTCCAGCCAGGCCCCCACCCCAAAATAAGCTCTTTCAGATCCGGGGGGGGCCGGCCGAAAGAAGCAGAGAACAACGGGGGCGGAGCCCCTCGGTCTTCCAGACGTTTTCTGCCGGGGGGGCTCCAGCCCCGCACCGGTCTTCGCCGCCGCCTTCCGCCGGGGGGGTACACCTACCCCCCCCCCGGTCTTCGCCGCCGCCTTCCGCCGGGGAGAGAGACCCCCACCGATGCTCTCCGCCATGGTCGGCCAGGCCCCCTACCCCAAACAAAGCTCTTTTACATCCGGGGGGGGGCGGCGGGAATGGCGGAGAACAACGGGGGCGTCGCCACTCCTCGGTCTTCTAGCCGTCTTCTGCCGGGGGGGGGAAACACCCACCCATGCTCTCCGCCATGCTCGACTGTGCCCCCACCCCAAAATGAAGCTCTTTTACATCCGGGGGGGGCCGGCCGAAAACAGCGGAGAACAACGGGGGTGTCGCCCCACCTCGGGCTCCTCCGCTTCTGCCTGGCTCCTCCCGAGGCCAGGGCTTCTTTTGCCGTCTTCCGCCGGAGGGCGCCACTCTCCGGGCTTCTCGACGTTGTCTTCCGCCGCGGGGGCCAGGCCTTCTTCTTTGCCGCCCCCTTCGATTTTTTCGGCCTGGACGGGGGTCGCACATCCCATCCAGGACTTGGACGTGGCGGGCTTCTCGTCGCCGTTTTCTGCCGCTGCCCCCTTCACCACGAAGCTCCGTGCTTGTTTGATGAGGGCAGCGGGCTTCCGTCGTCTTCTCCGGGGCGAGGGTCGTACATCCCACCCCGGATTTCCTCGCCGGCTTCTGCCTGGCTCCTACTGGGGGCCAGGCCTTCTTTTGCCGTCTTCCGCCGGAGGGCGCCACTCTCCGGGCTTCTCGACGTTGTCTTCCGCCGCGGGGGCCAGGCCTTCTTCTTTGCCGCCCCCTTCGATTTTTTCGGCCTGGACGGGGGTCGCACATCCCATCCAGGACTTGGACGTGGCGGGCTTCTCGTCGCCGTCTTCTGCCGCTGCCCCCTTCACCACGAAGCTCCGTGCTTGTTTGATGAGGGCAGCGGGCTTCCGTCGTCTTCTCCGGGGCGAGGGTCGTACATCCCACCCCGGATTTCGTCGCCGTCTTCTGCCGCTGCCCCCTTCACCACGAAGCTCCGTGCTTGTTTGATGAGGGCAGCGGGCTTCCGTCGCAGTCTTCCGCCGCGGGGTGACACTCGCGGGCTTCTTCTTCCATTCGATGTTGACACGGCGAGGTCCGGCGCTGAAATGCCTTCTGAGCGGCGGGCAAGGACTTATATTGGCATTGGGCGTGGGCGTGGTTATGCCAACATGTGACCTTAACCCATGTGACAGTGATGTCACGTCACATCACTGTCACATGGGTTAAGGTCACATGTTGGCATAACCACGCCCACGCCCAATGCCAATATAAGTCCTTGCCCGCCGCTCAGAAGGCATTTCAGCGCCGGACCTCGCCGTGTCAACATCGAATGGAAGAAGAAGCCCGCGAGTGTCACCCCGCGGCGGAAGACTGCGACGGAAGCCCGCTGCCCTCATCAAACAAGCACGGAGCTTCGTGGTGAAGGGGGCAGCGGCAGAAGACGGCGAGGAAATCCGGGGTGGGATGTACGACCCTCGCCCCGGAGAAGACGACGGAAGCCCGCTGCCCTCATCAAACAAGCACGGAGCTTCGTGGTGAAGGGGGCAGCGGCAGAAGACGGCGACGAGAAGCCCGCCACGTCCAAGTCCTGGATGGGATGTGCGACCCCCGTCCAGGCCGAAAAAATCGAAGGGGGCGGCAAAGAAGAAGGCCTGGCCCCCGCGGCGGAAGACAACGTCGAGAAGCCCGGAGAGTGGCGCCCTCCGGCGGAAGACGGCAAAAGAAGGCCTGGCCCCCAGTAGGAGCCAGGCAGAAGCCGGCGAGGAAATCCGGGGTGGGATGTACGACCCTCGCCCCGGAGAAGACGACGGAAGCCCGCTGCCCTCATCAAACAAGCACGGAGCTTCGTGGTGAAGGGGGCAGCGGCAGAAGACAGCGACGAGAAGCCCGCCACGTCCAAGTCCTGGATGGGATGTGCGACCCCCGTCCAGGCCGAAAAATTCGAAGGGGGCGGCGGCAGAAGACCCTCAAAGTTCAAACCACCTTCACCAGGTGAATGGGTAGGGGTACGATGTACCCCATACTCATTCACATAGGGTGGGGGCCCGAAATCTGGGGGCCACATTATTAAACGGGGCTCCCAGATTCTGATTGGCTCCCGCCCGCATACCCCGACAACCAATGGCTAGGGTTGTCGGGAAGAGGCTCTTGTCCCGTTCGACATGGGGACAAGAGTGCTTTGGGGTGGGGGGGCAGCGCCCCCCTCCCCCAAAGCACACACTCCCCCATGTCGAGGGCATGTGGTCTGGTACGGCTCAGGAGGGGGGGGGGCGCTCGCTCGTCCCCACCCCCATTCCTGTCCGGCCAGACTGCATGCCTGGGATGAGGGCTTGGTACGGATCTGGGGGGGAACCCCACGCCGATTTTGGCGTGGGTTAACCCCTCACGTTCCGGACCAAGCCGGAGAGCCTATTGTACCCCTGGGGGGGAAGCCGCGCCGGTTTCACATTTGAAATTTGGCGCGGAGTTCCCCTTCAGTGTCAGCGCAGCCCGAGAACAGCTCGGAGCTTGCCGTACGCCGCTCCAGGCAGTGCAAACACTGCTACGCCGCCTGGTATTTACCAAGGATTTCCCGGCGTACTGAAGAGGCGCGCGGTGAGCTCCGATTTTTCCCTCTGCGCATGCCCAGTATGCAAGTGAACCTTCCGAGGTTCTAGCGTACTTTGCAAGCGCCCGGGGATCGGGTCCCAAAAGTCACTTTCCCTTTCAAATCGGCCCGCCACACAAGTTGAAACACATGTCACTACACTTCCCCTGCATCACCCCCCTCCCTCCCCTCATAAACTCCCGCCCGAATCCCCGATGTTTACATAACTAAATGCCGCACGCCAGCTCTGTACTGGCGTGCTGTGCGCCCTCTTCTGGGCGCATTAGGCACTTTAGTAAATGAGGAAACACGCTGCACTAGCAGCGTGTTTCTTTGGTAAATGTCAAAAACAGGTTTACTCCTGCTTGTGCACCATGAGTCTTGGCGCACAGGCTTGGTAAATCAGCCCCTGTCTGTCTGTTTGGAGATTTTCAGCGCCGATTTGCGGGCTTAATGGGTGGCTCTGCTTTGGGCCCCTAACAGTGCCATGGCCCTGGGCAGCTGCCCCGTTTTGCCCTGCGGTAAAGACGGCTATGGTCATATCGCAGCATCAGTGTTGTGCATGAAGCTGGTGGTAGAGGAAGAAAAGACTACAGAGCAGAGCCCCATAAGCCAATGCTTTGTGTACAGTGCCGGTTTTTGCCACAGGTGGAGTCAATGGCAAAGTTCAGCTAATCCACAGGATAGACGTAGGTGCACTACGTTACACCCGCAGTGTGGGTAAACTGTAGCACATTAGTGTGAAAGCAGTATTGGTTCTTTTTCATGCGATCAGCCCTACCCAATCAGGGCCTCAATTCAACTCTACAGAGCGGCAGATGTAAACAGACTTTTGTCCGTTTACGCCCGCCTACCTCCAATCCGATCCTCTAAAAAAATAAATAGAAGAGAATTCGTCCCTTTCCATCTGTGCAGATTGGATTGGAGGGCCTATAGAGTAGCCGTGACCTGTCATCCGCCTGCTCCGCTCATTGTGGCCCGCGACTAGTTACCAAGTTGCTTAAGTGGCCCTTGCTCTTCAAAAGGTTGGGCACCCCTGACCTAGACCAATTCTGACATTCCTCTCCTACATGTAAAAATCATCATTTATTTGCTAGAAAATTACATAGAAACCCAAAACATTATATATGCTTTTTTAGCAAAGACCCTAGAGAATACAATGGCGGTTGCACAGCAATTTTTCGAAGGCATTTTTTTTGGAAATAAAACAGTTTTGGGCTTTTAAAAAAAAAAAAAACATTAAAGTTAGCCCAATGTTTTTGCATAATATGAAAGATGAAGTTACGCCGAGTAAATAGATACCCAACATGTCACCTTTCAATATTGCACATGCTTGTGGAATGGCGCCAAACTTCGCTACTTAAAAATCCCCATAGGCGATGCTTTAAATGTTTTTACTGGTTACATATTTTTAGTTGGAGAGGAGGTCTAGGGCCAAAATGATTGCTCTCGCTCTAACGTTCGCAGCGGTACCTCACATGTGTGGTTTGAACACCATTTTCATATGTGGGTGGGACTTATGTGCACGTTCGCTTCTGTATACGAGCACACGGGAACAGGGGCGCTTTAAAAAAAAATGTTATTGTTCATTTTACTTTATTTATTTTAGTTTGACACGTTTTTCCCCAAAAATAAATGTTTTGATTACTTTTTTTCCTATTACAAGGAATGTAAACATCCCTTGTAATAGGAATATAGCATGACAGGTCCTCTTTACAGTGAGATATGGGGTCAATAAGACCCCACATCTCACCTCTAGGCTGGGAAGCCTGAAAAAAAAAAAACGATCCTGGCTTCGATCGTAGCGGTGAGTCGGAAGAAGCACCGGAGGGCGAAGGGAGTGGGGACGTCCCCTTTTGCCTCTCGTAAGGATGATCAAGAGGTGGAACAGCCGCCATGATCATTCTTATGGTGTAGACTGTAGAGAATCGCCGGCTGAAAAAAAATGATATCTGAATGATGCCTGTAGCTGCAGGCATCATTTAGATATCACCGCACAAAGTCAAGGACATCATATGACGTGGGTGGGAAGTGGTTAAAACGCATTTTTTTCCCCAGAGTATTTTCTGGGTATTGCAGAGTATTGGCTGGGGTATTGCAAAGTATTGTGCAGGGGGTATTGCAGAGTATTGTGCGGGGGGTATTGCAGAGTGTTGTGCGGGGGGTATTGCAGAGTGTTGTGCGGGGGGTATTGCAGAGTGTTGTGCGGGGGGTATTGCAGAGTGTTGTGCGGGGGGTATTGCAGAGTGTTGTGCGGGGGGTATTGCAGAGTGTTGTGCAGGGTGTATTGCAGAGTATTGCGCAGGGTGTATTGCAGAGTATTGCGCAGGGTGTATTGCAGAGTATTGCGCAGGGTGTATTGCAGAGTATTGCGCAGGGGGTATTGCAGAGTATTGCGCAGGGGGTATTGCAGAGTATTGCGCAGGGGGGTATTGCAGAGTATTGCGCAGGGAAGGAAGAGTATTGCAGAGGTTAATGCAAGGATGGCTGAGCAGGGATGGCTGGATCTGTGACTGCAATAGTCACAGATCCAGCCACAGTGCTGCTGACACCCGCGCTCCCCCCTCTCACACTGTACCGCTCGGTCATTGGACGGAGCGATCACGTGGTAAACGGCCGCTATCAGCGGCAATTTACCGCGATCCGTGATCCGCCGGGTCCTTCCCGTGTGTTCCCGTGTGCGCGCCCCAGGGGACTCTGGGGGACGTTATATAACATCCACCCAGAGTTAAGGAACCACCTTGCCGCCGTTAATTGACGGCGGCTGGTGGTTAAGTGGTTAAACAGGCCCTTGATGTCTCACTTTTGAGATAGAGAAAGGGACTGAGGACAGAGATACTTCAGTCCCTTTCTCTGCAGCCAAGCAGCAGAGAGAATCTGCACAGCATGATTACCTGGTACACCCTGTGCGCACGCCTATGGGTAGTAGCACCTGGAAGTGAATTGAAGTAGGAAATAGTTTTGGCCCCCTGGGTCTCACCTGTTCCCTCAATCCTTACTTTTTGTTTATTTTTTGGTTTTCTCTCTTTTAAAAAAAAAAAAATTCACCAGTATATAAAACACTGTTGACCATCAAAAAATAATCCGGGATATGGAGACTTCCTAGTCCTTGAGGCCCATTGTCTGAAACACACTTCCTATGTTTACCTAATGATGACACTGTGTTGACCGAGCATGTGGCTTTATGGGTGGAGATAATCCACTGTATGTTAAACATTGTTGATGTTCCTGTATAACTGTATGCCCTATTGAAATAAAGAATTGGAAAAAAAAAAGTAGGAAATATTTTTTTTTGTGTCCCATTCACACTGCAACACAGCCTGGAGCTGCACTGCAGCGTGCTGCGATAAAATGCATTGCACTGCAGTACAGTGACATGAATGAAGTGTACGTATGTACATTTAAAAATTGCAAAATAAATCTGGGGTGAATCACGCACCACACCACCCCCCTACCGCAGTTGGGACAGACAGCTACCAGAGAGGTAAATTGTGAATTCAGCCTACAAAACGATTTCTTGAAAAGTAGATTACAGAGCCATTAAAGTGATATTAGACTCATGTTTTAAACCTGTTTAACAGCTGATTTAATCACTTAATGTAGCTTATTTGTCTTTTAATCCTTGCTGGAGTAAGAAACTTGACAAATAGTTTACTGAGAAATGTTTATTTTATTGTGCTCAACGTGCTAAGTTAAAAAAATCTACTAAAAACACTGAAGGCTTAGTATGACTTTAAGACCCCTTTCAGACGTGCGGACCGTATGTCCGCTTTTTCATCCATCTGTTTGCGGATGAAAAAGGGACATACATTGGTCCTTATGTGATTGTGGGTGTCAGCGGATGAACATCCTCTGACACCTGTAATCGTCCGCCTCCGCAAACATCCGATTTTGCAGACGGAAGAAGATCCTATTTTTTCTTCCGTCTGCGGATTGGATCGGATGAACACGGACAATATAGTCCATGTTCATCCGCTCCCCCCATAGGGGAGAGCGGAGAAAAGACAGGGCAGTCCCTGCACAGTGTGCGGGGACCGCCCTGTCACCCAACAGCTCAGCAGGGATATACGGAGCGATCCCCGCTGAGCTTACGGACATACATTACTGATCCGCCCCATGTGAAAGGGCCCTTAGTAGTAGCTGTGTATAGATTACTTTTGGAGAATAAGAAGAAGTTTATTGCCAGGCCTTGTACACACGACCGGTTTTCTCGGCAGAATCCAGCAAGAAACTTGTTGGGAGCCGTGTTTTTCATCGAGGAAACTGTCGGGGAACTCGACGAGCCAAAAAGAGAGCATGTTCTCTTTTTTCTCGATGGGAGTCGAATTTGGCTCGTCGAGTTTCTCGTCGGGCTGGTTTCTGAGGAGAAACTCGAGCATGTGTATGCTAAGAAACCCGTGCACCTTTGGTAAAAGTAGTATTTGTAATGGAAATAGCACATTTGTCACGCTGTAACAGACTGAAAAGTGCAAATGTCTCTTACCAAACTTTTTCCTAACACGCAGTAACATGAGATTAGCAAAAGCAGCCCCTGCCGTTGTATGTGTTGAAGTCACCGCGTATGAGAACGAGGAGATTTGGTCTTTAACGTGTGTACGCAAAGCAAGCTTGTCGAGTTCCTCAACAAGCCTAACAAGGAACTCGACGAGGAAAACTATGTGTTTCGCCCGACGAGTTCCTCGGTCGTGTGTACGCGGCCTAACTTTAACTATCATGCAGTAATTTAGGTAATTCTGCTTAGAATAACTACAACATTGAGTATACAACAAACCAAGTTTCCCTGTAGCCAGTTTTAGGCTACTTCAGTGATTAGACAATTCATGCAAGTTTTGCAAATTAACGCATATGCAGAGTTTCAGGTTTATGTAACATTTTTACAACAAGATAGTTTAGAGTTTTTCATATATGGGTTACTTGTTAAATAGTTTACTGACAAATACCTCAGTTTACAGTTGATTCCATCAATAACAAAGCAATCCACTGAGACCGAGAAATCTATCTAGAAATTTTGCCTATAGCATTCTATTTTTCAAACAAGGGAGCTGAGTTATATAATAAGAGATGTAGGGCGCATGGCAGGACCATTATCAAGGGGGAAAAAAAAGGACAGGCACACACAGGCATACAGTACAGGCCACAGGCAAGTGCCAGGTTTTCAGTGATGGGCAATTAAAAATGTCATACAAGTACATCATGGGTCTTGGTTCTGGAGCAAGCAAGCAGCACAAGGTGAGGCATCCATGAATGCTGCAGACCAGTGGTATTCAATGTACTTAAAACAGTACAGACTCTGATATCACCAGAGGCCTGTATATTCAGTGAATTTAATGCTACAGAAAGCAATCACAAAATATGGGCATGCAACAAAAGATGATCAGAGGAGCTTATAGATATGCTACAAGAGGAGTGTCAGAGACTATGGGCATGCTACAATAGATGGTCTTTGGTTGTTGGGGGTGGGCGGCTTATTAGAATCTGGAAGCCACCTTTAATAAGGGGGCCCCAAGATTTCTCCCCCCCCATGTAAATGGATTTCGGGCACATTATACCCCTACCCATTCACCAAAAAAAGTGTCAATGAGACCCTGCCCCCTCTGACATCACAGGGGTGAGTGACTTGGTTACCCCATCCTTGCCTGTATAACAGCTGTCGCAGCCAAGAGACATCAGTCACCGGGAGGCCTCCCATTGAGGCGGAGCTTTTTTCCCCCTATTTTTATGGGGTCTGTTGGGTGGAGTGATTGAAGATGGATGGGCATCATGGGACATTTTTTTTCTTTTTAATAAAGGAATTGTCAAAAACTGTCTGTTGTGGTTTTTACTTTGACACTTTTTAAGTGAATGGGTAGGGGCACAATGTACCCCTACCCATTCACACAGGAGGGGCGGGGTCTGGGTTATTGGGAAGAGACTGCTCGCTCCTCCGGCCAAAACTAAACAAATAGTCTCCTCTCTATACAGTGCAGGGCTGGTCCCCGTCACCCCCAAAACATGCGGTAAAGCAAAACCTTTTAGTCTAATATGCAGAGCTCCTCTCATTCAGGTTCCTCACTGAGTCTCCAGCCAGAGCCCTGCTGTGCTCTCTTCCTGTTTAAAGTCCAGCTGACTGTGGACTCCAGTGGACCCGAACATCTGGACCGGAACCCAGCCTGCCACAGGCTGGAAAAACCTGTCCGGATTCCGGTTCAGTCCCTTACAATGGAACAAATGGAAGGTGACATGTACCTATTATTGTGTATCTCACCTGGCATACCGTCACAATTTATATGTAAGGGCTCATTGTTTAGTGTTAGGACCACAGATTGCAGGGTGCCTTGGCGCGGCTCTGTGGCTCACGCATGCGTTTGCAAATACGTGCGGACAAAACCCCTGTTTTTAACACACACTGTTAGACAGGTTAATTTTGTTGTTCTACAGGTTGGTCGGTAAGGAGGCCTGTTTTTTTTCCTGGGCATTCCCCAGTTTTTTTTTGTTATATATAAGGGCTTACCTTGGTTGGAGTCCATAATGCAAAGTTGTATGCTCACCCTTGCAAATACACACAGCCCACGGGCGGGTAAGAAAGTAGTAGTAGAGGAAAAACCAATTAGGCCTCGTACACAGGAGCAGACAGATTTGTTCAAATCTGTCCGTCCGACAGATTTGAACAAATCTGTCTGCTGGGATTTTGGTTTGCTCGCGTGTACACACGAGCAAACCAAAATCCCCGCCAGCAGACGGCGCGCTGACGTGTCGGTGACGTGGCGGTGACGTTGACTCCGCCACGTCACCGCACCAGGAAGTAAAACACTTCCGCGCATGCGCCGAATCCATTCGGCGGCGGTGCGGCGGCGGTGCGGGACGACATGTCTGCTGGTAAGTGTACTAACCAGCAGACATGTTGGGCGGACGTATTCTCACCCGATAGATTTCAAAGCATGCTTTGAAATCTGTCGGGTGGCCAAATCCGTCGGCTCGGCCGTACACACGATCGAATCTGTCTGCTGAAACGGTCCAGCGGACCGTTTCCAGCAGACAGATTTGATCGTGTGTACGAGGCCTTAGACATAATTGACAATCGGTCAACAATCACAGGTTGGTTTATTTTCTAAAGTAGAAACCTATCAATTAGGTAATTGTGAACTAACAGGTAACCTCGAAGCATCACATGGATTCAACACTGGACGAGATAAGGTAAACAACACCACTTGGGGTGTATGTAAGTGTCAAAATAATAGAGGCTGCAAGTTACAAAATAACAGAAATGCATCATTAGGATGGAGCCTGTCTCAAATGAGTTCTGTCTGAGCTACACTAGGAATCACCAGCCAAGCTCCCCACATCTTTTCAAACTTATGACAGCCCCACCTTTGGTAGGTTAATTTCTCTAATTGAAATGAGATGTTAACCCCTATGTCCAATGAGTGACTGTGGGAGCAATAGACAAGGGCCATTTTGTGGCAGTTAGTCTCCTGGTTAAGTATAATAATCTACTACTAGCTGTTATCCGTAACTGGTTCTCTTCTGGTAATTCCAGCCAGCCAAAGACATTAGTTAGGGGATTTAAGCAATACGAATGTTGAATGACAAGTTAATTAAGTCCACAATATCATGCCAATATATAAACAGTTTGGGGAAAGCCACATCATGTGAATTAGGTCTGGTTTATTAAGGCATCTGTGGCACAGAGTCATGTGATCTTCTAGAATTATTTGAGAAACTCCACAAATTGTGTAGTGTGTACCATGTACTGCCAATGAGAGAGAAGTTGTGAAAGCACATATGTCAAAACCAATGCTCCTCTGACAAATAAAAGTATGTGAGAATAAACAACATTTCTGTCGTAAATAAAGCATTTAAAACATTTTGGAGATATTCTATCTATGCCTAGGGTGACCACATTTCCAAACTACCATTCAGGGACACCCCTCCCTTCCCAAAAATCAGCTTGTGCTGTAACTAATCACAGGACAGTAATTGGACACAAGAGGCAGGATTTATGAATTCTCCAATCACAAGCAGGGGGCGGGCATTCCAGGCATTCCGGGTCAGGACAAGTACTGTCAGTGAGTAAAGCGGTGAGCTGGTGGCCTTTTTGGGGCTGTCCCAGGAGGTGGTTGTGTCAATTTCATTCCGGGACACTGTATTGTCCTTGAATGAATGTGCCCGGGACAGACCTGCAAAATGCGGGACTGTCCCAGGCAATCCGGGACATGTGGTCATCCTATCTATGCCATGTGGACTTTGTCTCATATTAACGTACTACTTTTTATGTTTCGCAATTATTATGCGTTGCATAACTGCTTCCTGACATACATTTTGTTCTGTTTCCCTGTAGGTAGATCACATTATATCAACTATCAAGCTGTCATTGACATGTTAGTTAAGGGTTGAAAGAAAGTCGTGCTGCTGGGTCATCAACTTCCAAAAGTAACTAGAGAAATCAGCACTATAAGAAAAACGGAACAGAAGACAGGAAGATCAAGAGGTATGAGATCTCATTTCAGACAGCCATTGTAAAGAGCTTGTTGATGACATGTTGTGTTGATGTGGTAGCATAAGCATTACAATTTAGCACACCATGAATACAATACACGGAACATCCACTTGTCACATTCTCATCTGCAGCAGAGACTAATGAAATGTAGCGGTTTCTCACATTTAATATGACAAGGTAACAGAAGCTATTAGGGAGCAGTAGAAAGGCAAGCAATATCATGAGCTATATGTAACATACAACAGAAAAAACACATCTTCAGAACTGATAAACACATTATCTTTTTTGGCGTTAAAAAAATAAATTTCACAGAATCGTAGGCGCCGGCGGTATTTACTTTTATGACACAGTTCGCTAAGATACCCAAAATAGGAGTTTGCAGTTGAATTGAATAAAAAAAAAATAGTAATTAAAATTATGCCAATATCGCCTTAACCAATTGAGCTCTGGAAGGTTTACCCCCCCTTCATGATTGGGCAATTTTTTGCAATATGGCAATACGGCACTTTAACTGACAATTGCGTGGTCGTACGATGCTGTACCTAAACAAAATTGATGTCCTTAAAAACAATTGAAAAAATCTTATTTCTTCATCAATTTAGGCCAATATGTACTCCCAATTCCCAATAAGCGTATATAGATTGGTTTGCGCAAAAGTTATAGGGTCTACAAAGTACTTTTTTTTGTTGTTTTTTTTAGTACTAGCGATCAGTGACTTATAAAAAAAAAAAGAAAGAAAAAGATACGGCGCTGGATAAAAATGAAGACTGGATGGACAAACGTATAACTACAGTGTATTAAAACTGAGTAACGCCATAGAAAACCAACCAGGACGTATGAAAAAAGCTTATAAGCAAGGATATTCACACATTATAATATTACACCAGACTGTGAAAAATATAACCAAGATGTGTAGATAGAGATATATTGAAAAACAATCCCACACTGATCATATGCACCAATACTGTGTAAAAAACATAACAAAAAAGATCTTATTCCATTTAAATATCCACAAGGGAGATGATGATTGAATAATAGAGAGAGTCCCAGAAGTGAAGTTCTGCGGGTCATCAAAGGAGGTGTAAAATGGAAAGTATAAGTAGGCTTGATTCACCAGTAGAGACACCCAAAGTGAAGATGTAGTCTCCTTACCGACTATACTGACCACTATGCTGGTCACTCTGAGCCCGGGGGTTTAGGGTCTCCCTCCTGACCATCTGTATAATGTCTGGATGATTCTAGATTGACTCTCTCAATAAATGGAAAATATATAGAGAAAAAAGGACCATAGCGTGATACCAGAGAATACAAAAGGATTTATTGTATTAAAAACTGTTTGCACTCACATTTACGAGGTGAACAGTCAGCGGTGTATATTGTAATGAAGCCGGCGGCTGCGCGTCCCCTCCTGCTCGTGTTCGTTCAGGGTTTCCTCTCGTAATAGCGTGATGTCGTCGGTGCCGCAAGCCACGCCTACGCGTTTCGTCACCACGGACGTCGTCTGGGATTGGCTGCGTACATCGCGTCATCACGCTTGCCCTTAAATAATAGCGATCCGCCATCTTGAGTAAGGGCGTCGTATTTAAATTAAGGGAAACGGACGAACGACTAAGTGAAGATAGTAACAAACCACTTAGGAGTGAGGGGAATATAGATAAAAAGTTAGTACTGCCATCTTGTGGCAAAAAAGAGGAAATACAACAAAATAACTACACGAGCATGGATAAGAGACGGGCCGCTGGTTTATACACTGTGTAAAATCAATTTACAACAAAAATGCCATAATACATTATAAATACATTATAAATGTGTTAAAAAACGTTCATAATGAAATAAAGCAATATAAATTAAATCGAATTAAAATAAATTGACTCCATGATTATTAACAAAAATGTATATGAAAAATAAAAATAGAAAAAAATATAATAAAATATAAAATTATAAAATAAAACGTAATCAGGAATTATTTATAAAACAGTTGATGTCCCAGTCTACGTTTAATCCGTGTGGTGTGTAGGAACGCATATCAAAAATCCATCTGGTCTCAATTTTTGAGATAGCTCTCACCCTGTTGGTGCCTCTCCAATGAGGGCGGAGCTTTTCAATGGGTACAAATAATGTCCCTTTAATTTGACGATTGTGGAATTTATCAAAATGTTTAGATAGATTATGTTTTGAATATCCTCGGCTAATATTGCCCACATGTTCCTCTAAACGAACATGTGCAGCTCGCTTGGTGCGGCCTACATATTGTTTAGTGCATGGGCACTGGATCAAGTATATTACGTATTCACTGGAACACGTAATAAAAGAATCAATCTCGTACTCCTTCCCAGTTTGCGTCGACTGAAATTTTTCGAGTCTGCGCCCTTTAAATGAATTTAGTTCACATATCTTACATTTGCGACATGGGAAAAAACCTTTCAAGGTCTGAAAGAAAGATAACATTTTTGGGGGGTCGATAATGTTAGGGGCAATTTTCTGTCGGAGGGAAGGTAAATTCCACAATCGTCAAATTAAAGGGACATTATTTGTACCCATTGAAAAGCTCCGCCCTCATTGGAGAGGCACCAACAGGGTGAGAGCTATCTCAAAAATTGAGACCAGATGGATTTTTGATATGCGTTGCTACACACCACACGGATTAAACGTAGACTGGGACATCAACTGTTTTATAAATAATTCCTGATTACGTTTTATTTTATAATTTTATATTTTATTATATTTTTTTCTATTTTTATTTTTCATATAAATTTTTGTTAATAATCATGGAGTCAATTTATTTTAATTCGATTTAATTTATATTGCTTTATTTCATTATGAACGTTTTTTAACACATTTATAATGTATTTATAATGTATTATGGCATTTTTGTTGTAAATTGATTTTACACAGTGTATAAACCAGCGGCCCGTCTCTTATCCATGCTCGTGTAGTTATTTGTTGTATTTCCTCTTTTTTGCCACAAGATGGCAGTACTAACTTTTTATCTATATTCCCCTCACTCCTAAGTGGTTTGTTACTATCTTCACTTAGTCGTTCGTCCGTTTCCCTTAATTTAAATACGACGCCCTTACTCAAGATGGCGGATCGCTATTATTTAAGGGCAAGCGTGATGACGCGATGTACGCAGCCAATCCCAGACGACGTCCGTGGTGACGAAACGCGTAGGCGTGGCTTGCGGCACCGACGACATCACGCTATTCCGAGAGGAAACCCTGAACGAACACGAGCAGGAGGGGACGCGCAGCCGCCGGCTTCATTACATTATACACCGCTGACTATTCACCTCGTAAATGTGAGTGCAAACAGTTTTTAATACAATAAATCCTTTTGTATTCTCTGGTATCACGCTATGGTCCTTTTTTCTCTATATATTTTCCATTTATGGAGAGAGTCAATCTAGAATCATCCAGACATTATACAGATGGTCAGGAGGGAGACCCTAAACCCCCGGGCTCAGAGTGACCAGCATAGTGGTCAGTATAGTCGGTAAGGAGACTACATCTTCACTTTGAGTGTCTCTACTGCTGAATCAAGCCTACTTATACTTTCCATTTTACACCTCCTTTGATGACCCGCAGAACTTCACTTCTGGGACTCTCTCTATTATTCAATCATCATCTCCCTTGTGGATATTTAAATGGAATAAGATCTTTTTTGTTATGTTTTTTACACAGTATTGGTGCATATGATCAGTGTGGGATTGTTTTTCAATATATCTCTACTACTATATCTACACATCTTGGTTATATTTTTCACAGTCTGGTGTAATATTATAATGTGTGAATATCCTTGCTTATAAGCTTTTTTTCATACATCCTGGTTGGTTTTCTATGGCGTTACTCAGTTTTAATACACTGTAGTTATACGTTTGTCCATCCAGTCTTCATTTTTATCCAGCGCCGTATCTTTTTCTTTTTTCTATGTTTTAATTTTTGTATCACACATTTTTGATACTGGCTGCTTTTATACAGTCTCATACTTGTACATGTCAATTTATTATTTTGGAAATTTTATATTAAGCGCAGTGTTTCCCTTGTGGTTTTTCTTTCCGTGTTTATCTCGATACAACAACATTGCTGCTGATAATATCAAATACCATCATGGATATTTTCGAATATAGGTCTCAACATACTATTAATGTAGATGGTGTTTTTGATGGCAAAACTGAACCGTCAGATGAAATAACAGGTATTTTCCTTAGATTGAAAAACTTATTAGTCTCTGAGTTACACACCAGTTGGGATATTGCCTATTTGGAACAATATGTTGCCCAAAAAATGGTCCCTCGCAGCCTCAGGTGGGAGGTCAGCCCACAAAAGGGTGAGACTGACCTTGATGGGTGGTATGTCTATTTTAATGACACAGGGGTTAAATTCTTACAGTTCCTTCTGGAAAAGAAGCATTTGAAATTGAGATCATTAAATGATGAAATCTCTCTCTTGAAAGACAAACTTATTCCACTAAAAGAACAAGATGTTTATAAGCAGAAGTCTGATCAACTTAAACTCTTTCTTGAAAAAGAGGATCACGAAAAGAAAACAAAGAAAAAGAAGAAATACAATCGTGATTTTTCAGACTACTTCAATAAAGTGGTTTTTAAATGGCAGGTTAACATCAATGAGGGTATTGATCACACCATCAATCCCCCTCCCCCTGCATCCATCTCTAACCATATACACCCTCCTGGTACCTCCTCCCTTCCGGTCTCTACACGTTTGAGCTATGCTGGAGCAGTGGCGCAAGATAATCATAATCCACCACACACCCAACAGAGACACACTCCTGTGAGACCTAGGAATAACAAAAGTAAACCGAGGAAGCATAATACACAATCTGGACAGACTCCATCCAGACCTCTCAATGATAGAAATGTATCCACGAGAGGGGCAGGATTACCTCACAAACGAGTCTCATACCCTCACCATTCTACCTATGAGGTAAATCGAGATCAGGGCAGGTCTCACAATTCCCCATTCAATAGATATTATACACATGAAAAATTCAACGACAACCCTAGGGATGTATTTCGGAACCGTCGTCCTCACACCTCATACCGAAATAACTCTACTCCAATATATAATAGGTTCGCCCCCTTCTCACAACATTATCATGATGATTTTGAGGATGAACCCATCATTTCTGATCATCCTAATCAATACACAGGAAATGCGGTCCCCAGACAAATTAGGTACGAAACGCCCCCTACAACGGGCAGACTTGAAGACCCTCGCCGTTTTTTTTCAATTGGCCAACATCAGACCCATCAGACCCAAAAGGGGCCACGAAGACAGAGGGGAACTAGAGGGGGCCGGAGGGTCAGGTCCAAAAAGAAGGAAGAAATAGCTATCAATGGTGTTTTCAACCTTAGTTCAGTACAATTATCCAAAGGTGAACAGCTGATACTCAATCAGGGGCTTAAATTTGCACCACCACATACACTGAACAAGTTTGAAACATTCATAGATGCCCATAAGTTTATCCGGAAGATAAATATTAAAAGGCACTTTTTGCTTAACCCTTTGGGCAACTCGAGTCAAATTGCTTCCTCCATAAGCACTTCTATCCAGATACCCAAACCCACAGCCGAAATCACTACGGGTAATTCCACAGTGAATGTTCCTATTCAACACACTAGACTAGCTAATGCCTCTCTCTTTAACCCACCTAGCTTCACAGCCCCCTCTATTCAAACATTTAAGGAGATGGTTCTTAAAGATATTATGGCTTTAACAATTCCCAAAAATAAGGGTAACTATACGCTCCAGAGCAATCTGAAACAAATTTGTGCACGTAATGACATCATAATTAGACCTGCCGATAAAGGCGGTGGTGTGGTCATTTTAAACAAAACCGATTATTTAGAAGAGATGCACAGACTGTTGTCTGATGCCACAACATACACACAGTTAGTATGTAATCCTACGGTTAAATACAAAAAAGCATTGACGTCACTGATTAATGAGGGATACTCCTTGGGCATTCTGAATAAGAAAGAGAAATCACATTTAATACCTTCAGCACCTCGAGTGCCGGTTATATATTATTTACCCAAGGTGCATAAGAGCATAGTTAAACCTCCCGGCCGGCCGATCATTAGTGGTCTAGACTCTGTCACTGCGAGAATCGGCAAATATATTGACGAATTCTTGCAACCACTAGTTACAATCACACTCAAGTGATTAACCTCCTGACGAATATAAATTGGAAAGATGGCTTTATTATGGCAACGGCAGATGTCACCTCCCTCTACACCATTATATCACACAACCATGGTCTAGAGGCGGTGAAATTTTATTTGCAAAATGACAAATCTTTATCACTCATTCAAAAAGATTTTATCATCAATCTTTTAATATTTGCAACCAGTCACAATTATTTTTGGTTTGGTGGTTTATTTTATTTACAGAATTGCGGCGTTGCAATGGGGGCTAAATTTGCCCCCAGCCTCGCCAACCTTTTTATGGCGTATTGGGAAAGGGACGTTATAGACAAAAATCCACCCAAAGAACTGCGTTTATGGAAACGCTACATAGATGATGTTCTAATCCTATGGGAAGGGGATTTATCCTCGTTAGAAAAAATTTTCATACGACTTAACTCTAATGACAGAGGTATCTGTTTGAAATATGAAACTAGTCAATCCCAAATACATTTTCTAGATCTCAATATTCAAATTAATGAAGGGGCTCTGACCACCACTACCCACTTTAAGGTGACCGATCGGAATGCTTTCATTCCCTTGAGCAGCTGCCACCACCCTAGTTGGCTTGCAGCAGTCCCTAAAGGACAGTTCCAACGAATAAGGCGGAATTGCACCTCCTTATCTGACTATCAATTACAGGCACAAGTTTTAAAGCAACGATTCATAGAGAAAGGGTATTCTGAGACACTAATAGACGACACCATACGCACAGTCAGTGATATGGATCGGAATTTGATGCTCACCAAAAAACCAACTGTGAACCACACCTCTGACAACCAGTTTGGATTTTCCATGATAACTGTTTTTTCCAGTCAGCATTATCTAGTAAAAAAAAATCTCAATAAACACTGGAACATTTTGAAAAATGACAAAATCCTTGGCCCTGTTATTCCTATAAAACCAGTGGTCATTTTCAGAGGTGCACCTTCCCTCCGACAGAAAATTGCCCCTAACATTATCGACCCCCCAAAAATGTTATCTTTCTTTCAGACCTTGAAAGGTTTTTTCCCATGTCGCAAATGTAAGATATGTGAACTAAATTCATTTAAAGGGCGCAGACTCGAAAAATTTCAGTCGACGCAAACTGGGAAGGAGTACGAGATTGATTCTTTTATTACGTGTTCCAGTGAATACGTAATATACTTGATCCAGTGCCCATGCACTAAACAATATGTAGGCCGCACCAAGCGAGCTGCACATGTTCGTTTAGAGGAACATGTGGGCAATATTAGCCGAGGATATTCAAAACATAATCTATCTAAACATTTTGATAAATTCCACAATCGTCAAATTAAAGGGACATTATTTGTACCCATTGAAAAGCTCCGCCCTCATTGGAGAGGCACCAACAGGGTGAGAGCTATCTCAAAAATTGAGACCAGATGGATTTTTGATATGCGTTCCTACACACCACACGGATTAAACGTAGACTGGGACATCAACTGTTTTATAAATAATTCCTGATTACGTTTTATTTTATAATTTTATATTTTATTATATTTTTTTCTATTTTTATTTTTCATATACATTTTTGTTAATAATCATGGAGTCAATTTATTTTAATTCGATTTAATTTATATTGCTTTATTTCATTATGAACGTTTTTTAACACATTTATAATGTATTTATAATGTATTATGGCATTTTTGTTGTAAATTGATTTTACACAGTGTATAAACCAGCGGCCCGTCTCTTATCCATGCTCGTGTAGTTATTTTGTTGTATTTCCTCTTTTTTGCCACAAGATGGCAGTACTAACTTTTTATCTATATTCCCCTCACTCCTAAGTGGTTTGTTACTATCTTCACTTAGTCGTTCGTTCGTTTCCCTTAATTTAAATACGACGCCCTTACTCAAGATGGCGGATCGCTATTATTTAAGAGCAAGCGTGATGACGCGATGTACGCAGCCAATCCCAGACGACGTCCGTGGTGACGAAACGCGTAGGCGTGGCTTGCGGCACCGACGACATCACGCTATTCCGAGAGGAAACCCTGAACGAACACGAGCAGGAGGGGACGCGCAGCCGCCGGCTTCATTACAATATACACCGCTGACTGTTCACCTCGTAAATGTGAGTGCAAACAGTTTTTAATACAATAAATCCTTTTGTATTCTCTGGTATCACGCTATGGTCCTTTTTTCTCTATATATTTTCCATTTATGGAGAGAGTCAATCTAGAATCATCCAGACATTATACAGATGGTCAGGAGGGAGACCCTAAACCCCCGGGCTCAGAGTGACCAGCATAGTGGTCAGTATAGTCGGTAAGGAGACTACATCTTCACTTTGGGTGTCTCTACTGGTGAATCAAGCCTACTTATACTTTCCATTTTACACCTCCTTTGATGACCCGCAGAACTTCACTTCTGGGACTCTCTCTATTATTCAATCATCATCTCCCTTGTGGATATTTAAATGGAATAAGATCTTTTTTGTTATGTTTTTTACACAGTATTGGTGCATATGATCAGTGTGGGATTGTTTTTCAATATATCTCTATCTACACATCTTGGTTATATTTTTCACAGTCTGGTGTAATATTATAATGTGTGAATATCCTTGCTTATAAGCTTTTTTCATACGTCCTGGTTGGTTTTCTATGGCGTTACTCAGTTTTAATACACTGTAGTTATACGTTTGTCCATCCAGTCTTCATTTTTACCCAGCGCCGTATCTTTTTCTTTTTTCTATGTTTTAATTTTTGTATCACAAATTTTTGATACTGGCTGCTTTTATACAGTCTCATACTTGTACATGTCAATTTATTATTTTGGAAATTTTATATTAAGCGCAGTGTTTCCCTTGTGATCAGTGACTTATAGCAGGACTGTGCTATTGCAGCGGACACTAACTGACACTGTTTTGACACTTTTTGGGGACCAGTGACACTAAAACAGTGATCAGTGCTAAAAAAAATATGCACTGTCACTGTACTAATGACACTGGCAGGAAAGCGGTTCATCTCAGGGGTGATCAAAGGGGTAAATGTGTGCCTGACCAGTGCTTTACTACTGTGGGGGAGGTGCTTATACTAGGAGAAGGCATGGATCTGTGTCCCTGCTTGGCAGAGGCACAGGATCCATGTCTTTTTTAGTGATAGAACAGTGATAAGCTTTGTTTTCATGATCAGACCTTCGTTCTACCTGTGTACCGCAGCATTGGCGGGTGCAGCTGGACATCGGGTCAGCCGTATCTGCCAACCAGCTTATCACAGCTTATCACCAGCTTATCTTATCACAGAAGGAGCTGGGCGGGGCCGAGTGATACAGTGAGCGGCTATGGCCGCTTGCTGTATCACAGGAGCGCGCCCGCAATTACTGACCACCATGCAAGCTCTCGCATGACTGTGGTGAGTAATTGCGGGAAGGCCCGGAGACAGCCGCCGAGGGACCCCAGAAGACGTATATCGGGGCGACTCTGTACAAAACGAACTTCACAGTGAAGGTAAGTATGACATGTTTGTTATTTTAAAGGAAAACATTTTTTTCCTTTACAAACGCTTTGAAGTGATATTAAAGGCAAGTTTAAAAAAGAAATAACAAACATGTTATACTTACCTGCTCTGTGCAGTGGATTTGGACAGAGAATCCCAAATCCTCTTCTTCTCGAGTCCCCCTCTGGGGCTCCTGGTCCCCCCCTCCTGCCAAGTGCCCTGGAGCAAACAGCTTGTTGTGAGGGCACCCAAGCAGGCTCGCCCTGGAGCCGCTGACCCGCGTGTCCATTTACACACAGAGGTGCTGCTCGGCCCAGCCCCCCCTCTTTTTTGGCTCACTAGCTGTGATTCACTCAGCCAATGAGGAGGGAGAGTACCCATAGAGCTGAGATTCTCATGCACATCGTTGGATGGCTACTGGGCTTGGGTAAGTAGTAGAGGGGCTAGAATGCAAGAAGGAAAAAAGCCTTGAACCTTTAGAACCACTTTAAAATTGGCAACAACCCTTCCTTTTACATTTACTGTATAATGTCTTTAGAAAATACTGTGCCTCTAAAACAATAGAAATCGCCTACCTGCCTGTGACTCCTCTGCACTGTAGAACACAAAACATCCTCACCATGAAAACAAGAACTGATATATATCCAAATTCTCTTTCCTTCTCCTTTATAGGTTTGCCTTAATTTCCTATACTGTGCTAAAAGATGGCCACAAGCAATTACTCTAATTTTGAACTTCCTCAGCATCACAAAGATGTTCCTCGCAGCCTTGATAACGTTGATAGCTACAACCAAACTGTAATAAACCACAGCATGGGATTTTGTGACATAAACCCATCGGAATGTAATCTGACATTGGAGGAACTGCTCTTCAAGTACCTGGGACCCCGCACATCCAACTATTTCACTCCAATTTGCATAATCTACCTGATTATCTTTACAGTTGGTGCTCTTGGAAATACTTTAACTTGTATTGTGATTATCAAACACAAGATTATGAGAACTCCTACAAATTACTACCTTTTCAGTCTTGCCATCTCAGATTTGTTGGTTCTACTTTTGGGAATGCCTTTGGAACTTTACGAACTCTGGAGTAATTACCCGTTTCTTTTTGGGAAAGGTGGATGCTCATTCAAAACTCTGCTATTTGAGACAGTTTGCTTTGCGTCCATCCTGAATGTAACGGCACTCAGTGTGGAAAGGTATATAGCAGTGGTTCATCCTCTTCGTGCTAAGTATGTTGTGACAAGGAACCATGCCAAGAGAGTCATTGTCTCTGTCTGGGTTTTGTCTATTCTGTGCTCTGTACCCAACGCCAGCCTTATTGGCATTCACAACCTATATATAGTTGGTTATGGAACAATACCTAATTCTGCCATATGCACTTTGGTTCGTCCTAGGTGGATTTACAATCTTGTTATTCAGATTACCACCATTTTTTTCTTTTTCCTACCAATGTGTACCATAAGTGTCCTGTATCTGCTCATTGGCCTCCAACTTAAGAGGGAGAAGATGCTTCAAGTATTAGAAGCTAAATCTGGTGGAGATGGAGATAGTTACCAAAATGTGAGACTACAGCAAGAAAAAAGCCGAAGGAGACAGGTCACTAAGATGTTATGTAAGTTACATTACTTTCTACTATAGTGAGCTCGTCAGGAGAATTACTAATTTGCTAGTTTATGATAAACCTCAATATATGCATACAAAATTTGTCTGATCTATAAAGCAACACACAATTAAAGTGTATTTATAGCAATAACGTTTTTGATAGTATAGGAAATGGTTATTTTGCTATCTTTTTCTTTCACATCCAAAAGTTAGAGTAAAGCCTCGTATATACGACCGGGAATCTCATCAGGAAAAACCTACCGTTTTCCCTGGCGAGATTCTTGGCAAGAAACTCTTGCCGCCCGAGTGTACAGACTTTCGTTTCAAAAGAACCGTGGTTCTCTTGAAAGGAAAGAACGCGGTGACGTCATTGCGTACGACGAGCATGTGCTCGTCAGATTCAATGCCATCGCCGCCATCTTGCTTCACCCTACCTATGCCGTGGAAGCTACCGCGCATGCATCAAAGTCATTTCGAGCATGCGCGTGTTTCCACGGTGACAGGTAAGTATATACACTCTCGGGTTTCTCGTCGGGAAACAGGCCGACAAGAATCTCAACGAGAAAAAAGAGAGCAGGTTCTCTTTTTTTCTCATCAAGATTCTGGCCAGTTTTTTTGACGAGAAACCTGAATGCCTCTTAGGCCTTGTACACAGGACCGAGGAACTCGTCGGGTGAAACACATCGTTTTCGTCGTCGAGTTCCTTGTTAGGCTTGTCGAGGAACTCGACAAGCCTGCTTTGCGTACACACGTTAAAGACCAAATCTCCTCGTTCTCAAACGCGGTGACTTCAACACATAAGACAGCAGGGGAAGTTCGATTCCACTGGCACAAAACTTGGGGGTGCTTTTGCTAATCTCATGTTACTGAAAAGTTTGGTAAGAGACATTTTCACTTTTCAGTCTGTTACAGCGTGACAAATGTGCTATTTCCATTACAAACGCTACTTTTACCAAAGGTGCGCGGGTTTCTTAGCATACACATGCTCGAGTCTCTCATCAGAAACCAACCCGACAAGAAACTTGACGAGCCAAATTCGACTTCCGTCGAGGAAAAAGAGAACATGCTCTATTTTTGTCTCGTCTAGTTTCTCGACAGTTTCCTCATCAAAAAATGTACACACGACCGGTTTCCTCAGCAAAACACGTCTCCCACCAAGTTTCTTGCTGGATTCTGCCGTGTAAATTGGTCGTGTGTACGAGGCCTAACACACGAACGATAGTCTCAGCAAGAAGCAGTTTTCTTGCTGGTTTTTGCCGAGAAAACCGGTCGTGTGTACGAGGCTATAGTCTTCTAAAGTGTGGGAATTTTGCTGCTTAGGCAGTTATCCCCAGAACGGGTGTCTACATTGTAATGATTTCCTCTACCTCTTACCTCTTGTTCTGGGGACAACTCTAACATTTTGAATTTCCCTTCAGGAACAATGGTTCCCAGTATACACGGCATAGTGAATCGCCCCAATTAGAACACAGGCTGCAGTAAACATTTGACAGAAGGTATAACCTCCCCACACTATCCAGAATAAAAGTAAACAAAAAAAAAGGATTTGCCTAAAGATGCATTTAAAAGAGTATCATTCTACTGCCTTACCAGCTTTTGTAAAAAAATAAATAATCATCGCTAGACATGTGCATTCGTTTTCGTGCACATACATTTTCGTCCAAATTTCAGAGATTTTCGCGTTTGTTTTAAAAAACGATAACAAATGAGCAGAATCCAAAACCTGAAAGATCCAACATAAAAAAATGCTTTATTTTCCTTTTGTTGCGACAACAGTTCCTTTATAGATAGAAGATTCGACCTGACGGTGACAATGTCTATCGAATATGTGGTTGAATGTGCCTAACCTTACTCTATTAGTCTAAGATTATATGACATAGAGAGAAAAGATTTGACATTATAGAGACATGAAGATTCAACGAAGGAGCTAAAAACATACGATCGCCGGAGGCGGATATTTATGGTTAAATGCTCCGCCCATAGGCTATAGAAGAATTCTAAAGTTGGTTGACTAGTAAAAATAATGAATACATATAATTATTACTAGTCGTACAACATTAGAATTCTACTATAGCTTGTGGGCGGAGCATTAGACCGGAAATGTACAATTGCGGCATTGTACACTTTAGCTGTTTTGTCAAATCTTTTTAGAACATCCAACGGACACCATGAGCCTTCAATGACAGATTCAACCTTAAAGGGGTTGTAAAGGTAAAACAAATCCATAAATAGCTTCCTTTACCTTAGTGCAGTCCTCCTTCACTTACCTCATCCTTCGATTTTGCTTTTACATGTCCTTATTTCTTCTGAGAAACCCTCACTTCCTGTTCTTCTGTCTGTAAGGCCGCGTACACACGATCAAATTTATCTGCTGGAAACGGTCCGACGGACTGTTTCAGCAGACAAATTCGATCGTGTGTACGGGCGAACAGACAGGTTTTTCCAGCAGACAAATTTTAAAGCATGCTTTAAAATCTGTCTGCTGGGAACCCGTCCGTCCGACATGTCTGCTGGTTAGTACACTAACCAGAGGACATATCTGCCCAATTCGACGCATGCGTGGAGGTTTTTACTTCCTGGTGCGGTGACGTGGCGGCGTCAACGTCACCGCCACGTCACTGCGCTGTCTGCCGGTGGGGATTTTGGTTTGATCGTGTGTACACGATCAAACCAAAATAGCCCAGCAGACAAATACGATCAAATCGATCTGTCAGACCGATTTGATCTAATTTATTTAGTCATGTGTATGCGGCCTAACTCCACACAATAATGCAAGGCTTTCTCCCTGGTGTGTAAAAAGCCCATTTGTGCCATATACTCTTTATATGTATCTGGGACTCCTTTTAGCAGCAGCAAACAAAGGTGATTAGAGATTCACTGGAGGCTTTTAGGGAGCTATGAATTGTGGACACATAAAGGTGATGGAAAGACCAAATTTTTACATACAGAAGTACAATATACATATTTGATACTGTTCTAGTTCCTTGTGGTAATGTACTCTATCTAAGTCAACAAAAACGACTCTAAGGGCATAAATATAAATCGGCAGGGGGAGGGGGGGACATGGTAACTAAAAGCTTGCATTATGTGTTAATTTGCTAAGACTTGGATAAAGAATTGTTTTTGACGTTTCCAAAAGTCTGAGCCTGTTGATGCCCAGACTCCTCGCAACTTGTGGCTATTTAGAAAATAATATTATTCTTATGGAGCAGGCCTTATTTATTTTATAGACGTGTTTGCATTATAGACATCTCACAACAGTATGTTCAGGTGAGACTGGCTTAGCCACTTTCTCACTTAGGGCTCTTTCACACGGGCGGACCATATGTCTGCTTTTTCATCCATCCGTTTACTGATGAAAAAGGGACATACATTGATCCCTTTGAGATTGCGGGTGTCATCGGATGAACAGGAGGGAAATCCTATTTTTCCATCTTGTTGGGGAATCGGATGAACACGGACAGACGGTCCGTGTTCATCCGATCCCCCAATAGAGGAGAGCGGAGATCTGACAGGGCGGACCCGGCACAGTGTGCCGGGACCGCCCTGTCATCTGCCGGCTCAGCAGGGATCATCACAGATTCGTCCCGTGTGAAAGAGGCCTTATGCAATATACAATACACTACATTTAGCAAACACACTTAACTAGTAATATTCAATGTTTTAACAGTATACACAATATACAATAGATTTAACCAGTTATTGGAAACAAAATAAATCAGCGCAAACAGACCTATCAATAAACTGCAGCTGAACACTCGAGGCCAATATTACAGCACCTCAAAACAAACATATACTGAGGGATAGTGCAGCGCAAATGTAACCAACACAATAAAATTAACATATAATACATACTGTATATATAAAAAGGACATTGGCCTTAAGGAGATTTGAGACCCTGTTATGCAAATGCTTGTTTGACCATTCTTTTGGCTCAGGGGTCATGTATGTAAGATGAGCATGCACATGCATCTATGGTAGAGGGACCACAATAGCACCTTTCGGGGGGCGGACAAACTATCTGTCTTAGACGTCACCACGGGGCTCCCTACTTCTCCCCTCTGTCGCCTGGCCAGTAAGAGAGAGGAGTGGGGCCTCTCTCCTACTGCGCAGTAGAGTTCCTGGCGTGAAGCCGTAAGTCTACACTGCCGAGTTCCCTTATCCGCAATGGTGGCTGCAGCAACAGACAGCTGATGGAAACATCAGCTGCAGTGCCGACATTGCTGGACTCCAGGACAGGTAAGTGTCTTGTTATTAAAATAGCAACAACAGTTAACGGCGCAGATTGTAATATATGAAAAACAGCCAACAATAAAAATCATACAATAGTCCTTTGAGCGTATGTAGCTCTATCAGAGATGAAACAGTCTTATGAGTAGGGCAGCCTTGTTCAGGGAGTTTAAGCCACTCCAGACATGTAACGAAAGAAAAACAAAGCAACAGGCGCCTCTTAGTAAAGCTGTTGAAATTTAATAACAAGTGTATTAAAATCACTCACATTTAAAGATCTCTATGATCAGCATCAGGGATATAGATTGACAAAGGAGCGCACACCTCGTATTAGCCCTTGGTGCGCATGCTCAGAAACACATCGCTTTACGGCAGTACAGCCATCTATCGCTTTGCAATCCAGCTTCCCCTGTAACTGGCTGAGTGCGTCCCAAGCCTCTTCTTGGATCTGGAGCAAATCCCGGAAGTTGCCTGCGATTGAGGACGCCAACAGTATGGAGGAATTATGCTGAAGATACCATCCACATTGCAGAGACTGTTGACTGGTTAGACTGGACTCCCTGATGCTGATCATAGAGATCTTTAAATGTGAGTGCTTTTAATACACTTGTTATTAAATTTCAACAGCTTTACTAAGAGGCGCCTGTTGCTTTGTTTGTTCTTGTTATTAAAACCCAGCAGCTACAGTATGTCTACAGTATGTTTTTGGGTCACATTTGAGTCACTGGTGTGAAAGTAGCCTTAGAGAGGATAATAGTATTACTTCACTACCTGCAGCCTCCTGAATTATCAAATTCAATCCAGGGTTACCAAGTTTTTCCACATTTTGTCAAATATGCCCAACTTTTCGTACAATAATTTGTATATGGCTAGGATATTTTTAGTTAATATAAGAGTCGTTTCAATGTATAAATAGATTTATGAGTACACAAAGGATAAGCTGACATGAAATCTAAAAACTGATTAAGTAATTATTGCAAGTAGGCACTTCAAGTGAAGTAGGCACAGTTTCACATTTTTATGATAGCCAGTTTGTTAGCAGGAAAGCTAATGAAGTAGTACTCAATATGCAACTGCCTAACAGGGCTATCTCAACACATCTAAAAACAAAGGGCCAGATTCACAGAGCGATTACGCCTGCGTAACAGGAGATGCGCGTGCGTAAGTCTAAATGTGCGCATGCGTTTCGATGCACGGCATCCCCAAAACGAGATACGCAAGAAATCTACTTTTTTTTGTCCAGCGTAATTTCGTTAGACAGGCGCATCCGTCCGCGCAAAACTGCGCTAGACAGACCATTGATTTGCTAGTCAAATATGCTAATGAGGGACTTACGGGGATCCACAAAAGAACGTTGGGGCAGCGCAGGCTACGCAGTGTGCGCAACAGCAAAATGTCCTGTCTAAAATTAGACCATATAAAAGCTGGTCTAAAAAGAGAAAAATCGTCTACATGTCAGATAAAGCAACACTGTTAGTGAGGAGCTCAGCAGTCACACGTGTTGCCCAACAAACTGTATGCCAACATGCCAGTGGCATCCATGCTCATAGCTATACTACTGACTTTAGATGAGCAAAGAAGGAGGAGGGCACTGAGGAGGGCACTGAGGAGGGCACTAAGGAGGGCACGGGAGATGTTTGTTTGTTTTTTTTACTTTTTATTTGCTTATGTAAACTTTACAATTTAATCGAATCTAATACAATATTCTTATCTGATACAAGCCCCTCACTCTTCACTTGATATATCACACATGCAGAGACATCTATGGCATGAGTGATTCTGAGGTGTCTCGCATCTTCAGATTCACCCCTCATGCCATCATGGAATTAACCACAACCTTGCAGGAGGACATCAGCAGCCCAACACATGGCACTACCCATGACACCCATGACAGCTACATATACAATCATAGCCCCATCCCCACAGATTTCGAACAGAACATGTATGGGGACAGCTGGCTGGTTGGTGAGTGACATGGGTGGCAGGCATGACTGTCCCCCCCCCATGATGCACACATCACAAGGGGCACATGCACTACTAACATCCTCCTGTCCTTTCCCTTCAAGGTGACTCTGCATATGCACTGGGACCCCATCTCATGACCCCATCTCATGCCAGCTCACATATGCATCTTTGCACGTTAAACACACACATTAATCATGGCACAATGAGAATGCATGCATGCACACCACTGTGGTCCCTAGCACACACACACCACATCGTCATCACATTGGATTGGCACAAGCCCACCATGCAGGACTTGTGAGCAGCAACGCCATGCCACGGCTCCAATTATGTCACTGTACATTCATACACCATTCACACGGACCTGGGTTTCACTTCTCCACCACAAATGAGGGTGACACCCCTTTTCCCGCAGGAATATCACCCCCACATTCCAAAATCATACACAAACAGAACCAAAAAAATAAAATAAATGACGAGCAAAAATAAAAAATGCCCAGCAAAAATATAATTTAAACAAAATAACAACAAAGAAAACACATAAAAGACAAAAATCACTCTGCAAAACAAATATCTCAAAGACACGTCACAAACAAACAAACAAACGCTAATAAACAAAAGCACCTGTATAGGGAGGGATACAAAGGGATGTACTTTTGCAAAGGAAGTGCGTTTGTGTGTGTCTATTTATGCTGTCTGCGTAGTTCACTAAGTTGCCCTAGTCCACTTCCAATTTCACTGATTGCGCCGTTCCCGAGTTGTGAGCATGCGCACAGAGGTGCTGACCATGGTCTCCTTCAAGCGCGCATGCGCGAGCCGGCCGGCCCTTCATTTGAATGGGGTCACGGCTCATTTCAATGTAACACGCCCACGTCCTTCCCAATTTGTATTACTCCTCCTTACGCCTCTGAAATAACGTTACGCATGCGCAATTTTCTGCGTAAAAGCTACGAGAATAGGGTGATTACGCGGCTACATTGCGCAAGTTCAACGTAAAGGCGGTGCGCTACGCCAGTCCAATAATGCGCAGATGTACCTGAATCTGGCCCAAAGTGAATTTGCTGTTCTTCTTTCGAGTGCTGCACTCTCACTCCCAGTCCTGCTTGTGTGCATCCATAGACACACACAGTGCTGGTAAGCCATGCTCCCTCCTCATAGGAGTTTGACTAACAGCAGCAGGAGTCCATGGCTCCTGCTCAGTGGCGGCTGTTTTTTTTGGGGGGCGCAAACAAACTAAAAAAAAAAAAAACTGTGCCCATCAAACGCAGCTACTGTGCCCATCAATTACAGCAACTGTGCCCATTAATTACAGCCACTGTGCCCATCAAACGCAGCATCTGCGCCCATCAAACACAGCCACTGTGCCATCAAACGTAGCCACTGTGCCATTAATTACCCCCACCACTGTGCCATCAAATGCAACTACTGTGCCCATAAATTGTCACCACTGTGCCATCAAATGCAGCTACTGTGCCCATCAATTGCTGACACTTTGCCCATTAATTGCCACTACTGTGCCCATCAATTACCGCCACTGTGCCCATCAATTGCTGCGGGTGTGCCCATCAATTGACGTTACTGTGCCCATCAACTGCTGCCAGTGTGTGTCTCGCCCGCCCGTCACTTATCTTGTCTCGGTGGGGCATCGGGTCACTGCAATGTCCTCTACGTGCCTCAATCTCTTCTCAAGCCCTCTCTTCCAGTCCTCTGCTATGATTGGACGCTTGATAGGCGGCGTCCAATCACAGCGCCTGTCATTTCAGCCAATCCGGTGACAGGTAAAACAGACCTGAGCTTCAAAAAAATACCCCTCTGCTTTAATTCAGGTGCCCGACAAGGGGCCGGACACCTGAATAGGGGGTGGCAGCAGCGACCATATATTTTAGATTTTAGAACCATTTTAAACCTATTTTAACATAAAATGCCCCTTGCTGGTAGAATGTTAATTAACCCTGTAGCAAAGAATTAAGAATATAAAACTGTATGTAGTCATAATTTTCAGGCCCAATGTCAAACTGCAAAAATTAAACAAGACAGAAAATAAAAGCACCATTCCACTTAGAAATGTCCAGAAAAAGATTTGGCAGCCACACTCTAGTGAAAATTAAGCCTCGAATGAGCACAGTATTAATAAAGAAAGGACACCTTTGCAAAGGTTTTAGCTTTTCATGGTAAATATAAATAACATCTTATTCTGGTCATTTATACGTGGAGTGGCACTTCTGATCTCTACTTCAACCTCATGTGTCTTTGAGGATCATATACAAGAGTCCTAGGAACAATAGAGCTGCCTGTTAACTTAAAATGGTTCTAAAATCCACAGGAGTGAGTGAATAACTTGTATAGCGCTACACATGCAAACTAAATCGCCTCAAAGGACCCTAATGCATTTTCTGCATTAGGGTACACAATGCCCCAGTACCTGTCCTACCCCCCATCCCTAAACACTAAGGCCTCATGTAAACTGCTGCTAGTATTTCAAGCACCAAATGCTTCTGAAACGTATTTTTTTTTAATAACGCTTCTAAACGCAAATGCGTCAAAACACTGCTAAACGTGGCATGTAAACTTGGCAAAACTGACATTTTAAACTGGGTTATTACTATTTGTCAAGTTAAATCGTTCAGGAGGGGTTGTAAAAATGTCCTGTGTACATGAACCCTTAGATGGCTCCATGTCACCATTCCAGCGATGTCTCTGTCTCCAGTGTCACTCACCTTACTTCTTTCACAGAAAAAAATGGGGGCAGTGAAGCCATAGACTCCTGCTGCTGTCAGTCAAACTCCTGTGTGCACCCATGTTTATTTATGGGTGCACACAGCTCAGCATAGCTCCTGATGGCAGCATGTATATGTGCCTCCTTAGCACCTGGCTTGCTACAGGAGGCACCCGAAGGAGAGAGAATCCCACAGCATTGACAGGGACTGCAAGAAGAGGTAGAAAGTGATGTTTCTGTGCATTATTATTGCGCAGAGCAAGTCAAATCTGCCTCTTTTTTATTAAAAATTTTTTACTATTGTTACTTTAAGGTCAACAGATTTTTTTTATTAAATCTGGAGACACTTGTTTGAAATCTGGAGAGACGCTATTGACCATGCAAACATTTAACTACACTGGCAAAATCATACCCCACTACTGTATAGTATTTGTAGTCACACTCACAAAATTACAACCCCTATTTTTAACATGCCCTAAAACAATTGGTCATACATTTTGGAACAAGAGGCAGAAAGTCAAGGTATAAAGGAGTGCTCAGCAATTATGAACCCTTAAACAAGGAGTGTATAGTTAAACAAATGGTATGTTGTTCATTACTGAATTTATATGAACTTGTGTTTGCCAGTCAGAAGACATTTACCAGTATAACAGCTTGCTAAACAGTTCTATTTTATTGCTCCAATTTGAGAGCTAAGAGTGCATGAAAACAATGTTTTACAGTTGCATAAAATGTTTTTTTACTAAAGACATTTTGTCATTCTGGATTCATAGCAGGGATCTTCTCACTGAAAAATGTACCTATGGATTTGCCAACAAGTATGCATATCGAGTCAGGTCTCTATGTTTTTTCTTTGTTATAGATACAATGTACTTGGGAGCATTGGGATATCCATTCTCTACACCAAGCTCAGCAATTGGAATTTGATTACAAACTATAATGTGTTAACATAAGGCAGTAAAGTTCTGACTTGCATGCATACCACCATATTCTTCTGTGTGGCCTGTCGTGTGTTAAGCACATTGCAGACTGGTAGAAGAATGTTGGATATTAGGATGCTCATGCTTCCAGCACTGAAATTAATCCTGTATTATCAGGTTAAATGTTCTCTTTGCCTGACAGTAGAAGTGTAGTCACAGCCCAATGGCATCAGGTAGAGTGGTGCAGGAGTGTGTGATCTGGTAGATAAACACCAAGGAAGGCTAAAGCCTGCCATATATGAATGGAAATTTGGCCGGTTTATCCATGTATGGGCTAGCTGGTTGTATACAAGTTGACCGATCGATTGACTAGTATACAACAAGCCTGTCGGGTTTTTCCTGAACGATCAGTGCCCCTGGCTATAGCCGGCAACACTGATCGTTGTAATCTGTCGACGGTGAAGACTGCCTGCCATCAGAACACAATAGCTCTGTGGGAGTGATTTCCCATCCACATTGAATGTATAGATGGGGGAATTGGTTCATTTTTTCTTCCACCTCTTCTGCCATTCCCTAACACAATTGCTGGGGTAATTATTGCTGTGAGTGACACCTATGCTGGGGTTTACTGGTAAAACAATTGAGACCAATGCTAGAAGTTACTATTACTGAAACTTTTGAATAAGCTGCCTAACTCAATGCAATGTACATCATCCAAGGTTGTTGAGGGAAAGACCTTGTTATCTGTTTCATGGGATTTAAAATGAATTGATTTAGATCGACCATGAGTCTAGTAACAGAGATGTTGTCAGGAATGTTATTGCAATGAAATTACAGACATTTGGGGAACTATCTATGGAGCAACAACAGTATTCTTATTTAGTTTAATTATAAAGACTAATGATCAGGTAATGAAGTAAGTGTAGGGCATTGACCTTTTGTGCTTACTGAGTCAATTTGTATCTTTTGCAGTCTTTTTGCATTAGTGTATAATATTATTTCATTTTCAACAGATGTTCATTAGTAATTTTATTAAATAATAGTTATTCATCTAAACTAGTGATGTGTGTGTTGTTCCTTTTCCCTATTATGGGTTTTGTCTTAAAATGCACTGTTATCACCATTGGTCCTGAAAAGACACTTTGGGGTTGATTCACTAAACCTGTATAGTGTAAAATCTGGCGCAGCGCTGCATAGAAACCAATCAGCTTCCATGTATTTATTTTTTTGTCAAAGCTTAACTGAACAAGCTGAAGTTAGAAGCTGATTGGGTTCTATGCACAGCTGCGTCAGATTTTGCCATCCCCAGATTTAGTAAACCAACCCCTTTTTCTTCACTACCTGTCAGAGGTGTCAGTAGTGTGGACTGCTACAAACAGAACAAACTTGCATCTACTAACTCCAAGTGGCTTTAAAGCAGGGCAGGACAGGAAACTAATTATTTTGGATATTTTGGCAAGCCAGCCATGTCTTATATAGGCTGAACCAAATAAAAGTCCATAGATTCCCAAATCTAAAATGTATGGTTGGACGAGTCTCCTGACGATTGGCTGCAGTCACCATTCAGGATTTTTTTTTTTTGTCGCTGGCTCCTTCAATTTCTCAGTTGAAGTTTGTCATGGCTTAATTTTTAAACAATTCACAGGATTTAGCTGAAATTCAAACCATAGCTTGGCTGAGACATATTTTTTGATAGACCATATTTAAAAACCTAAACTGCTCTGCGTATTTAAGATTCTAATTCATCTTTTTAGTTTATAAAAAGCAAATCTGAAATCTACCAGGTTGCAGAAACTTATAACACCCAATCATGGCAGATTGCCTCTGGGGGAGGTCTGCCTACTTCCAACTCCTGCAGTCCGGCTCCTCTCTCGAGTACACGCACAAAATACACTTTGAAAAAAAAAATAAAAAAAAATAACACCCAATCAAATTGTTTCTGGCTTGTTGCTGTGAATTTCTTCTCCCTGTGCTGCTGCATTTGTTTGTTATAGATTTTGTTTACCACTATCACTTATCAAGATTATTGAAAATTGTCATATTATCCCCGAAAAAAGAAATATCTACATAGCATACACCTTGACTATTGTCACTTTTGCAATGTTCAGTGCTACACCCTATTTTTGATTCTGCCAAGAAAATGAAAGCCATGAAGTAAAGGTATATAATATCATTAATTTTTAGGGAAACTCTCACAGACAATAGAATCTCAGATATTGAAATGATTTCTTCACTGAAACCAATTGTCGCATGTACTCTTGTCATAAAATTCTTTGTTATTGTGTTCCTTCAAAGAACATTAACATATTTTTAATTAGCTATGGATTCTTAATAATCCACCTGAGTCTCTGCAAAGATATTAGGCATAATATATTTTTATCTGGAGATAAAAAAAAGAAATAATGGAACAATAGTAATCAGAGCAGCAAACAAATCTAGATCTTTGGCTTCGGGAGATGATTATACTCTTGAGACATCTGTTCCCTTCACTTTCCGTACTAGACAGAGCATGGCTGATCTATTTATTGAATGTGTACAATCACACTAAGGAGTATAAATTGTAACTGATGTTCTACGGAAGACTTGGAATAAAAGTTCCACAAATTAGTTTGTTAATTGCTTCACCCGTCACAAGCAGTCATGGGGCTTACTAACAGAGTGCCACTAATGTCTTGGTATAGTGACATACTTCTTATTTAAATTAATTGTTATATTTAATGTGTCATTCAAGGCCTTTCCCAGAAATTATAATAGTTAAATATCTAATAATAGAGACCTAAATGCCAAAAGGAATTACCCTATAGTAAGTGATCAGTCACTAAAATCCTGTTTAATTTTTCACCTGGCACAGGTTGGCTAGCAACACTCATGCAGAACAACTCTTTTTTACCTATTAAGAGGCAGAGATTGGCCTTGTACCACATAGACTTTTCAACAAGTGTGTGATAAATGTTTCCTGTACGAGAAGCAGTCGTTAATACTCCCATTGGTTGTCCTACATGTCCTTAGACCCTCACGATGGCCGGATTTAGTCCCTAGCTTGATAGCAAGGAGAGGCTTGTTATAGCCACATTTCTGCAATTTTCACAATACATCTTTACTTTACTGAAAGACCTGTTTAACTAATCCTATAACACAACAGTCCGTTTTTATCTAGTAAGCAATCTAGTGTATTACTAATCCTCACACTTCCATTTATTTAGGATTAGGGTTCTGATTATTCTCCTATCTACAATAAAATAAAACTTTTGGCTGGAGATCTGTACAGGAACGAAAAGTTATTGCATTACAAGACTTTTTTTGCAGATTTGTTTTGTCTTGTTTGCAGATTTTCTAAATTTCTTTCAAGGTCATTTAAAAAACAAAAAAAAGTTTCTTAACATTTTTCCTTATGATTTAAAGGGGTTATAAAGTTATTTTTAAAATAACAAACATACCATACTTACCTCCACTGTGCAGTTTGTTTTGCACAGAGTGGCCCCGATCCTTGTCTTCTGGGTCCCTCGGCGGCTGTCTCTGGTCCTCCCCACAAGAGCTAACCCCCTTCTGGGAAGCACTCTCCCGAGGGGGTTAGCTTGCGGGCGTACTCCCGTATGATACAGTGGTGGCCATAGCCGCCAAGTGCATCACTCGGCCCTGCCCACGGCATGCCGCATCATTGATTTGATTGACGGCAGCGGGAGCCAATGGCTGACTGCTATCAATCTCCAATTAAGAGCCGCCTCAAGGGGCAAAGCATCGCGGTATCGCGCCCACTGAGTTTTGTGGCTCAGGTAAGTGAATTGTGGGGGCTGGGGGGCCCGAGAGTGCAAGGTGTTTTGTTCACCTTAATGCATAGGATTTATTAAGGTGAAAAAACACCAAGCTTTACAACACCTTTAAAGTAGAACTAAAGGCAAAACTTTGTTTTTCATTTTGGATAGAGCAAAGGAAGGGTATAACCCCTGTCAAATTTCCCTTTGCTTCCTGTCCCATAACCAAACAGGAAGTGAGAGGAAATCCCTTCAAATTGAGGGAATTCTTTGGGGACCCACAGATCACCAGAACTAGTGTCCCTATTACAAAATGCCCCCTCTATTACTTTTCTGGAGACAACCCAAAGTGTTGGGATTTTCTTTTGCTTTCACTTTTAATGATAATTGTAAACAGGACAAATAGAGAGGGTCACTCTTCTTAACGGAAGAACAGACAGCAATAATCCTAATCCTTCCCCACTCTATCCAAAACAAAACAAAAAGTTTTGCCTTTAGTTATACTTTAAGGAAAATCATTTCTAAAAAGCAAAAGTATGCCTATTCTTTCTGTCACACTCTAATGCTCTAACACATTGCTTATTCCTTTTAGCTTGTATGAAAGGCTGAAAATTTGTCTTTGTGATACTTTTCTCTTTTTTTTGACCATTGAGAGTTCCCTTATATTAGAAATTATTTCTACTTCCTCTGTCCTGGTCATTCAATTTTCTAGCAAAGCAAAACTTTGCTCCCTGCCATTAGCATTTTGTAGTTGTCTGAATCTTAACCTCCAGGTATTGTCGCAAGTGTTTTTCTATACCATATTATACTTAAATTTTTTTTTATTATTTCTCAGAATTGAAATAGCACCGACAGTTTGAACAGTGCTTTACAAAGTAAATACCGGTGATTTTTTTCCAGGCAACAAAATTGGATATAACCTGAGACTAAGTGTTGGCTCACACTGGAGTGACTTGTCAGGTAACTAAGTCTCCTGACATGTCACACTCCATTTAGAGAATTGGAACCGTTCTAATCAGAGCGACTCAAGTTCTATTAAAGAAATCCTTTGCAAGCTGCGCTGAAGTCGCACTGTGCGGGGCGGCTTCAGACTCGGGCAACTTTGAAGCCGTCCCAGTGTGAACTGTGCATTAAATGATTGTGATTTTTGTCAGAGGAAAAGGGAATTACATATGTAGATTTTTCCATTTCAGATCTTGGAGTGGTGGCTACTGTACAGAAAATGTATTCTTCGCACTCTACAGAGTGAATGGACAGCCAACTTCCCCCATCTAGAATGTGGCAACTGCTCAATCAGAATCTAAATTATACCCACAAATTAAGTGAACAGACACAAAACGAGGAAAAGAAAAGCTCCGTAACCAGTGTAGGAAAATCTTTCTGTTCTGTATCCATTTCAGAAGTGTTTATCTTTTTAGTACAGCAAGCCATGTTCCACTGATGAAATATAGAGAGAACACTCAAATGTGTATTGTGATACTGTAGGGAACAATAAAGGAGTCCAAAATGTGTTGTGCCTTAGTAAGGATCTTACCTTGTATGGAAATATTGTAAATTGTTTTAAATGATTACATTTCTCGGAAAATACTGCGCAGGTATATTGGTGAATATTTAATCAAAATTATTATAATAAAATTATGCTGCTGCAGCTACAATGTTAGATATAAACAAAGATAGCAATAGAAAAGAAAAAAAGCTGCGCTGCATGAAAACAAAATGTCAAACACAAATCAATATGATTGATCAAAGTACTGTGAACTTATCACCTGTGCACAGTGGTATTATTAATAAAGTGAATTAAATAAATAAATATATAAATAAAGTGCAAAGGTTGGACAAAAGTCCATATGAGTTAGTAAGTCCAATAAGATTCAAAGATGAAATATAAAGATCTCCAAATGGGTGTTGAGCAGGTCCAAGAGGAAACGTGCAGCCAGTAGGCAGATAGGATAGCCACCACCACTTATGTCCTATCTGCTTACCACAATGAATGGACCTCTTTAAGAGATCAACAGCACATATATATGGTAACTCTGCCCAAGGGATCCCGGAATCTTCACCACTGTATGAGCCTGTGACCTTTAATGTTGTTATAACGTGTCTCTTCCGTGACCATGACCCAGAAAAAAAAGATACTAACATAGCGTAATAACGTCTATAAAATGTATTAGATTAAAACTGGATACACTCACATTTGTGTAGAATAAAGTGTGCGTTGTAATTAATTACTGTAGCTGGCCGGCTAAACTATTCGCTCGTCCTTCCGGATAGACAGCGTGGTGACGTCAGCACGCCGCTCCTCCCCAGTGAGAGTAACTATTATAACTATTATGTCTCTATACCCTGTAAACAGTAATTTTAACAAAAAAAAATGTTTTCCTTTACAATTCCTTTAAGTCATGATGCTCTTTATAGAAACCAATCTGCTTTTAAGATTTATTGTCAAAGCCTAATTGAACAAGCTGAAGTTAGAAGCTAAATGGCTACCATGCATAACTGCACCAGACTCTGAGTGCCCCATCTTTAGTAAATGTACCCCTATGTCCACATTTTGAATATCTGTATACATCTGTGCCCAGCCCCCCCTCTACCACTACCTCTTAGATTCAGCATGGAGGCAGAGCTGTACTGTGATGTATGTAAAAGATTGCATAGAGTATGGGTAGGCAACCTGGGGCCCTCCAGCTGTTGTGGAACTACATTTCCCATGAGGCATTACAAGGCTGGCAGTTACAGTTACTCCCAGAGGCATGATGGGACTTGTAATTCTGCAACAGCTACAGGTCCTCAGGTTGCCTACCCCTGGCATAGAGCTAATAATAGCTCAAAGTATTTGCTGTAGTAATCTACTACTATTAGGTAATTTTGTGATTGTAGCAAAGCTACCGTACGCTGAAATGCATTGGTACTGTAGCTCACTTACTGGTTTCACTTACTTCCTGAATTGGCCTGTCAATCCGATTACTGTAATACTACCGCTGACTGATTACATATCAATTAAGCAGTCAGACAGAAGGTGCGTTCAGAAAATTTTACATTTTTATTACTGTGTTTTTGCAATATCGTAACTCCACAACAGTCCAAGAGGCTACATGTTTTAAGATCTACATGACTACCCATAATAAAAGATGGAAATTCGATTTTTAGATATAATAACAACAATGATACACAAATCAGGCATACAATGAGAGGTTGCATGCAATGTTACATTTAATCTCAGGGTGAATATGTTGTGGTATGCATGGTGAAGGTTATTCTGTAATATTATATAAAGGGAACGTCAAGTGTTTTTTCCGCGTATTCTCTTTTTTTATTCTTTCAGTTTTGTAGCCAGATAAATGTGACATATTGCATATGAATGCACAGTAAGTGCGTTTGTACTTTAGTACTTTTTTTATTGAATATTGTACATTGTCTTTACAATTTTCATATACAGTTTACTACTGGATAATATATGTTGTGTATTCTCCAAAGAGAGAACATAGAAAATATTATATATGCATACAGTTATTCTTGGTGCTCACAAAAAAATTACTCTATGTATTATGGATCTATATTATTACATTTATATTAGAGTATCATTAGTTCTTGTAAACATAGTACTAACCAGCTCTTATGTATGATTGAATTGAAAGCATACCATAAAGCTTTGTTTTACATTTTTAGTCACGGCTGCTGAATTATTTTACAAGGTCATTATGACCCGTGGTACAATTTGTTTGTGTCAGGCAATGAGAAGCAATGCAGAGCAAAGAGGTTATAGAGACATACAGTACGTAGATCACAGCAGGGTGAATCAAATGTAGGATAATGTGATGGAATATAAAGTGGTTGATGTTTTAAACTGAGCTGTATGACATGCATATGAATGCTGTGGCATGCTGGGTAATGAGGCTATATCGGAAAAGTCATCTCGTATTCACATAAATATATACATTAATATATTAGTCACCATTTGAACTATCTACATTGAATAATAAAGTCACAAGCTTTTTGAGCTTTAATCAATAGAATTTAAAGGGGTGGTTCACCCAAAAACCTTGGCCCAGATTCAGGTACATCTGCGCATTATTGGACCGGCGTAGCGCACTGCCTTTACGTTAGACTTGCGCAATTTTGCCGCGTAATCACCCTATTCTCGTAGCTTTTGCGCATGAAATTGCGCATGCGTAACTTTTTTTCAGAGGCGTAAGGAGGAGTAATACAAATTGGGAAGGACATGGGCGTGTTACATTGAAATGAGCCGTGACCCCATGCAAATGAAGGGCCGGCCGGCTCGCGCATGCGCGCTTGAAGCATACCATGTCAGCTCCGCTGTGCGCATGCTCACAACTCGGGAGCGGCGCAATCAGTGAAAATGGACTAGGGCAACGTTGTGAACTACGCAAACAGCATAAATAGACACACACAGCATAAATAGACACACACAAACGCACTTGCTTTGCAAAAGAACATCCCTTTGTCCCTTCCCATTTAACCAAGTGCTTTTGTCCTGTTGTTCGTTGCGGTGTGTTTTGTAGTTGTCAGATTAGTGTTCTGTGTGATCAAGTGTTTGTTAGTAGATTTTTGAAAGTGGTTTTTGATAAGTGTTTGAGAGACTGTTTGTTTGATTGATATATTTGTGTTTGTTTCTTTTCCTGCTGTATTTTTGTTTTGTTTTTTTGTGACTGTTTATTGCTGAGTAGTTTTCTCTGTGTGTGTGTTTTTGCTTGATTGGTTGTGCTTGTTTGTGTGCGTGAATTTTGTTGACTGGGACTGATTTTTTTTGGAAGGATGACTGAGAGAAAGAGAAAGCTGAATTTTACAGTTGTGGAAAAACAAATTCTTGCCCGGGCCATTAGCGAGTATGGGCGTTACCTCCACGGCCCAGAGAGTGCCAACACCACCCCGGCCAGGAGGAGGGAGATTTTGGATAGGATCACTGAGCAGGTCAATTCAGCGGGGCAGGGGGAGACACGGACCCGGTCTGGGATTGACAAAAAAATCAATGACCTCCGGCGTCTGGTCAAACAGAAGATGGCCAGAATGCATGCCCATGCCAGGGGCACAGGAGGGGGCCCACCATGCCATATT
Source organism: Rana kukunoris (assembly GCA_029574335.1). Classification (NCBI taxonomy): domain Eukaryota; kingdom Metazoa; phylum Chordata; class Amphibia; order Anura; family Ranidae; genus Rana; species Rana kukunoris. The sequence goes on from CM056052.1 coordinate 231,631,261, forward strand.
AGGCTGACAGCGGAGGAGCGTGCGGTGGCCCTGACCTTTCATCGGCATGAAGTTGAGGGCCTGCCCGGCTTTGATTCAAGTCCGGAGCCCGTGGTGCCAGGTAAGTTTTTTGTTTTTAATATCAGGTGTGTAGCATGTGTGGGGGAGGGGGTGAAAGGGAATATGTGGCAAGTGTGTGGATCCTCCAACCTGTGAATGTTTTGTGTCATCCACAGATGTGCAGGAGGGTGCAGGGCCATCTGGCCTGACCGCACCAACCCCAGGACAGCAGCCTAATGAGGCCCCCCCAACAAGGCCGGAGTCCGCGGAGGAGGTTCAAGAGGAGCAGGAGAATCATGAGGAGGAGGAGAATCATGAGAAGGAGGAGTCCATGTCAGGCACTGGACGTTTGGCTTTTGAGGACTCTTCCCCTCTGGCTGGCAGCAGGCAGGCCTCCCTAAGGGGGAGCCCCCCCCTCCTCACCCAACATGGCTCCCCTCACAAGGGCCTCCCCTTCTCCCCGGCCACAAGCATCAGCTGGAGGCAGGATGTCATCCCAGACCACCAGGGGGGTGGCCGATCTCCTGCCCGCCACTCTGAGAAGGGACCAGTTCCTCCAGACCCGCCATCTGGGACAGGTCAGCCAGACATTGGTGCGGATGGAGGAGAGCCTGTCCTCCATCAAGGATACGCTGGGGAACCTGGACTCCCACTCCCGGGCTTTCACAACCTGCCTAAACGAACTGCAGACGACATCAGCAGGCGTTGGGCAGGATGTGAGGGCCCTTACCCTGGCTATCCAGGCCAACACGGCAACACTTGGTGCTGCCCTGGACAGAATAGCCGTGGCCTTGGAGGGCAAGCCGCCAGGTGGGCAGAGATCAGGGGCTGCTCCTCCTTCCCCGGTTTTACCCCTTCCCCATGAGTCTCCCCTGAGAAGCCGGGGCCGTGGCCGGGGGCGCCCCAGGCGTGGCTCACGCAAAGGGCATTAATTTGTTTTTCCCCTTTTTTTTTTTTTTTTTCCTGGAAATTTTTTGCTTTTGCAGGTCATTTTTTTTTTGGGGTTGTGAATGCTGTGTGAATGTGGGGGTGACTTTAGGAGGCCAAAGGTGCGCTCCACCGCTGCTCGTGTTTGGGCATGTGCTTGATTGTATCTTTTCCTCTCCTGGGGTTTGGGGGTTCCGGATAGGAGTCATGAGATGGGGTCCCAGTGGATATGCAGAGTCACCTGTAAGGGAAAAGACAGGAGGATGTTAGTCATGCATGTGCCCCTTGTGATGTGCATCATGGGAGGGGATAGTCATGCCTGCCACCCATGTCACTCACCAACCAGCCAGCTGTCCCCATACACGTTCTGATCGAATTCCAATCGGATGTGGCATTGATTGTATATGTAGCTGTCATGGCTGGACCCTGGGTGTTTGGCACGGACGTGCCATATGAGGCCTTGGGCATGGACTATCACCTGTACATTGATGGAATGCCAATGCTTCCGATTGCGGTACATGTGCTCTGTCTCCTGGGGGGGCTGGAGTGCCACATGTGTGCAATCAATGGCCCCCACAGTGCGTGGGAATCTGGCAATTCTGTAGAAATCTGTCATTGCCTTCAGCCACAGGTCCTCAGTGGTGGGTTTGATGATTTGGTTGGCCATGCGTCTGAGAATTGCAGGGACAACCTGGTGCACACATCTGCTCATGGAGGATTGTGACATCCCAGCCACCACTCCACTTGTACGCTGAAAAGAGCCACTGGCAAGGAAATGGAGTGTTGCCAGTACCTTGACCAGTGGCTGCACTGCATGTGAGCGGTGTGTTGGGCTGGTGATGTCCTCCTGCAGGGTTGTGGTTAATTCCAGGATGACATGAGGGGTGAATCTGAAGATGCGATACACCTCAGAATCACTCATGCCAAACAGGTCTATGCGGGTGCGGTATATCCTCTCCCGTGCCATCCTCCGTGCCATCCTCCGTGCCCTCATCCTTCTTTGTTCATCTAAAGTCAGTAGTATAGCTATGCGCGACGATGCCCCTGGCATGTTGGCATACAGATTGTTGTGCAACACGTGTGACTGCTGAGCTCCTCACTAACAGTGTTGCTTTATCTAACAAGTAGACTTTTTTTCTCTTTTTTTTAACTTTCAACAAAGGTTTTATTGAGACAAAAAAGACATTGGCGTGCATACATAGAATACAGTAGCAGGATAAAAAATTAAGAAGAAAGGAGCACAATGCGCATATTGTTCAGGTAACAACTACACAGCTGCATATCCACCAACATTTTCAAAATACATGGGGAGATGTGCATGAGAAGGACACCTACTAGCCCTAGAGCTCATCGCTATCTAGTGATGTAGTTGAAAAAGCGCTATGACCCATCTCCCCGAGCCCGCCTACCCATCGGGCCGTCCCCTCCCGATCATGTGCATGTATCAGGGTCATTAAGCCAACGATCCCAGATTTTATTATATTTCTCCGGACATTCCCTGTTAATGTAAAGGTGCTTTTTGTATGGTAGAGTCCCATTCACACCCGCTCTCCACTCCGACCATTTAGGAGGCGAGGGCCTCATCCAGTGCCGAGCTATGACCTTTCTTGCTATAAACAGCGTCTCCTGCAGAAAGGTTTTGGTATGCCTATCCAGAACTACAGGGTATACCCCCAGGAGACATTGCTTTGGGTCCATGGATATGGGTGAGCCCATATTGTCATGGAGAAAGGTAACTACCTGAGCCCAGTATCCCTGGATCTTGGGGCACGACCACAACAGATGAAAGAAAGTGCCTATTTCAACCCCACACATTGAGCAGGACGGAGATTGTTCCCTTTTATATCTGGCCACCCTGACCGGGGTGAGGTATGCCCTGTGTACTATAAAGATCTGGGTGAGCCTATCAGACAATCTGGGTGATACCTCCCGGCAGGACTCTAGAGCTTCTTCCCACTCCTCGTTGTCCATCTCCCCTACCTCCCTCTCCCAGCGTGGTTTGAGAGCGAAAGCCACCCTGCCATGCATAGGGGCTGACAACATACTGTAATTTGCTGATATTAGACCTTTAGGATCCTGGCTCCTAGCGATAGACATGATGTGGTTTGGGGTAAGCTGAGGGATGGGTTGCGGGAACTTTGTCCCCATAGCATGGCGTACTTGAAGGAATCTAAAGAACATGTGGTTGGGGAGTCCGTATTCCTCGCGTAGTCTGTCAAATGTTTTGAGGGTGCCGTTCAGGAAAAGTTGGTATAGGTAGAGAATTCCCCGTGAGCTCCAGAGTCCAGAGTCCTGAATCTCACCGAGTTCCCTCAGGCGTTTGTTATGCCATAGTGGCGTGAAATCATTATGCAGTGGTATCCCAATTTTATTGGCCGCTAAGTCCCATATGCGCCTATAGTGTTGCAGTAAGGGTTTAACCTCTCCAACTGAATCTATGCTGCCGGTCCCGGCAGCTATAGCATAGAGTGGGTCCCCGGTTCGCCGCGCCCATTCGGGGCAGATCAAAATTCTAAAACGGTCACTATCAGTCTTGTCTAGGTGAAAAAGTTGCGAAAGTTGGGCTGCGATATAATAGTTATTAAAGTCGGGTAGGGCTGTCCCCCCCATATCAGTCGGATTCTTGAGTGACTGCCAGGGTAGCTTATGTCTATCATTTCCCCACACAAAGGGCCTAAGGAGGGCTTCCAAGGTCTTAAAATGTCTCAGCGGGAGATACGATGGGGAGTGCCAGAGTGCATAAAGTATTTTAGGTAAGAGGACCATTTTTATAAGGTTTATACGGCCCCACACTCCCAAGGGTAGGCGGGCCCACATTTTCAGTTTAAGTCTAACCATGGAAAAAAGGGGTTCAACATTAAGGGAGGTGTAGTCTGCCGTGTTTCGGGTTATGTTTATCCCCAGGTATTTAATTTTCTCGACTCTCTGGAGTGGTAGATTAGCCTGGGATTCGGATGGGGGAAAGCTGTCAAGTGGCAGAATCTGTGACTTATCCCAATTAATTTTCAGCCCAGAAAATATTCCGAACTGTTCTATTGTCTCTAAGGCTTTATGCAGCGAGGGGCCAGAGTCCGCTAGATACAGCAGCGTATCATCCGCGTAGAGACTGATTTTTTCTGTAAGTGTGCCCACACACAGTCCTCTTATCTCCGGGTCTGCCCGGATAGCCATAGCCAAGGGTTCCGCCGCCAGTGCATACAACAGCGGGGAGAGCGGACACCCCTGTCTTGTGCCTCTGCTGAGGTCAAAGGGGTCCGAGGACCATCCATTGGCCACCACCCTAGCAGATGGAGCCTGATACAGTAATTGTGTCCACTTAATGAAATTTGGTCCGAATCCATAGCTCTCAAGGCATCTCCATAGATAGCCCCATTCCACGGAGTCGAACGCCTTGGCGGTGTCGAGTGCCACCACCACTCGTGTTCCCAGGTCGTCGTGCTCGGCTTGTAAATTAATAAACAGTCTGCGCAGATTAAAGGAAGTGTTACGGCCGGGCATAAAGCCCGCCTGATCGGGATGAATGAGGGAAAGTACAACTTGGTTAAGGCGCATGGAGAGGACCTTAGCCAGTATTTTAATGTCCACTTGCAGGAGTGATATGGGGCGATATGACTCCGGGAGACCAGGGTCTTTCCCGGGTTTAGGTATTAGGACAATGGTGGCTTCCTGCATAGATGGGGGCAACACACGGGTCTCAAAAAGCTCCTTAAACAGCGCCAACAGTTTAGGTGCGAGTATCTCACTATAGTGGGAATAGAATTCTACCGGCAACCCGTCTGAACCTGGTGATTTGGAACGAGCAAAGCTCGCGATTGCAAGGTTTATCTCGTCCATGGTGAGAGGGGACTCTAGGAGGGTAATCTGTTCCACTGTGAGGTGTGGGAAATCGAGCCCCTCCAGGAATTGAGCCATGGGTGCACTGTCTGACGGAGCTGTTGACCTGTAAAGGTTAGTAAAGAAGGTTCTGAACCTGGAGCACACTAGGGGGGGATCCGACACCCCCACACCCCCCTGATCCCGCAGAGTATTAACAACAGGTGGCCTATCTTCACAGTGCACCAGGTAAGCCAGTAGTTTCCCAGCTTTCTCGCCGTGTTCAAAAAGTTTCTGCCTAGTAAAAAACATCTTTTGTCTAGCTTTGGTATATTGTAGCTGGTCCACTACCCTGGTCTGGAGTTTCAGGTGATTTGCGTTTAAGTCGGTCGGATCGTCCGCATAGGCACGTTCGGCCGCAGAGAGCTCCGCGACCGCAAGGTCGAAAGCCCCGGAGGAGTCCGCCTTAATCCTGTTTATGCGGGAGATCAGGAGAGACCGGGCATGAAGTTTGAACGATTCCCAAACAATCGATGGGCTGGCCGAGTGGTCATTATTAGCAAAGAACATCCTCCACTCTTCTGAGAGGTCATCCTCCTCCGGGAGTAGGGATAGCCAGAAGGGATTCAAACGCCACGTCCGGGGAGATTTGTCTAGGGGAACGCTTAAGGTGACATAATAAGGGCTGTGATCTGAGAGCAGTCTGGGACCGAAGGCCGCGTCTATAAGGCGCGACATAAGCCCCCCAGAAAGTAGGATATAGTCAATCCTGGATAGGGTTTTGTGGGTGGACGAAAAACAGGAGTATGCCCGGGTATTAGGGTACCTATGCCTCCAGGAGTCTGTCAGGTGGAAAGTGGTGGTCAGTTTAGAGAATTTAGTCATTGCCACAGTTCCTATCGAAGGCTGGGAGGGAGACATCCTATCTAATGCATCATTCATTGTGGCATTGAAGTCCCCCAACCATATCACCTGTACAGAAGGGTGCTGTGCCATAAAAGCAAAACCCTCGTTTAAGACGGATACACTAAAGGGAGGAGGGACATAAAAGGCCAAAATGAGGAGTGGCTCACCCAATATCTTAGCTGACAAGAAAACATAGCGACCCTGTGGATCAGTGCGCACCTCCCCCAGCGTAAAGTGAACAGATTTAGCGACGAGGACTGACACGCCTCTGGAGTGCGACGTGTGGGTGGAGTGGTATGCCCATCCCACCCAAGGGCGACGGAGCGCCAACTGTAACCGCCCCTCCACATGCGTCTCCACAAGGACCATTATATCAGCTCTTTGCTGCTTCAAGAATGTTAGGACAGCTGTGCGCTTAACTTTGTCGCGGAGCCCCCGCACATTCCACGTCAATAATTTTAGGGACGCCATACATTGACAAGGGGGAAAGAACAATGTCCCGGCCTAGACTGAGGGATCCCACAGGCCCCCATAGTTTTAAACCCTCCCGGAGAGGCCCACGAATGGACCTGCGGCATATGCCATAAGGGCTCCCTGTACAATACATTGCTAGCCTGAATATGAATAAAACCTTTGTAACATACCTGTGAACTTAGAAACAATAAAGAAAAAAAACAATAACCCCCCTCCACCCCCCTCCCCGCCCTGCACCTCTCAAAACTGGTGCGGGCATGTACCCAAAACAGAACCAAATTAACCATCCCAGAGTACAGTGTAGCATACAGAACGGACAGGCATAGTTTATGCAGAATCTGGGATGGTCGTGGGGAACATCTTCGCTGCACTGTGCATGGTAGGGTAGGACAGCTGGGTTCCCAGCGCTCCCGTTGCCGGCATAATTCGGGAGGTGCGTGAGCCCTCCAACAGGCTCCAGAAGTATGATAGTATGTATCCGGTAGAAAGTCATGCTTCACTGACGTTCGAAAAGGTATGATAAAGGGGGTGAAAGTTTTGCTGGAAGTACAGAGCAATCAAGGGAGGCTCATCTAAAGCAGGGGCAAACAAAGGGAAGTCTCACGCAGGGGATAGGGAGGTCTTGTATCCAACAGAGACCTTAGGTACAGATAGTGTCAGTACACGAATCCTCTACAGATATCAGTCTGGCCCTGTCCAGGGCAGTGGTACAAAAAAGGTATACTCACAGTTCTGTCAGTCTCTCGCCCCTGGGGGTGCACGACGTTCCAGCCAGGAGATCGCGTCTTCAGGGAGCTCAAAAAAGGATGCCCTGCCGTCATGCTCCACCCGGAGACGCGCAGGGAACAGCATGGCATATTTGTAGTTTAGCACCCGAAGCCTGCGCTTGACATCCATAAATCCTCGGCGGCGGCGCTGGACCTCCGCCGAAAAGTCTGGGAACACCGCGACCGTGACATTCTCGTAGGGGATGTTACCTCGCACCCTCGCCAATCTCAAGGCAGCATCCCGGTCTTTAAAGTTAAGCATCTTGGCGATGAATGTACGAGGAGGACCTCCCTGAGGCGGCGGTTTAGCTGGCATGCGATGAGCCCGCTCAACCGTGAGCATAGGGGAGAAGGCGTCTCTGCCATATGTCTTGACCAGCAGCTGTTCTAGGAACGTGGCCGGATCTCTCCCTTCAGCCCCCTCTGGCAGGCCAATGAGATGGATGTTACATCTCCTCAGCCTGTTCTCCATCTCGTCCTGCTTGGAGAACAGCTGCTGGATTTGCTGCTGCATGTGGTCTGCCCCTGACTGCAATGGCGGCAGCGCATCCTCCACGTCCCTCAGGCGGGTCTCTGCTGTCTTCACCCGATCCCGTAGGTTGTTCATGTCTTGCCTGAGGAGGGAGATATCCACCTTGACCTCCTCAATTTGTGTCACGAGAGTAGTGCGGCAGAGGTTGATAGCCTCAAGGAGCTTTGCAGTGTCTCCCGCTGGCCTCGCTTCTCCCGCCTGGGCCGCGGCGCCATCTTCCCCCTGATCCACCGGGTCATGTCGATATTGGGCCAGCTTAGCCTGGGCCGATTTGTTCGCTTTCGGCGGCGACATGGTGGGTAAAGTCCGGGGATTCCAGTCACCCTAGTTTGGAAGGTGGTAGTCGTGTGTGAAGAGCAGGATGTTAAAGATTGCAGGATCAACGGCCGGAGCTCCGGGAGATGCGTCCTACTCCATGCTCTGTCAGGCCACGCCCCCTTTTTTTCTCTTTTTAGACCAGCTTTTATATGCTCTAATTTTAGACAGGACATTTTGCTGTTGCGCACACTGCGTCGCCTGCGCTGCCCCAACGTTGTTTTGTGGATCCCCGTAAGTCCCTCATTAGCATATTTGACTAGCAAATCAATGGTGTGTCTAGCGCACTTTTGCGCGGACGGATGCGCCAGTCTAACGAAATTACGCGGGACAAACAAAAGTAGATTTTTGGCGTATCTCGTTCTGGGGATGCCGCGCATCGAAACGCACGCGCACATTTCGACTTACGCACGCGCATCTCCTGTTGCGCAGGCGTAATCGCTCTGTGAATCTGGGCCCTTTTTTTAACATTAGATTAAGGCTTGTTTTGTCAAGGGGAATCGGGTGTTTTTTTTTTACAATCGAAGCCGTACTTACCGTTTTAGAGATGCATCTTCTCCGTCGCTTCCAGGTATGGTCTTCGGGACGGGGCGTTCCTATTTGATTGACAGGCTTCCGACAGGCTTCCGACGCATCACGATTTTCCGAAAGTAGCCGAACGACGGTGCGCAGGCGCCGTAAAGAGCCGCACCGGCGTTCAGCTTCTTTCGGCTACTCGTGACGCAATGAATGCGACCGTCGGAAGCCTGTCGGAAGCCTGTCAATCAAATAGGAACGCCCAGACCAGAAAATCATACCCGGAAGCGACGAAGAAGATGCATCTCTAAAACGGCTTCGATTGTAAAAAACACACCCGATTCCCCTTGACATAACGAGCCTCAATCTAATGTTAAAAAAAGGTTTTTGGGTGAACCACCCCTTTAAAGACCAAATGACAAAACCTGCTTTTGCATGTATTTTTACACTACTGCCTATTTTTCCCAGTGTGGTTAACTGAAGCATTTTTATGGGTGGTGTGTTAGTTTTTGGTTTTACAATATACAGTATCTCACAAAAGTGAGTACACCCCCTCACATTTTTTTAAATATTTTATTATATATTGAAATGACACTTTGCTACAGAATAAAGTAGTGAGTGTACAGCTTGTATAACAGTGTAAATTTGCTGTTCCCTCAAAGTAACTCAACGCACAACCATTAATGTCTAAACCGCTGGCAACAAAAGTGAGTACACCCCTAAGTGAAAATGTCCAATGTAAGCCCAATGTGTCAATATTTTGTGTGGCCACAATTATTCTCTAGCACTGCCTTAAACCTCTTGGGCATGGAGTTCACCAGAGCTTCACAGGTTGCCACTGGAGTCCTCTTCCACTCCTCCATAACGAAATCATGAAGCTGGTGGATGTTAGAGACCTTGCGCTCCTCCACCTTCCATTTAAAGGATGCCCCACAAATGCTCAATAGGGTTTAGGTCTGGAGATAGACTGGCCAAGCATATCACCTTTACCCTCAGCTTATTTAGCAAGGCAGTGGTCATCTTGGAGGTGTGTTTGGGGTCGTTATCATATTGGAATATTGCCCTGCGGCCCAGTCTCCGAAGGGAGGGGATCATGCTCGGCTTCAACATGTTGGCTTTCATGGTTCTCTCAATGAACTGTAGCTCCCCAGTGCCACCAGGACTCATGCAGCCCCAGACCATGACACTCCAACCACCATGCATGACTGTAGGCAAGACACACTTGTCTTTGTACTCCACACACTTGACACCATCTGCCTTAAAGACGGCCCTGCAGCCGCTCCTGACCACTCCACGGCCCAGTGCTCCAGTGGGCGTGGTGAGGCAGAGCAAACAGAGAGCTGTTGACAATCAGTCAGCAGCTCTCTGCTCAGGGAGCTGTGAGAGCCAAATGATCAGCGGTGTTTGATCGTTTTGTTCCCAGTGTTAGAGCCGACGGGGGGACAAATGCAGCATCAGGCCGATGCTGCATCCAGCTAGGTAGGTATGATTATAAAGAAAAAATGAATTCCCATACTTCTCTTTTAATCTACAAAAAAAAAAAATCAATAAAAAAACAAAACACGTATACATTTTAGAGCCTAGGGTATTTTATTATTGCTTCTTGTGTGCTATTTCTCAGTAGCAGTATGTCTGAAAATTAATGCCGCGTACACACGATCATTTTTCGGCATGAAAAAAACAAAGGGCCAGATTCAGATACAATTACATTGGCGCAGAGTAATAGAGATACTCTACGCTGCCGTATTTTACCAGGCTGGACCACGAATCCTGGTAGATTTTGTCCCTTACGGTATGGCGGCGTAGTGTATTTCTCTCCGCGTAATCGAAATACGCGATTAGGGGGCGTGAAGCATTTAAATTAGGCGCGTCCCCGTGGCGATCGAACTGCGCATGCTCCGTTCAGAAATTTTCCTCCGTGCACTGCGCGAAATAACGTCGATACGTCATTCGTTGTTTGAGTAGCGTCGTTTACGGACATTCCTATTCCCGGACGTTTTACGTCAAAAATAAAAAAAGACGTCGGAAAACGTTGATATTCGACGCGGGAACGACGGCCATACTTAACATGGGCTGTCTAATATTAGACCAGCAAAAAGCTGGTATAGTTTTACGCAGCAAAAAGATGACTAAAGATGCCGTAAGAGATTGCGATAGACGTTCGTAATTTCGTGGATAGTCGGCAAAAGCTCATTTGCATACCCCGACGCGGAAAACGACGGGAACTCCACCCAGCGGCCGCAATTTTATTGCAGCGTAGATCCGAAGGCGTACAAACACGTAAACAGTCGGATTGAAGCCCGCAGCCATAATTTCATGGTTTGAGGTTTCAGACTAGTGAAAAAACGTGTGTAATTCGAAAGTACTCCAGTCTAACGCGAGATAGACAGGAGTAATCGCTCTGTGAATCTGGCCCAAAGTTTTAAAAAAATGTAATTTAAAATGATCGTGTGTGGGCTTCACATCTTTTATCGGGTTCTGAAAAACGAAAAAAAAAATTCCGAACATGCATTTTTTAACGACGTTTTAAACAATGCCGTTTTTCGTGTTGTAAAAAATTATCGTGTGTGGGCTAAAACGAGGTTAAAAACCCGCGCATGCTCAGAAGCAAGGTATGAGACAGGAGCGCTCGTTCTGGCAAAGCTACCATTCGTAATGGAGTAACATTCATCACGCTGTAACAGACAGAAAAGCGCGAATCGTCTTTTACTAACAGGAAATCAGCTAAAGCATCCCCAAGGGTCATCCACATGGAACTTCCCCTTTATAGTGCAGTCGTACGTGTTGTACGTCACCGCGCTTTGCTAGAGCATTTTTTTTAACCACTTCAGCCCCGGAAGGATTTACCCCCTTCCTGACCAGAGCACTTTTTGTGATTCGGCACTGCGTCGCTTTAACTGACAATTGCGCGGTCGTGCGATGTGGCTCCCAAACAAAATTGGCGTCCTTTTTTTCCCACAAATAGAGCTTTCTTTTGGTGGTATTTGATCATCTCTGCGGTTTTTATTTTTTGCGCTATAAACAAAAATAGAGCCACTATTTTGAAAAAATGCAATATTTTTTACATTTTGCTATAATAAATATCCCCAAAAAATATCTAAAAATTTTTTTTTTTCCTCAGTTTAGGCCGATACGTATTCTTCTACATATTTTTCGTTAAAAAAAAATCGCAATTAGCGTTTATTGATTGGTTTGCGCAAAATTTATAGCGTTTACAAAAAAGGGGGTAGTTTTATGGCATTTTTATTAATATTTTTTTTTTACTAGTAATGGCGGCGATCAGCGTTTTTTTTTCGGTACTGCGATATTATGGCGGACACATCGGACAATGCATTGGATTACTATAAAAATGCCATTGGCAGTGAAGGGGTTAACACTAGGGGGGCAGGGAAGGGGTTAAGTGTGTTCCTGGTGTGTTCTAACTGTATGGGGGGGGGGGTGGCCTCACTAGGGGGAATCACTGATCTTCTGTCCATACATTGTATGAACAGGAGATCAGCTTTTCCCCGCTGACAGGACCGAGAGCTATGTGTTTACACACATAGCTCCCGGTCCCCGCTCTGTAACGAACGAGCGCGCGTTTTAAATGCTACTAAAATCTTGGGAAGAAAAGTATTTCCTTTTTAAAATATATTTGCATTTGCTAACTTCTTTCAGAAATGAAAAGAGGATATTTGGGTGGAGGCTAGTAAACTTGATCATGCAGAAGATGCACATGCATTGAGAGGGAAACAATACAGTACATACTCTATGGTGCCTAGCATGTGGCCCACTGGCTTCCCCTGTCCAGCTTGCCACTTTTGCCTGCTTTGTAGCATGCCAGGGGTATTCCAGGTGCTGGGAATGTGCTCTGTGTTACCACTCTCTCTGGCAAATGATCTCTGCCTGACAGTAGAAAAGTAATCCCAGTCCAATGTCATCATGGGGCTCATCAGGGCCGATCCTAGGGTCACAGGCGCCTGGGTGCAGAAATATTTCTGGCGCCCCCACAAAAGGGGGCGTGGTCATCTTACTAACTCCTCCCCTTTACAAATGTTTCTATGGCAATCACTCAAACACAGAGATGCTCCTCTAAGAAGTATTTGTTGCCTTGGGATCCTCCCATGATCTTTTAACAATAAAGAAAATACTGGAAGAGCGTACACTAATGATACCTGGAGGGGAACCTCTCTGATACTGTTAGAAAGTTCCCCAAAACATAGTACAGGAGATGGTCAGAGACTGTAGACATGATACAAGAGATGGTCAGAGACTGCAATCATAGTACAGGAGCTGGTCAGAGAGTGTAGACCTATTACAGGAGACAGTCAGTGACTGGAGATATAATACAGGAGATGGTCAGAGACTGCAGACATACTACAGGAGACGGTCAGGGACTGGAGAAATAATACAGGAGACAGTCAGAGACTGCAGATATAATACAGGAGATGGTCAGAGACTGCAGTTCCTATTGACATAAGTAGATAATGGCCGATCGGCTCTCACCTGACCAACAACAACGGTTCCTCTGATCAGGAGTCAGCTCACTCTGAATTGCTCATGGATACTCCACTGGGTAGAGCCCAGATCTGTATTCTGGCAATGACTCTATTCCTTTCTCCGCCAGGGATGGCACTAGGCTGTGTGGCTTTCCCTCTGGTGGCGCACGGCAGCGGGGTTCTCTCTCTGATGGTGTTCTCTCCCTCAGGAGTCCTGAGTGCACTTTCCTGAAAGCTTTCCTGGCTCTCTCTTTCCCATTCAGCTGAACATGCCGTGTGGGCTGCAGTTTCTTTTTTACAGTGGGGCTGTCAGTCCTCGAACTACAAGTCCCACAATCCTCTTCTCTGCTCCTTGCCCCATTCCTCCACCTATAGTCACCCCTCGTTCCAGACCCCCTCCACTAAGTATAGACCCCCTCCGTCAGTGCAGACTCCTAACTAAGTATAAACCCCCTCCCTCAGTACAGACCCCCAGGACAAACCACCCCCTATTAGTACAGACCCCCCCCAGGACAAACCATCCCCCCTCAATTAGTACAGACCCCCCTCTATTAGTACAGACCCCCCTCAGGACAAACCACCCCCTCGATTAGTACAGACCCCCAGGACAAAACACCCCCCCCCATTAGTACAGACCCCCTTCCAGTAGTAAAGACCGCCCCAGAACAACCCCCCCATGAGTACAGACCCCCAGGACAAAACAATCCCACTCCATTAGTACAAACCCCCCATTAGTACAGACTCTCCCAAGGACAAACCCCCCCATTAGTACAGACTCCCCCAGGACAAACCCCCCATTAGTACAGACTTCCCCAGGACAAACCCCACCATTAGTACAGACTCCCCCCAGGACAAACCCCCCTCCATTACTACAGACCTCCCTCAGGACAACCCGCCCCAGTAGTGCAGACCCCCCCGGACAACCCCCCTCCATTAGTACAGACCCAACCAGGACAAACTCCCCATTAGAACAGACCCCAGAACAAACCCCCCATTAGTGCAGACCCCCCCAGGAAAAAAAAAACATTAGTACAGACCCCAAGGACAAACACCCCGATTAGTACCGACCCCCCAGGATAAACCCCCCATTAGTGCATACCCCCATTAGTACAGACCCACCAGGACAAACCACCCCATTAGTGCAGACCCCCCAGAACAAACCCCCTATTTGTACAGACACCCCCATGACAAACCATCCCATTAGTGCAAACCCCCCCATTAGTACAGACTCCCCCAGGACAACCCCCCATTAGTACAGACCCCCCATGCCAAACCACCCCATTAGTGCAGACCCCCCAGAACAAACCCCCCATTAGTAGAGACCCACCCAGGACAAACCCCCCATTAGTACAGACACCCCCAGGACAACCCCCCATTAGTACAGACACCCCCAGGACAACCCCCCATTAGTACAGACACCCCCAGGACAACCCCCTTTAGTACAGACCCCCCAGGACAAACCCCCCATTAGTACAGACTCCCCCAGGACAACCCCCCCATTAGTACAGACTCCCCCAGGATAACCCCCCATTAGTACAGACCCACCCAGGACAACCCCCCATTAGTACAGACCCACCTCAGGACAACCCCCCATTAGTACAGACTCCCCCAGGACAACCCCCATTAGTACAGACCCACCCAGGACAACCCCCCCATTAGTACAGACCCACCTCAGGACAACCCCCCATTAGTACAGACTCCCCCAGGACAACCCCCCATTAGTACAGACCCCCCCAGGACAACCCCCCTTAGTACAGACTCCCCCAGGACAACCCCCCTTAGTACAGACCCACCCAGGACAACCCCCCCATTAGTACAGACCCACCTCAGGACAACCCCCCATTAGTACAGACTCCCCCAGGACAACCCCCCATTAGTACAGACCCCCCCAGGACAACCCCCCATTAGTACAGACCCACCGAGGACAACCCCCCATTAGTACAGACCCACCGAGGACAACCCCCCATTAGTACATGGCAGGCTGTGGCAGAGGTGCTCAATATTAGCTGAATCAGGCGGCAGCGCAGCTGTATTAGTGTCTGTTCTGTATGCTCTGCTCGGCGCGCGCTCGCTCCCCCACGCTGTCTGAAGATAGCAGTGGCAGAGGTCATGGTGGGTGGAGCCGAGCGGCCGTGTGACGTCACGTTGTCACATCCCGCTCGGGTCTCTGATTCCTTCGGCGGCTCGGCGGCTCGGATAAAAAAAAAAAAAGAAAAAAAAAAAGAAAAATCTTGGCGGCTCGCTCGGCGCCTAGCGGATGACAGCGCTGGGTGCGGGGCACCCACTGCACCACGGGTAGGATCGGCCCTGGGGCTCATTTTACTCCAACTTTCTCTTCAGTGTGCAGAATTAAATTTTTCAGGCATTGAGGTGCATTTCCACCTGTTCATTTCCAATTGGCTGCATAACTTAACACAATGTACTTCAACACAAAAATATGAACTGCTTTTGTATGACCCTCTGGAAGTGTCAGGGCCTGCACTTGAGGCCCCACATTATTTTTAGGTTAACTACCACTGTTCTTTGACGATGGTGTCATAATCTAAGCTCCAGAGCTGTAGTCCAAAATGGCTAACCACTTCTCAACAGTTCCAACTGTATTGTACACTCACGTAACATATGAGACTTGCTTACTGCTCAAACACAGGGTGGTGGACTCCAACATAATACTCTTCATTTGACCATTCAGGCCTTCTTTTCTTATGTAAAGAATAGTCTGGTACACTACTGAGAAATTAGGCTGCCTGCATGTTGACATTGTTGAAATGTTGCCTCTTTACCAAACCATCTCTCTGCTTTCCTACCAGACTGGCTTGCACCATGTACTTTCACATATTTACCAATCACTGGCCAAGCAGCTATTTCTAAACAATACCCATGCTGGCAATTAAGGAGTATTTCAGTCAATATTATCATATATTATTACGTTTTGTTTTACATAATAATGAAATTATGCATCATAATCAGTTCTGCCATGTATTGGTCATTTACATGTTTAGACTGTTACATCTGTTATGAGCCTGCATTATGGTAGTATCACAGTTAATTAGATTTAGAGGATTGTAACGCCACAGACATATGGAATTTTTAACACTTGTTATACGATAGCATGAAAGACAAGAATAACGATAAAATATATCATTATAAATGTATCATTAGGTATTAGTTCTAGGTAAGTGGGATTCTTAACAACTAATGCACAAGATAATAACGTGTTCTACCCCTATTATCAACACCTCGAAGTATAATAGTAACAGAATATGAAGAATGAACCTCTGTGCAGACTACTATAAATTCTGAATCGCCCCCTTAGCTTTGTCTGGGTTGAATCTGAAGCTGGTGAAATGATTCACTCATTTCTAAATGCACTGGGGTGACTGAAATAAAGATTATGCCTTAGCTGCGTTATTATGTTGGAGGAGTTATAGTGATGTGTAATGACAGTGTAATAACTGCAAGAAAAAATGCTTGAACTATGGTGATAGAATGCCAATTAGACAACATCTACTAATTTTAAAGTTGTAATTAAAAATCCATAGATTGAGATAAAAATGTATAAATGTTACACCCCAGGGAATCCGCAATTAGACACCACTTCTCCGCTAGTCAGTAGAAGGAAAAGTGTGAAACAGAATATGATAATGACACAATTTGTAGGCATTTGGCTGCAGCTTTCAATTTATTTATTATTTTCAGGCATGGAGTGTTCTATATCTACAATTCTTAAAATGTGTGCAAAATGTTAGACACCTATTGAAGCATGTTATTGAAATCAATACTTGCTGCGGAAATCATATCATGGTTAAATGGCACAGTATATACTGACGACAGTGCTGAGGTCATAAAAGACTATAATCTTACAAATGTCAACTGACTGTATTATCTGGAAAGATAGCATTTTTTATATAGAAATTAGAACTGATGTAAGCTTTTTACTGTTCTATTGGGGATATTTCCACTCATTTCCAGTCTTGTGAATACACAGAATATGAGAAAAACATCTCTAATAGGGCCACAGACAGCAATAAAAATTAGACAGATATTCTACCTAACTTAAAAAAAGTACTTTGGCCAGATTCTCGTAGATGCGCACATATTTATGCAGGCGTAGCGCATCTCAGATGCACTACGCCGACGTAACGCGGAGAAGTAAGTACCGTATTCCCTGAGCAAATGCGTTCAAAGATGCGCCTGCGTAGCGGAAATTCATCGGCGTAAGCCTGCGTAACTCCAAAGTAGGAGGGAAGTGGGCGTGATGCATTCTAATGAAGCGTGACCCCATGCAAATGAATGCTGGAACAAACGGAGCATGCGCCGTGACGTGGATGACCCGCGCCATGACGTGGATGACCCGCGCCGTGAGGTGGATGACCCTCTGCGCATGCGCAAAGCCTCCCTACGATTCGCCGGCCCATCGTATAAATAATGCGCCCACACATGCGCCCGTGCAGCGCAAAAGTCTCCCATTTTTTGGTTTGGCCTGGGAAAACTTTTGCAGGACCATGTCTGCTATTGGGAAGGAAAGGAGGAAGAAGAATTTCTCACCAGAGGAGAGGGCCATCGTGATTGCGGCCATGGAGAAATACGATTCCAGGCTCCATGGTGCTGACAGTGCGCGGACCAGCAAGTCCCGGAGGGATGAAATTCTGATGAAGGTGGCTTGCCAGGTGAATGCCCTCTCACACAAGGTCCGGACACCACAGGACATTCAGAAAAAAATTAATGACCTGCCGCGTCTAGTGAAGGGCAAGCTGGCTACGAGAGCTCGGCATGTCAGGGGCACTGGAGGGGGCCCACCCTGCAACGTCCGCCTTATTGAGGAGGAGAAGGTGGTCGCCCGCTGCCTGCAGAGGGAGCAGGTGGAGGGATTCGGGGCTTCGAGTCTGAAAAGCCAGCCATGAGGACAGGTAAGTGTGTTTGATATACTATTTGTTGTGTTGCATGTGTGGGGGTGGAAGGGAACATGTGCCAAGTGTGTGGGTCCACAAACATGTGCATCTTTTGTGTCATCCACAGATGTGCAGGACGGAGCGGGGCCATCTGTTGCTGCCAGGGCCCGTCCGGATCCATCCCCCGAGCATCCAGTCCCTCTGGCTGCCCCCCTGGAAGAGTCTTTGTTGGAGGGATCTGGGCACACCTCTACGGAGGAGGTGGTTGAGGAGGAGCTTGTCGAGCAGGACCAGGAGCTCTACCTGGTTTTGGAGGAGGACCATGGGTTGCCCGGACCAGCCCAAGCCACCACCCCATATAGCTCCAGCCCATCAGTGTCCAACCCCAACCTCTCCAGTCCCTCCGATTCCATCCCCCTCATCTCCGGCCCCTCAACATCCTCCCCATATGCCAGGTCCCCAGCCACTCCCAGGAAGGCGACTAGGAAGACGAGGGGTGTTCCCAAGAACAGCTGGCCAGACAGCAGGACCAGCAGAATCGGAACCTTGCAGAGGTTGTTGGGTTGATGAGGCGCCTGGCCGACAGCCTGGCCTCCTCGGGACACCTAACGGATGCCATCCTAGATGTCGCTGGCAACAGCGCAGCGACGGTCACCAGCCTGGGGGAACTGCAGGCAACCACCTCAGACCTTGTGGGGGAGGTCAAAGCCCTGCGGCTTGCAGTCCAGGAGCAGACAGCTGTGCAGATCCGCATAGCGGTCGCCTTGGAGGGCATGCAGGCAGCCAGGGAGGGACGTGGGGATGCTACTCCTCAACCTGATACCCCACCCCCCCACCTGAGGCTGCCCCCAGGCAAGTGAGGGCCAGGAGCCTTGGCACCAGGCGGAGCCCACGCCAGGCCCAGTAATTTTTGGATTGTTATTTTTTGCTCTGGTGAAGAGCTTTCTATGTTATTGTTTGCTCTGGTGAAGAGCTGTCTATGTTATTTTTTGCTCTGGTGAATAGCTTTTTTTTTTTTTTTATTGATACTGCACACGGTGCAGTGTGAATGGTGTGTGAATGTGGGGGTGGCACTCCTGCCAGTAAGGGGTGTCACCCTTGGCCATTGGGGAGAAGTTATCCCCACGGCTGTGTGAATGACGTGTGAATGGACAGCGACACCATTGGGGCCTTGACGCAGCATTGCTGCTCCCAAGTCCTACATGCTGGACTTGGGCTAATCCAATGTGATGTGGATGTGGGGTGTGTGATCTAGGGACCACAGTGGTGTGCATGCGTGCATTGTCTGTGTGCCATGATGAATGTGTGTGTTTAACGGTCAAAGATTCGTAACACGAGGCAACTCCTGACTGCTCTTCCATCAGCAGACGAGGTCTCCTCTGGCAAGGGGGGGGCTGTCTGGTTGGGGGGTCAGGTCATCACGTAGGGCAATCTGCAGGCCCTTTCTCATGGCAAAGTTGTGCAGAATGCAACATGCACCGATGATCTGACACACAAAGTTTGGGGAATACAACAGGGCACCCCCGGACCTATCTAGGCATCGGAAACGGGACTTCAGGAGGCCAAATGTGCGCTCAACCACTGCACAGGTTTTGATGTGTGCTTTATTGTATCTTCTCTCTCCTCTGGTTTGGGGATTCCGGAAAGGAGTCATGAGATGGGGTCCAAATACATATGCCGCATCACCTGGTAGTGAAAAGACAGGAGGATGTTAGTAGTGCATGTGCCCCTTGTGATGTGTGCATCATGGGGGGGACAGTCATGCCTGCCACCCATGTCACTCACCAACCAGCCAGCTGTCCCCATACACGTTCTGCTCAAAATCTGCTGGGATGTTGCTTTGACGGTATATGTAGCTGTCATGGCTGGACCCGGGGTCTTTGGCACGGACGTGCCATATGAGGTATTTGGCATCAGCTATCACCTGTACGTTGATGGAATGCCAATGCTTCCGATTGCGGTAAATGTGCTCTGTGGCACTGGGGGCCTGTAGTGCCACATGTGTGCAATCAATGGCCCCGATGGTGCGTGGGAATCTGGCAAGTCTGTAGAAATCTGTCATTGCCTTCTGCCGCAGTTGCTCAGTGGTGGGTCTGATGATGTGGTGGGACATGCGTCTGAGGATTGCGGGGATAACCTGGTGCAGACATCTGCTCATGCTGGTTTGTGAAATCCCAGCCACAACTCCACTTGTATGCTGGAATGATCCACTGGCCAGGAAATGGAGTGTTGCCAGTACCTTGACCAGTGGCTGCAGTGCATGTGAGCGGTATGTCTGGCTGGTGATGTCATCCTGCAGGGCTGTAGTTATTTCCAGGATGGCAGCAGGGCTGAATCTGAAGATGCGAGACACCTCCTCATCACCCATGCCAAAGAGGCTCATGCACGCTCGGTAGATCCTCTTACGTGCCCCCCTTCTCCTCCTCCTCCTCCTTCTATGTGCCTCTTCCTCTGCATACATTAGTAGTGCTAAAACCATGCCTGCCCCTTGCATGTTGGCATACGAATGTGTTGTCCAGTAAGTGTCATTGCTCAGCTTGTCCGTTATGGTGCTGCTGTAGTTGCTCTCCAGCTGACTTGCACACGGTCTTGAGCAAAGTTACCCCTGCTTTTATGAGGGGTAAGTTTACTCCAGGCTTTCGTGTTACATGCACCACGTGTAGCCTACGCCGAACGCGCGTAGTTTCGGGAATCAGCGCATCTCCCTCATTTGCATATTTGCATGATAATTCAATGGGAGCTGAAGATGCGCAATGCGTAACTATGCGCCTATGCCGCGCTAGCTTAAAACATTTTCGCCGCTCAGGCGAAGCAGATTTTCTGGCGTATGTGGTTCTGTGTTTACGGCGCATCGATACAACGGCGCACATTTACAATTACACCGCGCATATCCATTTACGCAGGCGTAACGTCTCTGAGAATCTGGCCCCTTGTGTTTACAGTCAGTTCCATACAAGGTCGACACAAATGTAATCTTGTTGGCTCTATACACCACCACAATGGATTTGAAATTAAATGAACCAGATGTCCTTTAACTGCAGACTTTCAGCTTTAATTTGAGGGTATTTACATTCAAATCAGGTGAACTGTGTAGGAATTACAATAGTTTGCATATGTGCCTCCCACTATTTAAGGGACCAAAAGTAATGAGACAATTGGCTGCTCAGTTGTTCCATGGCCAGGTGTGTGTTATTCCCTCATTATCCCATTTACAAGAAGCAGATTAAAGGTCTAGAGTTAATTTCAAGTGTGCTATTTGCATTTGGAATCTGTTGCTGTCAACTCTCAATATGAGATCCAAAGAGCTGTCACTATCAGTGAAGCAATCCATCATTAGACTGAAAAAACAGAACAAACCCATCAGAGACATAGCAAAAACATTAGGTGTGGCCAAATCAACTGCTTGGAACATCCTTAAAAAAGAACGCACCCGAGAACACAGTTGGCCAGATCAAGAACACTCTCCAGGAGGTAGGTGTATGTGTGTCAAAGTCAAAAATTAAGAGAAGACTTAACCAGAGTGAATACAGAGAGTTCACCACAAGATGTAAACACTTGGTGAGCCTCAAAAACAGGAAGGCCAGATTAGAGTTTGCCAAACAACATCTAAAAAAGCCTTCACAGTTCTGGAACAACATCCTATGGACAGATAAGGCCAAGATAACTTGTACCAGAGTGATGGGAAGAGAAGAAAATGGAGAAGGAAAGGAACTGCTCATGATCCAAAGAATACCACCTCATCAGCGAAGCATGGTGGTGGTAGTGTAATGGCATGGGCATGTATGGCTGCCAATGAAACTGATTCTCTTGTATTTATTGATGATGTGACTGCTGACAAAATCAGCAGGATGAATTCTGAAGTGTTTCGGGCAATATTACCTGCTCGCATTCAGCCAAATGCTTCAGAATTAATTGGACGACGCTTCACAGTGCAGGTGGACAATGACCCGGAGCATACTGTGAATGCAACCAAAGAGTTTAAGGGAAAGAAGTGGAATGTTATGCAATGGCCAAGTCAATCACCTGACCTGAATCCGATTAAGCAAGTGATCCTGAAGACAAAACTGAAGGGAAAATGCCCCAAGAACAAGCAAGAACTGAAGACAGTTGCAGTAGAGGCCTGGCAGAGTATCACCAGAGATGAAACCCAGCGTCTGGTGATGTCTATGCCTTCCAGACTTCAGGCTGTAATTGACTGCAAAGGATTTGCAACCAAGTATTAAAAAGTGAAAGTTTGATTTATGATTGTTAATTTGTCCCATTACTTTTGGCAGCTTCAAAAGTGGGAAGCACATATACAAACTGTTGTAATTCCTACACCGTTCACCTGATTTGGATGTAAATACCCTCAAATTAAAGCTGGAAGTCTGCAGTTAAAGCACATCCTATTAGTTTCATTTCAAATCCATGGTGGTGGTGTATAGAACCAAAAAGATTAGAATTATGATGATTTCCCAATATTTATGGACCTGACTGTATGTCTGTGTTTCCATTGAAGAAATTTGAATAACATCCGGTTCTAGGGACTACACAGGAAAATAGAGGACGTCTCCCCAGTAGTGACACACAGCAATAAAAATTTGATGTTCTATCCTTTTATCACTATCCAAAATTGAAAAAGACTACTTTCTTATGTGATGTAAAGAATATACCAATTCTTTACATCACATAAGAAAAGAGCTTCAGAGAACCGCCAGTCAGCAAGGGGAAGTTCCGTATCACCAACTCTACATAGAAAAAATGTTTTTAATAAATTAACACTCATTAATGAGGTCATTTACTTTAAGTTGCTCTCTTTAATGTAAAAAAACAAACAAAACCAAACTACAGTTCCACCCTAAGCACTATTTACCTTTGAAAATGACTGGGGGACCGGCGGATCTAGAATTTGGAAATGATGATATGACTTACTGTATAGTTTATGATATTATTTTTTAACAATAATAGTAATAATAATTTTAACTAAGCTATCACATTTTTAACACAAAACAAGATATGGATAGTGCCTAGAATTGTGACACTGCAGCTCTTGGGTTTAATTCACACCAGGGATATTCTTAGGATGGAAATGGTAATGCTCTCCATGTGTTTATTTCCGAAAGAGGTTTAGTAGGCTGGTCAGCATGTAAGTTCCTTTGGGGTTAGAGACTGACATGGATGGTTTGCTGTTTTCTCTAAATAGCTTTGAAATATGTTGGAACAATATAAAAATAATAGTATTAAGGATGTGCTTGCCTAAGCTTCAACTTAAAATGCATCCCTTTAGAAACAAGGTTACTCTGATAGCTTACTGTGTGGGGTTACAGTTCTTCAAGACATGCATGGAAATGGTTTTATGAGACAGTTTGGAGCTTCTTCTATATATCTTAAAGAATTATGTTTAGAAGGTAATAAAAGGGCTGAAAAATGAGAACACCAAACATACAAAGCCAGTCAGATAACCGAAATACAGAGCCAGGGATAACCAAATGTCTGTCTCTAAAGCCTTTAACAATCTAATATCCAAAGAAAAGGGCTATAAAGCTTTGCTATAAGAGTATGAAGATCTAGCTAATAGTCGCTTTGTTTAAACATCAGTATTTTGTCAGTAGTTTATATTGTTTGAGAGCCTTAGAGGTTTTACAACTTTGGCTGGGCTTAATATGCCAAATGCAGAAACATACTGTATATGATCCAATCAGAAATCTTCTTGCACTGATTTCACTACAGTAAATTGAAGTATGATTGGTGGCTTTTGGTTAATGCACTTGTATACCAATGTTATCCCCTGTGTTACTTTTTTGAGTAAGCACTTACAGGCTGATTAGACTTATGCCCCGTACACACGTGCAGGATTTCCAACGGGAAAAGTTCCCGTCGGAAATCCCAAGAGAAAAAGTCGAGAACCTGCTCAGTGAGTCTTTCCCCCTACACATGACCGGTTTTTCCTGACAGGAAAACTGCGATGGAGCTTTGGTCGGGAATCCCGGCCGTGTGTATGCTCCATTGCAGTTTTCTCATAGGAAAACTGACAAAAACCACCGGGCAAAAGTCCGCCGGTTTTCCTGGCGGGAAAAAAGACAGCTGGTTCTCTTTTTTGTCCAGTGGTTTTTGGGCAGTTTTCCTGTAAGAAAAACTGCGAGGAGCATACACACAGCCGTGATTCCCAGCCAAAAGCTCTCCTCGCAGTTTTGTGTGTATGAGGCTATATTCTTACTTCAAAATTGTCATTACACAGGTTTAAACGTTTCTTAAAATTTGATTGGGCGCTGTGGCGGAAAAAATCCACTAGAGTATAGGCTGGTACTTCCAACCCTACAGTACTGATTATTATAATAAAAAAGATTGCTGGAATTAAATGGCATTTTCATTTCCTCCTAGTTTCAGCTTGAACTTTAGATTGAATGTTGGTTAGATATTCAAAATGTTTGTGTAGTTTAAAGAAAAAAATTGTACTTAGAAAGGGCAAATTCTAAATATGAACTCCCTACTGGACTTCTCAATGATGGCATCAGGGTCTTCGTCTATCAAAATGGCTGGTGGACATGGGCCTCACATGATGATGCTGATTTTACATGACATTTACATCACATTACAGTGAGATGTCAATGTTTGCTGCTTTTTCACCTGCCCTCAACATCTTTCCTTCCACCCACCCTTGCCCATAAAATTCTTCACCCACCCACTCTGCCCTCACAATCCCTTCCTTCCTTCCACCCACCCTTGCCCTTAAAACTCTTCACCCATCCACTCTGCCCTCACTGATCTTCCTGTCTGCTTTGCTAGTTTTATTCTAAAGCAAATGACTTTGTGATATTAGTGTTGTAGCTTTTCAGCCAGGTCTGCAAATGGACGCTGCAGGTAATTATTCATCACAGCGTACCAGCAGAAAATCTCATGTTGTATTAGAATACTAACATAGACACTGATTGACACATATTATGTTTTCTACTCAGGGAATTGTAACAGATTCTCATACAACTGAACCAATGAGACATTTCTGAATTATTCAAAGAAACAGACTTTGGGACTGTCACCCTCATTCTTGTCTCATTACCTGTTAAGTCTCTAGATTCTAGCAAGGATGCAGCCAGTGAAGCCTAAAAATGTAAAACTGCCGTATGCTTGTTTTAGGTCAGAGACTTACTCGTCTTTAAAGTGAGGATCAGAATGACAACCCTGAAACATGCATCTTCAAATCCAAATCTGCAATGACAGCCAATATGTATGTTTTTTTTTTTTTTTTTACCTTAGTGCATCATGTGCATTACGGTAAAAAAATACTCCACTGCCTGCTCTACCCCCCCCCCCCCCTTTCATCCCTTAGCACTTAACTGGCTTCATGTCACTGCTCCGGTGCTGGCTGTAGCTCCAGCTCCGCTCCCCACAGTCAGACTGCTGTAAGGAGGAAGCAGGGTGTGGCTTACCAGCAGGGTGTGTGTGTGGGTGTCTATGGGCGACACAGACCAACTTGGGAGCCTGCACACAGAGGTGCCTCCTTGGCACCCAGCTTGCTACAAGAGGTAGCCAGAGGAGGGAGAAGCTGACAGCTTTGATGGGAACTGCCAGAAGAGGAGGAAAGCGACCTTTCAGCAGGTAAGTATTACCTCCTTTTTATTTAAAAGGAATTGTAGAATTTGGTATCAGGTATCTTTCCGGCCCAGAATTCACGGGCAAAAGATTTGCATCACATCCCGTCCGTCCCCCGTTGTGTGCTGGGAACACTCGCCAGCACACAGCTGTGAACATGGAAATATATGTGAACCCTTACCTTATAAAAGGTAAGTGTCCTAATATTAAAAGTCAGCAGCTGCAGTATTTGTTGCTGCTGGCTTTTAATATTTGTTGTTTTGTGAACCATCCGCTTTAAAAGAAATTGTAGAATTTGGTATCATTTTAAAGTTTACCTACAGCCAGGCTGTGAACATGGAAATATATGTGAACCCTTACCTTATAAAACAACAAATTCAGTTTAAAATAGAAATGCAACATATGTGTTGGGATACAAAAAAATATAAATAAAAATTTTTAGTTAAAAAAAAAAAAAAAAGATCACATGACCTTTTGCCTGAGTTCAGGGGGCTTAGAGAGCTGGGAGTGGAGATTGCAGGGGGAGTGTGTCAGTAGGAGGAGAGAGCACTGATACGGAGGAGGGGTTGGTCAGCACAAGTCTTGGCCATTGGAGAATAGGCAACCTGGGCTCCTAGCACAGCCAGAGAATTGACCATGCTGCGATGGATGTGCTTCTATGACTGGTGTGATCAGTTTGAAATAGGAAAGGGACTTGCAGGATCACCAGGTATTTCACAAAAATGAAGCAATTCAAAGAGAACAGGATACTTTTTAACAACAGACACATATCAGGAATATGAAACATTGGGGTAACATACTATTTAAAGCAACCTTTCTCAACCTTTTCAACACAGAAGAACCCTGGAAATAACTTTCTTATCTCGAGGAACCCCTGCTAAATGTTACTATACAACTAGTGTGATGGTCAATGTGAAGAATTCACATTCAAGAGGACACATCATGCTTTTTTTTTATTACAAGGGATATTTACATTCCTTGTAATAGGGATAAAAGTGACCCAAATATTTTTTTTTAAAAAGGACAGTGTAAAAATAAAAAGTTAAATAAATAAGATATTTTTTTTAAAGCGCCCTGTTCCACTAAGCTCAGGTGCAGAAGCAAACGCATACGTAAGTTGCGCCCGCATATGAAAATGGTGTTCAAACTACACATGTGACATATTGCAGCGATCGCTAGATCTCTTCTGTAACTTAAAACTGGTAATCTGTAGACATTTTTAAACTTTGCTTACGCAGGGTTTTTTTTTAGAGTCAAAGTTTGTCGCCATTCCCTGAGCGGGCACAATTTTGAAGCATGACATATTGGGTATTAACCACTTAAAGACCCCCGCACGCACATATACGGCCACAACATGGCTCGTACAGGCACAAGGGCGTAAATTTACGTCCCCGCCTGAGTGCGGTTCGGGGGTCCCATCGGGACCCCCTCCGCGGCGTGCGGGGGTCTCCCTACCTCTGGGAGCGATCCGGGATCTGCGGGCGGATGTCCGTGTTTTCCGCCCCCCCCGCGATCGCTCCCAGCCAATGGGAGCGCGCTCCCAGCCTGTCACTTCCTCCTCCTGTGTTTACACAGGAAGGAGGAAATGATGTATTCTCTCATCGCAGCGCTGTTTCCCAGTGCTGCTGATGAGAGAAGACATGCCAAGTAAGTGTGCACCAACACAACACTGACACACACTCACATAGGCATATTAACCCCTTGTGATCGCCCCCCCCACCCCCCTGTCACAGTGTTACTGAATGCAGTGATTTAATCACTGCATTTAGTGTCAGTGTGACAGGCACTGTAAAAAACAGTTAGTGTTAGGTTCAGGATAGCCCCCCCACCCCCCCTAATAAAGTTTTAACCCCCTGATCACCGCCCTAGTTAACCCTTTCACTCCCTATTGCCAGCGTCACTAAGCGATCATTTTTCTGATCGCTGTATTAGTGTCGCTGTTCCCGCTAGGTAGCTATTTTTTTTTATTGCGATTTTTTTTTTTACTAAAGACATGTGGCTAAATAAATTTTGGCCTAAATGTTTGACTAAAATTTAGTTTATTTGATTTTTTTTAAACAAAAAGTAAAAAATAGTGTTTTTTTTTCAAAAATGTCGCTTTATTTTTGTATATAGCGCAAAAAATAAAAATCGCAGAGGTGATCAAATACCACCAAAAGAAAGCTCTATTTGTGGGAAGAAAAGGACGGAAATTTTGTTTGGGAGCCACGTCGCACGACCGCGCAATTGTCTGTTAAAGCGACGCAGTGCCGAATCGCAAAAACACCTTGGGTCATTTACCAGCGTATTGGTCCGGGTCTTAAGTGGTTAATAACAACGGCCAACATCAACAGGAGATAGGAAAGGTTGATGAAGCAATAGAGAACAGTGCGGTATCAGGCCTGGATATAACACAGAGCAGTCTCGCTCTCGGTAGTAGTAGATACAGTTCGTTGCCACTCAGGAGGAGTGGGTGAAGTGCCCCCGGACAGACTCCTGTTATAAGCCTGGCAGTCGGAATGTCACTTTTTAAATTGCTGGGAGGAACAGGTCTCTATGACAGACCTGGCTCGGGCCTCTGCCACAGGCGCAGTACTTCAGTACTCAAGAGAACAATTCGGATTGAGCGAATCCTCAGTGAGGAAAGAACTCCTCTAATTGGCTGCTGGGGAAAAGTGGCTCCGTCAGAACCCCTCTAGCGCCAACTGTCGCCCAGGGGTGTAATCACACCTCGGGGCCACAGACCAGCCTACAGGACATTTGTGAAACAGCAACAGCCTGCAATTTAACAAATAAGGAATGGGAGCAAAGTAACTCTCCCATTCACCCACTAACTTTACCGCACTGAAAGTAAGGGGGCGCTACAGTTACATAGTCAGGTTTAAAAAAGTCCATTAAGTTCAATCATAAAAAAATAAAATAATAATAATATCATACAATTCCATATACCCAATTGGAGGCAATTTGATATTCCCCGGATCAACTTTACCTATAAATGTTAGTGCATTAGTTATATTTTGTACATTTAGGAACGAATCCAGGCCTTTCTTAAAGCAAACTACTGAGCTGGCCAGAACCACCTCTGGAGGGAGTCCCCAGCTCTTACTGTGAATAAACCTTTCCGTATTTGGAGATGAAATCTCTTTCCACTAGATGTAAAGAGTGCCCCCTTGTCCTCAGTGTTAACCGTAAAGTCAATAACAACACTAAGTTCACTATATGGACCCCTCATATATTTGTACATGTTGCTCATATCCCCCCTTATTCTCCTCTTCTCAAGAGTGAATACATTGAATTCCTCTAATCTTTCCTCATAGCTGAACTCCTCCATGACTCTTATTAGTTTGGTTGCCCTTCTCTGCACTTTCTCCAGTTCCCCAATATCCTTCTTGAGAACTGGAGGCCAAAACTGAACTGCATATTCCAGATGAGGTCTTACTAATGATTTGTACAGGGGCAAAATGATATCTCTATCTCTGGAGTCCATACCTCTCTTAATACAAGAAAAGGACTTTGCTCGCTTTGGAAACCACAGCTTGGCATTGCATGCCATTATTGAGCTTATGATCTACCAAAAGTGGTTAAATCCCTTTTATTGCCTGTTTAGAATATAGTAATATGTTCATTTGCATAGTCTGGGCACAGGTTCACTTCAAGCTGGTACAAAGTATAGCAATAATGTGCACAGTATACTCATCTACCAAATCTAGCTGGTTTAATGTTTATTTATGTTTATTCTATATAATAATGCAATTTGCATATCATCAATATGTGTTTGCCAGTTGTTAGGCTTTAAGCACTCTGTTGGTAAAAAAATGGGCAAATCTTTTCTGAGTATGGCCAGGATTACAAAGAGAATAACACAGGCATACACATGCATGCCATCTGAGCTACAAGAGCTTGATATGAGGGAATTACAGATCCTAGGAGGACATCTATACATCATTATTGTTAAAGATTATTTTTCCTATGTAGCACTCAAATAAGTGCACATTGCATAGTAAATACTAAAAGAAGAATAACTGAGTAGTGTGCAGTACAAATGTTGGGAGAGTAATAACATTAACAGATCTGTTTTGTAGGTCTGTCCTACACAAAATGAGATACATTATAACAGTATCCTATGTTGACTAATGCTTTCAGACCATATGGCACACGCACTTACATTTCTAATGTCTACATGGAAAATCCATTTCTTAATGAATGGCTCCTGGGTTACAACAAGTAATTTCAGGGCAAATCGGACTAATGGAACCATCAATACATCATCAATGGATCTCTTTCCTGTTGCAACCATTCTGCTAAAGAAAAACTGAATACGGGTTGTTTCACTTTTTACTTGGCTGTGCCTTTATTTCAGCGGATAAATCCATAGTGAAGAAAAATAATTTATTGAACTCTGAAGATACATTGGTGTTCTTGGGGATTGACGCTTTCTCCCCACAAGATCTATGGTTGTCTCAGTGTTATAGTGCCTTTAGTATTTTAAAACTTCCATTTAGGTTCCACATCTTATTACAAGTGTGAAAGAAATGCACCTTGCACTCCTTCCATATTAATTCCTTCTAAGGATACATTCTGTTGCATACCATGAATTTATCTTGTAGTTTTTATCTTTGTCATAAACTCTAATGGAGATTTTGTGAGATAAAACAATAAGATAAATGTAACAGATCTCAGCCTCAGGTCAGGTTTTTTCTTTTCATCTGTAGACATTTACTTTTTTAAATGGGTTTTAAAAAAAATATATAGTCATTGCTGTATTATGTTGGAATCTATTAAAATAGTTGAAACAAAACTCTAAGATATATAAAGCTGCAAATTACCGTAGCTCTGTACTCATTAATACTTCAATAAATGTATTTTTTAAGTGCAAGTAGTGTAAATACTAGAATTGTGGTATGCCTTACAGTCCCTGTACAGTAGGGTTGGAGTGCGTGGGAAAGAGGCAGCAAGATAGCAAAAAGTATGCTGATAAGTAAAGAAAGCAGAGTGACAGAGGGGCGATCTCATCCGTTCAGCTTCTTCTTTATTTTAACTGTGCATTCACAGGCTGGGATGGATCAGAGGAAGGGGGTTAAATGATATCTAGGACTAAGGACACCTAGTGGCAGAAAAAACTACTGCTGGGGAAATTCCAGGTCTGAGGGTAAATTTTGCTGGTTTTGTTATTTGGTGTAAATTAAAATTATTTTTAGCTAGATTCCTGCTTTTAATACAGTTATTTATTTATTTTTGTACTGCGTTGGCTATTAATACCTATAGGTAAAATGTGCAAGCATGGATCCCAGTTATAAATGATACAGTGTTACAAGCAGATAAACCTGTGATTTTTAAGGGCCCATTGTCACCTATATGTGCATGTAGTAACACACACATATCCTTAAGCAAGAGCCCTTAGGCGGCGTACACACGAGGGGATATGTCCGCTGAAAACGGTCCGTTTCAGCAGACATCTCCGCTCGTGTGTATGGGCTAGCGGACAGATTTCTCCACCCGACAGATTTCAAAGCATGCTTTGAAATCTATCCGGTGGAATCTGTCCGCCCGACATGTCTGCTGGTTAGTACACTTACCAGCAGACATGTCGGCCCCCACCGCCGCCGCGCCGCTGCCGAATGGATTCGGCGCATGCGCGGAAGTGTTTTACTTCCTGGTGCGGTGACGTGGCGGTGACGCGGCAGCGTCAACGTCACCGCCACGTCACCGCGCCGTCCGGCGGCGGGGAATTTGATCCGATGGTGTGTACACGCCATCGGATCAAACTCCCGATCGGACATATCCGATGGAAATGGTCCGCGGACCGTTTTCATCGGATATGTCCGATCGTGTGTACGAGGCCATATAGTTTCCGTGAACTGCACTAAACTGCAATTCATAAACATGAACTAGTTAAATAGGAGAGATTTATGCTTCAAATGCATTTCTATGCATAAAATATGTGTTATACTGGAGGAAAATGGTGAAGTGTAAATATAGTGTAACGTTTAAAATGTACTATACCAGGCAGGGATGAGCAATTAGTGGACCTCCAGCTGTTGCAGAACTACAAGTCCCATGAGGCATAGCAAGACTCTGACAGCCACAAGCATGACACCCAGAGGCAGAGGCATGATGGGACTTGTAGTTTTACAACAGCTGGAGGTCCACTAATTGAATATCCCTGCCTTAAGGGACCTTTTTTTACGCAATCCCTATCAACTATGAGGCAGGGGTGTCAAACTCAATTTTGTTGCAGGCCACATGAGCATTATGGTTGCCCTCAAAGGGCCGGATGTATCTGTAAGAGTATATACATTTATTCAGGACATTTTATCCTTCACCCGCACACACATACACTCACACACTCTGTAGTTCTCTTGCTTAACCACTTCCTGCCCGGCCAATAGCAAAATGACGGCCAGGCGGTGGTTCAGTTATCCTGACTGGACGTCATATGACGTTCAGCAGGATAACAGCCGGGGCTGCTGTTAGAAATCACGGGGGCCCTGTACAGCCTACCTGACAGGGCCCCCCAAAACAATATTTTCACAAACAAATACACTAAAATCCTTATTAGCGGACACAAACATAACAGAGAACCTGTGTGAATTTTTAAATTTTTAATTCATGTTTTAAAGAATGTTAAAATGTATTAAAATCGTATGT
This sequence comes from Rana kukunoris, assembly GCA_029574335.1. Classification (NCBI taxonomy): domain Eukaryota; kingdom Metazoa; phylum Chordata; class Amphibia; order Anura; family Ranidae; genus Rana; species Rana kukunoris. The sequence continues at coordinate 231,663,113 of CM056052.1, forward strand.
TTTTTTTTTTTAACGAGACAGGTAAGCCAGCAGTGCCGTGGGGGGGGGGGGGGGGGCAGCACAGTGACAGGGGGCACATAGGGCAATCAGAAGCAGGGATCAGAAGCAGGCACAACAGGGAGGGCGGATCGGTGCGGGGAAGCAATTTTGTAATTGCCCCTCCACCCGACCACAATGATTACCTTAGCTGTCTGGGCCCCTCTGTTTGCCTGGGCCCCCTATCAGCGGCCCTGATGACAGCCACCGTGCCCCCGTGGGGGCGCGCATTGTGGTGATCAGTGGTGCAGTGTGTCAGTCTGATCTCGGTAAAGAGCCTCTGACGGAGGCTCTTTACCACATGATCAGCTGTATCCAATCACGGCTGATCACAATGTAAACAGGAAGAGCCATTGATCGACTTTTTCTCACTCGCGTCTGACAGACGCGAGTAGAGGAGAGCCAATCGTCTGCTCTCCTGACGGGGGGTGTGTGCTGATTGTTTATCACACCTGTAAACACACCTTCCCTGTTTTTCACTGTGGCAGTGTCATTGATCGTCTGTTCCCTGACATAGGGAAAGACGATCAATGACTTCTCATGTCCAGCCCCGCCCCCCTACAGTTAGAAACACATATGAGGTCACACTTAACCCCTACAGTGCCCCCTAGTGGTTAACTCCTAAACTGCCATTGTCATTTTCACAGTAAACAGTGCATTTTTATAGCACTTTTTGCTGTGAAAATGACAGTGGTCCCAAAAATGTGTCAAAATTGTCCGCCATAATGTCGCAGTCACGAAAAAAAATTGCTGATCACCGACATTAGTAGTAAAAAAAAAAAATATTAATAAAAATGCAATAAAACTATCCTCTATTTTGTAAACGCTATAAATTTTGCGCAACACAAACGATAAACGCTTATTGCGATTTTTTTAACCAAAAATTTGTAGAAGAATTTGTATAAGCCTAAACTGAGGGAAAAAAATATGTTTTTTTTATAGATTTTTGGGGGATATTTATTACAGCAACAAGTTAAAAATATTGCATTTTTTTCAAAATTGTCGCTCTATTTTTGTTTATAGCGCAAAAAATAAAAACCGCAGAGGTGATCAAATACCACCAAAAGAAAGCTATATTTCTGGGAAAAAAAGGACGCCAATTTTGTTTGGGAGCCACGTCGCACGTCCACGCAATTGTCAGTTAAAGCGTCGCAGTGCCGAATCGCAAAAAGGGGCAAAGTCCTTAACCTGCATAATGGTCCGGGTCTTAAGTGGTTAAAGCAGGCTAAAGTTTTTTTCTTTTTAATACAAAAAATAAATAAAAATATAACAATGCTAATGTTATAATGATAATAAGGTATGGATGTATGCATAATGTTTGTGCCTTTTGGCTTTTCGGAAGGTCTTCCAGCAGCTGTGTAGGACTTGACAACGATCTCTTGGATTCAGCTCTTCTGGCTGCACAGCACAGAGGTCCTAGGCTATTCACATCTCCCTCGTAGTACAGTATATGCACTTGTATTTGCATAGGGTGCAGAGACCATCACTGTGTAGGACACTGTGGCTCCTATTCCTTTCCTGCATTTTCCCTTCTCATTTGATTGACAGTTGTATTCAGTAAATAAGGCGTCAGTTGGCTGTTAGGAACAGAAGAGATTTAGGAAGAAGAAAAAAAGAACTGCCCAAGACTGTACATAATGTTGGCAAAACAATCAAATAGGGCACATATTGTTTTTTTCAACAAGCCCATATGTTGAGTTATTATTGTGGCTTTTGCCATCAATTAATTATGTATGTGATTTTTACATTACAACACATTTGCTCTGCCATATATTTGCTATTGTATTGCAATTATCCACTACATGAAGATCTGTATTTGCCGGCAAACACTCAATTGGGTTGAAAATGGCAGGGAGGTGGCTAGTTTGTTCCCTTTAGATATGGCACCTCCTTTGCTAGTCACTCAATTGGGTTAATTTACTATTACTAGAGAGTGCAAAGTCTGGTGCAGCTCTGCATATAAACCAATCAGCTTCCAGTTTTTATTTTTTGTTTTGTCAAAGCTTAAGGCTGGGTTCCCACTAGTGTGAAATGGATGCGGGTTTCACAGCATTCAATTCGCATTACAGAAGATTGTGACTGGCTCTGAATATAGACTGTTCACAGATGTCCTGTGTGTCTTTGGCTCAGTTTCAGGTCCAAATTCAGGCAAAGATTTGGGCCTGATTCATGCCTGAAATGGAGAACAGGGACGCCCTGCTGTCAGAATCCGCATTTGTTTGCAGTGTGAACCCAGCATACAGAATATGTAACACATTTCACATTCCTGATATGTGTCTGCTGTACCATATACTTATACGAAAAACTATCCTGTTCTCTTTGTATTGTTTCCATTGTATGAAACCCCTGGTGTTCCTGCTAGTCTTTCTGCTTTCCTATTAAAAACTAACTACACTAAGCATAAGAACACACCATGGCCAGTTTTCTAGCTGGGCTGGGAACTCAGCCTGCTTCCCTCCAAAGATAATACTTGTCCGAACCCCCCCCCCCCCCCCCCACCTTGCACAGCCATTCACTGGGAAGATCAATGTACTGTTGCTTTTCCTCCTCCCAGCTCCTATGCAGCTGAGAACAGAGGGAATGTGATCATTAATAAAAAAGGGAAAAAGTTATTTATAATGTTTTTGCTTATATCTATACACAAATGTTTTTGCTTTTCATTTCTATTTTAAATTGAATGGGTTGTTCTACAACGTGACCATTTTCAGTCACTTTAATTGAACAAGTTGAAGTTAGAAGCTGATTGACTATCATGCAGAGCTGCACCAGATTTAGAATTCTCCAGTTTTAGCAAAGCAACCCCATTTTCTTTGCTTACCAGCTGTTAAGGTACGCTGTCAGTCACTGCCAGCAGATACCTGTTGAGCTAAGATATCTGCCATTGTCAGCAGACCCACAGATTTTCATTGTGAGAAGTGGTAGTAAAGTACATTCCCTGTACAAAAAGGAAGCACTGCGCTGTTTGATTTCCTCTGTTCTTTTCAAGTGTTGTGCCATTGTGTTCCTTAACCCCATTCTCTTTAACTGGGTTATTATGCACAGGGAGTGAGAAGGTCTGTCTGATCACGTAACCACCGTGATTGTCTGTCACAGTAGTCACATGAGTGAGAGCCTGTCCTAATCATTACTCGAGATTGAGCACCGAAAGCTCTGCTGTCCATGGACACATATGTGCAGTGTGTGGGCTTTGAAGCCCATCCCCTTTGCTGTTGCACATATATGCTTTATGTGGATGACAAGAGGGTGACAAGAAGTAGCACTCCATTGATTGTCTGTTGATATGGTGATGGGGAATGTTCATTGAAGTTACCTTCATGGGCATGCGCTGACATTTTTTTTGGGGGGGGGGGCACTTCGGCAGCGGCGATACAGTCACATTTAACCCTTTCTTCAAACGCTAGCGGGGGCTAAAAGTGCCCCGCTAACGGCCGAATAGCGCAGCTAAAATGATGGTAAAATGCCGCTTTTTAACGGCGCTTTACCGATAACGCGGCCAGCTGGCAGTGTGAAATAGCTCTTGAGAAAATTCAGCTTCACTCAATGCCCATATAAATATAGCCTAGAGAATGTACAGACCCCTCTTCAGCACAGACCCCCCCATTCTGCACAGACCCCACCATACAGTACACATGGACCCCCCATTATGCACAGACCCCTCCATTCAGCACAGATGGACCCCCCTTCAGCACAGACCCCCCTATTCCGCACAGACCCTGCATTCAGCACAGACCCCCCCTTCAGCACCGATGACCCCCTTCAGCCAGGGCCATATTAAGAACATCATGGGCCTGGTGCTAAGGATTTTGGTGGGGCCTTTTATAAATAATAAATAAATGCGTGAGAATCACAGCACAGCAATGGAGGGCACAGTCTGAAAATGTAAGTGTACCCTAATGTGCTAATATGCTGTGCATACTTGTACATTGTGGCATAACCTACCCCAGGGCCTCTAAAAAGTAGTAACGTCAGGAAAGTTTACTACCGCTTTATTATCACAGGATCCCAGAAACCTCTCATGGGGCCCCCTACTGACCCAGTGGCCCTTGGGCAGTGCATAAGTGCCCAGACGATGTTCATTGGAACGAAACGCGTCGGGAGAACACGCTGACTTTACTGCCTTTCCTATATTAAGCGCTTCATTTACTCTACTGTCATGTGAGTGTAAATATTTTCTTTTAATAAATTAACCTAATTTGTATACAGTATCACGCTATGTGCATTTTATCTTTCTTTGGCACAATTGATACTGGTGTATGAAAATCTGTGGGTCCTATGTGAAGACTGCATCAAGCTGCTCTGCGGGACATACAAGTTTCTGACCATTGGATGTCACATTGATTTGTGACTTTTTAAGCTCGAATGACCTGATGAGTATACACTCAGTTAGGTCTTACCTTCTGGTAAGCTCAATTACATATCTTTGGTGACGGAGCTTCTATCAATCACCGATGTTTTTTCCTTTCACTGGGTGGACAGAAGTTTTTTATGGACTGGTTTCTTCTTGTGTTGATTGATTTTCTCAGATTTATAGACATTCAGTTATTGAGTCTATCACTATTTGTAGCGCCGCACCTTATTTGTTTTTATTTTATTTTGCAAAATTGATCTAGTTTTGTGGTGCTGGCAGCTAATCTTTGCAATTTTCTAGCAGCGCGTTGTTTATGTACATTTGTGTGTATATAAGGTTTTATCCATAAGTGCATAGTTGCCAACATTTAAAAAATATTTTCAGGGACACTTTTTTTCACAAGTGCTATATTTAGAGTAGCTGAGATCCCCTATGTTCCTCTGTACATCACAGTAGTAATCACAAAATTAAATAAGTTCTAATAATGGAACATAACAAATATGAGAACTGAGATTTCCTTTAGTTGAACTAACAAAAGTATGTCCTTTCTAGAGCTGGTAACATTGAGGGTATTCAGTATCATTTTAAAGAACTGTTTTTGCGGGTAAGCGACATAGGGTAGGAGTACGGATGGTATATAAGTGGGAAGTATGGGAAGGTGAGTGAGAGGAATGTGGAGGGTCTAACATTGGGCACTATGTACAGGAGAAGAGTGCAAAGGGTACGGCAAAAGGCACAATGTACAGGAGAGGAGTGTGGAGGGTATGACAGTGGGCAGTATGTACAGGAGAGAAGTGTGGAGGGGATGACAGTGAGCAGTATGTACAGGAGAGAAGCGTGGAGGGTACGACAGTGGGCAGTATGTACAGGAGAGGAGTGTGGACAGTATGATAGTGGGCACTATGTATAGGAGAGGAGTGTGGAGGGTATGACAGTGAAGTGTATGACAGCAGGCACTATGTACAGGAGAGGAGTGTGGAGGGTATGAAAGTAGGCAGTATGTACAGGAGAGGAGTGTGGATGGTATGATAGTGGGCACTATGTATAGGAGAGAAGTGTGGAGGGTATGACAGTGGGCAGTATGTACAGGAGAGGAGTGTGGACAGTATGACAGTGGGCACTATGTATAGGAGAGGAGTGTGGAGGGTATGACAATGAACAGTATGTACAGGAGAGGAATGTGGAGGGTCTAACAGTGGGCACTATGTACAGGAGTGGAGTGTGGAGGGTATGACAGTGGGCGGTATGTACAGGAGAGAAGTGTGGAGGGGATTACAGTGAGCAGTATGTACAGGAGAGAAGTGTGGATGGTATGACAGTGGGCGGTATGTACAGGAGAAAAGTGTTTGACAGCAGGTACTATGTACAGAAGAGGAGTGTGAAGGGTATGACAGTGGGCAGTTTGTACAGGAGAGGAGTGTGAAGGGTATGACAGTGGGCAGTATGTACAGGAGGAGTGTGGGGGTATGACAGAGGGTAGTATGTACCAGAGAGAAGTGTGGAGGGTATGATGGGGCAGTATGTACAGGAGAGAAGTGTGGAGGGTATGACAGTGGGCAGTATGTACAGGAGAGGAATGGGGATGGTATGATAGTGGGCACTATGTATAGGAGAGGAGTGTGGAGGGTGCGACAGTGGGCACTATGTACAGGATAGAAGTATATGACAGCAGGCACTATGTACAGGAGAGGAGTGTGGGGGGTATGACAGTGGGTGTTCTGTATAGGAGAGGAGTGTGGAAGGTATGATAGTGGTCACTATGTACAGGAGAGGAGTGTGGAGGGTATGACAGTGGGCACTATGTATAGGAGAGAAGTGTGGAGAGTATGACAGTGTGCATTATGTACAGGAGAGGAGTGTGGAGGGTATGACAGTGGGCCCTATGTATAGGAGAGGAGTGTGGAGGGTATGACAGTGTGCACTATGTACAGGAGAGGAGTGTGGAGGGTATGACAGTGGGCACTATGTATAGGAGAGGAGTGTGGAGGGTATGACAGTGTGCACTATGTACAGGAGAGGAGTGTGGAGAGTATGACAGTAAACACTATGTACAGGAGTGGAAGGATGTTTAGGGACTACGTAGTGGTTAAGCGGGTCATACATGGATTGAAATTACACCAATTATGCAGAGACCAGCCATAGTCGATCTATGTATGGACTAGCTGGTTTTACACAAGTCAATCCATTATTCGACTTGAGTACAACCAGCCTGTTTTTCCCAAAACAATCAGTGCTGCCAGCTATAGATAGCAACACTGATCATTGTACTCACTGGCAGAACACAACAACACTACAGGAGTGATTCCCCCATCCACAGGTCAGCAGGTGAGAGGGTGTGTGGGGACAGGCTGGGGAGAGACACCAGTCAGTGGCTGGGTAGGCACTGGCTAGTATCAGAGCCAGATACACACAGGTTACATATGTCGCGATCGTTAGAGCGAGAGCAATAATTCTAGCACTAGACTTCCTCTGTAACTCTAAACATATAACCTAAACATTTTTTTAAAGCATCGCTTAGGATACCAAAAAAAATCGTGCTAACTTTAGTGTTTTTTTAAATGAATGAAACAGTTTATTTCCAAAAAAAAACACGTTTGAATTATTGCTGCGCAAATAAAGTACCGTGCTAGAGCTGCACAATTAATCGTTAAAAAATCGTGATCTTGATTCAACCCCCCTGACATCTCCAATGCAGAGTTTGCTGATTCTTTCATATAACAAGTGGAGAGACTTTCAGCTGTCAATAGTGAATATCTGGACAGTCTGCCAAGTTCTTAGCAGGAAACATTGTAACTAACGCTTTCTTCATAGATCAAAGGGATAAACTTCTGTGTGTAAAGAAAATATCCGGGCAGTCTGCCAAGTTTGTAAACAACATGAAACATTGTAACCAACTTCCTTTTTAGATCAAACTTCTGTGTGTAAATGCAAGAAATGTAACCACTTAAAGTCCAAAAGTTGTTTAAGTTAAAAAGCAATATTTTTTGCTAGAAAATTACTTGGAACCGCCAAACATTATATATATTTTAGCAGAGACAAAAATGGCAATTGCTGCAATATTTTATGTCACACTGCATTTGCCCACTTTAATGAATAATAAAAACCATAAAAACAAAGCAGTAAAGGCTTTTTTTTTTTCATTTTAATGTGAAAGATGATGTTATGCCGCACGATTCGTGAGAGAATCGTGAACTGTCATCTAAGCAAAAAAATTGCAGTTGTAATTTTAGCCAGAATCGTGCAGCTCTACACTGTGCAACATAAAAAGTTACAAAGACCTCCATAGAATAATTTTCTAGCAAAAAACAAATGATGATTTTTTTTCTCAGTCAGCTGCAGTGTGTCAGCTTGTATTTATAATGGCCGCTCTGTATGTAGCTTCTGACAGGCTGTGCAAGCAGGCCCGTATCTCCGGAACCATAAATGATAGCCATCCCATATTTTGACCCATTGGGGGGTAGGTCTTCAACTGCCTACCCCCCAAATGTGGGATTTCTGTGACCTCTGGTCGTCGAGCTACAACCCCCGAAGTCAAACTTTATTTATTTTTATTTTATTTTTTGATATTTTTTTTTTTTTTTGGGCAAATGGGCCTATCTTGAGAAAGGGGCCTGGAGCTGCAGCTCCAACAGCCCCTCTGTTAATCCGGCCCTGCCTTCAGCACAGATGGACCCCCTCTTCAGCACAACCCCCCCCCTTCAGCACAGACGGACCCCCCTCCCCCATCCTATTCAGTACTTCAGATCAGCCATCAGCGTGGCACAGGCAGCAGGTTCCCTGCCCTGTGTACACATAAAAACTGGAGGGGGAGGCGGCTTCACTCTGCTCGCTGTGCCTGTGTGACATCCGGCCCAGGACTGCTCAGACAGCCCGCGGCCGCGAGACTCTTCAACACTTTTTTGATTTTCCAGGGGGGTCATTTGCACCCCCTTGCCCTATGGAGCGGACGCCCATGGTTACCTTGTATATCCTCAGAATGTCATTCCTTCCACTTCTCTTCTCGCTCTTTTGGTTCCTGAGCATCATTCTCCTTTCTTACTCTATCTTTCAGGCCCCGTGCTACTAGATTTAAGACATTTTGACCTGGTCTCCTCGGAGTTCCATCGGAATGTATGGTCACTCTCATTCCTCAGGGTTTAAATAGAACATTTCTATTATGTACCTGGAATTTGCCGTCGGATTCTGTGATTTTGGATACAAAGGTTCCGATGTGTGTAACCAGGGGATCTTTCAGGTGTCCGGGACTATAGGCCCCTCTGGTGGCCCTGATCTAGCAGTATGCCCTTTGCAAGGGAACTTTCTCCAGCTGGTGGGTGGGGGCCCTCCTTCCATGGGGACCCAGGTGGAAAAATGTTTTCTATTGATTTTCTTTCTGCATGATTGACTATTCTTTGCAAAGTTAAATTTCACCATGTTCACTAAGCTCTGGGGAAAATTCCCAACTACCCTTGAAAGTGAACAGACTGTTTTTGCCTTGTGTTAATCATCTCCAGCTGATCTGAAAAAAAAAAATTGGGGTTTAGGCCACAAAGTTAAAGAATAAGTTCACCTTTTATAAAAAAAAAATAAAAAAAAAAAAACAAAACAAATGCATGTATTTTTTTCAGGTAAATGTGCATTTATTTTTTTTTGTAGCCTGGAATGCATTGCACTCTCAATCAGCAGATTATGGGTGCTATGCAGGGCTCTTGCAGACTTATCGTACATTGTATGGCCAAGCAGTTACGCGCACACACACCAAAAAATATGAAGCATGTTATACTTCCCTGCTCTGTGCAGTAGTTTGGCACATAGCAGCCCCGATCTTCTTCTTTTTGGGTCCCCCGCTGGCAGTCCTGGGCCCTCCTTCCCTGCCAAGTGCCCCCAATAGAAAGCCTCTTGCTATGAGGAGCACTCTAGCAGGCTTGAACCCAAGCTGCACCCTGTGTGTCCATGCACAAACAGAGCACAGCTCTGCCCCACCCCCCTGCTCTCTCATCATTGGCTCACTGGTTATGATTGACAGCAGCAGGAGCCAATGGCTCCTGTGTGAACGAGTGGGGAGAGAGAGACCTGGGAGGGATGCTGCTCTCATGCACATCGCTGGATCTAGGTGGGGCTTGGGTAAGTGTAAAGACAGGGGGGTGCTTCACCCAGCAAGGTTTTTTACCTTAAAGCAGAGAATGCATTGAAGGTAAAAAAAAAAAACTTGAGCCTTTAGAAGCACGTTAAGTATAATTATCACCATTAAACCTCCTAGCCACAGATGCTTGGACAGAGAGCAGAGTTCTTAATACCCAATGGAATGTCTTATTGAAGTACAGCAAGTAAAATAAATTCCAAAGCTGCTGTAAAAAAAGTTTTACGCTCTTTCTCTAATGTACACCATACATTATACATGTTTACAGACATTTTTGCCTAGAATAGGATCATCTTTTCCTGACAGGCTGTCATGTGGAAAGCAGCGTGCTGTAATTGTCTTTGATTGATAGGAACTTCCAGGGATTATGTGACCCTGCAGCGTGTCCAGGTGATGTTTGTATGGAGCGGGATGGGGCTCTGGACTCTCTCACACTGACAGCTCATGGCTCCTCTCTCCTTCGTAACTGTAGGTGTTTTTTGTCTCACTTTATCCTTATTAGGAATTTCACTTTGTGCCTCAAAATTGGATTGAACTTCCCAAGCCGCATACCCATTGTAAATCCTACACTTACCTGCATTAACCCTTCCCTTCCTAGGGCAGTAAGTAGTGTATTAGCTGACTCAATCAGTAAACATTTCAACAAGGCGAAACGCTATTTTCCAAATTCTAGCAGACCCAAGAAGAATACAGTAATGTTTATCTTGGAACTGGAGTATTTATATGTACAGATTTGCTTATCCTAGAAACTACAAAACAAAATCAGACAAAAATAAAGTCATTCTCTGTCTTCCAGCAGTTCGTGTTTTCTAAAACATTGTTCTTTATAAAGAAATAATTGTGGCATGCATTGTAGAAAAGACAATAATAAGCACATCATTACCCAGTGTTAGTAGGAATGGGGAGAATGAATCAGTGCTATTTTGTAAAATGCATTCAAATAGGATTTCACAGCACTATTAGCAGTATACTGGATATGTTATATTTTTGAATTCTTGTATTTAGAACCGTTGGACTGTGATAATTTACAATGTTTATATGGGATGTAATGCATTTGCTTCAAACTGAATGGCTGTGCACAGGCACAAGGGATCATTCACAGAAATACAATTCAGAGGCTTAGAATAAACTTGAATCATGTAGACTGTAAAAAAACAGACAATATAACAAGTATTTAATAAAAAAACAAAATGTGCCACACTATACTCTCTCTCTCTCTCTCTCTCTCTCTCTCTCTCTCTCTCTCTCTCTCTCTATATATATATATATATATATATATATATATATATATCTACATGCAAAACAATAAAACTGTCCACAGTATTATAAAACCCTAACTGATAAACAACAATAAATCACAACCAATTTATATGTGAATGCGTAAAACAAGCATTAACTAGTTCAGATCCACTTCATAGCAGTCTTACTGCTACAGGGCAGCACCTGTGCACTGGATCCGTATATATATATGTTATCCGGTGATCTGCCGATATGGTTCCCTGCTTGACTGCGCAGGCGCAGACAAAGGCAACGGAAATCACCGAACCTGATCAGCTGTAGCAACAGGGCCAGGCGACGTGGAATTTGCTGTAAGAGGCCCGACGGCCTCACGTCCTCGCTCCGCTCGGACGGCTCGCAGTGCTCGCTCGGCCTCCTGGCTCTTTTTTTAACATCCTATAATCCACGGGGATGGTAAGGAATGAGCCTGGATGCCACCCAAACCGCGCAGCTGTTCAGGTTCAGAGATTTCCGTGGGCTTTGTCTGCGCCTGCGCAGTCAAGCAGGGAACCATATCGATAGGGGAACTAGCTTGATAAGACACCGGCTCTTCGCGGCATGCGTGCCCCCTACCCAGCAGAGCCGGATCACATATATATATATATATATATATATATATACATGTGATCCAGCACACAGGTGCCGCCCTGTAACAGTCCGGATCCAGCTCCTCTGGGTAGGGGGAACGCATACGCGCCACAGGCAGCAAGCTCAGCTGCAAGTATTATGGACTTGATGTCAGCGGGCACCCACCGATGATTCAGTAGAGAGGCAGAGTGGCAGGTCTACCTATGTAAACAAGGCAGATGGCCATTCTGACGGGAAGGAGGGCATGGATTCCGTGTCTCTGCAAATCAGGGACACGGATCCATGTCTTCCCCTAGTAAAAGCACCTCCCACACTGTAATTAAATACAGACTAGTCACACAGTTAACCCTTTGATCACCCCTGATGTTAACCCCTTCCCCGTCAGTGTCAAAGGTACAGTGACAGTGGATATTTTTTAGCTCTGATCACTGTATTGGTGTCACTGGCCCCCAAAAAGTGTCAACAGTGTCAGAATGTCCGCCACAACATGGGGGTCCTGCTATAAGTCGCTGATCGCCACTGTTACCAGTAAAATAAATATCCCATAGTTTGTAGAAACTATAACTTTTGCGCAAACTAATCAATATACGCTTATTGGGAAAAAAAATTAACAAAAATATGTAGCAAAATACATATTGGCCTAAATGTATGAAGAAATTCGATTTTTTACTTTTTTTTTTATTGGGTATGTTTTACAGCAGAAAGTAAAAATAAATACATTATTTTTTTTTCAAAATTGTTGGTCTTTTTTTGCTTATAGCACAAAAATAAAAAAACGCAGAGATGATTAAATACCACCAAGAGAAAGCTCTATTTTTGGGAAAAAAAACATACATTTTATTTGGGTACAGTGTTGCATGACTGCGCAATAGTCAGTTAAAGTAACGCAGTGGCACATCGCAAAAAATTGCCTGGTTATGTAGGGCGGTAAATCTTCCAGAGGTCTAGTGTTTAAAATTACTGTTTACTGTGTGCAATTAATGATATACAGAAGAAGTGTCAATGTTTCAATTGTGCAAAGTTCATAAAGATACAATACAATGTATTATTAGAACATATACATCTTAACTGTATAAATTGTGCCTAAAAGTTTTTATAAATGTTAAAGTGAATACACACCTTCACTCCCTTCTGTGATCTCCATAAATAAAGTGATTGAAGCTGTTCAAAAAATATGTGCACCAAGATTAACCTAAATGGAAAACGATCACTCTAACCGTTAAGTGTTTCTACATTAACTACTTGCTTACTGGGCACATATACCCCCTTCCTGCCCAGGCGAAATTTCAGCTTTCATCGCTGTAACGCTTTGAATGACAAATGCATGGTCATCTCAAACAAAATTGACATGCTTTTTTCCCCACAAATGCAGCTTTATTTTGGTGGTATTTAATCATCTCTGCGGCAATTTCGAAAAAAACACAATATTTTTTTACTTTTTGCTATAATAAATATCCAATTTAAAAAAAAAATATATATATATATATATATATATATATATTTTTCCTAAGTTTAGTCCGATACGTATTCTTCTATGTATTTTTGGTGAAAAAAATCACAATAAGCGTATAGTGATTGGTTTGCGCAAAAGGATTTGTGACCAACAAAATAGGGGATAGAATTATGAAAATGTGTTTTTTTTTTTTTACTAGTAATGGCGGTTATCTGCAATTTTTGTCAGGACTGCGATATTACGGCGGACACATCGGACGCTTTTGACACATTTTCGGGACCATTAACATTTATACAGCGAACAGTGCTATAAAACTGCACTGATTGCTGTATAAATGTGACTGGCAGGGAAGAGGTTAACACTAGGGGGCGATCAAGGGGTTAATGTGTTCCCTGCTAGGTGATTCTTACTTTGGGGGAGGGGACTGACTGGGGGAGGTGACCGATGGATGTCCCTATGTACAAGACACACACCATCGGTCTACTCTCCCTGAAAGGACGTGGATCTCTGTGTTTACACACAGAGATCCACATCCCTGGCTCTGTGACTGTCAATCGTGGGTACCTGGTGGACATCGTGGCCGCCAGGCACGCGCATCGAAACCTTAGTGACACGGCGGGGTGCGCGCGCCCCCCAGCAGCCGGAGGCCCGAGGACGTCTATTGACGGCCTCCCGAACCTGTAGAGCCACCTTGTGGACGTCATTCGTCTATGGCTCGCGGTCCCAAGTAGTTAAAATACTGCCACTATTTACATTTTTGGATGATCTGTATACCACGGTCAGTAATAAACTGCAGTTTCTCCAGTGCTGAGAGTTTAGGTAGGAGGCGATTTTCACTGCAGCCTGTATACACTCCCACATGTGTGATGTCAAAATCATGTGACCTGGCTATCTCTGAGAACAAGTAAATGTTCTCTCGAGCATAAAAGACACTATGTTGCATATACAGACTTTACTTTTGTGGGTTTAGTAACACTTTTATATTGTAAAAAGTCTTAAATCTGCATTTTTGCATGACATTTGAAAAAAAAAAAATGATAAATTATAATATAATAAATAATAATAAATAATTATAACAATTAATAATATAATCATAGTACAAATTATTCAATAATGTAATCAAATCAAAACCACTGAAATTTGCTCAGTTGCAGAATTGTTGCTGTCATTATTATTATTTTGTTATGACGAATTTCCCCACAAATCGCTATCGCTAAATTCTGCAAGTGATTATAATTTATTATCGCTGTTTTTTAGCTGATCTAAAACCATTTTTGACATAAAGGGACACTTTTGGTTGCTATGGACAATCTACAGTTTGCAGGCAGAAAGAACAGTTTTTATTATACAAAAGTGCATGTAGTGCACAGGGCAGACCACTAGGGACAAGGGGGGTGTGCATTTTTTACATACAGTACTGTAATCGATACGATTACAGTATACTGTATGTAATGTGTTTGTTTACTTTTTTGAATATGGCGCCGTTCTCCACCCCCGTGCGTCGTAACGTCGCAGGGAACGGAGCTCGGCGGGCACAAGGGGACACTGTGTGAATCGAGCGAGCACCCGCTCGCTCACACAGCGTGGATGCATCGCTGGATCCAGGAACAAGGTAAGTAAACCTTGCCTGTGGATGCTGCGAGGCGAGCCCGAGTCTGGGTGAGAAAAAAAAGGACATAAATCGTATTTATGTACAGTGTTGTATGACCTCGCAGTTGTCAGTTAAAGTAACGCCAAAAATGGCCTGGTCATGAAGGTGGGTAAATGTTCCAGAGGTCAAGTGGTTAAAGCACACTGAATGCCAACCAGAGCACCCATCAATAAATAAAATAGTTACATTATAGTCCTGTACGCACTGTTGAGTTTTGTGCTGCTTTGTTGCTTTCTTGGTGCTTCAAAGCATCTCCAAAGTCTAGATAGAAATCTAGCACAGTGCATCCTAGTAGCACCTGCAGCTGTTGAGGGTGTATGAGATATCCCAGGATGCACTAGGAAACCAACAAGTGAATCAGAAAGATGTCATCAGCAGTCACTGGTGTGTATGATACTGGTAGTGTCTGCTGCAGACATCACATCTGGTGTGCAGAGTGGAACAGTAGGAAGGTAAGTATAGGGACTGGCCAGGGTGGAGCAAATAGCAGATGGCACATGTGATTCAAAGCGAAAGGGGTGTGGGGACTGGAGTCAGTGGACTGAGCGGCCAAGGATCAGCTGAGCTGGGCCTGGGAGACATATAGCGCAAGGTGAGCAGGTACCAGAGAGAGAGGACTAAGCAGTGGACAATCGACAGAGCTTGGGTACAGTAGTGGGAGAAATTAGCAGATGTCACAAGTGGAGCTAAGCACAGGAGCAATATAGTTGGAGGTGATCAGAGACCAGAGAGAGAGGATGATCAGCAAACAGGAGTAAAAGTAGAGCTGGGGGTTACTTCTAAATGGGGAAACAGCGATGCTGGAAGTTACTACTGTTGCAGGGGATCAGCAGAGCTGCGAGAACTACTGAGCCAGGAAGCACAATAACTGGATTTACTACTGAGCAGGAATCAGCAGAGCTGGGAGTACTCCTGAGCTGGGGATCTGCTGAATAAGTTGGGGATCTGCAGAATGGGGGTAGTAATGAGCTGGATATCTGCTAGGGGTGTTGAAAATAATCACTGAATCAGTGCATCATGATGCAGCCCTGAACGATTCTGCATTGATGCAGAGAATGGCTGCATCACGATTGCACGATTGCACGATTGCACGAGCCCAGCCAGCATACTCTAAAGTTAAAAAAAATTACTGCCAGCCCCTCTGTTTTATTAATCCACTCTACAATGTGTAGGTCTTAGTGTAAACATCTTGGGCCAGATTTAGAGAGCCATTACGCCTGTCTAACTGGTGTTAGACTGGAGTACTTTCAAATTACGCACGTTTTTTAGCTAGTCTGAAACCTCAAACCATGAAAAGACGGCTGCGGGCTTCAATTCGACTGGATTACGTGTTCGTACGCCTTCGGATCTACGCTGCAATAAAATTGCGGCCACTGGGTGGACTTCCCGTCGTTTTCCGCGTCGGGGTATGCTAATGAGCTTTTGCCGGCGATCCCCGAAATTACGATCTTCAATCGCAATCTCTTACGGCATCTTTAGTCATCTTTTTTTTGCGTAACACTATACCAGCTTTTTGCTGGTCTAATATTAGACAGCCCATGTTAAGTATGGCGTCGTTCCCGCGTCGAATTTCAACGTTTGTTTTTATTTTTTACGTAAGTCGTCCGGGAATAGGAATGTACGTAAACGACGCTACTCAAACAACAAATGACGTATCGACGTTAGTTCGCGCAATGCACGGCAGGAAATTTCTGAACGGAGCATGCGCAGTTCGATCGCCGCAGGGACGCGCCTAATTTAAATGCTTCACGCCCCCTAATCGCGGCGAGAAATAGACTACGCCGCCGTATCGTACGGGCAAAAATCTACCAGAATTCGATGTAGAGCCTGGTAAAATACTGCAGCGTAGAGTATTTCGAATACGCTGCGCAAATTTACGTGTACCTGAATCTGGCCCCTTATCTCTGATCTTTTATGGCCAGTCACATGACCTCCGGACGCTCTCCTCCAATGTAAGGGCTACAGTAGGAGGGGCCAAGATCCCCTCTGACGTCACCCAGGGAGGTCATGTGACCAGCCAGGTAGGAGATGAAAAGATGTAGGATAGTTTAACAACCTTGTTCCCTAACTTTTTGTAGCGCTACCCCATTCAGGAGCCACTGATTAGATTGGGATCGGCAGATTAAGTTACCTCTGTGTAGTGTCTAGGGGTGGATGTAGTGAGCAAAGCAGTAACGAATGTCCAACCTGTAGCTGAAGTTTTCTGAATGCTTTATTTTCCTGGTCCAACACGACCAACACATCAACTTGATGTAGATAGGAAAAGGTTGATGAAAGTAGAGTAACTTCGCAGAGTCAAATTGAATAGAGAAAGCAGTCCTGATTTCGGTAATTAAGTCAATCACGTCGCCACTCCAGCCGGAGTGGGTGCAGTACACCCGGACAGGCCTCTCACACAGACCAGTCAGCCAGAGTCACTGAGAAAGCGGAGAAGGAACAAGTCGCTGTCACCGACTTGGCTCTAGGAGATTAGTAGAGGCCTCTGCCACAGGTCCGGTACTTGAGAGCAATAGAGCACATCCCCTCAATCCTGTCCTCTTGAGATGCGGAACCCCAGTAAGTCTGAGGTTCCTCAGTCACTTCAGTGTCTCTGAGCCATGAGGGCCCAGAGTCGGGAACTTTGCGCGGTGGGGCCCGTGATGTGTGCACACCCTGAAGGTGGGTGCCGCACCTGGAACCCGCGAAGAACCACGAAAAATGGCATCTGCCACAGATATACCCCTCCCCAGCATGCCCCGCGAGGAAAACGCTCCTCCAATTGGCTGCTGAGAAAAACGGCTCTGCCTGAACTCCTCTGGCGCCACCTGCCGCCCAGAGATGGGACCACATCTCTGGAGCGCAGAATGACCCACAGGACAATTCAGGGCTGACAGCTGCCAAATTTGAACAAATCAACCAAGGTGAGAGCAAGTAAGTCTCTCACCCTACTAACTTTAGCGTAGCACCCTTTCTGAAAGTAAGGGGGCGCTACATTTTTATTTACAATAAGAATACATTATCACATCAGGGTGTGTGATGCAATTATTTGGCTTAGTTATAGCCATTTTGTTGCTAAATTTACCATGAAATTTAACTAGCCATTTGTATTCAAATTGACAGTGTAGAAGCCAACTTTGTTTGTGTTGATCGGTACTCTGTCTTTCCACCCCAAGAATTATCTCAGCCTCTCTGGCACACCTAACAATACTATTAGTGGAATACCACAATAAATGGCACACAGACACAGTTCAAACTGAATTCAACCTTAACTGTTTTTCTTACTCAAGGAGGAGAGCGTAAGTAAGTGTCAGTCAGCCGAATCCTGGGAAACTTTGTTGAATTAACTCTAGGCAAATTATTAAGTACAGGTAGCGATAACAAATGAATAACAATAGCACTCAGGGTAACAGAGCAATAACAGTGAGTTTGAAGAAACTTAACTGACGTAACTACCAATAAAGGGGCAGACGGGTCTGCCTACAGTAACGCTAATCCTAATGAGAGGTTTAGCTGTGTAATAACCAGTAACGTTTTCCTTTAAAGCGACAAAAGAGTAGTAGTTTTTGAATGTAAGGCCTTGGACTTGTCTTTTCCAGCAGCTGGAGCTCAGAAAGCACAAATAATCCTCACATTGTAACAAAAGGGAATTAGTAATCAGCATAAAGAGATTTGATGTGACAGGTCCTCTTGGCAATCTGGAACTATGATGTCTGCATGCAGTGTTTAAAATTGGATAGTGCGTCTTGAAATTGGGCAAGGTGCCCTCCCACCAGTTCTGTGACCAAGGCAGAAAGAACGATGTTCAGGCCAATTGGTTCTTCTGGCAGCCCACCTGTTCACCTTGCAACCGAAGGGCCTCTTATCCTCAAACATCTGGAGATGTGATGGAGGTCTCCCTCTGTTGGAACGCCCGACTCTGGAACCGTGGCAGGATGGTCGCCCCAGTGGGTGACAGCAGCCTCTCTCATCCCATCCATACTTCTTCTGCCTCATGGTCAACTTCCCTTCTCCCAGGCAGCCTCTGCGCTGTCTCTCCCTCCTGTCCAAAGAGCATGTTGGTCTTTTTAGTTCCTTTCCCATACAAAGCTATGGTAACCGTTCTGGTTGGGGACTACATGTCCCAGAATCCCTTGCAGCTTCCCTTCTATGTGATAAGTTCCTGTGATTGGCTTTTTTCGATTGCCAATAAGGGTACCAGGGAGGGAGCAGATGGGCAGCCTGAATGTGTAAGCACCACTAGCATTAATACTTGAGTCAGCATGGAGAGAAAGGGGGGAGAAATCCCACGCAGACACTGAAAAGCTCTCTGTCTCCTTTCCCAGGAGAGCCTGCACACAATCCCACCAGGGTCCGGAGTGGCATGCAGGCCCGTGCAGCATCCGCTACACCAGCATGGTGGAATCATTTTAATGATATTTTCAGTAGAGCTGGCCCTTAACATTGTAATGCTTTAAAGGTATGATGGCAATTGTTCCATCACTGTGTATAATATCTTTTTAATAACGTGTCAGTTGATGGATTACAGGAGCTTTTTCCACTATATGAAATCCTGACTTTTTTTTTAGGTAGGATAGATTTCTGGGTTAATGCAAAGCACATTGAATCACATTCTATGAAACATAGCCACCCAAAAAATAAGTTCCATAGGAAGATAAAAGGTCGTTGCATGTGGTTACCTTTGGTTAGTATGCTACAAATAAGTAGAGTTTTCCTAATATCTCTTTTTTTCCCTTTACAGTTATCCTGGTGGTGGTGTTTGGGATCTGCTGGGCTCCTTTTCACACTGAACGACTGATGTGGAGCTTTATTAATAACTGGACAGCTGAAATGCATCAAATGTTCAGCTTTGTCCATGTTATCTCCGGAGTATTATTTTATCTCAGTTCTGCAGTCAACCCAATCCTGTACAACTTACTCTCTACTCGTTTCCGTGAGATGTTTAAAGAGGTTATGTGCCACGGAAGAAAGAAGAGGCTTGGTTCTCGGAGGTCTTCCCCCAGTGTTACACGTGTCACCACACGAAGCACAGTTTGTGAGCATGTTCCAGGAAATGGACTTCCCTTCGCTGAGGTGGATGAATTTGATGTATATGAAGAATGTGGACAAAAATGACATCTTATTTTTGATTTCCTCTATCCAGAACTGTCATTTTTATTTTGCACTGGATTGTGAACTCTAATGCATCTGCTATCCTTGCAGACTTCTGTTGTACTTACACAGAAATATCCAACTCAGTGGAACCACGAAACACGTAACAAAATGTTTCTCAGAAGACGCAATGTCTGGTAGTATAGTGGTCAAGACCGCTTCCTTTGACTACTGCATAGAATAAAAATAGCTTTTTATGACAAGATAACTGTGTAGGTTACTCCACACTGTCTTCTAAAAATGACAAGAAACTTATAGCTGATCAGGGATGTTATATATATAGAAATAGAGGGATCAGAGACCTTAGATTTATCACTACAGTGCTGCCCCTACAACCTGCTCTGTCTCACAGTAGAATGTTAGAAGAAGTGGAATAGGCTGGGGCCTGCATTCCAGAAACAGAAACAAGACAGGTTAATAATGTGTATGCACTGCAGCCTTTCACGTAGCCAATAATTTACCCAATTATAGCCTCATATAAGTAAAACAAGATGACAAGATTGTATGGTAAGAAATAGAAGAATTTCTTATTAAAGAGCCACTAAACCTAAAATAATGAAGTTCTATAATAATAATGAAAAGGAAACATTTCTATATATAAAAGACAAAATTGTTTCTAATAAACTTCTTGAATGTATATATATCTACATTTGTAACAAAATCACCTTATAAACTCTCTAGAAGCACTTATGAATCAAATTTTATTAAATTTGTTTTAGACATGATTTGATAGGGCTCATTCATACAAGTGGGGTGGTTTTCGAGGTAGTAAGACCTTAAGAAAATGCCAAGCCTGATATTTTCCATACTGAGAAGGTGTTAAAAAATACAGCATTAAAAAAATAATTAATAACGATCCTTTGAAAAGCATTATTAGAAGAATGCCCTTCACTGCAGTGGGAGACCACCAAAAATCCAAGCTTAGCTTTTCCAGCATGGTAACATAAATGAAACCCACAGCCTAGAAGTCTGACATTGGCAAAGATGTATGTATATTCATTTGTGTCGCTGTAAAATTGGCCATACACCTAGGGATGCAGAAGACACAAACAAACCTTTAGCAAAGCAAATCGTCTAAAAACTGCTACGTGCCTCTTCCAGCCTAGTTTCTGTCAATTCATAAGGAAGCGAGGAAGAGGTGAATGGAGCAGATGCTCCTGCCACTATGTATCTTGGGAAAAAACAGTAGAAATTGAAACACATTTTTTGGCCAGCTATCATCTGCCACTATAGATGTGACATGTCGTCATTCAAGCATTGGATGTCTGTCATTTCATGGGCAGCTAATTGTTGATCTGTACATTTTTCTCCTATTGGTTAAAAGGATTCCAAGACCTGCTAATAAAATTCCCATGTGACTACAATGGCCATGGTCCCAGACACCTTCAAAAACCTGGTGGGGAATTCAACTTTCCCAGAATCAATTAAAAGCAGAGTAACAGATTTTATATACTGAAAAATTACTATAAGGTCATACTTAGTTTCATAGTAGATGAAAGATAGACTACTGAGCAACTCGTATATATATTATTTCCCCATACAGTGTTAAAACATGTAAGTAATCATATTTTCATAGTAGGAACCTCTGTAGGAATAAGCTAGTAGTTTTGCGCTAATTGCTACATACAAGTAACAATCTAATCCTGGTTTTTATCTACTATTACTTTTTTATATACACAAGTAGTCGTGTATATAGTAGTATTCTATAGTAGTCCACATTATTACCCTTTACTGTAATTTCCTAGTTGTATTGTAGTTGTAAAATGTGTACTGTGTTTTCTGCAAAATGCCTCCAACAAAGCAGGACGCTCTCAAAATCAAAGCCCAGAATGTTAGATAAGAATTCCCTTCCCAGTGGAACCTTGGATTGCGAGTAACGCGGTTAATGAGCGTTTCGCAATACGAGCACTGTATTTTGTAAAATCATAACTCGGTTTGCAAGTGTTGTCTCGCAAAACGAGCAACATTCAGGGCACAGCGGTGTGCAGTATCGCGTTTGGCCGGAGGTGGGGGGCGCCATTCGGAGCCTTTTGGAAAGATTTAGAAATACTACGTTCCTGAACCTTTCCGAGGTTTACGGAGGTCAGCCTATATGTCCTCGGGCCTTTCCGGGTGTTTCAGAGGCTCTCCAGCACCCCCGCCTCTGGCCACATGCGGTATTGTATGCCATTGAAGTCAATGCGTAACAAATAATTTTCGTTTGCATTGACTTCAATGGGGAAACTCGCTTTGATATGTACTTTGGATTATGAGCATTCTCCTGGAATGGATTATGCTCGTAATCCGAGGTTCCACTGTATTCCTAAAAAACACACAATATCATTGTGTGAAAGTCATTAGATTCTAATGTAAATGACTCTAATCTGAAATGACAAATATGTTTTCTGTCTCGAAGGAGAAGAACTCAGACACTTAAAGACTATGTCTGTACCGAAATATTCCCATGTGTCACTACATTCTGATTTATGTACATTTAAGTAGAAGTTGTTTTAAATATGCACTTCCACTTAGAAGTAGCTTTTTAAAACCACTAATTAGCAAGTATAGTTGTAAACAAAACTCTTCCTTTTAGCGCTGTAGCATGGCATTCAGACATAAGAATGAAGGACCGAAGGGTCTTATAACTGTATAAACTAATGAGGATCTCATGCATGACCATGCATAGAGGTAGTGGTCAAAAGCTGTTGTGGTTGTAAATATGGATACGGCAAAAAATTGCTGGAGGGTACCTAATATAAGTTCTGATCGGTTTCTGAGAATAACGAGGAAGCCCCATCTTATCCTCCAATATCAGTCAGCAGAAATCACATTATTCCTGCTGTGACAAGGCAAGTCTGCAATTTCTGTCTGGTACAGCAATCTCGTCCATTGCTTTCATAGCATAAAATATTGTCTGACATGCCATCAATTATTTTCAAAAAGAAAAGCTAGAGCTAGAAAAAAACTTTCTTCAAAGTGGCATTGGTTTTCTATTTTGCCAATTGTTTTACAATTTTTCACCAATCTGTTGACTTCATTTTAAATAGGACCTGAACTGTAAAAGCTATGCTGAAAATAAAGGCCTGTCGTCTCCTTGCAGGTGATCTTTCTTCATTACAGACTTACAATGCCTTGTTCTGCACTGTCTCGGTATAAAGGCAGCCATCTTGGTAGAGGCAAGGTCTTGCTTTCTCATGTTAGAGACTCCAGCAAGAGGAATAGTAACCCAGGATAACTTACCACAAATTTGTGGCAATGTTGAATCTTAATGCCCCGTACACACGATCGGTTTTCCCGTCGGAAAAAAGTTTGATGGTTTTCCCGACAGAATTTCCTTTCAAGCCTGCCTTGCATACACATGACCACACAAAAGTTCAGTGAACTTTTGACTGCCAAGAACTCAGTGATGTAAAAGACTACGACGAGCCAAGAAAATTAAGTTTAATATTTCAGAGCATGCGTCAAATTGTTTCCGAGCATGTGTAGGAATT
Source organism: Rana kukunoris (assembly GCA_029574335.1). Taxonomy (NCBI): domain Eukaryota; kingdom Metazoa; phylum Chordata; class Amphibia; order Anura; family Ranidae; genus Rana; species Rana kukunoris. Next base: position 231,686,183 of record CM056052.1, read on the forward strand.
TTGTGCGTTGGGATTTGTACACACGATCGGAAATTCCAATCAATTTTTTTCCTGATGGAAAAAAAGAGATCTTGCGCTCTATCTTTTTCCAGCAGTTTTTCCATTGGAAAAAGTCTGATGGAGCATACACACGGTCAGGATTTACGACCAAAAGCTCTCGTGAGACTTTTTCCAACAGGAAAACTGATCGTGGGTACTGGGCATAAGTCTGTTAACTTGCTGCACATTTCACTGGCAAGTTGTACACTTGCAGAGCACTTAAAGCAAAAGTTCCAGCTGACACTTTTCCAATTTGTAGCAAATTTGTGTGGCAAGTCTCTAGTAAGAGCAACGTTGCAGTGGTGAGTCTACAGCAAGAGCTCTGCAAGTCTACAGCATGACAATTCAGCCACAGTGACTCCTGTGGTGGGATGACTATTGTAAAACATAACTGAACCAGAACTTGCAGCAGACTTGCAGAATGTTTGCAAAGTAAGTTGATCTGGAGTCATGCAATGCAGACTTGCTGCAATTGTGCAACAAGCTTGTGAAACCTGGCATGTCTAACAATAGCTTAGGAAGTCATTTTCAAACTTGTGGCACATTTGCATGCTATCTGGGGAGCAGAACAGTAATGATCTCACCAACTTTTACTCCAAATTGAGACTAGCAGTCAGAGGCAGCAGAGCCTTAATATCATACTGCAGATATATACAGGGGAGGGCTGGCAGCCTTAGGCCTGGGGGGCAAGTTAAGTCAAGTGGCCATTCAACTGCCAAATCAGCTCACCATCTACCGGGAGCTTGAGCGTGGACTACAACTCCCGGAATGCAACAGCTAGTGGTCGGCCACCGTGGCCATGCCCCCGGCCCAACTTCCTGGACCAGAATAAAAAAAATGGTAGCGGGCAGCAGCTGCCGGCCATTTTGAACACGAGTCAGGGCGGCCTGGGAGGCAATTGCCACCCTGCCCCCTGGCCCAGCCCTCCCCTGGATATATAGCTATGGGGCTGTAAGTGCAGGAGTGCCCAGGCACCCAAACATACCAGGAAGTCAGGAGGAATTAAAACAAAATGTACATTTTTCAGAGTAATGATTAGGCACAAATAAAAATGTTAGGCGCTCCCTTTACAATAGCAAAACTTCACTTTGAGTTCAAGTCCACATCCTGCAGTTTTGAGCTTTTATAAACTTGGCAACAAAAGGGCGACACTGAGAAAAGCGCAGGAAACAAACGCAATTATTTACTAGTAGTTTCCATTCTGATAGCTTTATATACTGTATTTGTTGAAAACACTATAGTTGTAAATAATAAAACATTATTATTTATAATATGCCAATGTTAATAAATCGATAATATTTTAGGTTTATTGGCACTTTAACAAAGTCCACAGGATTTCCGGGTAAATTAATTGAGCTTACATAGTCCGGAGCAGCAGTGTCACACATGATTTATTGCAGGATATATTTTAAAACTAGTTTATCTTCTCTTTACAGGAGACATTTTTATAAAAGCACAGTAACAAAAAACTAGGTGATTTATAACCAGTTGCATTTTATTCTTTGCTCGTTATGCAGTAATTTATCAAGGTGTATGAATAACAGTGTAAAGTTATGTATGTATTTCTGTGTAATGTATGTATATAATGTTGACACATATTTAAAACCATGTAATCATGTACACACATTCTGTATATAGAAAAGTGATTCTGTAATTTATGCTGGTTGTTATATGAATGAAGACATCTTTGAAAAATTATTTTTATTTTTTTATATATAAAAATATTGTTTTGTGGCAGAAAATGTTTGTAGCACAGAAAACAAACCATTGCTGTTCTACAGAAAGACACTCTGGTATTACCACTTCCCAATGCCACAATTGCATTGGAAAGTGCATTATGAGCACTGGGCTGGCCTATTTGCAGTAGTGATGATATGAACCTTTTTAGTAATGCTTATTTCTTCAATTATTAGCTATGTAAAATTAATAATACAACAGCCAAACAAAACATTTATCCTGAAACATAACCGCGTAGCAGCAATGTTGAAGTGCAATATTCTTTTATTATTATTGTAATGTTGTTAGCACTAACATAGGTGACACTCATGGATTCGGTCCAACAAGTTTGCAGGTTTCTATAAGCAATAGGGAAATTGAATCTTTCTTTTATTGACTTCACTTTTGACAGCTGACTGGGTTGTTCTGTCCTAAATAATGGTCTATATATCTATTAAAAAATACCCAGAAATAGCTGGTCTGAATGGTTCTGCCGGTATAAGGTTCAAGAGGGAACACCAAAGTTCTGTTTCCTGATTAAAATGGTTGTAACCTAAGTTTTATATGTTTATGCTACAGGTAAGCCCATATTAAAGATTACCTGTAGCTATCCTGGATATCATCCTGTGTCTGCATGTGCCGAAGTGATCGTCATGCCGTTGATTCAGTTAGATGTGCCGTTGTCGGCACTCCCGCACGCATACGCCGGAGTGACGTCATCGCGGTCCTGGCCAATCACAGTGCTGGAGCTGCGATACCCGGAAGTAAGCTCCGGGAGAGATGTCTGCGGCCGGAGGGGGGGGTCGAGTACAGCTGCGGGGGCTTCGTCTCCAAGTAAGTAATACATAATTAGCTACTATGCTATGCATACTAGCTCATTATGCCTTTGTCTTGCAGGTTTATTTATTTATTTTTGAGGGTTTACAACCACTTTAAGAGCAATGGCTTTCTACAGTATCTAGGGTCATATGCCAGTTTTTTCTCTTTCATTTTGAATCTCCATAAACTATTTTTTTGTAGTTACTTACCATGTACTTAGACACTTTATAAGAGGTTCCCTTATTTAAAGAGATTGTGAAGTGTTTTTAAATGTCTATTATGGTCAGAACTAAAAAAAATAAAAAATAAAAGAATATAGTTTATATCGGGTAATTATGAAATACTGAATATCATTTTTTGTATTCTCTTTTTGGGTCACCAGATGGAACTGGAGTCTCTTTTATACAGGTTTATCAGACACTGCTTAGCCCTTCTAAAGTAAAAGCCTGTTTTATTTAAACCCTAAAAGCTCAACCTGAAATGTACACACCCATGAGTTAGAGAAGTGACCTTATCAGACAGCCCTGCTCAAATTTTCATTCAGACAAAGCCACACTTGAGGCAGGGAGCCATTGCTGCATTGTCTCTGAAGATATCCCATAGTGATCTGGAAATCCTTTGTCATGTGTTGAATGTTTATTTCTAAAATAAAAATTGTATACATATGGTGGAAAACAAATATTAGACATCAGTTTAGCAGTTTCTAAACTTTTAGAAATTAAAAAAAAAAACTGACCCAAAACCATTATAGTTAACCTATAGACAAACAGTACATTTAAATCAAAAATGTTGGCATGTACTTTCAATGCTTATGTTTAAAGGTATATAGTGTACTAGCAGATTGTTATAAATTGGAATCTACAATCTTTATCTACTCAATGGTACATTTTAGAGCGCTTGAGATTTTAAAATACTGCTGTGCGCAGGACAGATTTTTTGCCCACTAATGCCACGTACACACGGTCGGAATTTCAGATGAAAAAAGTCAGACGTGTGTATGCGCCATCGGACTTTATCCTTCGGAAATTCCGTTATGCCCCGTACACACGATCGGAATTTCCGATGGACTAAAATCCAATAGAATCTTTCGTCTGAATTCATTCAAGCTGTCTTGCATACACACTGTCAGACCAAATTCCAGACGTCCAAAATGATGTGACGTAAAAAACTACAACGAGCCGAGAAAAATTAAGTTCAATGCTTCCGAGAATGCGTCAACTTGATTCTGAGCATGCATGTTTTTTTCTCTGTCGGAGTTCCACACAGACGATAGGAATTTCCCATAGGAAATTTTTCCATCGGAAAAAATAAAACATGTTGTATTTCTAAACTCCAATGAAAACAGTGCAATGAGCCCCATTGGGCACACATGGTCGGAATATCCAATGAAAAAATTCCGTTAGACTTTTTTCATCGGAAATTCTGATCATGTGTACAGGGCATTAGAAAGAGAACATGTTCTCTTTTTTCCCGACGGAAACAATTTTGTTCGTCTGTATGGAATTCCGACGGAGAAAGAACCAGGCAATCTCTGAAACAATTTGACGCATGCTTGGAAGCATTGAACCTACATTTTTCTAGGCTCGTCGTAGTGTTGTACGTCACCACGTTTTTGACGGTCGGAATTTGTTGTGTCCGTGTGTATGCAAGACAGCTTGAGCTTGATTCTGTCGGAAAAACCCATCAGAATTTATTCCGATGGAAAAAACTGTTGTGTGTACGTGGCATTAGAATTTTAAATTACACCCCTCCACTGTCAGTAAAATAATGGCTGGTTGCAAAGCTTAAGAATGGAACACTTTCAAATTGGGGATCAGATATTTCATTGGTACAGAATTTTATTGGTACATAGTTATGAATTGCCCTCAAAAGAAGCCGTCAGCCGTCAGCATGCATGTGTCACATCAAGGAAGAGCAAGTATGACATAAATACCAGGGATAAGGAGATTAAACAGAAATCAGTGGTGTATCACCTCTAAATTTGATTATATTTTTAATAACAAACAATAAGCAAGTGACATTTCAACACCAATAAAATGACTGGTGAAATTATGCTGAACATTCGCTATTCACTTGCATCTGGGAGCCAAAGGGCTTATCTGTAAATCTGTCCATTTGCAATTTTTTTATGTACTAGTTTGCTTTAAAGAGAACCTGAGCTGTAAAAGTCCTGACCAAAAAGGCAAGCGGCGGGCAAAGGACTACTCATCAAAGTTGGGATCCCTGTAGCTCATTGTTTTCTCAATACTGACTTACCATGTCCTGTTGCACAATGTGTTTCTTTGTGGTTCTGGACATCTTGGTAGAGGCAAGACCTTGCTTCCTCATGTCTGAGCTGTCCTTCTGATGACTGGTGATCAATTACTGGTGGAGGAATATTTAAAAAACAGCAAGAGAAGTGCAAATAGCACAGCTCCACAGAATGGATAAAGCAGAAGTAGGAATGTACAGCTTTCCTCCTTAGCAAGAAGTACAATGAACAGCAAGTCGTTTCCCTAACCACTTGCCGACCGCGCAATAGCCAAATGACGGCTACAGCATGGGCGGCTAGTTCTCATATGGCAACCTCCCATGATTGTGCCTGCCGGGCATCCAATGTGCGGCGTGGGTGATGCATTCTGTGATCAGTGTCCAGAGGATCTGTGGCTGTTTACCACATGATCAGCTGTGTCCAATCACAACTGATCGCAGATGTTAATATAGGTTGGTTATCGTCACTCTTTTCCTCATGCTGACAGCATGAGGAGAGGAGAAGAGAGCCAATGATCAGTGTCCCAATTATTAGTGCAGTCCCAACAGTGCCCACCAGTGCTCATCAGTGCTGCCAATTAGTACCTATCAGTGTCTCCTCATCAGTGTCACCTACAAGTGCCCATCATTGCCACCTATCAGTGCCAATCAGTGCAGCCTCATCAGTGCCCACTAGTGTCTCTTCATCAGTGCCCATCAGTGCAGCCTCATCAGTGCACATCAGTGAAGGAGAAAAATTACATGTTTGCAAAATTGTATAACAAACTATAAAAAAGTTTATTTATTTTTTCAACAATTTTGGTTTATTTGTTTTTTTTTTTAGCAAAAAATAATAAAAACCCAGTGGTGATTAAATACCACCAAAATAAAGCTCTATTTGTGTGAAAAAAGGGACACAAATCTTGTTTGGGTAAAGTGTTGCATGACCGCGCAATTGTCATTCAAAGTGTGACAGTGCTGAAAGCTGAAAATTAGCCTGGTTAGGAGGGAAGTAAAAGTGCCCAGTAGGCATGTAGTTAGATAGAAAGATAGAAAATCTAAGCTTTTGAGTTCATCTCCAGAGGATGGGTCCTCTGTTCTTTGCCTTTTCTTTTTCCAAAAACCTCAGCCCCTGTAGTACACATTATCACAGGAAACCACTGAAAGTAATACATAGTACACAGTAGTAACACTACATTCACCTGCCACTGTATTAGGTACACCTTGCTAGTACCGGGTTGGAACCCCTTTTTCCTTCAGAACAGCCTTAATTCTTTGTGGCATAGATTCAACAAGGTGTTGGAAACATTCCTCAGGATTTTGGTCCATATTGGTCCATATTGACATTACAGCATCACACAGTTGCTGCAGATTTGTCAGCTGCACATCCATGATGCAAATCTCCCGTTCCACCACATTCCAAAGGTGCTCTATTGGATTGAGATCTGGTGACTGTGGAGGCCAATGGAGAACAGTGAATTTATTGTAATATTCAAGAAACCAAAAAATATATATTTTTTAAAAATAACAAACATGTTATACTTACCTCCACTGTACAGTTTGTTTTGCACACAGTGGCCCCGATCCTAGTCTTCTGGGGTCCCTCTGCGGCTGTCTCGGCTCCTCCCCGCAACAACTTCACACAGATATGCGAGCGAGTTTGCATAGTGTGGAGCTGTTGCGGGCGTGCTCCCGTATTACTCGACCCCGCCCTCTGGAGCGCCACGTCATTGGATGTGATCAACAGCGGCGCCAGCCAATGGCTGCGCTGATTTCAATCCATCCACTGTAGCCAATCAACGGCCAAGCTTCGACTCGAGGAGGATGACGGGGGCGAGCGCAGGACTTTCGAAGGGTCGGGTAGGTAAAACAGGGGCTCAGGGGGGGTGGCATCATCTGATGTTTTTTCACCTTAATGCATAGAATGCATTAAGGTGAATTTTCTTTACCTTTACAACCCCTTTAAGCTTTGTGACATGGTGCATTATCCTACTGGATGTAGCCATCAAAAGATGGGTACACTGTAGTCATAAAGGGATGGACATGGTCAGCGACAATACTCAGGTAGGCCAGAGCATTTTAATGATGCTCAATTGGTACTAAGGGGCCCAAAGTGTGCCAAGAAAATATCCCCCACACCATATCCCTCACCACCACCAGCCTGAACCGTTGATACAAGGCAGGATGGATCCATGCTTTCGTGTTGTTTACGCCAAATTTTGACCCTACCATCTGAATGTCGCAGCATTCAAGACTCATCAGACCAGGCAACATTTTTCCACTCTTCTATTGTCCAATTTTGGTGAGCCTGTGGGAATTGTACCCTCAGTTTCCTGTTCTTAGCTGACAGGAGTGGCACCTGGTGTGGTCTCCTTCTGCTGTAGCCCATCTGCTTCAAAGTTCGATGTGTTGTATGTTCAGAGATGATTTTCTGCATACCTTGGTTGTAACAAGTGGTCATTTTAATTTCTGTTGCCTTTCTATCATCTCAAACCTGTCTGCTCTGACCTCTGACATCAACAAGGCATTTTCATGCACACAACTGCCACTCACTGTAAATTTTCTCTTTTTCGGATCATTCTCTGTAAACCCTAGGGATGGTTGTGCGTGAAAATCCCAGTAGTTTTTGAAATACTCAGTCAAGCCCGTCTGGCACCAACAACCATTCCACATTAAACGTCACTTAAATCTCCTTTTTTCCCCATTCTGATGCTTGGTTTAAACTTCAGCAAGTCATCTTCACGATGTCTAGATGCCAAAATGCATTGAGTTGCTGCCATGTGATTGGCTGATTAGCAATTTGTGTTACCATACGGAATGCAGTTTTAAGATTATTAACTATGAATGTGATGACTGTCTGTGATTTTTTTAATATGCAGCATGGCGGCGGGGGGAGGGGGGTAAATGTCCTGCGCTGGTCATGGTAACTCATGTATTAATGTACTGCACTGTGCAGGACATAAATACATGAGTTACTATGACCAGTGCAGGACATTTACCCCCCCCCCCCCCACGCCCGGCTGCATATTAAAAAAATCACAGACATCAAAGTTAATAATCTTCAGACAGACTGCATCATTCCGTATGGCATGCCATCACCTTAATTTAGTTTGTTTAGTGCGATAGATAGTGTACACCACTGACTGTGATGCTGCTGTGTTGTGCTGTCTGAAGTTGCAATGAAGATCAAGTTGTTCCTCCTCAGCGGCGCTGGCTCCTCTTGGTGCAGCAGGGCAGCTCTCTACGCTCCTCCCATCAGTCCTATGATAATCCCCTCCCGACGTGAGTGACGTTACGCCGCCAGGACGTGCACCAGGCTGGGCTGTAAACTTAGGGGGAGCGAGCAGCGCAATGTTCATCTATTGTCTGGCGGCAAACAGGGGCGGGAGCAGAGCGGAGCGTGATAGTAAATGCAAATGCAACACATGACACTGACAGACATGACAAACGGCGGCGCGGGCTGCCCTGGCCCACGGCTGAATGTGATGTCTTAGGCCGGGTTCACCGATGAAGCTGACTGATGGACTGATGTGCCTACACAACATCGGTTCATGAACCGATTGTGTCAGAACACGGTGACGTAAAACACAACGACGTAATGAAAAAAACGAAGTTGAATGCCTCCAAGCATGCGTCGACTTGAATCTGAGCATGCGTGGATTTTTAACCGATGCTCGTGCGTACTAACGATTGGTTTTGACCTATCGGTTAGCCGCCCATTGGTTCAATTTTAAATTGAAAGCCATCTGTTTTTGGACTGAAGGATTGGACCGATGAAAACGAACTTCAGTCCATTTTCATCAGTTTGAAGTGATCGTGTGTACACGGCTTAACTCTTGATTTCAGGGGGGGCAAACGCCCTCCCTTGCCTTATGGACTGGACGTCCATGCCCACGTGGCTTCTCTTTGGAGACGTGATGGAAGTAAATATATATTTGTATAGTATCATTTAGTGGCTGATACAGAGAATCACGTCTGGGGGGGGGGCACTCAAGAATGCTGCAGCATGTATTATTTCTGCATTTCAGAAGCTGTAAGAGCAATGTAGACCCAGAAACAGAAACAGGATTTTTTTTAAGAGGGCAGGTAATTTACAACTACTACATTCTGGAGTTCATGTTTAAATTTAAACATGCCTAAAATAAGTTAAATACACAGAGAAGATGGCTATACCTGTACATATATCAGTTAAACCTGTTATTTGGCAAAAATAATGCTGGAGATACTACAAGATGTTCTAAAATGTTATCTATCTATCTATCTATCTATCTATCTATCTATCTATCGTATCTATCTATCTATCTATCTATCTATCTATCGTATCTATCTATCTATCTATCTATCTATCTATCTATCTATCTATCTATATATCTATCGTATCTATCTATCTATCTATCTATCTATCTATCTATCTATCTATCTATCTATCTATCTATCTATCTATCTATCTATCTATCGTATCTATCTATCTATCTATCTATCTATCTATCTATCTATCTATATCTATCTATCTATCTATATATCTATCGTATCTATTATCTATCTATCTATCTATCTATCTATCTATCTATCTATCTATCTATCTATCTATCTATCGTATCTACTATCATCTATCATCTATCTATCTATCTATCTATCTATCTATCTCTATCTATCTATCTATCTATCTATCGATCTATCTATCTATCTATCTATATATCTATCGTATCTATCTATCTATCTATCTATCTATCTATCTATCTATCTATCTATCTATCTATCTATCTATCTATCGTATCTATCTATCTATCGTATCTATCTATCTATCTATCTATCGTATCTTCTATCTATCTATCTATCTATCGTATCTATCTATCTATCTATCTATCGTATTATCTATCTATCTATCTATCTATCTATCTATCTATCTATCTATCTATCTATCTATCTATCATATCTATCTATCTATCTATCGTATCTATCTATCTATCTATCTATCTATCTATCTATCTATCTATCTATCTATCTATCTATATATCTATCGTATCTATCTATCTATCTATCTATCTATCTATCTATCTATCTATCTATCGTACTATCTATCTATCGTATCATCATCTATCTATCGTATCTATCATCTATCTATCTATCTATCTATCTATCTATCTATCTATCGTATCTATCTATCTATCTATCTATCTATCTATCTATCTATCTATCTATCGTATCTATCGTATCTATCTATCTATCTATCTATCTATCTATCTATCTATCTATCTATCGTTCTATCTATCTATCTATATCTATCTATCTATCTATCTATCTATCTATCTATCGTATCTATCTATCTATCTATCTATCTATCTATCTATCTATCTATCTATCTATCGTATCTATCTATCGTATCTATCTATCTATCTATCTATCTATCTATCTATCTATATATCTATCTATCTATCTATCTATCTATCTATCTATCTATCTATCTATCGTATCTATCTATCGTATCTACTATCGATCTATCTATCGTATCTATCTATCTATCTATCTATCTATCTATCTATCTATCTATCTATCTATCTATCTATCTATCTATGTATCTATTCATCTGATATCATTATATAATCTATCATGCTCATAGATACTAGGTGCATGCTTTAGAATTTGCTGCGACAGCTAATGAGGGATGATAGATGGACAATGTCTAGAAGATAAACTAATATAGTTTATTTTATGTTGAGAATGTGCTAGAAGGATGATACCTTAGGGAATTGAGATAACCTAGCTATTTACGAATGAAATACAGAGATTCTGTAGAATGAAATCACTTTATTTTGCATTAAAAGCTAAGTGTTATTAAACTGAAAACACCTTAAGAGGCTAAATCAAGATGCCACTACAATGTTCGAGTTCACTAAGAAATTCCAATTCACTCATTAAATGAATTCTCCAGCAGTGGAAGATTTAATTAACTACTAAAGCAGCAGCTAAATCCAAGAATTGATATATCCTTACTTAGCATAATAGAGTGGAATTTAAAAATAGATGTGTTACTTATCTGGAGTCTCAGCTATGGAACGCAGGTGACAGAATCGCCAACTAGTTTGCTATAGGCTAAAACTTAAAAAAGGGTCCGGTCTCAGGGTTACCGATAACCTGCATGGGAGGTTACTAATAAACTGATGACGGTTAACTCTAGGAGACCTGTGGTTATTCACTGTGTGATATAACATTGTGATCGCTTTGCTGTATGGCTTCTTCAAACTATAATTATACAGTATGTCTATAGGTTTTAACAGTATGTAGAAGTGTATTGAAGGAAGATATTTATTTTATTGTTCACATTTATTACATGTTAATATTTGTGTGGGTTTCACTCGAGTACTAATTTTAATTTAGAGGCTAGAAAAATGGACAGCCGCACTTCCAAAAAAAAACTTAGGTTGCTTAGCCATGACTAAGCACTGATTGTAGTGTGAAACGCGTAGGCTGCTATCTCTACCTTTTGCTGTATTTTGTAGTGCATCTTCCACCTGTTTTACAATAAAGACAACCTAAGGGTTTTTTGGAAGTGCGCCTGTCCATTTTTTTAGCCTCTACATTTTGCCTTGTGCATTGCCAGCACTCCTGATCTCCTGAGCGGTAACTCCCTTTTCCTACTAATTTTAATTGGTTAGTTAACCTGTAACTGTTAGAATATTATTTCAAATTCATAATTCGGCAATTCATAATTTATGGCAAGCTTGCAAAACATATTTGGATTTATGATTAATCATAGTAATTAGGTATGAGTGAATGGCCTTGATCAATTGATATGACATAATTCTTCCATCTAAAAACTGAGCAGTGATAATATTTCTGGTCAGCCAATTTGAGAGTGACATAAGATTTGAGTGTCAGGATTTTGACACAGCTGTCTCTCCAGTATCAAGGGATGACATGAGGTCAGCGGGTCAGCAGGCTCACAGATAAGAATACACAGAGTTCATGTGTCATAGAGCTGAACCAAGAAATACTGTCTTCACGTGTTTTAAAGCTAAAATCAGAATCCGTAACTAAGCTACTTATAATAATACTTGTTTATATCTATTGTTAAGTTAGTTTTAAGTGAAGTCTTAGTCATACTAATATGTATTAGTATATATGAAGGTATAGCTGGTAATATTAATATATGTTCATATAGGTTATGACGTTACATTAGCACAGTACTCTAAGTAGTATAGAGTGTCACATGTGTGCCTGTCAATCAAACTCCATATGACTCTGTGCTAAGATCTTCATATTGCTGAACCTAGCAGAAGAATATTGTGCCATACAAGGGTCTACGTCTGGACGGTGTAAGGTCATGACGTTCATTTGTAACATATATATATATGCTTTGCTTTAAAGAAGGCTGGAGACTTACACGACGCTGACACCACACACCACACACTTTCATGACGCTCACACACACACAGATTCTCTCACACCCACTTTGGAAGACAACACTGACATGCTGACGTATTGACAAGGAGAACAGCTGATACCAGAAGTCTAAGAACGTCATTTCCTGCATCTTCTTCACTTGGAATCAGGCAAGATGGCCTGAGACAGCACACATGCTTTCATAAGCTTGCTACATCACTATCAATTCAATTTCATATATTTTCATCTACGCTAAACTGAACTTTATACTATTTTTCATTGTGTTTATGATGCCATCTGTGTGTTAATAAACTCACACGTAATTTTCAAGTCAACCCGACTATGAATGCTATTCATTCAGAAACGCCCTTGAGCTACAAGAATATGAAATATTAATAATATTCTTCATTTGGCGAGCCAGAGTATACCGTCCTATCTCTCTATTTTTACGAAAATCTCAAACCTTGATGAGGGGGGAGAGATTGGCGCAATTTTGCGAATGTTCAAGTCTCGAGAAAAAAGACGGTTCAGAACCTATCAAGCAAGAGGCGTTGTGCTGCGTCAGATGCGGACAACAGTCCAGCAACAGACGGTTGAAGACGAGAAATTCATCTAAATAACGGTGAGTAAAAAACTATGAATTTTATAGATAAATTTGCTAGAGAGAGTAAACTTGATTTTAAAGATGTGTCTCTTTATCCTAATGACAGTCACTTGTGGTTGTATATGTACCAAGAATGCTTAAATTCGAATGTCCGGATAGACAAATCCAGGTTTACTGTGAATAAATTACATAAGAAAATAAGTAATGTATTGAAATTGGTGAGAATATTTAATAAGATGATTATTAATATTTTACCTGCCAAAAATGTGTGCACACTAAACCAGACAGAGACTAATAATGTACAGAACACAGGAATACATGAAAATGTGTCCCAGGATTCTCTCAGTTGTCCTAACTGTGAGATTCTTTGTAATTACATAGAGAATCTTGAGGAACAATTAGAATCTAAAAAAATGATTTTGCCAGAGTTGCAAAATGACAGTAGACAGATTGCTGTAATAAATACAGATGACAAAAAGACTGAAACCAAGTCAAAGCAACAATCTTATTTTCCGGAAAGTTTGGAAATAGAGAATGTTGATGCTACTGATGAAATGGAAATGAAACATAAAAACTTATTATGTAGAACTGCAAAACTAAAGTTGCAAATACATGACCAACTTATGAAAGTTTTAAAAAACTTTCCTAGTTATGACGTTGAGGCTACTGTATTTTCCAATTGGGATTTATTTGAAATGTTTGCGGATCGTTTTAATCTTTCAAACGATCAACGCAATTACATATTTCAGTTGTGGATTCCTGTTAATTTTGCTAAACGAATCCATTCACTTGTTAGTGATGATGAAGGTCAGGAAAGACAAAATGACGCCACAGATAGATTGCGACTATTATTGCTATGTATGACCGGTGAGCAAAAACCGACCATAGAAATGCTAGACCTATTACAGACTACTGCAGAAGAAGATCCATTTTGGTTTAAAACAAGATTTTGCAAGGTTTATGAAATGATATTTGGAGTAGATGATGAAACTGACCCAGGTTTAAAAATAGCTTTCATAAAAAAATTTAAATACCTTGACCCAACTTCAGTGGCCATAGCACAGGAACGTCAACATTTAAATGCTATAGTAAGCTTCATTGACAAAATTAGGAGACAATTGAATCAAAGCAATCTCACACATGAGGTTTCTATTATTCAATGTGACAAAAATAGTCAGGTTACAGACGTGTTAGAAACGACAGGTCTCAGCAGGAATGACAAGGACAGGTGCAGTCAAGTGAGGCAAGGAGATGACCCCGTGACGTGTTTTTACTGTCATGGACCCGGCCATATGAAAAAACATTGCTTTAAGTTTAAGAGTGACTTACAAATAAGAACTAAAGATATGGAGTATGAAAAATCAGCTTTTGTACAACCTGGTTTTTCATGTCAAGATAATATTTTGACTGAATTGCCTTATCACACTGAAGTCAAACAGATCAGTAATTTAACTGTTCACAGTAGTTCAGACAATATGGCAAAAGGAGCTGTCACTGAAAGAGAAGGTTTATTGCCATTGCCAAAAATAGAATCACACCCAGATTCTATTTCTCTGCCATTACAATATGTAGCACCAATTATTTTGGACAAGAATGGGAGGCCATATTTACAATGTTTGATAAATGGTAAACATATTAATTGTCTCATTGACAGTGGATCTGAGATTAGCCTTACTAAAGAAAACATACCTGTGAAACCCAATTCTCCTATGTGTAATATAGTGGGTTTTAATAATATAGGTAATTTCACTGCTAGACAGGTATCCAATGTAACATTTGAAGTACCTGGATTAGTGAAAACTAATATTAACATTTGGGTCTGTCAAGAATCAGAGAATATACTTGGCATTGATGTAATCAACAAACAAAAGTGGGTGATTGATTTGGCTAATAAAAGTATTTGGAAAGATCCATCTAGGCCCAAATCAGTGCTGATTGATCCCTCTGTATACAGTAATGTTGGTTCCATTACCAATATGTCTACAGAACAAAAGTGGCCTGATGTTGATGGTAATTGTGCTTTAAAGGAAGTGGTACTATGTTTTCCAAGTTTGTGGTCAAAGTTCAAAAATGACATTGGAACTTTGAAAAGTGGCGAATTAAATATTGAAGGAAAGGATCCAGAACCTCTTGATCAGAGTGAGTTACCACCAGAATCAATTGGTCCACTTTCTGACATTATTCAAGAATTTGAACAACTTGGAATTGTAAAGAAAGCTAAATCAGTGGTAAATAACTGTATTTTGCCTATCAAAAACATTGATAATTCATATTCTTTATCAGTTGATGTCAGAACATTGAATAAGCATATCACAAATAGCCCAGTGCTTCCTGATAAATCTAACATAAAGTTAAATTTGAATGCCCAGGACAAAGTGTTTTCTGTACTAGAAATCGCTAATAGCCATTTTTCCATTCCTTTAACTAAAAGTTGTCAATACAAACTTGCGTTTACATTCAGAAAAGAGACTTATAGGTTCACTCGATTAATACCTGGTCTAGGTATTGGTGATGGTGTAGTTCATGAAACTATAGCAACGATACTTTCTAAATTTTCTAGGCCAGATTGCATTTGTCAGCATGTGGATACGATTTTGCTGAGTACTCAGAATATCGATGAACATATGGCTCTTTTGTCTGAATTGTTTATGATGTTACAAGCTGAAGGTTTAAAATTAAACACGACAAAAGTTCAGCTGATGAAAAATCAAGTGAAATTCCTTCACATGCAAATTAGTCAAGGAAAGAGTCAATTGTTGCAAGAAACAGTAAGAGATATTACTGTTATCCCAACTCCAACAACTTACAAGGCATTGCATCAATTTTTGCATAAAATAAATCATTGCAAAGAGTTTGTACACTGTTTTGCAGAAAAAGTTAATCCACTATATAATATTTTAAGGAATAAAGGTAATA
The DNA here is from genome assembly GCA_029574335.1 of Rana kukunoris. Classification (NCBI taxonomy): domain Eukaryota; kingdom Metazoa; phylum Chordata; class Amphibia; order Anura; family Ranidae; genus Rana; species Rana kukunoris. The sequence continues at coordinate 231,701,889 of CM056052.1, forward strand.
TAGTTAACCAGTGGGGTCCAAATGAGAAAAATGCTTTTGAAGTGTTGAAAAAAGATTTGCAGAATGCTCCAGCATTAAGTACAATAGAGGTCTGTTCTGAAACATCGTTTGTTTTGAAAACTCATGTATCTGAGAATGCCATCTCAGTAACATTGTTTCAGTTACAAGAAGGTAGGGAGAACATAATTGCCTATTTCTCCAGAGTTTTATCATTTTTGGAAAAAACTTTTGAGCCAGGTGTGAAGCAACTTCTAAGTGTTTACTATGCAATTAAAGTTACAGAGAGCATAGTGAAATCAAACAAAATCATTGTACAGACACCTGACTGCTCATTAAAAGGTATTTTTGATGAAGGTAGTTTTAAAGAAATTAGGAAAATATATCCACTTTGGTTCAGAGCTTTATTGCCCATACACATTCAGATAGATGGGAACGAAAGACATCTACAGGAATTTACACCAACACATGTTTATACAGCTGTAGCTGAGAAGTCTTTATCTCAGGTTTCCAATGCAAGAGCTGAAAAAGACATTGAAGTACTTGCAGAACACTCTGACACTAAAGTAAGAACTTCTACACAGAATACAGTTACGCATATTTCTAATCGTTTAGAGGTGAGAACAAAGGCATAGTCCATTGTCATCTCTGGGGTGATATGAAATCTAACTTTGTTCGTTAGAAATAGAATTCGTATCATGACCAAAAATGAAATATTGCGTCCTGACATACCTAAACTTCACAGTACATATATTTTATAATTTAGGTCATTTTTAGACAGGATAAGGACAATACATAGAAGTACATAGAAGTACATAGTCACACAAAAGTTCTCTTTGAAGGAAAATATAAGATAGTATTTCACATATAGTTTTAACTAAAGTTATTGTTTCATAATGTTTTAATATTTGTTGGAAAAAATAGGAAAATGTACAAGAATTAATATAAATATTTTATTCCTGAGTAATGATACTGCCTCTCTTTTACAGATATGGCATCTAAAATCAAACAAATATGGAGGATAACAAGGTTCTTTAAAGAGCAAAGAGAAAATCAAAGTTAAAAGAAGAGATCCTTTTTGGAAGAATATTTGACAAAAGATTTATAATTCATATTTATGAACTATTTTATCTTATTCAACAAGGTTTTTCTAACCTAACAGAACTTGAAGAAGACATTTTAAAAGACATTTCATGAAGAAAAATTAATCAGAAGGAACTTTATCTACTATAGATAAACAATTTAGGACTGAAACATTTGTCCACATATACATATACATTTTTTGATCATCCAATTATTCTGATATTAATGTTTACATTAAGTTAGGATTATTATTATTATTTTTATTTATTTTTCTTAATTCACATATTGAATGTTAGCACAATCATTCTAAGTTAATAGAACATTTATTGTTCATAACTTAAGAAATATATCACTCTTAATAGAACAATGGAAAAGTTATGAAAAGTTTTAGAAAGTATAGTATATTTCCAAAGAGCTAAAATATTATTTGAGCACATATATGGAAATATATCATTGCATTATTTACTTATTTTAATAATAATAATTTTCATTATTATTATTATTAATAATTATTGATATTAGTCATCTTTATGTTTTACATTTGTAAAAATCTATACCATTATTTAAAAATTTTGAATAGACAGATCTAAGAGGAGTTAAAAGTAACTAAAGCATTTAGAAGGAGAAATATTTCTAGCTGCTTCAGTTCTGAGGAATATTGTGCCGATCATTTGATATAAGGCAGAGCAATTGAGATACAAATGTTTGTATGTGTGAATTAAATAATTTTAGTATGATTAATCATAATTCAGGGGGGATTGTTAGAATATTATTTCAAATTCATAATTCGGCAATTCATAATTTATGGCAAGCTTGCAAAACATATTTGGATTTATGATTAATCATAGTAATTAGGTATGAGTGAATGGCCTTGATCAATTGATATGACATAATTCTTCCATCTAAAAACTGAGCAGTGATAATATTTCTGGTCAGCCAATTTGAGAGTGACATAAGATTTGAGTGTCAGGATTTTGACACAGCTGTCTCTCCAGTATCAAGGGATGACATGAGGTCAGCGGGTCAGCAGGCTCACAGATAAGAATACACAGAGTTCATGTGTCATAGAGCTGAACCAAGAAATACTGTCTTCACGTGTTTTAAAGCTAAAATCAGAATCCGTAACTAAGCTACTTATAATATACTTGTTTATATCTATTGTTAAGTTAGTTTTAAGTGAAGTCTTAGTCATACTAATATGTATTAGTATATATGAAGGTATAGCTGGTAATATTAATATATGTTCATATAGGTTATGACGTTACATTAGCACAGTACTCTAAGTATAGAGTGTCACATGTGTGCCTGTCAATCAAACTCCATATGACTCTGTGCTAAGATCTTCATATTGCTGAACCTAGCAGAAGAATATTGTGCCATACAAGGGTCTACGTCTGGACGGTGTGAGGTCATGACGTTCATTTGTAACATATATATATATGCTTTGCTTTAAAGAAGGCTGGAGACTTACACGACGCTGACACCACACACCACACACTTTCATGACGCTCACACACACACAGATTCTCTCACACCCACTTTGGAAGACAACACTGACATGCTGACGTATTGACAAGGAGAACAGCTGATACCAGAAGTCTAAGAACGTCATTTCCTGCATCTTCTTCACTTGGAATCAGGCAAGATGGCCTGAGACAGCACACATGCTTTCATAAGCTTGCTACATCACTATCAATTCAATTTCATATATTTTCATCTACGCTAAACTGAACTTTATACTATTTTTCATTGTGTTTATGATGCCATCTGTGTGTTAATAAACTCACACGTAATTTTCAAGTCAACCCGACTATGAATGCTATTCATTCAGAAACGCCCTTGAGCTACAAGAATATGAAATATTAATAATATTCTTCAGTAACCTAATGATAACACATTAGAGCAGTATATAGGTGATTGTGGTGACTGGTTCCAATAGGTAATGACTAAGCGCTGACATTTGCACGAAACGTGTCTACCTCTTTGTCCCCTGCTCCATCTGTCAACCACTTGTCATATGAAGCTTCAATAAAAGGATTTTTGGAAGTGCCCGGAATTATTTCTTTACACTCAAGTGTAGTGTTTTCCATTGAGTTTAAACCAGACAGGAAATACGTTTCAGGGCTTAAAGGCCTATGTTTATTTTAGAAGAAAGTAAACTTTCCAATGAAAATAAAGGTTTACCCATACCCTCACTTCAAACACAAAAGTAAAATGACGCTAAGCCTCCTGGCTTCCTTCAGCAGCACTGCTGCCCATGCCTCAAGTTTACGCCTTTGGTTTGATATGCCAAGCTTGATTCACAGCACCCCCTGTACCCATGTACAAACTCTGTACCACTCTTTCACACTTGTGCAGCACCCTGCTGCACTGGCCCTCATCCTGGCCTCTTGGCAGGGAACCTCCTGTTTTCTAGGTGGAGCCCAAAATACAAAACCCAATTTTCTCCTTTCACAATAGACATTTTGGCAACCCTCAATCTGCATCCTTGAGAATAAAGTGTGCCATTTCCCTCTTTCTACAAAGTGACACAAACTAGCACTGGCAGAATAGTGTATATAGTGTATAATGTATTTAGAGACATCAGTTCAAATCAGCATGTCTCATCAGTTCATATGCATTTAAATGTGTCAGTAACCTACCTGTGTGGGTTAGCTCAGCTGGGTGCTGGGGATTGCTCCCTTCAGTGGGTTTTCCCAGTAGGATGCAAAGCTGAGTGCTCCCTCTTATAGTGTTGGGGATTACTGGGCACTTGACTGGTGGACAGCTTTGGTCATAGTGTTCACCTGTAGAAGCTTCTGTTTCTTGCTTCTGCTCAGTCTCTCTTCTGTGTTTCTTGTAGTCCTTTATGGCTTTTTCTTGGACTGAATTATACCCATTTTAAAAGGACAACAGTGTCTACACTGATGTTGCTTGTTATAGTTACTTTAACACCACTATTGTATGCTTTTTGTTACCCTGTGATCCTAGTATTGTTTGTTGCTGTTGCATTTTGTATCCTATCCTTAGTGTTCTTATTTTTTCTGCCTTTGCCAAGTTCCTTTTCCTGTATACTTGGATCTCTCCGAGTCCTAACATGTTGTTGCTCCTGACTTCTATCTGCTGTGCCTAGACCATGTTACCTTTTTAAGCCTGCAAACTCTGATCCTGCTGACTTCTACCCCAGACCTGCATGACTCACTGATTCTAAGTGCTTGCTTGACTTGGCTTTGCTAGTACTCTGCCAGTCCTGACATTGGCTACATTACAGATTATCTCTCAGCTGCACGCTCTGATTTTGATACTCACATCTTGTTACCCTTGGAACAACCTTTAATTACCTACACCAACTACTCCACACTCCTGCCTAGCTCTCACTAAGAAACAGGTTCCAGATAAGCCAGACCCTAAGTTCCTGGAACAGCAGAATACCAGTGCACACATACAATGCATCCTATAAATGTTGCTTCTAAAATTGAAGAGCACCACAGTAGTCAACTTCTGTTAACATAGACCTTACAACTTGAGAAGGTATTGGTAGCAGGGAAGGGGAAGTTTTCTAAGGATACCTTATACTGCCTGCTATTTAGCTACTTTTCATTTGAAGTACAGGTAAAAAATTTAAATAACCTCAATTGCTTTTGACTTCCAATAAAAATTCACAAACACAACTGTAGATTAGAATAAAATAGATTACATATATGTGACTGCTACTCTGTGTGATAAAAGCTACTTTTCTCAGTAGCACAAACTTAGTCAAGTGAAGAGAATTATATACTGTATTTATTGGCGTATAACACTCACTTTTTCACCCTGCAAATCGGTTGCAAAAAGTGTATGCATGTTATATGCCAATACTGCAATTTGGGCTGCCTCGGAGAGAACGGGCAGGGGGGCAGGACGAGCGCCATCAGATTACATACAGCGAGAATCTCCTGTTTACTCAGCAGGCCTCTGTAATAGGAAGTCCTGTCTTCTGGGCCGGCATTGGACCAGTGTTCTGTCTATCATAGAAGCCGGTCCAGGAGGTGGGACTTTGTATTAAAGAGGCCACCGAGTAAACAGGAGATTCTCGCTGTATGTTATCTGACGGCGCTCATTCCGTCCCCTCCCTGAGATGGGGCATTGATCAGGCTGCATTCATGGTAATGGGGAGGCTGCAGATGGGCATTAATCAAGCTGCATTGATGAGCAATATTGAGGCTGTAGATGGGCATTGATTAGGCTGCATTGATAAGCACTGACCCTTATTGTGCTTCAAAGTTCTTTATTTAAAATTAAATGTTTTTTCCTTAAAAACGTACCTCTTAAAATGAAGGTGCATGTTTTACGCCTGTGCGTGTTATATGCCAATAAATACGGTAGTTGTCAGCAGAACTCATTATGGTAGGAGGTATGGTATTCAGTTATAAATAAACAATTTTACTTTTATACAGTACACACTACAGTGTTCAGAGACTGTCATATTGATGAAGTATATATGTAATTAATAACACATATCATTATTGGTGATAATGATGCATTAGCAAGTAAGGCAGCATTAAAATAAGCTAGTAGTGAAACTGACAGAGTTGTCATATAAAAAAAATAATTAGAAAGCTGAAGAAATACAAACTAATTGTAATTAAAAGAAAAAAATTATGCACAGTATTTGACATGTATATGCATTGTACAGGCTAGATTAATAAATTACATTAGGGCGAGACGGAACATTTATTTTGCTGTACCTGAAAAAAAAAAAGAATATTAATAAGTAGGTCCTTTACAGTCAGTGTAATAGCTATCTAAGAAATTTACCTACGAGACAAAAATCGGTCATTAAAAGCTAAGCCCACTTGAGTGCAGAGCCATCAAGTTAGAAAGAATAAATAAATAGTGTACTCATGTATGTTTCTGCAATTATTAAAAAAAAGGGAAGATAAAACCATAAGCTAGGAAAAATAGAAGGGTTGTAACCCTGACTCATTGTAAGGAGAGAGTAGGATGATACACAAAACCAGTAAGAAAGAGTAGGCAGACGTGACGCGCAATAGTAAGGTAAACTGATATAGAAGGACATTCAGCCATTAAGGAGTCTTACCAAATCACACCCACAGGTCAGGGTTGCCAACCTCCCACAACTTTTTTTACTGACAAAACATGGAGAATGTACTGACGGAGCACATTTTTTACTGACATCCTGAAATAGGACATAAACTCTTATTATAAAATAAGGCAATCAATATTTAAGCAGTATAAACAATATGTAAACATTAACGATCAGTATGTAAGGGCAGATTTTGGCTAAAAAGGAGATGGGCTTAAAAGGGGATCATTAAACAGAATCTGTGCCTAGTCACAATATGCACTGCACACATATAACAGTAATTGTTCCCACAAAATATTCCCAATTACTGTACCACAACTGACAGCCTCACAGACACAAATAAGCCTCAGGACAAAGTATCGTTTTTTAAAAATGAAATATTTTCATTGCATATGTGTTCATGCACAGATAAAGGACCGACTGTCTGTGTGAACGAGGACCTAGCTGATAGAGAGTGTAATGTGGCTGAAACATTATGGGTGTAGCTGCACATGGGTGTGCGTACTACAAATTTTTCTTTGGATTTTGCTATAGAACTCCCACTGTTAATGAGGAGATGGAGACTGAGCTCCTTGCACAGACATAAAGGGCTGCAAGGGCTGGGACAGTGATAATAATGGGGGATTTTAACTACCCAGAAATTTAATGGAGTAATGGTACTGCTGGAACAGTCAAAGGGCAAAATGTATAAACAAATTACAAGACAATTTTATGGTACAGTTCGGACTAGGAATGATGACCTTATAATCTCAAACCACGCAGAGCTTATTACTAATGTTCATATAAAAGAACATCTGTGTAGCAGTGATCATAACATAATTTAATTTATTGTTAGCTGTAAGCAACAAGCACATACTGGAAAGATAAAAAAAAATTAAATTTAAGAGAGCACATTTTCCAAGGATGAGGACTGTTCTCCAAGACTAAGGCCTCATACACACGAGGCAATCTATCTGTTCAAATCGGTCGGACCAGATCTGTCTGCTTGGATTTTGGTTTGCTCGCGTGTACACACGAGCAAACCAAAATCCCCGCCAGCAGACAGCGCGCTGACGTGGCGGTGATGTTGACGCCGCCACGCCACGCCACCAGGAAGCATGCGTCGAAATCATTTGGCGCGTGTGCGAGAAGACATGTCTGCTGGTTAGCATACTAACCAGCAGACATGTCGGGCGGACGTGTTCCCAGCCGACAGATTTCAAAGCATGCTTTGAAATCTGTCGGGTGGCCAAATCCGTCTGTTTGCCCGTACACACGATCGAATCTGTCTGCTGAAACGGTCTAGCAGACCGTTTCCAGCAGACAGATTTACTCGTGTGTACGAGGCCTTAGACTGGGAGGGAATATTGGTATCCATAAACACAGATCAGTAATGGTATTTTTCAAAAAGACTGTATGTGAACACACTGTAAAATATATTCTCATGGGAAATACGTTTCAAAGGCTAAAAACAGAATGTTGCTCATGGACAAGTTTAAAAAAAAGGTATGAATAATAAGAGCTTTTAAAAAATATAAAAATAAAGGAACACTATAATCGTTTAAATGTTACAAAGAATATAACAGAATATGTAAAAAGAAAATCAAGGCGAAAATCAAGAAAACAATTTAAAATGAGTGACAGATTGCAAAAGATAGTAGGACAAACACCCAGAAATTATTAAAATATCTTAATAGTAAAAAGGTCACGTCTGAGCATGTAGGCCCTTTACAAAATAATCTACAGTTGGTAATTAGGGACAAAGAGAAGGCAAATATATTAGCTGTGTGGCCTGGCTGGCGCTGTCAGTTGTCCATAACTACAGCCCAACTAGTATTACTCATTATGTGGGTCCTCAGAGCCAGAGTCACATCAAAGGCCGGTTACCTCAAGAGCACTAGGTGGCTGAATAATACAGAACACAGGTCTGGAAGGTCTGGAAGTGCAGAGTCCAGTCCCCAATGGTCACTTTCCAGTGACCTTTGGGGACTGGTCCAGTGATTAAAGTCCACGATATTCATTGTATTTGGTCCAGGTACAGCTTCCAAAGCTGTTGCTAAGTATACACCACTGTGGATAGCCGCTCTGTACAGATTAGCCCCAGCAGCATTTTTGAATTCTTGAATGAAGTAATCTGAAAAAATATATCTATGGTGTATATTGCATCTTGATCGGAGAAAAAAATAATAATAATAAAAAAAGAGAATAAAATGTCTAGTAAAAATAAATTCTGAGTTTTTCTAAAAACCCAAAAAGGCATCCAAACACCTAGGACTCTAGCAAAAACTGAAGCAGAACACTTGGAATAAAAGTTATAAAGGAACTGGAATAACATTTTTGTTAGCTAGTGTTCCAGCCTCCTAAAAGTAGTATAACCTTATTGTCTAATGTAGCAAACCCCAGAGGGAGCTGCTTTTGTTTGTTCAGTTCGTTACTCTGCCTTTTAACCCCAATGAACTGTCCCAGCCCCTCTGGCACACCTAGCAATAACTCACCTAACTCAGCAGGAATACATAACACAGTTATTCTTGTAGTTTACTTGAAGAAAAGTAAAATTCAGGTTAACATTAGTCAGCCAGGACCTGTGTAAGTACCCAGAACTTGGTTGAAACAGTTTAAAGAAAACAGTCAGGAACAACAAAAGCAATAGGTAACAATATGTACAGATTAAATAGTCTCCCCAATAACTTTTGGTGAGTATGGGATGCTGTGGCTAAAGGGGAACCCCAGGCCGGCCTATGATTCTTCTAGTACACACCCAGTAAAATGATCTCAATACCTGTGGTGTATCCCCTTTAAGAGCAACCGCGGTAATGTCCTGGAGGCAAAGCTTTGAGTTTTATTATCTTCACCGGCAATGTAGGAGCTCTGTGGACAATATTTGGATGTGGTATTCTATGAAAAGCATTAGGCCCCATACACACGAGCAGACAGATTTGTTCAAATCGGTCGGACAGACCGATTTGAACAAATCTGTCTGCTGGGGACGTATTGGTTTGATCGTGTAGACACGATCAAACCAAAATCCCCACTGGCAGACGGCGCGCTGACGTGGCGGTGACGTTGACGCCGCCACGTCACCGCACCAGGAAGTAAAACACTTCCACGCATGCGTCTAAACCATTCGACGCGTGTGCGAGAAGACATGTCTGCTGGTTAGCGTACTAACCAGCAGACATGTCGGGCGGACAGGTTCCCAGCCGACAGATTTAAAAGCATTCTTTCAAATCTGTCGGCTGGCCAAATCCGTCGGCTCGCCCGTACACACGATTGAATCTGTCTGCTGGGACGGTCGGGCCGACCGTTTCCAGCAGATAGATTTGATCATGTGTACGCGGCCTTAAAGGTTCCTGGGCAAAGCCCCCTCACCAAATCCTGTACACAGTCAGCAGTCCTCCCCTGAGCGATCGATCGATCTTAGATGCAGATGTGTCGCAGTGGCATTCAGTCCTTGAGTGGTTGCAGGGTGTCCTTCTTTAGCATGGACAGTCTGTTCATCTGGGCTGGAGCTGCATGAACAATCTGTTCCTCTGGGCTGGAGCTGCATGAACAATCTGTTCCTCTGGGCTGGAGCTGCATGAACAATCTATTCCTCTGGGCTGGAGTTGCAGGCTGTGTGTCCCTTGGTAGGCCTCGATTCCACACACACATAGAGTGCAGGAAATGCTCTCCTGATGGGGTACAGGCACAAAGAGGCTCCGGCCTAGTTTCCCTGTCTTTTTATCTCCTCCCACACAGTCCCTTGCTGCCGCCTGATGATTGGCTCAGTCTCTTTTAAAAGGAAGTTTACAGGCAACTTCCAATAGGGAGTTTACAAACAAGCAGTTCCATGAGAGTCTGTGGGTAAAGAGAGAAAGGGGGGGTGAAAAAGCCCACGCTGCTGCAGCAGACAGCTGTCCCCTAATAGATTAGATCAGCCTAGAGAAGTACGTGCTACACTAAGAATTTCTGCTTTCCTATGTCCCTCAATTGACCCATGAAGGCAGTAGCATAACCTAGTTGTTTAGGATTTTACATTTTCTTTTGTCTTTCACTTAACGATAAAGAAATTTTTTTTATTTTAAACTTTTGCACATTTGTGCTTTAATAAAAGCAAGACATTTTTTTTATTAATGCCTCTTGAAGTGAAACAATGGCAAAACTGTACTCTTTCGGCTTTCAAGTGCTGCCTCATCAACCCTATACGCCTATACGCCTGACCTGGCTCCTTCAGACTATCATCTGTTCCCCAATGTCAAAAAACACCTAAAGGGGCACCGATTTGGGAGAGTCTTGGAGGCAACTAATGCTGAAAATGAGTGGTTGCACCAGCAGTCGGAAATAATTTTATTTGCAGGGACTAAAGAAGCTGCAGGACCAATATCACAAGTGCATTGACTTCCTGGGGGAATATGTAGAATAGTGTGGCAGTTACAGCTTCCTAGCTCAATTTTTTATAGGTAAGGCCCCATACATATCAGCACACCCTTGTAAAAGCCTTTTATGTTCTTAAAACATATACAGTATGTAAAATCTATTCAGGCATTACAAGTAATCACAAAGTAACCGAGTTGACCGACACGTGGCGTCTCTGTTGCATTCGGCCTGGAAATTTTCATTAATGGGTTAAGTCAGTTATTGTTATCTGTATTTCTGGGTAACTCTGCGGTGTGCATGCATGCCCCCTAGGCAGAAGTTCAGAATCACGTATAATATATGCGTGATTCTGCACAGAACGGCTGCCCTGTAGCAGTATATCTGCTATGGAGCAGTCAGGAAGTGGTAATGAGACTTTTCTGGGCAAGTGACAGAATCTGTTTTTAACCCAGCCCCAAACCACTTAGGCCCCTTTCACACAAAAAAAAAAGGGTGAAGTTTACATCAGTTGTTTATTCGGTTTGTCATCCATTTTTCATCCGTTTTTACATCAGTTTTTGTTCCAGCTAGAGTCCTTAACCACTTGAGTCCCGGAGCCATTTTATCATGCAAAAAAGGACTGTTTGTCCATTTACATCCATTTTTCGTCCAAACTGTTTTTTATTTGTAATGGGAAAAAAATAGGGCTTTGATCTGTTCCAAAAAATGGATGTTGACAGAAACTGATGTAAACGGATGTAAATGGATGATCATCAATTTACATCTGTTTTTCCATGCATTGATATCCGTTTTGTCATCCGTCAACGGATGAATACAAAACAAACAGTCCACATGTGTGAAAAGAGGCTTTCCAGTTATATCAATCCTGTATAAGCTCTGAATAAGTCCAACATGGAGCTTACATGAGATTTGGCTGGATGGGGAAAGTGAGTATAAGGCCGCGTACACACGTACGAGAACCTCGACGGGCCAAACACATCGTTCCACCCGTCGAGGTTCTCGCCCGGCCGTCGAAATCATCGACCAAGCCGTCGGGAAAGGCACGGAGCCATGGTTCTCGATGGGCCATTGAGCAAATAGAGAACCTGCTCTCTATTTTGGCTCGACAGCTTTCCCGACGGGATACTCGCCAAAACCGTACACGCGGCCTTAGAGACTGTCACTCCACCACTCTGAATTGGCCAAGTGATCGAGTTAATAGACACAGTTGGCAAAGTGATTTAGTCTCAATAATGAAGATAAGGACAAACTAAAACAGTATGCAACTTAAAGAGCAAATATGGCATAAAAGTGGAGAGGGTAATTGTTTTGCAGAACCAGAATTTTTGAAAAAAAAACATTGAAGACAATCAGCATTTTGAAAACAGCAAAAAATGACTTACAGCCAGATTATTCCAGGCATACATAATGCTGTAATATGACAGTGTTAAATGGGGCAGTGCTTACTAGACATGTGCATTCAGGGGCGGACTGACCATTGACCATTGAGGCACTTGGGCACTGCCCGAGGGCCCCATGCCACTAGGGGCCCCATCGGGGTTGCCGGGCTCAGCAGCCCTAGATGTTACTGCTACCCCTAACAGCCAGGAGAGCAACCCATCTAGTAGAAGTGGTGAGGGGAGTGCAGGTAGGCCTAGACAGTTGGTGGTAATAGGGGATTCTATAATCAGAAGGACTGATAGAATAATTTGTCGTCAGGATCGCCTCAACCGAATGGTTTGCTGTCTCCCTGGTGCCAGGGTTCGGCATGTGATGGACCGGGTGGATAAATTACTGGGAGGGGCTGGGCATGACCCAGCTGTCTTGGTCCACGTTGTAACCAATGACAGTATACATGGAAGGTAGAGGCTCCTTAAGAATCAATTTAAAGAACTAGGCTGCAAGATGAAGGGAAGGCCTTTCAAGGCGATATTCTCTGAAATATTGCCTGTATCATGCGCAACACAGGAAAGGCAGGGGGAGATTAGAGAGCTGAATGCATGGCTAAAGACCTGGTGTAGGAAGGAGGGATTTGGGTTTCTAGAGCACTGGGCTGACTTTTCATTGGGGTGAAACCTATATGCTAAAGATGGTTTGCACTTGAATGGAAGGGGGTCTGCTGTGCTGGGGGAGAGGTTTAAGGGAATGCTGGAGGAGTATTTAAACTAGACTTGAGGGGGAGGGTGAACTAGAATTACATCGGGCACACAGGTCAGTTAGGGGTCAGACATTAATGGAGAGTGGAATGGGGATAGATGGAGGTGGGGTTATGGCAGGTGACAAGAAAGTTTCCATGTTGCAAACAGCCATTGGAAATTATAGTGGCATTTGCACTACTAAAAATTATATGAATTATATGAAAAACACCAGCGAAAAATGTAACAATACATTTAAGTGTTTGTTCACCAATGCCAGAAGCCTTCCAAGCAAAACAGGTGAGTTGGAAGCTCTGGTGCATGAGGAGAGCTATGATGTAATCGGTATTGCTGAAACTTGGCTTCAATCCTCACATGACTGGGCTATTAATATTCCTGGCTATGCTCTCTTTCGGAAAGACAGGGTAAAAAGGAAAGGTGGAGGGGTCTGTCTCTATGTGAGAAGTGACCTCAAAGCAAGCGTGAAAGAGGACCTAGTTGATGGAGAGTGTGATGAAGTTGAAGCATTATAAGTGGAACTGCATACAGATGTGCGTAGTTCAAAGATGATCATTGGAGTTTGTTATAAACCACCCAATGTTAATGAGGAGGTGGAGACTCAGCTCCTTGCACAGATGGAAAGGGTTGCAAGGGCTGGGACGGTGATAATAATGGGGGATTTTAACTACCCAGAAATTGAATGGAATAATGGAATTTCTGGGACAGTTAAAAGATCAAAAATTTAAAAACCTATTGCAGTACAATTTTATGGTCCAGTTTATTGAGGGCCCAACTAGGAATGATTCTCTGTTGGACCTTGTAATCTCAAACCATACAGAGTTTATTACTAATGTTCAGATAAAGGAACACCTGGGTAGCAGTGATCATAACATGATTTCATTTAATGTTAACTATAAGCAAGAAATACATACAGGAAAGATAAAAACACTTAATTTCAAAAGAGCAAATTTTCAAAGGATGAGGACTGCTCTCCAGGGCTTGGACTGGGAGGAAATATTGGCACCGATGAACATAGAACAGAAATGGGAATTCTTCAAAAAGACTCTTTGGAACCTCACTGCAAAGTATATTCCCATGGGCAATAAGTTTAAAAGGCTAAAGATAAAACCTATATGGCTCACGGTCAAAGTTAAAAAAGCTATAATCAATAAGAAAATAGCTTTTAAAAAATATAAAAATGAAGGAACACTAGTGTCGTTTAAATGTTACAAAGAATATAATAGAATATGTAAAAAGGAAATCAAGGATGCAAAAATTCAAAATGAACGACAGATTGCAAAAGATAGTAGGACAAACCCCCAAAAAAATCTTTAAATATATTAATAGTAAAAAGGTCAAGATGAGCATGTAGGCCCTTTACAAAATAATCTAGAGTGGGTGACTGAGGACAAAGAGAAGGCAAATTTATTAAATGCTTTCTTCAGCCCTGTGTATACAATGGAGCATGGGGGAGATCATGTCCATAATGGGGGTGGGAGTGACACAGCCCCAAATCCACAATGGCTCAAAAGTGATATGGTCCAGAAATATTTAGACAGAACAAAGGTGGATAAAGCACCTGGACCAGATGGCATCCACCCACGGATCCTAAAAGAATTGAGCTCTGAAATTTCAAAGCCACTGTATCTAATATTTAGGGACTCATTAATGACAGGAATAGTACCACTGGATTGGCGTAGAGCCAATGTGGTGCCTATATTTAAAAAGGAAACAACGTCTTTACCAAGTAACTATAGACCTGTTAGTTTAACTTCTATAGTTGGGAAGATACTGGAATGTTTAATAAAAGACCACATGGATGAGTTCTTGCTAGAAAAAAACTATTTAAGCAGCAGACAGCATGGATTCATGAAAGACAGAAATTGTCAGACAAACCTGATTTCCTTTTTATGAAGAGGTAAGTAAAACCCTGGACAGAGGCGTGGCTGTGGAGGTGGTATGCTTGGATTCTGCAAAAGTGTTCGATACAGTTCCCCACACACGGCTCATGTGTAAGGTAAGGTCTACAGGATTGGATATATCAGTTTGTAAATGGATAGAAAACTGGCTGAAAGACAGGACTCAGAGAGTTGTGGTTAATGATTCTTACTCTGAATGGTCCAAGGTTATCAGCGGTGTACCCCAAGGTTCGGTGCTGGGTCCCTTACTTTTCAATATATTTATAAATGATATTGGGTCTGAGATCAAAAGTAACATTTCTGTATTTGCAGATGACACCAAGCTATGCAGTGGAATAACATCCTAGCAGGATGTCTCCAATTTACAAGCCGATCTCAATGCTCTGTCTAATTGGGCGACTATGTGGCAGATCATGTTTAATGTTGATAAATGTAAAGTTTTGCACTTAGGGGCTAAGAATATGCATGCATCATACATGCTAGGGGGAGTACAACTGGGGGGATCTGTAGTGGAGAAGGGGGTCTTAGTTGATCATAAGCTCAATAATGGCATGCAATGCCAAGCTGCGGTTTCCAAAGCAAGCAAAGTCCTTTCTTGTATTGAGAGGTATGGACTCCAGAGATATAGATATCATTTTTGTTTTCGTCCGAATGCATTTTCGTCCGAATTTCAGGTATTTTCGTTATCGTTAAACGATAACGAAAGCACAGAAAACGAAAACCTAAAGATCCGACATAAACAAATGCTTTATTTTTGTTTTTGTTGCGGTCAAATGTGCCAAACCTTAACTCTATTAGTTCAATATTATTCTACATAAAGAGAAAAGATTCGACATAGAGAGAAAAGATTCGACCTTATAGAGACATGAAGAAGAGTCGACATAGAGAGAAAAGATTTGACATAGAAAGAAAAGATTTGACATAGAGAGAAAAGATTTGACATAGAGAGACATGAAGATTCGACAAAGTAGCTAAAAACATACGACATTTATGGTGAAATGCTCTACCAATAGGCTATAGAAGAATTCTAATGTTGGTTGACTAGTAATAATAATTAATAAATATAATTATTATTAGTCATACAACATTAGAATTCTTCCATAGCTTGTAGGTGGAACATTCAACCAGAAATGTACGATTGTGGCATCGTACAGCTTCGTTGCTCCATCGAATCTTTTTTTTTTTTAAAGATTCCGTCAAATCTTTTTTTTTTTACGATTCCGTTGAATATTCTTAGAACATTCGACAGACACCATGAGCCTTCAATGACAGATGTGACCTTAATTAATTTGGATTTTCGGACGAATGCATTTTTCTAACGAAAAACGAAATTAATAAAAACGAATTTCGGGAGTAACTAAATAAATGTATTTTTCGGACGAAAACTAAATTACGAAACAAAATATTTCAGTTTGCACATGCCTAGTGCTTACTGAGTTATCAGTTGTAATGGTCAATACAATGTCTACTTGATAAACAATTGGCCCACTACAGCATCATATGATTGTACTTTCCCTAAAGGATATAAATAATTGCAAGTGTTGGTAAAAAAGATTGATACTTTTTTTCTGCATGTCAGTACTATACCTGTGGGAAGAAAGAAAAAGGAGACTCCTTTGAAGACATTAAAGGCATCCACATAATAGCAAATGATAGAATATTTGCTGTGCTTGAAGATGTGCATGATGGTCTTTGTAAAAGTTATGGAAAAATTATGATATCACAACCAACAATATTATAACTATAGAGATTTAAGGCCCATTTTAGATACATGATAACAACATAGGGTAAAAATGGTTCTAATGTACTTATTAGGTATGTCTCACAATCTCACAGAAGCACCATTTGTTTGATCCATCAAACAACAGAACATATAAGAAGATGTGTTTGCATCAAAGACGTTCCACCACTATCTCTTTGGAATTCCTCTAAAGATGCCATATAATCATAAATCCCTGAAAGCCACTGTTAAGACCTATTGGGTAGGTAAGGTTATGCAAGGTAATAAAGTTACTTCCAGTAAAGAACTATGATGTAAATGTGACATTGCCAAAAAATCCAAAGGCTATTTAAAGGGGTTGAAATGGTAATTCCCACCCCCCCTCCTAAATAGCTTCCTTTACCTTAGTGCAGTCCTGCTTCACTTACCTCATCCTTCCATTTTGCTTTCAAATGTTCTTAGTTCTTCTGAGAAATACTCACTTCCTGTTCTTCTGTCTGTAACTATACACCGTAATGCGAGGCTTTCTCCCTAGTGTGGAGAAAGCCTATTGAGGGGGGAGGGGGTGAGCAGGAGTGTCAGGACACTCTCTACTTTGCAGATAGAGAAAGGAGCTGTGTGTTAGTGGGCATCCTGACACTCCTGCTCGGCCCCTCAAGAGGCTTTCTCCACACCAGGGAGAAAGCCTTGCACTACTGTGTGTAGTTACAGACAGAAGAACAGGAAGTGAGGATTTCTCAGAAGAAATAAGGACATTTAAAAGCAAAATAGAAGGATGAGGCAAGTGAAGGAGGACTGCACTAAGGTAAAGGAAGCTAATTAGGGGAAAAAACATTTACCTTTACAACCCCTTTAAAGCGGAGTTCCAGCCTTTTAGTGTTTATTAAAAGTCAGCAGCTACAAAAAGCATAGCTGCTGACTTTTAATAAACAGACACTTACCGGCTCCACGGTCCAGTGATGGGGCCGCCCAGAGCTCCGCTCCTCTCCCCCCTCTACGGCCGACGCCTCCATTCGTAGTGTAGGCACTCGGCCATGACAGCTTTCAGCTTCACGGCCGGGCATTCACTGCACATGTGCGAGTTGCGCTGCGCTCTATGAATAGACAGACGATCTCCTGGGACCTGTCACGTATCCCTGGAGATCACCTAAAGGGAGGGGCTGCCTAAGGCGAGAAGAGAAAGCCCCCGAAAGCGGTCCTGGGCGGAAGTGGGACAGGAAGTCCCACTCCTACCAATGCCCCCACTCCCCCCCAAAAAAATGATATGCCAAATGTGGCATGTAATTCGGTGAGGAGTGCTTAAAGCGGAAGTTCCACTTTTGGGTGGAACTCCACCTAAAGATACAGGGCCAGATTCACATACAATTACATTGGCGCAGAGTATCAGAGATACACTACGCCGCCGTATTTTACCTGGCTCTACGACGAATTCATGTAGATTTTGGCCCGTAACGTACAGTGGCGTAGTGTATTTCTCGCGGCGGAATCGAAATACGCGATTAGGGGGCGTGAAGCATTTAAATTAGGCGGGTCCCCGCGGCGATCGAACTGCGCATGCTTCGTTCAGAAATTTCCCGCCTTGCATTGCGCGAACTAACGTCGATACGTCATTTGTTGTTTGAGTAGCGTCGTTTACGTACATTCCTATTCCCGGACGACTTACGTAAAAAATAAAAACAAACGTTGAAATTCGACGCGGGAACGACGGCCATACTTATCATGGGCTGTCTAATATTAGACCAGATAAAAGCTGGAATAACTTTACGCGGCAAAAAGATGACTACAGATGCCGTAAGAGATTGCGAATGACGCTCCTAACTTCGTGGATCGTCGGAAAAAGCTAATTTGCATACCCCGATGCGGAAAACGACGGGAACTCCACCCAGCGGCTGCAAAATTATTGCAGCGTAGTTTCGAAGGCAGTCGGATTGAAGCCCGAAGCCGTCGTTTCATGGTTTGAGGCTTCAGACTAATGAAACGACGCGCGTAATTTGAAAGTACTCCGGTCTAACGTGAGAAAGACCGGTGTAAGGGCTCTGTGAATCTGGCCCACAATCTCCACAACAACTCACACAGTAAGATAGGCTATTGGAGAGGAACTTTTGGATGAGAGACTGTGATTTACAGCACTTGGTGGCATCTGGAAAAGCTCTAAACCCTGCACTGCTACAAACCTTAATGTAATAGTGAAGGCTATCATTCTGACAGCAGTCAATAAGATTCATGAAGAAACCCTACTCGAAAAAAGTGTTTCAACTTACAGAGATTTTTTATGCTGTCACATTTTTAGATCTGCAATCTTTTGGGATTACAATTTTATACTCTGACATGAACATTTAATGTCAGAAGATAAAATTGAAATCCCAAAAGTATTCAGTTCTGAAATGTGAAAGCAGCTGCATACAGCTCATCGAGCAGGCATTCGGAGCTCAAAAGCATGAGAAAGAATGAGAATGTATTGGATTTGCATTCCCAGAGACACTGAACATGAAAATCGGTCAAGAAAATGGACAAGCCAGCCACAAACAGAGTTCTTTGTCATGTGATTGCTATCCATAAGTACATTTCATTTTGGATGACATGTATTCTTGATGAGGGAAGAAAGAACATTTACAACTGAAAGTTTACCCTGTAAGCTTTTCAAAACTATGATTACAAAGAAAAACACATAACTACCATACCCAGATAAATGCACTTGTATAATACTGAGGTTTGCTCAACTCTGTTGGTTAAAAAAATGATTAAACATCAGTGCTTAGTAGGGTTACAACTTGTCTTCTGAACTTCTATTCATCAAGATTATCTGGCTTGACAGGTAGAGGGAAGAGATCTTCCAGCATAGACAGAATTGGAATTGTGGCCCTATTCATTTAGAGATTTCAATTTGAATGAACCAGTCAGTGAACAAGAGGAGGGAGTTAAATATTATTTTATCAGAGGACATTTTGAAAATACATATAGTGTTAAAAGGGACATGATCTAATCCAGTGGCAGCCCGTCCATACGGAGCACAGGCACGCCACCCCCCTAATTCAAGAGTCTGGCCCCTAATCTACATGCAGGGTGCCAGATACATAAATTCCAATACTGGAAATATCTCCTAAACTTCCACGGTTTAGGAGATATTTACAATAGAGCCGGCAGGCGCACTTTGGAAACCGCAATCGTGCCGTTTCTAAAGGGGGTCATGCCGTGACTGGCAGGTCCCACACGAATGTGTGGGTGTGATGTCACGCGACTCCGGCCAGTCACAGAGATTGCGACCCTGGAAGGAAGAGGGTGAAGATGGATGCTTGCTGCTAGTAGGGACAGTGGTGACATTGCAGGCTTCGGTTTCAGGTAAGTAACACATAATGGGCTACTATGCAAAGCATTATGCTTTACCTTTGCAGGGAAATAAAGAGGAAGTAAAACTCATCAGGGTTTACTTCCTCTTAAAGGGAAACATTTGTGTACCTCAAACTGACCTTAAAACATTATTTAACCCAAAAAGAAAACATTTATTATATTGCCAATATTAGATGTGTTAGGCTGCCCATACATGATACAATTTTCTGTGCAATTTTCTGTACAATTTTCTTTAGATTTACCTTCAACTATGTAGTGCAAGGGCCTGCCTGATTGCATACAATTGAAAGTGTTGTTTAGTTTGACCTCATATTGTATGGTTTTTGGTAAATCTAAAAGAAAATTGTACAAGAAAATTGAACATGTATGGCCAGCCTTAGATTTATTTTTTATATTTTCATCTTATCCAGCTACTGTAACAAGTCTGTTATTTTTCTTAGCACACACTCTTCAGCAGAATGTATCAGTTTTGGATTTTTGGATTGGGACAAACCACTTAAAACTGGTAGGGATGATTTAAATTATTAGCTTTTGTTTATTCATGCAAAACCATTATCCCAAAAGGAAAAATGATTTAATGTAACTAATTATAAAGTGAGAGCTGAAGTCTGGCTTCCAATTTGTTAGTTGTTCTAAATCTGCAAATACATTTAATACTCCGCTGCCCCTACACACACACACACACACACATTCCCCCTCCACATTTAGGAAGTGTTTTACAGGCCAGATCACCAGATAAAAACAGGGGGGAAGTGCCAAAGAAATATTATTTAATGCTGCATTAGACTAAGCTGTTTCTGTTATGTTAGGCCTTTTGGCTAAGATCAAGTGTAGTATCTGTTTTTATCAGTTGCCAGAGAAGGCTTATGCTACTCCCAAGAGTGGGAGGGCAAATGCAAATCCAATGGTGTCACAGTAGGGATTCATGCCTGTGCGCCCCGACAGATACTGGGTGCCAGCTATGGTCGAGTCTGAGCCGTCCGGAAGGGTGCTCCTAGTGAGGATGGGTGCTGCATCGGGTCTGGCCTTCTGGCTGGTGTTGGTGTAAATGCTGTCCCTATCAGCCTCTAGTGGAAGAGCTGGCGCCACCATGATGAGAGACGGGATGGAGCCATGCAAATCTGCCAAATTGATGGGGGCCTGGAAGGGCTAGTACCAGTGGAGGCCGTTTTGCGTCTGGCGGCTCTCCCTGAGAAAACCTAGAAAGGCTCTCTATCTGGCAGGGATGGGGGGCTGCACTGACCCGGTCAGTGGGTTGGATAGGGAACTGAAAGCCTATGGTGTATGTGCCACTGGAGTGACAGTCCAGGGGTGCCGTATAATCACTGTGAGTGAGGGTCACTTTGATTTATGGCACCACAGTCACTGCATCATATACATGCTTTTTTTTAGCACCTGCCTCCTGGGCCGGGCCTTTTGGCTGGGAGGAATTTTATATCCCTGTCCAGAGAGCCTGGCCATTGTATTGCACACATTCTGGCTTAGTTCGCCCTCTCTCATGCGGTCTCTCTCCGTCAGGTTTTGGCCTGCTGGACCAAGTGTAAAGTACCCTTGTCCCCATCTTGAGCCTAACGGCCCGGGGGATTCAGGGCAAAGCCCCCAGATTTTAGAGGGCTTGTGTACACCCGTTGCACATTTTTTGTGTCACCTCTTTATGTGTACGTACATTTCTTGGGCACCTGGTGACGTTTTTGAGTGTGTTTCACAAACCATGGGCTTTCAAGAAAAAAAAAGTTTTTGTTATGCCATTCCTATTTAAATCATGCCCCCTTACAGTAAGCCACACTCACTTTTTGCTGTGGTGCACATCAGAGACATCATTGGAAGGAAAGTACCCTGTGTGAACAAAGGGAAGTACAGCTTACAAAAATATACAGTGCCTTGAAAAAAGTATTCATACCCATTAACATTTTCCACATATTGTCATGTTACAACCAAAAATGTAAATGTATTTTATTGGGAATTTATGTGATACACAAAGTGGCACATAATTGTGAAGTAGATGTAAAATGATAAATTGTTTTTCAAATTCTTTACAAATAAATATGTGAAAAGTGTGACGTGCATTTGTATTCAGCCCCCTTTATTGAGCTATTTTGCAAAAAAATATAAAAGGGCAAAAATGCCACTCTCTAGATGTGCAAAGCTGGTAGAGACATCCCCAAAAAGACTTGCAGCTGTAATTGCAGCAAAAGGTGGTTCTACAAAGTATTGATTCAGTGGAGCTTGAATACAAATGCACACCACACTTTTCACATATTTATTTGTAAAAACTTTGAAAACCATTTATCATTTTTCTTCCACTTCACACATATGTGTCACTTTGTGTTGGTCTATCACATAAAACTCCAATAAAATACATTTAAGTTTTTGGTTGTAACATGACAAAATGTGGAAAATTTCAAGGGGTATGATTAACCGATGGATACCTAACCGATAGAAAAAAAAAACGATCGTCTGTAGGCACGTCCATTGGTTAAAAATCCATGCATGCTCAGACTAAATTAGGGGACGGGAGTGCTCGTTTTGGTAAAACTAGCGTTCATTATGGAGATATCACATTCATCAAGCTGTAACAGACAGAAAAGCGCAAATCTTCTTTTACTAACACAAAATCAGTTAAAGCACCCCCAAGGGTGGCGCCATTGGATTTAAACTTCCCCTTTATAGTGCCGTCGTACGTGGTTTACGTGACACGATCGTTTTTTTAACCAATGGTGTGTAGGCACGACGGACCATCAGTCAGCTTCATCGGTTAACCGATGGAAAAATCCATCAGACCGTTCTCATCGGATTGACCGATCGTGTGTACAGGGCATTACAGATGTCTAAGCAGGATAGCCAAAAGAGAGCAAAAAATAGTTAGAACATTTCTGTTGTGCATAATTTTGGAGGACACCATTTACTTTTTTTTTTAAACTGCAAAATTGTTATACCTTCTATAAGATGCAACATGATAAAAGTCAAGGTGAAGAGCTCTTAATATTGTTATAGGAATAAATAATACAGCAGAATTATAAAAATGATTAAAAGCCTACTTTTTTAGAAGGTGAAAGCTATATTTATTTTATTGTACTCCCAATTAGGGAACAATAAATAAGTACTAGTTCTCTATGCACAGTCAGCTTTCCAAATTAGCTGCACCTGAGACCCGCAGAAACTATTAAAATCTTTGTTTCCAGGAATAATATAACATAATGACTATTCAGGCACCTAGTTACACCATGCTACATGCACTAAACTGCCTTCTACATTCCTAGCCTTATGATTACATACTTAGACACATTTGATTAAAGAAAATGACATTTTTTTTTGTAAGTAGTGCTTCAATCCTTGCGTCATTATCCTTTTCTTTTTCACATCTCTGCGGATTTAATTACCTTTTCAGTCTGTTCAGAAAAATTTCATCCCGCCTCATTATTTCCCCCTTTTTGCTTTGGTTCTTAAAAGTCACACTGAAAATTAATATAACGCTAAACCTTAAGTAGAAACTGACAATAGAATATGAATTTTATTTACGTTGTTTTCATAGCTTACCTTTTCCAAAAATAAATAAATAATCTGATTTAAAAATACAGCCAAAATGCCCATTGATCTATATAAACACTCTATCTATCCTGCAGACGTTGATCATTATGAGATCTTGCCATTTGCTTTAAATGTCAGCGGTTCCCTGCTTCTGATAAACAAGAATGATATGTTGTTGGAGCAGCACATTCTAGTTTTCAGTTTATGATTTTAGAAGACCTTTAAGGCATGTCCTGCAAGTAGGAAGATCGGAAAAGATAAGGTCTACAGTATATACACTTTAAAGCAGTATTAAACACAAAAACAAAAATTATACAGCAGCTTACAAATCATTAGATGTGGTGGCTGAATTCATTTTCTTTTTTCCTTTTTTTTCACCTAGCCGATAAGTCTGTTATTTTCAACTTCCTTTAATACTCCAAGCTATCAAACAAAAGTGGTAGTTAGAGGGTTAGAGACAAACCATTTTACACTAAGAGGGGTGCTTACAATGGTCATCTTTAGTAATTTATGTAAAACCTTTATCCTAAAAGGGAAAAGAAAACTGCCGCTGTAACTGATTAAAAAGTATAAGCTAGAGTTTTGCTTTCATTTGTTAGTCAAGTCCACCCAAATCTGCGGACTTCAAACAAACTTTTCCGTGGATTTTTGTTTGAAGGGCAATGGCCGTGAACTTGGTATGCATACACACGGCAGGACTTTTTCAGCAAACTTTCTCAAGATAATGTGTTTTTTTAGCTCTTTTCTGCTCTTTACCGCCACCCTTTGGTCAACTTCTCCTATTGTTGCTTGGATTTAACATTGGTTCTGAGCATACGTGTTTGTACTTTGGACAAAAGTCCGATGGACTTCTGTACACACGATAGGACGTTGCACAGTAGGACTTTTGTTGCCGAAAAGTTTGTCCGTTTGCAGAGCGAACTTTTGTCTGATGAAAACCAAAAAAGTTTGTCCGATAAAGCGTACACACGGTCGGATTTTTTTGAAAACCTGCTCATTTTAATGTTTGTTGTCAAAAAGTCTGATCGTGTATATGGGGCTTAACACTACCCCTCACCTCCTATCTGCTGTCCAAAGGTGTCTCTGTTGCTGTTCCATCCAGAGTAGAGCCACCCTTAAAGAAGTTGTAAAGGCATTCTATGCATTAAGATAAAATACCTTCTGTGTGCAGCAGCCTCCCCAGCACCCCCTAATATTTACCTGAGCCCCATCTCTGTCTAGCGATGTCCACAAGTCCCTCAGCAATCCGAGATTCTCACTCCTACTAGGCTGAGACACAACAGTGGTGCCATTGGCTCCCATGGCTGTCAATCAAAGTCAATTAGCCAATCAGGGGAGAGAGGGATGGGGCCGAGCGGCAGCTCCGTGTCTGAATGGACACACGGAGTTGCAGATCAGCTCAGGTATCCCTATAGCAAGCTGCTTGCTGTGGGGGCACTCAACAGGAGGGGCCAGGAGCAGTGAAGAGGAGGATCTGGGCTGCTCTGTGCAAAACCAACTGCATAGAGCAGTGCCAGAGTCAGTCAGTGTCAGTGGGAGAGTAGGACGCTCCGGTCTTCCGCTCGAGTCTGCTCTCGCCAGGGACCAGACAGGCAGATAGTGGCTAGGCAGACTGCTAGGTAGGCTTGCTCTACCCCTCTATCCCTCAAACAACTCACCACCGGCTTTCCCCCGGCTCTACCTGGCCCCCCTGGCTTCCCTCCTTCATCCCTCTCCAGCAGGTAAGCCATCCACTGAGGTTGCAGGCAGCCGTCCTTTTCAGGACAAGCCACCGCTGCAACTTAAAGCCACGGCTCTCCACCCTATCCACACCTACCCTTCTATACCCCCACACTACTAGCCCCTCTCTAACTAACCATCCGCCACCTATCCCTGCAATCCCTGCAATTTTCCGCCGTCTCGGGCGCTTTTTCGATACCTCCGCGCCGGCCTGGAGGCAATCGCGGCAGCCGCAACTAGGAAAGGCCGCGGCTTCACCCGCGGCCTAGTGGCGCGCCGCTTCTCACCCCCTCCAACCGCCACCAAAGTCCGAAAACGGACTTGAACCCCACCCCATACCCCCAGGAAAGTTACCTCACACCCCGGGCTAGGAATCCTGGCCCCAAATAGTAGCACCGATCCACCCAATCTGGAAGCTTTACCAGTCTGGATCCTGCTACCGATCGGCAGGCCTTTTTTGCTACACCCAGCCCCAAATCTTAATCACCACTACAACTTGATCCAGGGGTTACCCGATCTCCTCTTACAGGGGTCAGGAAGGAATTTTTTCCCTGCCGGAGCATATTGGCCGAGCGCCGCCAGGGTTTTTTTTGCCTTCCTCTGGACCAAGCCAGGAGAGAGGAGTTTAGCCAATTCCTCTCCCCACTGCCCTAAAATCCACCCCCCCCCCCTGGTGTATTGGCGAACATGGCATGTAGGCAATATTCTGCCGAGACCATTTGGAGTTTGAGGCAATGCGCCGCAATACTGCCAGCCATCACCAAAAAGGCCCTAAGAACTGAGCGACTATGGAGAACCAATCATAGATCGACGGTTAGACATTTCAGTCATTTACCCCAGGTCAAGCACATATCATGTGCTCTGATCAATACTAGATCGGCAGTAAAACACCGACTAGACCACCAGGCAATTACATTCAGTATTTCCACCATCCCCCCTGCAACAAAAACATCGAATCCAGTGGCAACACACTGGACTAGATGTCAGAAGAAGCTCCACTCGGAACTCTTCAAAACGACTTTAAGGAAAAAAATAGAAACTACCCAGCCGCAGCAAACGGCCGTTGAAACATTGAAAGCCATAAACTCGGCCATGCTACAGTCAGCCGACTTGGTAGCGCCGAAACGAATAACCCACATTCGGAAAAACAACCGCAGCTGGTTTAACAACCAGCTGTCGTTACTGAAGCAAGAACGCAGAAGGGCAGAATCTGCCTGGAAAAGATGTTCTTCTGAGCTAAACCTTTCCATCTACAAGGCGACCACAAGAAAATACCACAAAGGAATTTTCCAAGCCAAGAAGAATTATTTTTCGGAGGCTATCAACGGTGCCCAAAACCGCCCCCGCGAACTCTTCAAGATGGTCACCCAGACCATGAAACCAGGATGCATTGAAGCCCCCAGTTCGGACACACAAGAATTTTGCAATGAGCTATCGGATTATTTCGTTAATAAAATCGAGGCAATCCGTGAAAGCATTCAGCAAAATGTTTCTCCCCTCAGCCCCCCCTGTAGCCTCTCACATAACACCCATAGTAATTCTCCGATATCAGGTAAGTTCACCCTGGAACCCATCTCCATCGAGTCCACTAAGAATGTCATTTGTACTCTGCGCAATGGCGCAGCGCCAAATGACATTATCCCCACAAAACTGCTGAAGGAATGCGCCGACATCCTGGCTCCTCCCATCACGCAGCTTATCAACCAGTCTTTCTTGGAGGGCATAGTGCCCTCACAGTTGAAAGAGGGTGTAATCCAACCCCTCCTGAAGAAACCCTCCCTGGACCCCAAGGACCCACTCCACCGCCGTCCCATAACAAGCCTCAACGTATTCTCTAAGATAATGGAAAAAGTAGTGGTACAACAGTTGCAACTGCATCTAGATACCTACAAGCTACTTGACCCATTGCAATCAGGCTTCCGTCCCGGACATGGGACAGAAACAGCATTACTGAAAGTATGGGACGATGTTCTCAAGGCCGCAGACGAAGGAGAAGCTTGTCTCCTGGTTCTGTTGGACCTAAGTGCAGCTTTTGACACTGTAGACCACAATCTGTTACTGACTCGGCTTTCTGAAGTAGCCAGGGTCGCAGAAGGCGATTTATCTTGGTTCTCCTCTTTTTTGGAAAACCGATCGCAAACAGTGAAGCTAGGACCTTTTACGTCTGAAAAACGCACAGTAACATGCGGAGTCCCTCAAGGATCGCCTCTGTCACCAGTGCTATTCAACATCTACCTTCGTCCTCTTTTTGAGATTATTAGCAGTCAAAAACTGCTTTATCACTCTTATGCAGATGACACGCAACTGTATTTCCGCATCTGCAATAGACAGGATCACCACCTCAATCTAGAGACATGTCTCTCTTTGATAGAGGACTGGATGACAAAGAGTTATCTTAAACTCAATGGAGCGAAAACAGAACTTCTTCTGTTTCACGCCAAGCGAAGGAATCAACCCACCTATTTTGGGCAAGCTCATCACCCCTAGCGCCAAAGTCAAAAGCCTAGGGGTCATTCTTGACTCCTTTATGACAATGGACGCACAAATAGGGTCAGTGGTCAGCGGATCTCACCATCTACTGCGCCTACTACGCAGACTCACTCCGTTCATCCCTAAAGAAGATCTAGCGGTCGTGGTGGGAGCTATTGTAAACTCCAGGTTGGATTATGCAAATGCCCTTTACCTCGGTCTCCCCAAATACCAAATCGCTCGTCTGCAAGTCGTTCAGAATACGGCCGCCAGACTTGTGACTGGGAAAAAACCCTGGGAATCCATCTCACCTTCACTGAGAGCCCTTCATTGGCTGCCAGTTAAAGACAGAATCGCTTTTAAAGCCCTCTGTCTTACGCATAGATGTGTCCATGAGAATGCCCCCCTCTACTTATGCGAATTAATAAAAGCGCATAATCCAAATCGCGTTTTTGCGATCCACGAATCAGAACCTGCTCCAGGTTCCGAAAGCCAACTTCAAGTCCAAAGGGGAAAGAAGATTTGCGATCCAGGGTCCCAGACTATGGAACGCTTTACCAACCAGCATTCGGTTGGAGGAGAACCACCTAGCATTTAGGAAAAAGGTCAAGACTTTTCTCTTTTGATATCAAAGGAGACAGGAACAACAAGCGCCCAGAGGCGATTCAGTTCGCATGTGCCGCGCTATATAAGTTTTCATTCATTCATTCATTCATAGAGCAGGTAAGTATAACATGTTTGTTATTTATTTTTTCTTAAACAATCACTTTAAGCTGGCCATACGCTGTTTTTTTTTCATTCAGCCATCGGACTAATGATAAAAAGAAAAAAAAATCCTCCATCCACACAAACAAGCAGGATGAAGGAATCTCCCCCACTGGGACATTGTTTTCTGACAGCTGCACATGCTGCTGTCAGCATACACTGTTCAGAGGCTGAAGCCATTTGGCTGAATCAGCTAATAAAAAAAAAATTCCAGCATGCCCCTTCGGTAGGGACGGCCACACACAGATCTGAGTTTACCTGGTCTATGCGGAACCAGACACATTTTCGATCAGTGTATGATCAGCTTAAGATGGGAAGTGCATACTGCATGGGTGAAAACTACTCTTTGCATGGGTGTACAACAGTCTAACTAACCTGGTGAGATACACCCCCTCTCTTCCTCTGCACTACAAGTCCATGTCAGAATACTTGTGTATGGCTGTGTTAGCATAGAGCACTGTACTGCAGTATTTCCATTGAGGGGAAAGGAAATGTTAAGGCATTTCCTAGAAATAATCTATCACAAATCAGAACAAGAGGAGTTACAGGACTATAAAACAAATGTGAGACTTCTATAGGGCTATGGAGTGCAACTCCATTAAAGTGGTTCTAAACGCTGAAGCTTATTTACCTTTGCGTATTCTATGCATGAAGGGAAAAAACCTTCTTTGTGCAGCATCCCTCCTCCCCTCCAGCCCCCCCCCCCCCCCCAATTCTACCTGAGCTCCCTGTGATTCAGCAATGTTCATAATAGCCTCAGCTGTCTCCCTTCTCATTGGCTGAGAAAGCAGCGAGAGTCCAATGAGGAAAGAGGGGGGGAGAGCCGTGGCTGTATGTGTCTTATGGACGCATAGAGCAGCGACTTGGGAGCAAGAGCGCAGCGGTGCCCCCAGGGCAAGCAGCTTGCTCTGGGGGCACTGCTCCAGGGAGAAGAGGGGGACCCCAAAAAAAAGAAGATCTGAGCTGCTCTATGCAAAACAACTACACAAAACAGGTAAGTAAAATATGTTTGTTATTAAAAAAAAACAATAAAAAAAAACAATAAAAAAACAATACTACAGCAAGTAGAAATTTGAACTAGTACATAAAATACAACTGTAGTATTTGTATTCAACAACTAAACAAAGGCAACGTTAGTCTTCAAATGTAATATTTAGGAGGGCTTGGTTGTATAGAAACATATAAATAGAGGCTTGCAAGTATTGTTGGCTTAAAAATATTAGTCTTTAGATTTCGATTTTGTCTACAGAAACCTGTTATCATGACTTCTGTGTATTGCCACTGGAGTCATATAAAGGACTCTACTCCAATGCTGAGTGCACAAGCTTGTTCTCATTGTTTTCCCACCATTTCTCACTTCAGTTTACTTTTGATTACATTTTTATAAATGTCACAAAATGGTCATACCTAGTATAGTGAATCAAATTGTAAGATAATTCAACATCTACATCTTCCAAATCAGTCAAATATTCGATCAGTGAAATTATTAATAAAAAAAAAGTCCCCTTTCACACTGAGGTGCTTTACAGGCGTTTTTGCACTAAAAGTTCTAGAATGCACCGGCGTATCTTTTTTCTGTTTTCAGAAAGCAAGATACGCCGGAATTTTGCTAAGATGCGAGCGGTGTAAGTCTCTTAAGTGAGGATCCGTTCCTTTAACACCCGCTTGCTCAGCGGGGATCGCTCCATTGAGCTGGCAGATGACACGGCGGTCCTTGCACACTGTGCAGGGATCGCCCTGTCAGCTCTCCACTCTCCTCTATGGGGGGATCGGATGAACACGGACCGTCTGTCCGTGTTCATCTGATCCGATCTGCAGACGAATGGAAAAATAGGATTTTCCTCTGTCTGCAGAAACGGACCATAGCGGGGACCGATGAGATCGCGTGTCAGCAGATGTTCTTCCGCTGACATCCGCAATCCCATAGGGATACATGTATGTCCATATTTCATCCAAAAACGTGGTGTGAAAGGGCCCTTACACATAAGAAGATAGTCTAATGAGTTTCACATTCCATTCATTAAAAACAAAAACAAAATCTTCGAGAGGCTGCGTTCTGAGTCCCCACTCCGATCAAATGATTTTAAATTGATTTACTGTAAACCACCTTAGGGGTTTCTTTCCTTTTTTGGCTATCCTAATTATATAAAGAAATATCCCCTGTCTCTCCCACCTGATCCGATGGACAGATCGGCCGGGGGGGGGCCTACATCGCAGGCTCCCTGGACAGGTAAGTGTCCTTATTAAAAGTCAGCAGCTACAGTGTTTGTAGCTGCTGACTTTAAAAAAAAATTGTTCAGCTGGAACACCGCTTTAACTACTCAAACACTCAGATTTTCTTTTTTCTAGAAAATAGAGTTTATTCTGCAGTCCAAGAGAAGAACAAGGAATGTTCTCTGAGAAAATGCAGGAAGCATGCAGAAGACACGAAACAGACCTAGATTTCTGAAAAGATCAAACAACTTTTTTTTCACTTATCAAACAGATACTGTATAACAAAAGAAACACATAAAATAAGTTCTGTCTTACGTTTCTTCTTTCTTCTAGTTTCCTCTTACTTTCTTAGAAAACAATAGCCAGAAAAAAAAACCTGTAGACACATTTATTGGCTTAATCATAGGGCTGCATAAAGAAAAGAAATTACCATTTAATCACGCGGAATCATACTGTGTTACAATCGTGATGGCCACAGACAGTATCATTTTCAAAGAACATGTATATGACAATTCTGATGATTAATGTGAAGAATAGAGTTGATTAATGATATCCAATAACTACTTTGTAGACTTTTTAATTACAATTTATGATTTTATACATTTCCATAAATAATTGGATTAGTTTGATATGCATGGTAAACATTTTTTATTAGGTTAGAATCATTAGAATATTAACTGGTTAATATATTTCTGAGTGGATTCAAAGTATTGATGATTCGTATATATTATATGTATACAGTATATATATATATATTTATATATATATATGTGTGTGTGTGTGTGTGTGTGTGTGTGTGTGAATCCTTACCTTGTAAAACTACCCATATAGAAATGTACAGTATATAGAAAACATAAAAAAAACTTATTTTAAATAATCTGTTTCTTGGCTGCATAAGCCCCATACGCACTATCAGTTTTCCTGATGGTTTTCTCGTCACGTTAACCAAAACCATGTAGTGCAAGGGCCTGCCTGATTGCATACAACCTGAAACTCTTGAGGTTTGACCTCATATTAGATGGTTTTGGTAAACCTGAAGAGAAAACCATCAGGAAAACTGATAGTGTGTATGGGGCTTCAGAGAGCTAGGGGTGAACAAACAGCAGGTCAGTAAACTTCCTATAGAATGGCTCTGCAGGGAGGCGTGTCAGCAGAAGTTTTGGCCATTGGAGGACAGTCAGGCTATGCTTCCAGCACAGTCAGAAAACTGACCACGCAGGAATAAAGGTTCACTCATACCTAGTGTGGCCAATTTGAAATAGGAGAGCAGGGGGACTAACTGGTGCTCCAGGTATTTCACATAAAGGAAGCAATACAATAGGGAAAAGGATACTTTTAAATACACATATACACAGAAATATGAAATGTTGGGGTAACATATACTTTAAGTGGCATGTCACTAGTTGCAGCTAGTTGCTGGATTTAGACATGCCATTCGTTAGACAGAAGACTAACGAAGTAATATACTAATATACGAACGCAAGAGGATCATCAGGCCTTCAGAAAAAAACTCAAGACCCATCTTTACTGAAAGCAAAATAGAAATAAATGGATACCAAGCCATTTATAAGTCTGGGGGGACCGGACCTAGAGGCAGTTCGCATTTGTAGCGCTATATACTGTAAGTTATTCTCTCACTCAGAGGACACTCCAATAGGCAATGCATAGTGTTTTTGTATATACAGTATGTTTTTTATTTACTACATTCAGAACTTAAAAACAAGGTAGGGAAAGGGGCAGGCACAGCTGGCTCCAGCTCTCAGCCATGCACTGAAAAGACAGAGCCACCTGTCAATCATGCAGCTGGGTGGATTCTGATAAAATGGTCAGGTTATTTACAGAGCCTGGAGCATCTCTGCCATGTCAGCTTATAGCGTTTGTTTCCCCCTCGTCAGCAGATTCTGGGTCACAGGAGAGCAAAATTAAGAGCACTCCTGTGAACCACAAGACAAGACAAAAAAACTTTGCCCATACTTTTTTTTATGTTGTAGGTTTAGGCCACGTACACACGATCAAATCTGTCTGCTGGAAACGGTCTGCCAGACCGTTTCAGCAGACAGATTCGATTGTGTGTACGGGCAAACAGACGGATTTGGCCAGCCGACAGATTTGAAAGAATGCTTTCAAATCTGTCGGCTGGGAACCCGTCCGCCCGACATGTCTGCTGGTTAGTACGCTAACCAGCAGACATATCTTCTCGCACACGCGTCGAATGGTTTCGACGCATGCGCGGAAGTGATTTACTTCCTGGTGCGGTGACGTGGCGGCGTCAACGTCACCGCCACGTCAGCACGCTGTCTGCCGGCGGGGATTTTGGTTTGATCGTGTGTACACGATCAAACCAATACGTCCCCAGCAGACAGATCTGTTCAAATCGGTCTGTCCGACCGATTTGAACAGATACATTTACTCGTCTGTACGGGGCCTTACAGTCAGAAGAATCATGCTCCTTGTTTACCTGTATTTTCTTAGCTGCTTTGTTGCTTACAGAACTCATAGCACAAGCTAAGAATTAGCCACAGAACCTTTTCTGCCCTGTTTGTTGTGTTTTGGTGGCGCAGGACTGTTGAGTTCTCCCTTTAGAAAACCAACAATGAATTGTGTTACAGTGTCATGGGTACATACTCTTTATGAAATAGTTTGTAAAAATAATTTTTTTTGTACATTTAGCAAAAAATATATAACGATTAAATATAAAGATGATGAACCGAGCCTAATGCCACGTACACACGGACATTTTTTGTGATGAAAAAAAACGACGCTTTAAAAAACGTCATTTAAAATGATCGTGTGTGGGCAAAACGTTGTTTTATGTCTTCAAAAAAACGACCAAAAAAAAAATTTGAACATGCTTGAATTTTTTATGTCGTTTTTCTGAATGTCGTTTTTTGTGTCATAAAAAATTATCGTGTGTGGGCAAAACAACGTTTTTAAACCCGCGCATGCTCAGAAGCAAGTTATGAGACGGGAGCTTCAATGGAACAGATTCCCGTCTAAAGTGTCTTACGTAACCGTGCTTTGCAAGAGCATTTTCAGAAAACGATGGTGTGTAGGCAACGTTGTTTTTTAACCACTTAAGGACCCCCGCACGCACATATACGGCCACAGAATGGCACGTACAGGCACAAGGGCGTAAATTTACGTCCCCGCCTGAGTGCGGTTCGGGGGTCCCATCGGGACCCCCTCCGCGGCGTGCGGGGGTCCCCCTACCTCTGGGAGCGATCCGGGATCTGCGGGCGGATGTCCGTGATATCCGCCCCCCCCCGCGATCGCTCCCAGCCAATGGGAGCGCGCTCCCAGCCTGTCACTTCCTCCTCCTGTGTTTACAAAGGAAGGAGGAAATGATGTATTCTCTCATCGCAGCGCTGTTTCCCAGCGCTGCTGATGAGAGAAGACATCACAAGTAAGTGTGCACCAACACAACACTGACACACACTCACATAGGCATATTAACCCCTTGTGATCGCCCCCCCCCCACCCCCCTGTCACAGTGTCACTGAATGCAGTGATTTAATCACTGCATTTAGTGTCAGTGTGACAGGCAGTGTAAAAAACAGTTAGTGTTAGGTTCAGGATAGCCCCCCCACCCCCCCTAATACAGTTTTAACCCCCTGATCACCGCCCTAGTTAACCCTTTCACTCCCTATTGCCAGCGTCACTAAGCGATCATTTTTCTGATTGCTGTATTAGTGCCGCTGTTCCCGCTAGGTAGCTATTTTTTTTTATTGCGATTTTTTTTTTTACTAAAGACATGTGGCTAAATAAATTTTGGCCTAAATGTTTGACTAAAATTTAGTTTATTTGATTTTTTTTTTAACAAAAAGTAAAAAATAGTGTTTTTTTTTCAAAAATGTCGCTCTATTTTTGTATATAGCGCAAAAAATAAAAATCGCAGAGGTGATCAAATACCACCAAAAGAAAGCTCTATTTGTGGGAAGAAAAGGACGCAAATTTTGTTTGGGAGCCACGTCGCACGACCGCGCAATTGTCTGTTAAAGCGACGCAGTGCCGAATCGCAAAAACACCTTGGGTCATTTACCAGCGTATTGGTCCGGGTCTTAAGTGGTTAAAACAAGACAAAAAACGACCGTGTGTACGCGGCATGAGAGTTTTGAGCTGCTTGATGTTTTCAGCTGGCACATAAAGATCACCTATGAGGATATTCTTGACAAATATTGAAAGGCCATCTATATTTTAAACTCTATTACCTATTTTTCTGAGATAAGAAATATGTTTTTAATATTTATAGCTAAAGCCACTAAGGCCAAATGATGTGGATGACTTCATATCTTCAGTAAAATTGCCTTTTGAGATTGATGAGATTCTAAGGGCTGATTTAATCATCTGGTATAAAATAAGATTTTTTTTTTTTTACAGAATAACTGACTGTTCTTCAACTACATAAAACAGATATTTTACATTCTCTCTGCTAACTGTACTTATACCTGTTAATCTTACTGTACAGCTGTGAATAGTTATACATTTGTAAACGCTCCTCTACCCCAAACTTGCTCATCCATGTCTTTACGGACCTTGCTTTGTGCACTGGTCCAAATCATTTGGTGAAGGGGGAATATAGTGTGGGGTTGTTTTTCAGGGGTTGGACTTGGCCTCTTAGTTCCAGTGAAGGGAACTCTTAAGGCGTCAGCATACCAAGACATTCTGGACAATTTCTGCTCCTTACTTTGTGGGAACAGTTTGGGGATAGCCCATTCCTGATCCAAAATGTCAAAATGAAAAACAGGAAGGGGGGGGCAACAAGATATACCCAAAATGAATTAATAAGTATCAGTCCATACAGTCCATAGTAGTAATAGATATCAAGGAGAAGTCCAAAAGACGGATGGATCCACAGGTAAATGGGGATTGCACACACAGTACACAAACCAAGGTCCACAAGGACATTAACCCCCCTGCCGGTATCCCCGAGGGCGACTCGGGGTGGATTTTTTATGTAAAAATCGATATCCCCGAGTCGCGCTCGGGGTGAATATGCAGAGCCTGCAGCGCGCTGGCTTACCTTGTATCCAGGCTGGGTATACTGTACTTACCTTGTCCCTGGATCCAGCGATGCATCCCCGCTGTGTGAGCAAGTGGCGTCCTCCATTCGACTCACACAGTGCCCGCAAGCCGCCGATCTCCGTTTTCTGCGACATAACGGCGCACGGGGGCGGAGACCGGCGGCAAATTCAAAAAAGTAAACAAACACATTACATACAGAATACTGTAATCTTATAGATTACAGTACTGTATGTAAAAAGTACACACCCCCCTTGTCCCTAGTGGTCTGCCCTGTGCTCTGCATGTTCTTTTACATAATAAAAACATTTTTTTTGTGCCTGCAAACTGTAGATTGTCCATAGCAACCAAAAGTGTCCCTTTATGTCAAAAGTGATTTTAGAGCAGCTAGAAAACAGCGATAATAAATGATAATTACTTGCAGAATTGAGCGATAGCGATTTGTGGGGAAATTCGTCATAAAAAAATAAAAGTAATGACAGCGACAATTCTACAACTGAGCAAATTTCAGTGATTTTGATTTGATTACATTAGTGAATATTTTTTATTATAATTACATTATTATTTGTTATAATTATTTATAGTTATTTATTATATTATAATTTTATGATTTTGTGTTTCAAACTTTATCATACCAGAGATGTCTACTAGACTCTGGTTTGGACAAATTTAAGTGAGTCATTCCTAAAAATTGCAGGCCTACAGTATAAAACGCAGAATTTCCATGCAAAATAATTGTACCGCTTTTGGTATGTAATTCCAGACAGAATCATACCGCCAGGGAGGTTAATGAGTAGACATGTGCACAACAAAATTTTTCGTATTTTTTTCGTTTAAAAGATTTTATTGGTATTTCAGAATAAATAACATAGTAAACATATAATTAAATGTAGATAAAATTAAGTATCATAGGTAGTAGAATTGTAATATCAAATAAGAGAAAACAAGAATAGCAACAACATCAGTACATATTTTTGTTTAAAATTAAAGTAAATGTTAACTTATACATCAGTAGTTTTCGAACTTTGAGGCAACAAAACAAGAGGATAAAAATTGGAAATCATGGAATGAATCTAAAATAACAATATTAAATTAGAAATTTAATAAACAAAGGGTAAGAGGGGGAGGAAGTAGGGGGAAGATAAAAAAAAAAAAAAAAAAAAATTATCACCTCAAGTCTGATTCGAGGAAGGCTGAAGAGACATTGCCTTAAATTCATCAGTTTTAGTAAAGAGTGTCCAGCAAGCCCATTTTTCGTAAAACTCTGTGGGGGAGTCTTTAGCCTGTAGAATTAGGTCTTCCATTTCAGCTATTCTGTCAATCCGTTGGAACCATTCAGACAAGCTAGGAGGAGATGTGTCTTTCCAATGGGTAGGGATACACAGTTTGGCTGCATTTATTAAATGTATTAATATAGTGTTTTTGTAAGTAGAATGAGGTAAGGCGGTATGATGAAGTAGGTATTGTGCTGCCGTAAACTCCAGGGAAAAAGTGGTGATAAGGGAGATAATACGGTGTACTTCTTTCCAAAATGCTTGTATAAGGGGACAATCCCACCAGATGTGTAGGAGAGTTCCTATCGAGTTTTTACAGCGCCAGCATATAGGTGGGGTTGAAGGGTGGAATTTGTGGATTATATAAGGTGTCCTATACCACCTTGAGTAAATATCCATATCCATTTTCTTGAGCTAAGACATTCATTGAGCCTTTATGTATGCATCTAAATATGTGGATCCAGTCACTAAGTGAGAGATCCAGATCAAGTTCCCTCATCCAGTGTTTGGCAGCATTATCTTCCCTAGGGTCAACACCAGAAAATAATAGAGAGTGTGTTTTTGATATTAACTGTCTCTGAGGACCAAGATTGACACACAGCATCTCAAAGGGGGTTTTGTGTCTGTGCCATAATGAGGGTGATTTAGAGTTGAGTAAAGAATTTTTAATTACTTCGTAATCCATGTTAGAGATTCGGAAGTCAGGGTATTTAAGACAGAATGTGGTATAGGGGATAAAATTACCATTATCAAAAAACAATTCTGCTCTTAATGAGGGGATTGTGGAAGGAACACAGGGGATCGGATCTAAAGTATCAGGAAAAATATTTGAGTGTATAGGGATCGGTGACATGGGGCCTGTAGAAGAAGAAATATCAAATTTGGAATTCATTGACCTAAATATTCGTAGAGTTGGGCCCGTGAGGGGGTGAATGTTATTTTCGCGAGGTATTTTTCGAGGGTTAGTCCAAGGAAGTTGGTGTAACAGGAATTTAGAGGATAATTTTTCAAGATTTACCCAGTCTTTAGAATTTTCGTGAGTCAATAATGCGGGATAGGTGACAAGACCAGTAATATTTTTGTATGTCCGGTAGACCAACACCTCCTAACAGTTTAGGGTTGATCAGTTTGGTCCATTTTATTCTAGGTTGTTTGGAGTTCCAAATGAATTTCATGCATAATTTCTTATATGAGGTAAAAAAAAATCGTATTTTTTTTGTTCCGTTTTGTCTCGTTCCGTAGATTCGTAAAGATTCGTAATTTCGTAAAATTCAAGTTTTCCTATTCGGACTCGTTCGTATTTTGTAAGATGCAAGTTTTCCTATTCGGATTCGTTCGTATTTTCGTAACAGTTTTATTTTCGTTTATACTGAATGATTCGTAATTCTGTCTAATTTATGTTCGTTGATTCGAAATTCGTAATTTTGTTAGATAATAATTTTCGTTTAATGGATTCGTAATTTTGTACTTTCGTAAATACATAGCAATATGCGGCTAATCCATATTAAGATATGCTTTCTCTTAAGCCCCGTACACACGGTCTGACTTTTTGCCAACAAGGTGACTCAGCACAAAAGAGATAAGCTGATTGGCTAAGATATTAAGTAAGATACATCACTTACTAACTACACTGCCCAT
Organism: Rana kukunoris; assembly: GCA_029574335.1. Classification (NCBI taxonomy): domain Eukaryota; kingdom Metazoa; phylum Chordata; class Amphibia; order Anura; family Ranidae; genus Rana; species Rana kukunoris. The sequence goes on from CM056052.1 coordinate 231,740,096, forward strand.
TCGAAAGAACGTTACAACTTACAAGTACACAAATTTACCAACAGACAAAGAAACAGATTTACAAAACACACAAATGAAAATACGAACATACGAATGAAAATACAAACAGACAAAGGATTTAAAATGCGGAATGCAAATCGTTCGTTATAGATGTAATTTTCGTTCTTTTGCTTTTTCGGTGTTTCGTATTTTAGTAAGATTGTCCATTCGTACGTTTGTATTTTCGTTTGTTCGTTATTTTTCTTATTCGTAATTCCGTAATTTTCGTATTTTGGGTCTTTCAGCTGTTCGGATGTTCAAATTGATACGAATGTACGAATACTAACAAATTCGTACGAAAATCCATTCGTTACGAACGGGAACGCACATATCTATTAATGAGCGAGTCACTAACGGTCATGCCCCGTATGACTAACGGTCATGCCCCGTACACATGACCGGGTTTCCTAACGGGAAAACTGCAAAGAGAGCTTTTGGCCAGGAATCCCAGCCGTATGTATGCTTCTTGCAGTTTTTCTGAAAATAAAACTGCCCAAAAACTGCCAGACAAAAAAAGAGAACCTGGCGGTCTTTTTCCCGTCAGGAAAACTCAGATGGAGCATACACACGGCCGGGATTCCCAGGCCAAAAGTTCTCATCTGAGTTTTCCTGTTGGAAAACTCGCTCGTGTGTTCACGATTTTCCCGTCAGGATTTACGACGGACCTTGACCTGTTGGGAATCCCGACCATGTGTACAGGGCATCAAATTTTTGTCAACAGACAATCCCCTGCCAAAAAATTGGATCGTGTAGGCTTAAGACTGGGATGCTATTAAAGTTCATGTGCGTGTAAAGGCAGTCGTCCCGATACTTTTGGTAATAAAGTGTAGCAACACAAACAGAAATAAATCAGTTTTTGTTTTATACTAGGAGAAGGCTAGAATCCCTTGTTTAATAAAACCATTCTCACCTGGACCGTTAGTTAGGAAATATCCTGATAACTGAGCCCTGAATAACAGTAAAAACCTACAAAGGTTCTAATTCTTTCTCACTCTTTACAAAACAAAATAATATTTTTTTTCTTGATTTACACTACAAAAGGCTCATTCATAAAGGCATCAAGCTCAGACTGATCTAAATACAGTATACTTTTAGGTGTTGCTGAGTTTCTTTTATTTTCTACTTTGTGCTTTCATTTGTTTTTACGTTGTTAGAAGACTTCTGTTGCTTCTAAGATGCTTTGGGCAACTTCTCAGTGCTAATCTTGTTGGACAGTTCTATCCTGGAGCAACTATATTATATATACAGTGGGTAGCACCATACCAGTTAATGTCATCCACTTAAATATGTAGTTCCTTTACCGCCGCATAACCTCACATTTCTGTTATGTCTCCATACCTGTTACCAAGGTTACTAAGTTTTAACAGCTCAGTTTGTCCTGCACTGTTCAAGTCAAGTTTTCCCATGATATCTGAAGTTTAAGATAGATGCTGCAATAAATTGTGCATTAAAATGAATCTATTATACATGATAACAATGTTATGTAGCAAACTAAGGTATTGTTTCCTTATCCAGCGGTACAGGTATCCCATGGGGCCACTTCTAACAGGTTCAGGGGGTACTCCTGCAAGTAAAAACAAATTGTTAGTACAAAAAAAAGAAATCACATTTTGGAGAAAACCTAAATAAGTATTTTAGTTATTTAACCACTTCCTTACTGGGCATGTATACCCCCTTCCTGACCAGGTGAAATTTCAGTTTACTTGTTGCTATAAAAAATAGCCCAATTTAAAAAAAATAAATAAATTCAGTCTAGGCCGATACATATTCTTCTACATATTTTTTGTAAAAAAAACGGAATTATTATTTTTTATAAAAAAAAATTGTGACTGCGACATCATGGCAGACACATTTTGACACATTTTTGGCACCATTCACATTTATACTGCAATCAGTGCTATAAATATGCCCTAATTACTGTATAATTGTGACTGGCAGGGGAGGGGTTAACACTAGGGGGTGAGGAAGGGGTTAAGTGTGTATCCTGCATTGTGTTCTAACTGTGGGGGGAGGGGGGGTGACTGGGGGGTGACCGATCTGTGTCCCTATGTACAAGAGACACAGATCAGTCTCCTCTCTCTATGACAGGACGCTGTCATTGTGATAGCTGGCAATGAGAAATGATCTCATATGTTTACATATGAGATCATCTCTCATTCGCCGCACAGATCGCATCGCAAACGGCCACTCTGATTGGCCGTTCGCGGCGATCTGTGATTGGCTGTGTCCAAGGGACACGGCCAGTACAGAAGTTCCCCGCTGCGCGCTCTGGAGCGCGCGCTGGGAACGAAGAAAGGGGCTGCCGTGAAAACACGGCGCCCCGGAGAATTAGAACCACCCTGCGGCCATATATAGTCGTACGGCCGTAAGGAAGTGGTTAAAACCATTGGGAATACACAAATCTACATAGGAAAACACAATTAAGGGCTGGTTCACACCACAGAAACGAACTCCAGATCCATTCCAGGTGTGTTTCTGTATGCGTTTTTTTATGTGTTTTTGTTGCGTTTCTGGATGCATTCCAGGTGCCTTTTTCTTCTTATTTTTTTAACTGTGCTGGGGTCTGGTGCGTTTTTAATGTGTTCTGGTGCATTCTGATGCGTTTTTGATGCATTTCACTGTGTTCCAGTACAGTCCAGTCCAGTTTTTTCTGAAACTGGAACACCCTGGAACTGACCGCACTGGTGTGAACTATGCCATTGGGACCATATAACCTGTATTTATGATGCAAAAAAAAAAACGCACTGGACTGCATGTGGTGTGAACTGTCCCATAATACATAAATAATAGGGTAAACATTAATATCTATGCCAATTGCAAACACGTTAGAATTCTACTTCACTTATTTATGTTGAGAATTACTGAACATAGAAACTGCATAGTTTTTTTTAGTGCTAGTGTACATGTGGTGTTAGTATAATTTTTAAATAATAGATAACTTTTTTTAAACTGTATGTGTTATGCATTTTTTTTAACTGCTTACAAAAAATATGTAGAAGAATACATATCAGCCTAAACTAAGGAAAACAATTTTTTTTTTTAAAATGGTGGATATTTATTATAGCAAAAAGTAAAAAATATTGTGTTTTTTTTTTTCAAACTTGTCCCTCTTCTTTTGTTTATTGCACAATAAATAAAAATCACAGAGGTGATCAATGACCACCAAAAGAAAGCTCTATTTGTGAGAGAAAAAAAATAATTTGGATACAGTGGCGCATGACCGCGCAATTGTCATTCAAATTGCGACAGCGCTGAAAGATGAATAATGGCTTGGGCAGGAAGGGGGTTTAAGTGCCCTGTATTGAAGTGGTTAATGTCTAACTTACTGTCAATAAGTACCTGTTTGCATCTGAACCTCTGCCCACACAAAACCAATAATGCAATACTGGTCAGACTGCTGATCTTTGGCTCTAGCCTTGTCCCAACACCACTATCGACTGACCACTGTGACTGGTGGCCCATGCAACCCATAGTATGGCATATTGGGATAGAAGGGTTGGGCAGCAGATTGGAAATCTCTCTGCATTTGCTTTATTGGTTTTATGTAAACTATGCAAAGTATCAGGTATGGTGACCTGGAGGGTATGGGAAGCAAGTTTATAAATCACAATTATTTCTTGTCTATTGGGGGATACAAGAATTCTTAGACAGCCAGGTTACACTGCCATCTACTGTAGAAATACAAAAAAATAAAACATTAGCTAGCCCAGGATATCCTGCCCACAACCAGTATGCCTTTGTTTTTTGCCAGTGTCCCCAGGAGAGTGGATGGTCTTTTTTCAGATGTGCTGTTTAGTCAAGAGCTGCTGGTAGATTAATGCTGGAAATCTTAAGTACAGAAAGCTTTTTGGGCTATACTTCTCCTGTGGATCACTGGAGTGCAGTTAGTTTCGCACTCCTGTGACCTGTTTTCAGCAGACAGTGGGCTTTAGTCCGCTGTCAGCTGATGTCATAGATCCAGTCCAGGCACTGAAAAGTTCCTGGCCATACGGTTGGGATCCACATAGATGCCTAGACTGGCAGCTGGCTTAGCCTCTCAGCGAGCCACCGAGAGCCTGAGCCAGATGCTTTTGCCCCCTCCACATCCCAGCACTGCAGTTAGCACTGGAGAGGCAGAGCAGAGAGCTGGTGTTTGACAGTCATTGTCTCTCTGCAGACTGAACACAGAGAACTGAGCGATCAGTATGATTGTTTAATTTTTATAATACCATACTTCTCTTTTAAATCCCACAATTGTATACTAGTTATCTCATTGCAACAATTCTGAATTGCTTGAATTTTCTCCAGTCATCTATAGTTATTGGTAAATTCAGGCCGGATATGGAAATCTTGGAAAGCTCTTTGGTTAACCAAGTAGCACATTTTCCTAGTTCAATATCTATACTGGAATTCTCTCTGTGACCATTCTATAGTTTAAAATGACTACCTGTCTGTTTTTCAGTTTACACAGGACTATTGGAGTCAGGCCAGAATGTCTGGGGATTCCCGATAGAGTTTTTTTGTGTAGGGAGTTAAAGTTCCCCTTTTAGTCTATGCTTGTTTTAAATACTCTGCATGTTGGCCAGGAAATCATACTGGGAAATGTTACTATTTACTATCCTGACCCACTTTTTCCATCGTTATGGCTAGAGATGGTGTTGTAACCCTCAAGCTTGACTCCAGTGGGACTGGATCTCTGCTGGAGTTTAGATGGGTAACTGGTCCACAGATTGCTGGTTCCAAATTGCATTTTCTATAGAGTGGAAATGTGTTGAATTCAATATACAGATTGCTATTTTCCCACACATTGTTGCAGAAGGGGGCTGGTGGTGCTAAAGCTCTAGGAGGGAGTGGTCAGGGGGAAGAGGTTCTATATGCTAGCACTTCATCCTATCAATCTGGAGTGGTCAATGAAGTTCCCTTTTTGTGTTTCTGTATTTTAGAGGGCACAGTACTGGACCAGAACATCTGTTGCATTACATCTGGGCAGTTGGAGGATTTGCACTCAAACAGCTGCACTTTTAATTACATACAAATACTCATCAGATTCAGCATTTACCAGAAACATCAGACCAGCATTTCTAAAGGTATAGTATGTTGCACTATAATGAACACTTAGGCCTTGTACACACGATCGGACATATCCGATGAAAACGGTCCGCGGACCGTTTCCATCGGATATGTCCGATCTGGAGTATGGTCCGATGGCGTGTACACACCATCGGATCAAATTCCCCGCCGGCGGACGGCGCGGTGACGTGGCGGTGACGTTGACGCCGCCACGTCACCGCTACGTCACCGCACCAGGAAGTAAAACACTTCCGCGCATGCGCCGAATCCATTCGGCGGCGGCGCGGCGGCGGTGCGGGACGACATGTCTGCTGGTAAGTGTACTAACCAGCAGACATGTCGGGCGGACACATTCCCACCCGATAGGTTTCAAAGCATGCTTTGAAATCTGTCGGGTGGACAAATCTGTCCGCTAGCCCATATACACGATCGGAGATGTCTGCTGAAACGGTCCATCGGACCGTTTTCAGCAGACATATCCGCTCGTGTGTACGAGGCCTTAGGGGTATATTAAAATAAACTGCATAGTAATTTGCCCAGTGAAAGTGCATGTACATTCATTCCATGGCAGAAAATTAAGGTTTTTAGGCTATTTCCTGTGCTGATTGGAATTTTTTTGAAAATACTGCATTTGGCCAGTAGATGGAGCTAAGTATCATATAGGCCACATGTGGCCCGCGGAGCCATCTGATGTGGCCTGTGACCTCCTGCTCTGGAATAGCGGGCTGGCAAGCCCAGATCACAGGTTGCCGATCTGCCATACCACAGCATCAGTGTTGTGAATGAAGCTGGTGGTAAAGAAAGAAAGCGGCTGCGGACCAAAGCCCCATAAGCTGATGTTTTCTCTACAGCGCTGGCTTTGCCACAGAAGGAGTCTATGGCAAAGTTCAGCTAACCCGCAGGATAGACACAGGTGCACTACGTTGCACCCGCGGTGTGGGTAAACCGCAGCACATCAGTGTGAATGCAGTCTTAGGCCCTTTTCACACGATCAACCCGACCAAATGGGACCCTCAATTCACCTCTACAGAGCGACAGCTGTCCATTTGCACTCGCCTACCTCCAATCCAAAAAACCATCTGGGCAGATCGGAGGGCCCATAGAGTAGCCGCGTCCTGTCATCCGCACGCTCCGCTCATTGTGGCCCACTACTGGTTACCAAGTTGCTTAAGTGGCCCTCGCTATTCAAAAGGTTGGGCGCCCATGATATAGGCATTTTTTTATGATACTTAGTGCCATCCAGTGGTCAAAGTAGATATAGAATGTTCACAAATGTTGTAGTGTTTTGGGGCATGCCGGGAGAATTTACTCACAGTATAGGGTGAACAATAAGGATATTTGGGCCATAAGTAAGCACTGTGGCAGAGCTGGTTTAATGCTCGAGGTTCAATGCTTGCATATTGGCATGTGTTAGCACTAACAATTGCAGATAAAGAAAATGGCTAAACTGTTAAATTTCACCCTCTGTGATTTTAGCATGAAAACATCTGTCAGCTAATATCTCTCTTTTAGCCTCTTTTATTTCCTTGAGTAACACACTTAAGTTTTGTGACCTCGTTTTCCAAACTAGCTGTATAACATGCACCTCTGTAACATTCACAAATTACTCAGAAGACAGAACGTTACTCACATTACCAGAGTCCAATAAAGTGTGTGATTTGAAATGCAATCAGCATTCTGCTTAATATGTCCCACTGAGGTTCTCCGCTGCCTATACACTGGGCTAGACAAAGCCGTAAGGAGTAGAGCAAAATAACTGTGCTCCAAATGAATGACCTCATTATCTTGTGGAACTCTGTGCACATTTACTGCGCTAATCCTCATTATTTACACTCTCCTAATACTATTTGGTTAAAGAAATTAAACAACATCAAATCATTTACTTATTCAGCCATCGGACATGATATATTGGTACTGGCAGATTCCCCATCAAGTATAGCTACGATTCAGTGGCTGTGTTTATACATTATTTCCAAGGCTTATACAGCAAATTCAGAAAACAAGCCTTTTCGCAGCCATTGTATGCTTTTTATAAAGGCACCCACAGGCAAATTACTAGTCCATTTTCTTTAAAAAGTCACTTCCCAGCCATCCAGGAACATGGCAGTTTAACTAGGCTGATGAATTCATTCAGATCGCATTCCCTTTAGATTTCATCTATATTGCATTATTTTAATTCTTTAGTAGCCATGATATTTAACTGTTTATTGATAGTTGCCTCAATTGAAATTGATATGTAGCAAATTAAAGGGGTTGTAAAGGTTTGTCTTTTATTTTCTAAATTGGTTCCTTTAACCACTTAAGACCCGGACCAAAATGCAGGTAAAGGACCTTGCCCCTTTTTGCGATTCGTCACTGCATCGTTTTAACTGACAATTGCGCGGTCGTGCTACGTGGCTCCCAAACAAAATTGGCGTCCTTTTTTCCCCACTAATAGAGCTTTATTTTGGTGGTATTTGATCACCTTTTATTTTTTTTGTGCCTTAAACAAAAATAGAGTGACAATTTTGAAAAAAATGCAATATTTTTTACTTTTTGCTATAATAAATATCCCCCCAAAATATATATATTTAGGCCGATATGTATTCTTCTACCTATTTTTGGTAAAAAAAAAATGCAATAAGCGTTTATCGGTTGGTTTTCGCAAAATGTATAACGTTTACAAAATAAGGGATAGTTTTATTGCATTTTTATAAAAAAAATTTTTTTTACTACTAATAGCGGCGATCAGCGATTTTTTTTCGTGATTGCGACATTATGGCGGACATTTCAGACAATTTTGACACATTTTTGGGACAATTGTAATTTTCACAGCAAAAAATGCATTTAAATTGCATTGTTTACTGTGAAAATGACAGTTGCAGTTTGGGAGTTAACCACAAGGGGGGCGCTGTAGGATTTGTGTGTTCCCTGTGTGTGTTTACAACTGTAGGGGGGTGTGGCTGTAGGTGTGACGTCATCGATCATGTCCCCCTATAACAGGGATGACGTGATTGATGCTGCCGCCACAGTGAAGCACGGGGAAGCCGTGTTTACACACGGCTCTCCCCGTTCTTCAGCTGCGGGGACCTATCGCCAAGTCCCGCGCTCCCGATCCCGGACCCACGGCTGGGTACTAGAACCAACGTATATATACGTTGATGTGCCCAGCCGTGCCATTCTGCAGGAATTTACTTAAGACCCACCTCTTCTGAAAGGTTTAGGACGACACTGGATTGAAAAGCGCCTTGAGGCGATTTAGTTCGTTGATGTGCCCAGCCGTGGCATTCTGCAGGAATTTACTTAAGACCCACCTCTTCTGAAAGGTTTAGGACGACACTGGATTTAAAAGCGCCTTGAGGCGATTTAGTTCGCATGTGTAGCGCTATACAAGTTATTCACTCACTCACTTACTCAAAATAGCTCCCCTCGGCTTATACTCGAGTCAGTGCACCTGTCGGGTCGCGGGCGTCCATTTTTCAAAAGTCGCAGCTTCCTCCTGGTCCGTGATAGGCATTTGCCTATCACGGAGGTCCTCTCATCCTCAGACTTTCCCAGCAGACACTGTGTTCAGTGTTCCGCCTATCACGGACGTCCTCTTGTCTGAGGATGAAAGAAGGTCCGTGATTGGCGGAATACTAAACACAATGTCTGCTGGGAAACTGACTCCGAGGATGAGCGGACTTCTGTGATAGGCTGTAGCAGATCACAGTGTCAAACGCCTATCACAGAATGGGACCAGGAGGAAGCTGCGACTTTTGAAAAATGGACGCCCACGACCCGACAAGAATACAGGTACACTACAGGCATGCCCATGTGTTAAGTAGATGGTTGGAATCTGGTGACCCTGGGGAAGATTCTGCAGAAAAATAAATTGCTAAGGAGGTTAAAAATTAACTACAGCAGCTGAAACAACAAATAGAGGAATGTGTACAGAAACGAAATGTGGAGAAGAATAAAGTCTACAATTATATTAATCGTATTGGTCAAATTACTTGCATCACTGGATGTCTTTTCTTTACCCATGAGGCGTGCAAATAGGCACAGTGAAGCTGCAAATGGGCATTGTTGACCCTCTTTTTTGCTTACAGTAGCTGCTGCATTCTCACCCTAGGCTTACACTTGAGTCAATAGGTTTTCCCATTTTTTTTTGTCAGCGCTGACACCAGGATTGATCAACAGGCAGGGGCGGTCTCACAACTCATGGGGCCCCCGGGCAATAGAAGATTATGGGGCCCCTGGGCTTACAGATGGCCACCACGCCAGGAGGCAGTGCAGGGGCAGGGCAGCTAAAATCTTGGAATTTTCACATCAAAAGCATGTCGGTTTCAGACATATAATGGACAGATATTAAAAAAACACATATTTTTACATACTGTCCCTGGTTTTACTGAGCCTGGCAACCCTGATGGGGCCCCCTAGTGGCATGGTGCCCTCAGGCAGTGCCCGAGTGACTCAATGGTCAGTCTGCCCCTGTCAACAGGTTGGCCATACATTAATCATACAAATAAACTCCCCACTCTACGCCTAATGGTGAACCACAAAAGCCAATTAAATCACCATTTAGCAGTCATATGTATTATCCCCATAATAATAATAATAATATGCTGTATAAGGCTACTCCTTGTTCAATATGGCACTACATCCTAAAAAATATAAAAAAATAAAAATCTAGGGTTAAAACAAAAAAAATGAAACATTGTCTGTGAAAAGATAACTACAAAGGGCCAGATTCAGGTAGAGTTAGGCTGGAGTATCCATTGATCCGCCAGCCTAACTGTCACTTTAAGCCGGCGTTTTTGTTTTCTGTAACCAGAAAACAAGAAACGCCGGGTTGGAGTTCCGATGCGATCGGCGCAATTGAATTTCGCCATCGCATCGTTACTTCAACTTAAAAATGGCGCCGGGGGCGTTCCCGCTGATTAACGCTGAAAAAATATGTTAATCAGCAGGAGTCGGAAATTCACGATCTTTTTCGGGCGCGATGCAGTGACTTTACGACGTTTCCGGAAGCGATACGTGACGTAAAGATAAAGCAGCCCTGTAGTGGAGTATCCTATGTTAAGTATAGGCGTCGTCATCGCGTCGGAAAAAAATAATAATCGCGTCGCTTGCGTAAAACGTTCATGAATGGGGATGTGACGTCATTGACGTTCACTGACAGAATTTGGAGCATGCGCACTGGGATGCATTGACACTCGACGCATGCGCAGTACGTTCGCCGCGGGATAGCGCATAGTTTAAATATTACACGCCCCGTACCCGCCCAATTTGAATTCCGCCGGCTCATTTGCGATGAGCTGCCGCAACTTTAGGAGCAAGTGCTTCATGAATAACAGCACTTGCTCCTAAAATTTCGGCAGAGTAACGTAAATGAGAAGCGTTACTCCAGAGCAAAGATGCTCTCATCTACCTGAATCTGGCCAAAAGTGTCCATATATTGTATACTGCAGTGTTCAAACAAACAAAAAAAAAGGATGTTCTCATGTTTGCACTGAGATCATCCTTTTTATTTGTTTGAACACTGCCGTATATACTGACACTTTATATTTATGTTTCACAGACAATATTTCCTTTTTCTAATGTTTCTTAGCGTTTTAACACTTTTTTTTCTTATGTAGCACCATATTGAACAAGTAGTTTCCATATATATATATATATATATATATATATATATATATATATATATATATATATATATATATATATATATATATATATATATATATATATATATATAATATATATATAAAATATGTAGTGCTACCCTCTAGAGGGCCACTGGATTTTGGATCTCTGTGTTCCTGTACAGCCAGGCAACATGCATTTTCCAACTTTCATCCTTAGAAATCAGTCCGTGGGCTTGTTTTTTTTAGTGTGGGGAAAACAAATTGGATAGGGAATAGGGATTATAGGACGCCCATTTTGACTCAAAAGAAGAATTTGAGGACAGATTCCTTCACAATGTGCACCGCAAAAATGACAAATCCTTGACTGTACTCGCTCTGGAACAACAACAGTCTTCCTGGAAATGGCAAAAAGAATTCCCCTTGAAGGAGCTCTGTGTCCCCTTAGTGGAATTTAACAAAGTCCCAAACTTGCAGGAGCTTTATGTCCCCTCTCTTGAAAATACCAGCCCACCTGGCTGCTTGGTAAAATGTCCCAGAGCAAGGTATTGAATTTAGCTGGTTGGCACATTTCCAAAAAGTTTGCTGGATATTGCATCTGGCAGCTTTCTCCCTTTCTCCCAGGAATTTAGAGGTACTCACACTGTCCTTGGAAGCCTGCTGCTTTTGAAAAGACGGCTCTTCCTGTCTATGTCCTCCAATGCCAGCCAGGGTGTCTCCTAGAAGAGACTATGGAGTAGTGGTGATCCCTCTGTCCTTCTTCCTTCTTCCTTCTTTCCTCAGGTGCCAGCCTAGAGGCAGAGCCCCCTCAGCCCAGGGGTCCCCTCCCAGGCCACACAACACAGCCTCAGCACTACACCTTCCACCTGACTCCTCTGTTGGCCAGGCTCCACAATTTTCATGGGCTGAACCAGCCACCCAGCCAGGCCTACTGCCTGGGGATTGGCCAGATTTCCATATATATGCAGATCATGGACTCTTCACTTCCACCCACTAGCTTCTAGAACCAGGGAGAGGTACCTGAGGCCTGACCTGTAGAGCCCTCCGGTCTGACCCCCAATAACCCCTACAATTAACCAATCACAGCTACTGTGATTCAATATACATTTTCCTTATACTAGACAGCACACTAGGGGGTAATTTTTTTTAAACTCAACCCAAAAAGAATTTACCCGATTCCCCCACCCACAGACTCAAATTGGGTGCCCAACTTAAAAATGACCTTTCACTGTGTGCAGTAATAAAGTGCAGAGTTTCTCTGAAAAGCGATTTGTCCCATGTCACTACATACTGTAACTTGTATGTTGCATTAGGAGGGACATGCTGAGCCTGTGCTCACTTCACCAGTCCAGTGTATCTCTGTTACTTTACTCCCAGGAACAGAATGGGGTCCCGCTGAGCACCTAGCGCAGACCTTAGTCATGCATGCTCTCACTAAACTCTTCCCTCCTGTACCATGTTGCCAGGCCATAGATCTCTGAAATGCAGGTTCACGTCTGGTTGCTACTGGATACTGACTGCTAGGGAGGGAGCTAGAACATCGACCCCCTCTCTACCAGAGGACCTGTGACCTTACCAGTCACCATGCCTGCAGCTGTAGCTTGTTCCTTCACTTGATTACTTACCCATAGCAACTATCTCCCTCATCCTATCTTGCCAAGGAAACCTTTTGTAGTAATGTTACTTTATACCCCACGTGTGCTTTACAGACTCAGGTTCTTTGGAATATGCCAAAACCAGCATCCCCCTTGTTATAGGAGTGAGTTTCTAGGTTATTACATGGCTGGTTGGTTTCTTCATATGTTACATGCCTTCTATGTCTCCTGAAGAAGCAGATTTATGAACTGGGAAACACGTTGAGAATTATCCTCATCCCACTACAGGAATCAGCCTCAACTAAATAAAAGTAACATTTACATTCTGAATGATAATGACATCAAAACTTGCTAGGTGTTTGAGGTTATACATATGGGGCCGCGTACACACGATCGGTCCAACCCGATGAGAATGGTCTGATGGACCGTTTTCATCAGGTCACCACTGAAGTGGCCTGATGTGCGTACACACCATCAGTTCAAAAAACAATCGTGTCAGAACGCGGTGACATAAAACACAACGACGTGCTGAAAAAACAAAGTTCAATGCTTCCAAGCATGCGTCGACTTGATTCTGAGTATGCGCGGGTTTCTGAACCGATGCTTTTGCGTACTAATGATCAGTTTGGACCGATGGTCAGGCGTCCATCAGTCCGATTTTAAAGCAAGTTTTAAAACTTTGGTCCGAAGGACGACAGACCGATGGGCCGTACACACGGTCGGTTTGGATCGATGAAACTGGACTTCAGTCCAGTTTCATCGGTTTAGACCGATCGTGTCTACACGGCCTAAGGGTATAAATGAAATGTGCATGAACAGCTGATATACAGTATATGAAAAATGTTTTGAAAATTTATAAAAATGTATGATTTATGATGATATACTATATGGTTTCTTGTACATAAATCTGGAACCTTAAAAGTCTACTGTGCATACTAGAAATTGTTCCTTTTGTTACATTACAGATGATACTCTAAAAATTAGAATATTTAGCAAACGTTCATTTATTTCACGAATGCAACTTAAAAGATTAAACTAATATATGAGATAGACTTATTACATGCAAAGCAAGATAGTTCAAGCCGTGATTTGTCATAATTGTGATGATTATGGCTTACAGCTCATGAAAACCCCAAATCCACAATCTCAAAAAATTAGAATATTACATGCAATCAATAAAACAAGGATTGTACATAGAACAATATTGGACCTCTGAAAAGTATAAGCATGCATATGTGCTCAGTACTTGGTTTGGGCCCCTTTTGCATCAATTACTGCCTCATTGCGACGTGGCATGGAAGCTATCAGCCTTTGGCACTGCTGAGGTGTTATGGAAGACCAGGATGCTTCAATAGCGGCCTTCAGCTCTTCCGCATTGTTGGGTCTCATGTCTCTCATCTTTCACTTGGCAATGCCCCATAGATTCTCTATGGGGTTCAGGTCAGGCGAGTTTGTTGGCCAATCAAGCACAGTAATCTCACAGTTAGTAAACCAGGTTTTGGTGATTTTGGCAGTGTGGGCAGGTGCCAAGTCCTGCTGGAAAATGAAGTCAGGATCCCCATAGAGCTCGTCTGCAGAAGGAAGCATCAAGTGCTCCAAAATCTCCTGGTAGACGGCGTTGACTGCGTTGACCCTGGACTTAATGAAGCACAGTGGCCAACACCAGCAGATGACACTGCTCCCCAAATCAACAGACTGAGGAAACTTCACACTGGACTTCATGCATCTTGCAGTGTGTGCCTCTCCATTATTCCTCCATACTCTGGCTCCTTGGTTCCAAAATGAGATGCAAAAATTGCTTTCATCAGAAAAGAGGACTTTGGTCTGTTTTCCTTTAGCCCAGGTAAGAGGCTTCTGACGTTGTTTGTTGTTCAGGAGTGGGGTGACAAGAGGAATACGACATTTGAAGCCCATGTCCAGGATCCGTCTGTGTGTGGTGGCTCTTGATGTACTGACTCCAGCCACAGTCCACTCCTTGTGAAAGTCCCCAACACTTTTAAATGGTCTTTTCCTGACAATCCTCTCCAGCCTGCGGTCATCACTGCTGCTTGTGCACCTTTTTGCTCTACACTTTCCCTTCCACATAACTTTCTATTAATGTGCTTTGATACAGCACTTTGAGAACATCCAACTTCTTTTGCAATTACCTTTTGAGGCTTTCCCTCCTTATGGAGGGTGTCAATGATGATTTTCTGTCAGGTCAGCAGTCTTTCCCATGATTGTGATTCCTACTAAACCAGACTGAGAGACCATGTAAAGGCTCAGGAACCCTTTGCAGGTGTTATGGCTTAATTAGCTGATCAAAGTGGGACACTTTGAGCCTAGAATATTGCACCTTTTCACAATATTCAAATTTTCTGAGATTGTGGATGTGGGGTTTTCATGAGCTGTAAGCCATAATCATCACAATTATGACAAATCACGGCTTGAACTATCTCGCTTTGCATGTAATGAGTCTCATATATTAGATTTCACTCTTAAGGCCTCGTACACACTATCGAATCTGTCTGTTCAAATCGGTCGGACCGACCGATTTAAACAGATCTGTCTGCTGGCATTTTGGTTTGCTCGCGTGTACACACGAGCAAACCAAAATCCCCGCCAGCAGACAGCGCGCTGACGTGTCGGTGACGTGGCGGTGACGTTGACGCCGCCACGTCACCGCACCAGGAAGTAAAACACTTCCGCGCATGCGTCGAAATCATTTGGCGCGTGTGCGAGAAGACATGTCTGCTGGTTAGCATACTAACCAGCAGACATGTCGGGCGGACGGGTTCCCAGCCGACAGATTTCAAAGCATGCTTTGAAATCTGTCGGGTGGCCAAATCCGTCTGTTTGCCCGTACACACGATCGAATCTGTCTGCTGAAACGGTCTAGCAGACCGTTTCCAGCAGACAGATTTGATCGTGTGTACGAGGCCTTAAACTGCATTAGTGAAATAAATGAACTTTTGCATGATATTCAAATTTAAGTTTAACCTGTATAGTTATGCAGACAGCATTATGGCTGAAAACTTCCCCACCCATGTAATTTACCTGTATTATTATGATTATATTTTTAAATGAATTTGCTTCTATGGAAGGTTTGGCAACAACCATTAAAATATTAAATGTTCGCTAGTTGTATGAGCCTCACACTGTTCTCCTGCACATATTGCCTGTTTTCATATCTTTCATACTGCTCTCCTGCACATACTATATGCTGTCAAGCCCTCTGCACTCTTCCACTGCACATACTGCCCCTCTATGGTCCTGTCCCACACATACTGCCTGCTGTCATACCCTCCAGACTCCCCTCCTGCACATTTCTCCATGTGTCATGCCTACTGCATTCCTCCCACATACCTTTCATACCCTTCATACCCTGCTCCTGCACATACTGCCCTCTGCAATGCCCTCCACACTCCCTTCCTGTAGCTTCCTCCACTTTTCAAACCCTCTGTACTCATTGACTGCACATACTGCCCTCTCTCATACTACACACACTCCCCTCTTGAACATTTCTCCTTGTGTTATGCCCTCTGCACTTATCTACATTCCTCTCACACTTATACCACCCACTGTTATACTGTTTATACCCTGCTCCTGCACGTACTGCCCTCTGCAATGCCCTCCACGCTACCTTCCTGCAGATTCCTCCCCTTTTCATACCCTCTGCACTCATCGACTGCACATACTGCCCCCTGTCATACCCTCTACACCAGTGTTTCTCAACTCCAGTCATCAAGGAGCCCCAACAGGACATGTTTTCAGGATTTTCCTCAGGTGAAACGGCTGTGGTAATTATTAAGGCTGTGAAACTGATCAAATCACATGTGCAAAATAATGGAAAGTCTGAAAACATGTTGGGGCACCTTGAGGACTGGAGGTAAGAAACAGTGCTCTACACAACACAGCACATTTCAAACTCTGCTGCATGCCCTGCAAAAGGTGTATGGAAATCTTCAATACTTCTACTGCTAGACAGGTTTGTGAAGTTACTGCCTGGAGGTTTCTATCTTAGGTTAAGATAAGTCTAAAACTTCCATTTCATATAAACCTTTATGTACTGTAACTATTATTACTTCTTCTGCTAACAAGGGCTACTCCATTATCCAGATGCCTGATGTAAGATCTGCTGTCCCTGTACTGCCTGAGGAAATCTAACAGAAGTACATTTTTTAAATGAATCACTTTCTACACCTACTCTAAAAACTTAATAATTATCTTAGATGCGACCATTTCTGTGCTTGATTACCTGTCACTGACTGTACAATCTGCAGTCACTGTGCAATCTACAGTCTGCAGAAAGATTTCTACATTTTAAAGAAAGACACCACTTTACTTATTCCAAATCGTGTTTTCTGCATGAAACACTAGTGTTGCACCCTCCTAGATAGTGAAAGTGTCACAAGGCTCATAGTTCTATAGACGATACGTGTCCTCCCATTTCTACATAGTTTTGGAGTACCCCACTCAATTCCCTAACCCCATCCAAGTTACCCAAAAATAAAAACACCAAAAAGAAAATTGTCCAATTGTGGTTGTGTGTTGTTCCTAAGTAGCACTTCTTATTAAGACTGAGAGGGTTCATTCAGATGAGCAATTAGTCCTGTTCTCCTTACAGAGCCACTGGCAGATGCGTGGCATCCACTACGAAGCTGCGTGCAGGCAGTCTATAGAAATAAATGCACTTGCAGATGCTGCGCAGACACAATCGCATGTCAAAGTCTGATATGTGGGCAGAAGCAGGTTCACAGCTTTGAATGAGCAGTGTTTGCATTTGAATCTGTGCACCCGCTCATGCCCACATTGCAAACTTTGACATGCAACTGTGTCCATGCGGACACTGCAGTTACATGCACTTCTTTGGGATGCAGATTGAATGCGCACACATCTGCCAGTGAATCTGCAGAGAGAATAGGACAAATCGCCTATCTGGATGAGCCCATAAAGTGTGCTTTTGTTGTAATTTTTCTGCCCTGACCTCTTTTTACTTCAAGGACATACTGCCTAAGGATTGTTGACCAAAACTGAACTGCATTTTCAATCAAGATGAAGACAGACAAAGATAAGTGTATTTTAAAGGGGTAGAATTATTGATTTATCTCTTTAATTTATGCCCTATTTAATGCACGAGTGTGTTCTGCTAACTTTGTTAACTGCAGCTTGGCATTGCATGCTATTGCTAAGTCTGATCTACAAGGACTTCAAAATATTTTCTTTCAATAATTCTCCCAGAGGAGCCCCTCATAATAAGTATTTTACATGCATGTTTTTAGCACCCAAGTGCATAACTTTCCATTTTTCAATATTTAACCTCATCTGCCATGTTTTATCAACATCTTCCTGCAATATTGCCACAGCCTTTACTGAATCTATTTCCCTGCATAATTATGGATCATCAGCAAACATTGAAACTGGGCTCTTAATTCCAACCTCTATATCATTAATAAACAAGTTTAACAGCCATGGCCCCAAGATAGAACCCACCACTCAGAACTTTAAGCTGGCCATATACTAGTAGATTTTTGAATTGACATTCATATGAATATATATTGAAAGGTCTGCTTCCTCCATTTATAAATCGTCTTTCATTCATTGAAGCTATAGTATCGCTTATATGAAGGTGGGGCAGCTGTAGTTGGCACTGTTCATGAATGCATATAACAGGTCCCTTGGTTCTACTAACACCTGCTACACTGAAAATTATGGCGGAGGAGGGTAGGAGGAGAATCGGAGGGTGGAAGATTTCAACTAATAAAAGGTAGGCACTGGCCCTTTAAATTGTGCAAATACCATAGCATTTGAATTTAAAACAAGACACCCATAAGTGTCTCAAATAAACAGTGGCAATAATCAGACAATGTCCATATCATACGTAAATATTCATATAAAATATAAAGACCGTACAGTGAATGTCTCCAATCACTGTGCCAATGAAAGTATAACTAGGTGACAAATTCTTCTTGATCCACCACATGTAGCCATACTCCTCACTCACCAAACTCACAGTCCTGAGGATGCACGGAATGGGAAATCCATTGAGGCCGAGTCGTTGACATCACTTCCGGGATAACCTCTGACGGCACTTCTTGTTTTGTGGAACGCATGCCAGCTTTGTGATTATAAGTGGTGTGTCTGTGTATGGTCTTTCACCACTGAGCTGTTTGTGTTGGTGCCTTTCCTTGGCACCATTACATGTGAGTGCACATATTTTACATTTATGTTACCCTTCATATTTTATAAACTTGCTACACTGTAAGTGTTTTTACTGTGCTTTTGGGGTTTGTTTTTGATAAGTGCAAATCAGCATTGAAGCATATGAATTTACTGGATCTAGCTTTCCTACATACTGGGTTAGACATTTAACGCTTGAGTCTGGCGAGTATGAAGTGTGGCTACACGTGGTGGATCATGTTGTCCTTAAGAAGAATTTGTCACCTAGTAATATTTCCATTGGTACGGTGATTGGGAACATTTACCTATATTATGGACTTTACATTTTCTATGAATATTTGCATATGATATGGACACTGATTGTTGGCACTGTTTTTTTGAGAGACTTATGGGTGTATTGTTTTAAGTTGACATGCCTTGGTAATTGTTCAATTTAGAGGATTACCTTTATTAATTTTTAAATTAATTTAGTGTTGCTTGCACTTAAAAGGAGTTCTAAAGACAGAAGAGTTTTAATCTTAATGCATTCTATGCATTCATGGCATAATCATGCCATAAATTATGAACTCCCTTTATTTCAATATTTGAAATGATAGTTACTTTATCAAAACAGTCTACTAGACTAAATCTCAAATGTCACTACAATTATATGTCTACAAGGTGTTGACAACTCAAGGTATTGCTGGCCCTGGTCCACTGTGCTGGGTGAACTTGTTAGGCAAAACCCAGCTAACATGCAGGCTGTCCTGGGCAGATTAATCTTGTGTTTGATGTTGCCTGCTTACTTTCACCACTGGTGTAACTTGACAGACAATGAGACCTGTGGAATAAACTTTCACCTGCACTGCTTATCTGCTTCCAGTATATACCGGATAACACCAAAGAATTCCATATCCGAGTTTGTAGGAGGCATTCATTCTACTTGCACTGAGCAAAAAAATGTAAGGGGACATTCCTCCTGCCACTGATTATCAATGAAAGGGGGCAATCTTCTTGTCATATTTGTATAAAAATAATAATATATTCCACCAATATAATGAGGCATTGTTCCTGCCATAACCACTAAAATAACAAGGCATTTCCGATGCCACTAGCCATCAATGTACAGGGACATTCTTCTCGCAAATGACCACCAATATTAGGAGGCTTTCTTCGGCTTTTCTCCTTTAAGTGACCATTAATGTAAGTGCCATTCCCACTGGCATTCTACCTTACACTGGTGACCAATGTTGGGAGCCAACCAAATAGACTGCACATAAAAACAATAGCAAGTGATCATCTAATAGCAAAATAAAAATAAAGGCATGTAAACAAACTATCCTTATGAGTCCCCATTAGGTTACTTAAAATTAAATCTTTGTAAATTATTAGAATAACATCGACAAGCAGGATGTTTTTAACAAAAAATATATTTTATGTCAAATTGAACTAAAAAGGTTGTTTTCATTTTAAATTGATTTACAGAATTGTGGTCTGGCAAAATCTTTGAAGAAATCCAAGAATCACACAGTGTCCCAAGAAGAACCTTGCTGATGGTACTTGAGCTCAATCAGTGACTGAAGTGCTTTCTTATAAGAGTTTTGATTTATCCGTATTACCAATTAGACAAAACTAAGATCTGATAAAAAATTATAATTATAATTACACCTTGTTACTAGCTAAGTAATGGGTAGTGTTCAGGTGCATGAATCTTTTGCATTAGATTTTTTTTCCTTTAGTGGGAGGGGTCGGTGCTTATATTCAACATTCTCCTGCATTTTTCACCCAGTGCTGTATACATATAAATCTATTGAGTGTGTTGTAAAGGTGAATTTGCGCAAATAATCAAAACAGTGCTAAATAAACAAACTAAAGTAGAATGACACACAAAGGTGTCAAAAGGTTATAAGTGTCCAAATGAGTGAAAATATATAAAGTGAAAAAATATTATACATAAAAATAATAATAAAGTGTCCCAAACATCTGTGTCTAAATCTTGCCAGATGGAAAAAGTGGGGGGGTAAATGACCCCAAAACGGAGACGTAACTCAGAAAGCTGGTGGTGGAATCCCTCAACGGGCTCTCAAAACTCTCACCTCACATACGTGGATAAATAGCATGTAAGAAACAGTAGTAGGGTCCACCTCCTTCTCCAGAGCGTCTCAAATTTTTCCCTCTCAGACCTCATACATCCATCTTCCCTCTACAGCAAGCCAGCACCTCTGGGGTTAATCCTAAAGGACGCTTAAACAGCAGGGATAGGGACAGGGAGAGAACACAGAGGCCTCCAATAGTGTAGTATTAACTTGATAGAATCACAATTTTATTTTGGAAAAATCAGCGCTTACAAAAAAAAAACAGACGTTACAGCATTAAAACGATAAACGGGGGATATTGCGCCTGCTTACGACACTTCCTGGTGTACGTCTGTCCTCCTTTCCCCTTCCTGGTGTACGTCCGTCCTCCTTTCCCCTTCCTGGTGTACGTCTGTTCTCCTTTCCCCTTCCTGGTGTACGTCCGTCCTCCTTTCCCCTTCCTGGTGTACGTCTGTCCTCCTTTCCCCTTCCTGGTGTACGTCCATCCTCCTTTCCCCTTCCTGGTGTACGTCCGTCCTCCTTTCCCAAATCTACTTGTCATTTTTACTAATTGGTGAGATTTTAAAGGTCCTATTAAAGTTCCACCCAAAAATGGAACTTCTGCTTTTTGGAACCATCCCCCCTCCGGTGTCACATTTGGCACCTTTCAGGTGGGGGGGTGCAGATACCTGTCTAAGACAGGTATTTGTACCCACTTCAGGGCATAGACTCCCATGGGAGTCACGCCACTCCCCCCCCCCCGTCTTCTGGGAAACACACTGGTCCGAGGAGATAGCTGGGACCAGTGAGGAAGGGCCACGCTGCTCGCGCATGCGCAGTAGGGAACCCGGGCAGTAAAGCCGCATCGCTTCACCTCCTGATTTCCTCACCGAGGATGGCAGCGGGGGAAGCCGAGAGACGAGCGATTGCTCGGCCTCGGCTGCCGTCATCGTGGGCGCACTGGACAGGTAAGTGTCCATTTTTTAAAAGTCAGTAGCTGCAGTATTTGTAGCTGCTGGCTTTTTAAAAAAAATAAATAAATCGGGTGGACCTCTTTAAGATAACCTGATACAGCATTTGGTCTGTTTTGACAGGTGTTATTTTCATGCCAATCAAAGCTGTTTAATCATCAGTCGCTGTTAAAAGAAGTCTGTTGGGTGGGTATGATCAGAGTGGGGTAGGAGAGTATACTGTAAATATGACACACTCCCATTATTTTATTCATTTGATCTACAAATTCAATATTTTGGGTAGTAGACTTTTAGATCCCATTCTCAAGAAACAGCCGGGTGTTTCCAAATTCTTCTAAATATTTATGGGTCTTAAAACAGGCATTAGTAGCTAGAGCATCTCTGGATTCAGAAGATGTCAATGCAGAAGATCATCAGGTTGATGGATTAAAACAGAAGAGAGAACAGATGAAAGTCAAATCTAGGTCCCTTACATATAGATGTCACTAGGGAGAGTTTTGAAATACAGGTCAAGGCATCCAACATGAGGGTATGCTGTTTCTTTTGCTGCTCATGTGTATGAGGGTGTACACACAAGACCCATTCCACTTAGCTCCGCTCTAGTGGTGTGCCTAGGGAAGGCATTCTAAACCAGCTTTCCTACCACTTAGAAGGTTCTCTAGCTGGTACTGGCACAATGCACAGTCAACAATATTAACAGAGTATATGGCGCCCCAGGCCAGAAAGAAAGGGAAGGGTTCTTTGTTCTGCTTCTCCTCCAACTGCCTCATAGCTAATGCTCTTGACCATGCAGTCTGCAACTGTATCCCACTCATTCTCTCATTACTCCTACTGAAACATGGCTTCTGCATCCATCCTGCACCCACAAGAGGTTGCCTGTTCAGACTGGAAAAAGACAGCATAGGGCTCAGAAGGGATAGGAACTTACTAGACAGGACTCATAGCTAGTGTCAGCCAGGGCTTAGCTAGTTTACCTGCAGTTGCATCCAGTGAAATGTCCCTCCCATATGCACTTCTATTGCCACCTGTAAATCAAATTTCTTTACATTTTCTTTGTTTGCAGTAGTAATAGTATGAACACATGACAGAAGATTTTGCTTTGTTCCACACAACTGATTCTGACTCCTTCCTCCAATCAAAATACTGAAGATTTAGTTTAGTGTTTGCTGGAATTGTCGGCTAAATGTCAGCATTTTGCTATAGCTACCTCAGTTTTTATTGCGTTCCCATCTGTCGTTGGCTATCTTGATGTGTTATTCAAAGCAACCATTCAAAGCATTTATGAATAGCATCTCAACACATTCCCACCGCGCACTGGAGCACAACACACACAGTCTTTTGTGTTGTAATGCAAGAAAATGCAATATGTATATATTTTTTTCTGCATTGAGGTATGTTACAGCCTATTATTTTTTAACAAGATGCCTGGTGCAGTGTACGCAATGTACAACAATGCCTGTATTGCAGTACACTGCGTACTGGTGTGAATGGGTTTTTACACAAAAAAGCTGAGATTTTTGCAGAAATTAAAAAAAAAGCTATAAATTTACATGGCTTGTTTAAATAGCAATAACAAATAAAAAGCCAAATACCTTCAAAAGAATGTCAGTGCTAAACAGATGAAGAATTTTAGATTCCACCCAGGAATTGGTCTTTCCTAGTCATAGGCTTTTGAAAAGCTTATAACTTACTCTGTTTTTTAATGTATTTATTGGTCAGGTTTAAGACCTTAAATCGGGGGTTCACCGGTTCAAGCTCTGTGCCAGATGGTACCGGACCCCGGATAAACTACACAGGATCTTCCCGATCGTTCCCACCGGAATGTTGGAGATGCGGCTTGGCCACGGGCTCACTCCCCCATATCTGGTTGGACTGCCCCAGCCTACAGCCATTCTGGAAAGACGCCCACGAACGCATTATCCAAATCACTACATTTCAGGTGGACTTCACCCCGGCCCAATATCTTCTACATCACACTTCCCTATCCAGATCCCAGTATCACAAATCCCTTGCATTACACCTTATCAATGCAGCTACGTAGTGTATCCCGCTGCGCTGGAAGACCACACTGCCCCCCACACTTGAAGACTGGCATGCCCGTGTCAGGAAGATTGAAGACATGGAACAGCTCATCCATCAGGCCCATGACACCCATGAAAAAATTAGACACACCTGGGCCTGCTGGACCCACTACAGGGAATCCGTGAGTCAGGGAACTCTACCTGTCCCCACCACTTCCCCTGCTACCCCCTAAGAAGAGGAACCTGACCAAGGTCTGGTCCTCATCTGGTTGATTCTGCTACTCCTGAACCATCCTCACAGCCCCACCCCATAAAGCCTCCCGAGCCCCCCCCCCTGCCCACAGACTGCTCCCGATAGGGGTGGGTGGGGGCGGGGTTGGGCCCTGCTG
Organism: Rana kukunoris; assembly: GCA_029574335.1. Lineage (NCBI taxonomy): Eukaryota > Metazoa > Chordata > Amphibia > Anura > Ranidae > Rana > Rana kukunoris. Next base: position 231,763,979 of record CM056052.1, read on the forward strand.
GTCCCTACCTAAGTCATTGCTGTCACGACCCCGGGCCGCACCGGGAGGGGAGGTCTTTACCCGTCTTTACCCTTCTTTACCCCTTTTTTACCCTTCTTTTACCTTCTTTGCTCACATTGGTTAGCTGTAAATTTTCTGTTACATCCTCTGGAACTGTTTACATGCAATGTCGAGTTAAAATGTGCATTATACGTTTGTTGTCTACATCTGACGTTGTTCTTCCATATCTGTACCTGGTCATGCACCTCCTACTGTTCAATAATATCTTGTTCTGATCCATGTATGACTTTTTCTGCATATTCTGTATGCCTCTTACCGAAATATTCAATAAAATTTGTTTTGAAAAGAAAAAAAAAAAAGAAAGAAAAAAATCGGGGGTTCACCCTAAAACATCTATATACCGTTACATTCAACATACTGCTGACATGGACAGTATGCTGCATTTTTTTTTTTTTTCGCTGTACTTACCGTCTTATTGTTGTTTTCAAGGCATAGATGATTGACGTGCGAATAGAGCGCGTTACGCCTTCCGAAAATATGCTGGCTGGGACTCGGCTCTTTACGGCACCAGCGCAGTCAGCTCTACACGGCAGGTACAGGCGCCGTATAGCGCCGTAAAAAACCGAGTCCCAGCTCGGATATTTTCGGAAGGCGTGACGCTCTTTACCCGCACGTCAATCATCTATGCCTCGTCTTAGGTAAGCCTATTCCCCACGGAAGTCAGAACTCGGAGCCGAATGAAAACAACTATAAGACGGTAAGTACAGCAAAAAAAAAACAGCATACTGCAGATGTCAGCAGTATGCTGGATGTAATGGTATATAGTTTTTTTTTTCAGGGTGAACCTCTGCTTTAAGAAACATTCAGGTGTACCTAGAGGCGGTTAAGGGGATTGCTCACTGCATATCTGCCACCCTGTAAAAGTAAACTTCACCCACAGAAACAATGGGGCTTTTTTTATTCCACCGATAGCAATAAATGTGCTTTTTTTCTTGCTCTCATTGACATTCCCACAATGATGCATTGTTTAATCACCGTTGTTTAGTGGATCATGTTACTAGCATTTAGGCTCCTGTAGGCTTATATCTATCAAACCATGTCACTATTATCTCAAAGTAGTAGTTTGCTACTATTATACCTTTGAATTTTATATGATAGCACCTGGCTATTATCTCTATTTTCTGCAAGGTGCACGCTAGTAAGCCCTTGTGTTTTTTTTTTCTTTAACATGCTGTAATTATTCCAGTATTTGATGCAGTACACAGTAATGCCACGTACACACGGTCAGAATTTACGACAACAAATGTTCGATGTGAGCTTTTGGTTGATAAGTTGGCTGCTTCTCAATTTTTCCGACAACAAAAGTTCTTGTCAGAAATTCCGATCGTCTGTATGGACCCCCTAAAGAGCAAAGTCGTGAGCGAAAGCAGAATAAACCCCCTGCAGGGACTGGTAGATCTGGAGCACCTCTGAAATCCTCCCGGGAACCACTTAGTGATGCTCAGTGGAGCAGGACAAACTAACACTTTAATCTGGGGATGCACACTAAGGCCCCGTACACACGAGCAGACAGATTTGTTCAAATCGGTCGGACAGAACGATTTGAACAAATCTGTCTGCTGGGATGTATTGGTTTGATCGTGTACTTCTGCACATGCGTCGAATCCATTCGACGCATGTGCGAGAAGATATGTCTGCTGGTTAGCGTACTAACCAGCAGACATATCGGGCCGACGGGTTCCCAGCCGACAGATTTGAAAGCAGGCTTTCAAATCTGTCGGCTGGCCAAATCTGTCGGCTCGCCCGTACACACGATCAAATCTGTCTGCTGGGACGGTCGGGCCGACCGTTTCCAGCAGATAGATTTGATCGTGTGTACGCGGCCTAGGACCAGAAGCTCACACACATCATGATGGAGCTCCGCGAAGCTGGCACGCACGGCCAGGCACTTCTTCTCGCACGTAGACTGCTCTAATCGGTGGTTAAAAAAAAATTAAGAGAATATTAAGCGCAACTTATGATTTTATTATATACAGAAGAATGTCCGCTGTCGTATATCATATACCATATTCATCCATTTTTGCATACCAATCAATAAAACAAGCAATACTGCCTAAAGGGGTTGTAAAGGTTTGTTTTTTTATTTTCTAAATAGGTTCTTTGTTGGTTTAATAACCTTTTCCTTCGATTTCCCTTCTAAATGTTTTTTTTTCTTTCTTTTTTTTTGTCCAAATTTTTCACTTCCTGTTCCTCCTCAGTAAGCTGTTCTGGCTGACTAACCCCCAGACAGAACAGCTCGGATGATGGGGGCAAGCTTAATAAGGAGAAACAGGAAGTGAGAAATTCAGACAAAGTAAAAAAAAATTAGCAGGGAATTCGAAGGAAAAGGTAAGTGAACCAACAATGCACTAGCTTAAAGAACTTATTTAGAAAATAAAAAGCAAACCTTTACAACCCCTTTAAGCCCTGGTTCACACTGAGCTGTGGGAATGAAGCTGTGCAAGTTCAGTTAAACTCGCAAGATTTCGCTCCTGCATGTCAGTCCCTAATTTGGCAGTGATTTTACAGACATCTGTGTCGTTTTCTGCACAAATGTCAATGAAATTTGCATCCCAAAATTGCAAAAAGTAGTACAGAATATACTTTTTGAAAAATGTGCGGCGTTGCACCGATTAGGATGGTACCACTGCCGATAACTGCTCCCCAATTTGACATGTAAAATCGCATGTAAAATCGCACCAATGTGAACCAGGGCTAATATTTATTTTAGACCTGCTTCAAATAAAGGAAAGTAGTTTCATGTCACTGGAATTTTTTTTTTTTTTTTTACATTATCCAAAGTTTAAAAAGAATAAATCTGCGCCAATTATCTAAAAGTGATTAATTCAATTAAATTATTAAGCTGCTTCTCTAATAGTAAAAAATAAAATTCTTACTACAAAGTGATATAAGAAAAAGGAGGGAGCTAGAAAGTGATTATAAAAATCATAAATAATAAATAAACTAAAGTGAGAAAAATACAAATCATAAAATTCTCCCAAGTGGATAAAACAGTGATATACAATTAGTGGTAATAAATCTTTAAAATAAATCACCAAGGTTTTGCACACATAATATAAGTCCATAAAGAAAGTGTTTGACTTCTTTCTAAGGACAAATATACAACGCTAAAAAGATAAAAAATTGTCCCAATTGAAAAAACAAACAAATAATGTTATTAATTTCCAAAATCCATCCACCAACAAAAAACAAAATCTTGCCGTAAAAGGATTGTTGTCCAGACAGTGCAAACTTGGTCCTTCACCATACGCAAGGATAAGACACCCAAAGTGCTTACCAGACTTATTGGATCTTTTTGATTAGAAAAAGATCTCATGCGCTTAGCAGGAGTGTGCCTGCACACTTGGTCATAAACGGGAGATGTGGGTATTAGCTCAAGACCTCCATTGCAGAGATGGAACATGGAATGAAAAAGCCAGAATTTCCATAGTGCAAACCATTTATTAAAAGAATAAAATTACAGAACAAAAAAGGCCAAATGGCCGCTTACATTAAAAGGTGCCCAACCCACGCAGCCTGGTCACTTGTACTCCCTACGTCACATCCAGCAATCTGGCTTGAGTTTCCGACTGGTGGTGGAACGCAACCCGTCGAGGAAGTGGATGAACCACAAGTGCTTTTTCTTACAAGTCTGCAGACTCGTAAGGAAAAGCACATGTGGTTCCTCCACTTCCTCGACGGGTTGCGTTCCACCAGTCGGAAGCTTAGAATGAGTAAACGTTTGTAAACATCTTACCATCAAACAAACCTGTATGACCTTGTCAGACATCTTGTTCCAAAACCATAAACTTTAATATTAAATAATTAATATTTTTTTACACTTTTCCTTAATGCCGCACACACGATAATTTTTCGGCATGAAAAAAAACGTTTTTTAAAATATGTCATTTAAAAGCATTGTGTGTGGGCTTCACATCGTTTTTCATCTTCTGAAAAACGACCAAAAAAAATTTGAGCATGCTGCATTTTTTAACGTCGTTTTAAAAAATTTTGTTTTTTGGGTTGTAAAAAATGATCGTGTGTGGGCTAATACACCGTTTTAAACCCGCGCATGCTCAGAAGCAAGTTATGAGACGGGAGCTTGAATGGAACTTCCCCTTTAGAGTGCCGTCGTACGTGTTGTACATCATTTTTTAAAAACTATGGTGTGTGGGCAACATCGTTTTTAATGATGAAGTTGGAAAAACTTTGGCCCAGATTCAGATAGAATTAGACTATCGTAGAGTATCAGAAATACACTACGCCGCCGTTTTTTACCTGGCTCTACGTGGAATCCAGGTAGATTTTGTCCAGTAAACGACGGCGGCGTAGTGTATTTCTCCCGTCGCAATCCATCTGCGCGAGTAGGGGGCGTGAATCATTTAAAATAGGCGCGTTCCCGCGGCGATCGAACTGCGCATGCTCCATTCGCAAATTTCCCGCCGTGCATTGCGCGAAATCACGTCGTTACGTCGTTTTTTCTTGAGTAGCGTCGTTTACGGAGATTCCTATTCCTGAACGAGTTACGTAAAAAAAAAAAAATTTTTTTTAAATTCGACGTGGGAACGACGGCCATACTTAACATGGGCTACGCACCGTTAGACCAGCAAAAAGCTGGTCTAACAGTACGTATAAAAAAATAGACGAAAGCGATTGCGAAGACTGCTCGTATCTTCGTGGATCGCCGTAAAAACTCATTTGCATATCCCGACTCATGAAAACGACGCAAACTCCTCCCAGCGGCCGCAAAAATATCGCAGCGTAGATCCGAAGGCTTACGAAGACGTAAGCCTCTCGGATCGAAGCCCGAAGCCGCCGTATCATGGTTTGAGGATTCAAACTAGTGATACGGCGCGCGAAATTTGAAATTACTCCTGTCTAACACCAGTTAGACAGGCGTAATTGCTCTGTGAATCTGGGCCTTTGTTTTTTCTACATGCTGAAAAACAACGTTTTTTTTTTCAATGATCGTGTGTGTACGCGGCATTAGAGAAGCATTTCTAAGGTCAGATACTGATACTGGAGAAGACCTGGCTTGCAATCAGAATCCTGGACAACTCTGTTCACTAATCAAGTTCTCTAATTAAGACCCACATAACTAACAATTGTTCATTTTGTTTAGGCCATCTACATAACTATGCATGAATGCTTTTGAATCAAGTCTTATTATTATTTTCAGATGCATTCGGTGTAGTTCATTTAATTTGAGTAAAAAAAGCAACACAAAAAACAAAAAATAAATCCTATAATTACAAGATTTTTTAGTACAACAACATTGATTTCATCTGCCTGGAAAGTCATGAATCATTTATTTTCATCTAATACTACAACCAAGACATTTGTAGGTTTGCAGAATAAAAGTCAACAAACATGACTGATGCACGCCATAAATGTGAACTTGCATGCCAAAAAAAATTCAAAACATAATAAAACAAACCCATATGACAGATAGCTGGCAAAAAAGATGACAAACTGAGACTGTGGTTTAGAAAACAGAGCTCTCTGATGGGGTGATTTTCAAAGGGGTCACATGGGGTCTTAATCACTAATACCAGAAACAAGTGTCACGTCAGACATAAACATGTTAGATGTATGGTAACACGCCAGCCAAAACTTGATAAATGTCTGATTTGAAAAACAAATCTTAATTTCTCACTGGCTTGACTTAAATCTGATCTAAAATAAATTATTTTTTGTTATAAGGAAGACTGGTAAAAAAAACAAAATGACCCTTGCTCAAGGCCTATTGTTCCAGATTTTGTCTCAGACACGAATGCTCTGACTGCATAGGCATTGATGTCTTACCTATGATGGAGAAATGGGGGGGGGGATAGCAATTGGCTGAGGCTTTCTAAATGATTTCTGAATGCCTTCTCCCCAGAAAACAGTTAGGGGGGTCATTGCAAATCTTCCCTATATAGACATTAGACCATCACTTAATTTGGCAAACAAATTCCTGGATTCAATGAGTGCTACTACTGTATACATCTGCACTTAAAGCTACTCGATCATAAGCTGCTATCTATAATATAACCAATTTGTGTGGGGCACTTAAAAATATACCCTGGGGCTGCTGCTTCCAAAATAAACAGGATGTTCATGCTAGTCCAGATCAAAAAAATTGAAATTTGTTATCAAATACTTACTGCAATTTTCCTTCTCTGAATAGCTCCACGCAATCATACTAATGGGCAGGGCCGTCTTTAATATGGTTTGGGCTCTGGGCAAACATTTTTTTTGGGCCCCCCTTCAGCTTATTTTGAGCCTGGCTGATTCACATGTATGTGTTTTGGCGGCCCTCATTTGTGCAGGCACAGCAGCCCATTGATTTGAATGGGCTGCCATGCCTTTGTTTCCTGCAGAAAAAAGGTGCATTCAGCATTTTAAAAATCAGTTGCCTTGAAATCCATTCTGCTTTTGCACCATGCTACTTAACTGCAGTTCTTGCACACACAAACGCACTGTGTTTTTAAAAGCGTGACCTAAACGTCTAAAAATGCAGCAAGTTTGACAAGTCACAGCAGACAGCAGAATGGACAGACAGTGCTGTATTTCATTGCTTGATGGGCATAGGTGTGCCGTGTGCTCAGCCTATTACATGAGGCATCAAATGAATGGGCTGCTGTGCCTGCACAAATGTGGGCCGCCAAAACACATACATGTGAACCAGTCAGGCCCAAAATAAGCCCATCAAGCAGTTAAATAAAGACAGTAATGCCATGTGCTCTGAGGCCTTACTCAGCCTGGACTGCAGGTCTGGTCTGTGACTTAAAGAGTTCCACTATTTTACACATGGCATGGCATGGGGTCCCATGGTGCTAAAACAGAATGGACAGACGGTGCTGTGACCCCATGCCATGCCATGTGTAAATTACAGGAACTTTTTAAAACACTGACCAGACCTGCAGTGAATCATCAAATATTATAAAGACTTTGGGCACACTCTACAGAAAACTTCTATTTACAATATAGATTAGCAAACAGTGACATACCTTGAGGAGCAGGACATGAAGAAGTCAGCCTCAGGAAGAGCAAACTGGGGATGCTATAAAATCACATTCTAATTCACTTTTATATACAAGCAGCACCCAGTGGCAGGAAGGGAGAAGTGCACGTCTAAAGGGAAGCCAGGTGTTCTGTACATTTTAAAACACTGGGAAGGGAAGCAGTACTGTCACCTGGCTGCGTGCCGCTGATGATTTTCAGCCTGATTTGTGGGCAGAACAGGGGCTTAACGGGCGGCAGGGCCGCCATCAGGAATTATGGGGCCCCTTACACAGCTTCAGGCATGGGCCCCCTGGAGCAGAGAACGGGGGGGGGGGGGTGCTGCCCCCTTAAATTGAGACGCACGGGGGGGGGGGCGGGGCTGCCGCGAATTTAGAAGCGGGAGGCCCTTTACAAAAAAAAGATTTAATAAAGAAGAATATATATAAAAAAAGGGGTGTTGCCATCCGGGACCTCTGGACCCTTTAATAAAAAATAAAATAAAATAAATATATTAAAAATAAACACTTATAAAAAAAAAGTGGGGTTGCCATCCAGGGCCCTGGGAACCTCTGAGCCCTTTAATAAAAAAAATATAAACAAAAATAAAAAAATAAACATTTATAAAAAAAATTAAAAAGGGTGTTTGCCACGTGGGGCCCTGGGGACCTCTGAGCCCTTTAATTTTATATATATATATATATATATACATATATACATACATACATATATATATATATATATATATATATATATATATATATATATATATATATATAAATAAAAAGAAATAAAAAGAAAAAAAAGAAATAAAATATAAAAAAAAAATTATAAAAAAAGGGGGGTTGCCATCCAGGGCCCTGGGGATCTCTGGGTCCTTTAATAATAATAACATTTATATTATATAATATGTATATATATATATATATATATATATATATATATATATATATATATATATATATATATATAAAATAAATATAAATAAAAAAAAAGGTTTTTTTTATAAAAAAGGGGGGGCTTCATCCCGGGCCCTGGGGAACTACGGGCCCCTGGGGACCTCCAGACCTCTAAAAAAAAATTGACCTTTAATAAAAAATAAAATACAAATATATAAAATAAATATATTTTTTTTATTTAAAAATAAATAAAAAAAGGGGGGTTGCCATCTTGGGCCCTGGGGGCCTCCGGGTCCCTGGGGACCCCTAAAAAAAATTGGCACTTTAATAAAAAATAAAAATATATTTAAAAAAATTGGCCCTTTAATAAAAAATAAAAATACAAGCACCGATCACCGCTGATTTTAAAGCAGCTGAAAGCCACGCAGGGGGGGGGGGGTGAAGAGAGAAGCGGAGAAATTACTTTTAAATCTATACAGCGGTGATCGGTGCTTGTAACAACAGTACGTACAAGTACTCGGGCAAATGCTTGGTATCGGACCCGATACCGATACTAGTATCGGTATCAGGACAACCCTAGTTCAAATGTTTTTATTGGTATAGAAGGGAAAGGATAAAAAACAGGTACAGAATCGGTCTCAGAATACATAGAGAATAAAATCACGCCATTTGTGCTTGGACGCAGCCCTTATTAATTAGGCAAGAAAGGTATTCATAACAGACGCGTGACATACGCTAGCTTTTGCGTAACTCTATGCATAGTGATGTGGTTAATCCGAACTGTTCAGCTAGAACAAACAAGGGAAGCAGGGAAGGAAGGCTCACTCCTCATGGTGGATAAACACATTTGAGGTGTTGTGTGATCTAACTGCCAACAAGCAACCTGTAACCTTTGGGGTATTTAGGTAAGGGTATTGGGCTGGACAGTTTGGAAAGATGACCTAGGCTGTTTTTAAAGAGAATGTGCAGAGTAAAGATTGCTCGGTGATAGGCGTTGCTAACTTTTATGCATGTTATTGTATGAATGCATTGTCCCCAATATGGGGGTAATCCATGTTGGGCTAAGACTGCGTAATTTGGAGCGGAATGAGGATATGAAGGAAAGAAAAGAGAGAAAAAGGTGGTGAGGGGGGTGGGAGGGCTAAGAGTAGAGGGGGAATAGGTCTCGGTGGTGTAGTGTTAGAGAGGCTTAGGGGTCTTCACTCGGTGGTCCCCAGCGACATGAGTAAGGGAGGTTAAGGGGACAGCAGTGATTGATCGAAGTCAGAAGGGAGATAGTGATCCACCCATGGTTTTCATAGGGGTTGATATTTTTTTACTTTGTCTAGGAGAGTAGCTTCCACTTTAGCATGGATCATGGCCCTGGTGACCCTATTTTTAGTTTCTGTGATGCTGAGGTGTGTAGATTTCCAGGCTTTTGCTTTGGTTTGCTTTGCCGCGGTAGTGGAAGCTAACCTCTTTGGATTGAGAGTGGAAACTGACTCTTAAAAACTGTGGTCTCCTTTAACTCAACAGACATGTATTTTGAGGCAGGAAGCCAGACTAACTACAATGAGATCCTTGCTGTCAATTTAAGCTTCACCTTCTAAAATTCAGAACAAGGCAGTGATTGAATCTTGAAGGACACAGCATCTTCTAATGGTAAGATGACACACAGAGGAAAGGGGTGACTCCATATGCTGGGCACAGTCCTCTTGAGAAGGGCATCATTTTGACATTCTGCTGTGAAAACATGCTTTTTTCGTTTTATTGTTCTAGAATGAGCTTTTACCATAAGGAAATTGCAAAGCCATTTTTTGGAGCCACTTGAAGTACTTCTGCTGTTTTGCTTCTATTTTAAAACATCTCATCAGCCTTATAAACGAAGTGATTAAAAAAACTAAAGAAAGGTTATCCTCAACAGAATGACCATCGTAGCTGTCTGTCAAAATGCATCTTCCTCTTTGGGTTAACTGACCTGAGATGGCTCCGAGACCAGATTACTGGTCTTGGAAGGAAAACTGGATATTGCCAAAATAGATGACTCTTGCAGAGGGTAAATTCAAACAACTCCTGAAGAGTGTGTTGTTGACCACGTGCTTAATGAATTGTGACAACCTGTTGTCCTTGTCATCTTAATCACTGACTTCATCAGAATTCAAACAGTTATGTTCAACCACATCTTCCTCTTTGGAAGGGTCTGAAGAGGGCTGTTTTGCCTAGGAAGGCTATGAGACTTGTCATTGACAGAATAGATAACCCCTTCACAGGATGAGTAGAAACAACTCCTTTGGGGTGTATTGACTACATGATTAATGAATGTGACAACCTGTCTGCTTGCCGATCTGGGTGAACTAAATGGAAAAGAGCCCATTAGTTAGTTTCCCATACATCTGAAAAAACTCTTACTCTAAATATGCCCCTTACATTCTTTGCAATGGCTACAGGGATAAAGTGACAAACTCATGGCTCAGTAAGCAAATGACTTTGCAGCAAATTGGCAAAAAGACCCTGTATGGGTACGTTGTCCCCTTTAAGAGCCAACAGGAAGCTGCCTGAGGGAAGCTGCCTTAGGAGATAGACGTAGTCTCTGCTCTCTCCCAACTATACTGGAACCTTTCCCTATTGCTATCACAGTTCCTGACAGACAGGGGTCCTGTCCCTAACCTGTCCATTCGCATGAAGCGCATCATACTCAGGGGTCAGAGTTTTAAAAAAAATTTAACCTTTAATAAAAAATAAAATACAAATATATAAAATAAATATATTTTTTTTATTTAAAAATAAATAAAAAAAGGGGGGTTGCCATCTTGGGCCCTGGGGGCCTCCGGGTCCCTGGGGACCCCTAAAAAAAATTGGCACTTTAATAAAAAATAAAAATATATTTAAAAAAATTGGCCCTTTAATAAAAAATAAAAATATATAAAATAAATATATTTTTTTATTTAAAAATAAATAAAAAAAGGGGGGGTTGCCATCTTGGGCCCCTCTGGACCCCTAAAAAAAAAAAAAAAAAAAAAAAAAGGGGGTTGCTTTGGGCCCCCAACAGTGACAGGGCCCTGGGCAGCTGCCCCTGTTTGCCCTATGGTAGAGACGGGGCCCTGCTAATGGGGTATCCTTCACCCTTGCTTCTATCACTTAGGACTCAGTTTGAGGCTGATCGAATCCACGTGTTCCATAACTAGACCACTTAACAACTGGAAGGAATCATGAAATGAAAATTGCTGCAAGGTTTAGATAACCATTTCCACTTTCCCACTTTCCCTAAATCTGTGCAGTATACGAATAGGAAATAACTAATAATTGGATGATGTGCTAGCTTTCCAATTTTTTCCTGAGCTACCAACCAGAATGGCAAAACCTAACCTTTCTTTTTTTTTATGTTCAAATTAGGGTTGTCCCGATACCACTTTTTTAAGACCGAGTACAAGAACCGATCCTTTTTTTCAAGTACTCGCCGATACCGAATACCGATACTTTTCTTTAATCTCATGTGACAGCGGCACATGTATCAGTAGTTTTTTTTTTTAATTTTTTATCTTTAACAATTTGTTTTTAATTTTTTTATTTTTTTTTATTTATAATGCTTTCCTTTTTTTAAGGGGAGGGGGTGGACCGTGTCAGTGTGTTTTTTTTTTCTTTTTTTCTTTTCTACAATAATTTTTTTTATTCTTTTTTTTATTATTCTCTTCATTCATAAACTGAAACATTGTAAACACAGTTTACAATGTTTCAGTTATGTGAATAGACAGTCAGTGATCACTGACTCTGTCCATTCGGAGCAGTAAGGAGCCGGATTTACTGGCTCCTACCCCGCTCTCCATCCTGACATTTCCAGGGGTGGAGGCGGGAAACACGGCAGAATACACGGCGGGATACATGGAGGGAGAGAGAAACACAAGGGGGACACGGAAGGATACACGGAGGGAGAGAGAAACACGGGGGGGACACAGAGGGAGAGAGAAACACGGGGGGACACGGAGGGAGAGAGAAACACGGCGGGGGACATGGAGGGAGGGAGACAGACTGCAGCATAACGGAGGGGGGCTGGAGGAGGACACGGGACAGTCAGCGGTGATCGTGTGTGGGGGAGTTACAAGCACCGATCACCGCTGATTTTAAAGCAGCTGAAAGCCACGCAGGGGGGGGGGGTGAAGAGAGAAGCGGAGAAATTACTTTTAAATCTATACAGCGGTGATCGGTGCTTGTAACAACAGTACGTACAAGTACTCGGGCAAATGCTTGGTATCGGACCCGATACCGATACTAGTATCGGTATCAGGACAACCCTAGTTCAAATGTTTTTATTGGTATAGAAGGGAAAGGATAAAAAACAGGTACAGAATCGGTCTCAGAATACATAGAGAATAAAATCACGCCATTTGTGCTTGGACGCAGCCCTTATTAATTAGGCAAGAAAGGTATTCATAACAGACGCGTGACATACGCTAGCTTTTGCGTAACTCTATGCATAGTGATGTGGTTAATCCGAACTGTTCAGCTAGAACAAACAAGGGAAGCAGGGAAGGAAGGCTCACTCCTCATGGTGGATAAACACATTTGAGGTGTTGTGTGATCTAACTGCCAACAAGCAACCTGTAACCTTTGGGGTATTTAGGTAAGGGTATTGGGCTGGACAGTTTGGAAAGATGACCTAGGCTGTTTTTAAAGAGAATGTGCAGAGTAAAGATTGCTCGGTGATAGGCGTTGCTAACTTTTATGCATGTTATTGTATGAATGCATTGTCCCCAATATGGGGGTAATCCATGTTGGGCTAAGACTGCGTAATTTGGAGCGGAATGAGGATATGAAGGAAAGAAAAGAGAGAAAAAGGTGGTGAGGGGGGTGGGAGGGCTAAGAGTAGAGGGGGAATAGGTCTCGGTGGTGTAGTGTTAGAGAGGCTTAGGGGTCTTCACTCGGTGGTCCCCAGCGACATGAGTAAGGGAGGTTAAGGGGACAGCAGTGATTGATCGAAGTCAGAAGGGAGATAGTGATCCACCCATGGTTTTCATAGGGGTGATATTTTTTTACTTTGTCTAGGAGAGTAGCTTCCACTTTAGCATGGATCATGGCCCTGGTGACCCTATTTTTAGTTTCTGTGATGCTGAGGTGTGTAGATTTCCAGGCTTTTGCTTTGGTTTGCTTTGCCGCGGTAGTGGAAGCTAACCTCTTTGGATTGAGAGTGGAAACTGACTCTTAAAAACTGTGGTCTCCTTTAACTCAACAGACATGTATTTTGAGGCAGGAAGCCAGACTAACTACAATGAGATCCTTGCTGTCAATTTAAGCTTCACCTTCTAAAATTCAGAACAAGGCAGTGATTGAATCTTGAAGGACACAGCATCTTCTAATGGTAAGATGACACACAGAGGAAAGGGGTGACTCCATATGCTGGGCACAGTCCTCTTGAGAAGGGCATCATTTTGACATTCTGCTGTGAAAACATGCTTTTTTCGTTTTATTGTTCTAGAATGAGCTTTTACCATAAGGAAATTGCAAAGCCATTTTTTGGAGCCACTTGAAGTACTTCTGCTGTTTTGCTTCTATTTTAAAACATCTCATCAGCCTTATAAACGAAGTGATTAAAAAAACTAAAGAAAGGTTATCCTCAACAGAATGACCATCGTAGCTGTCTGTCAAAATGCATCTTCCTCTTTGGGTTAACTGACCTGAGATGGCTCCGAGACCAGATTACTGGTCTTGGAAGGAAAACTGGATATTGCCAAAATAGATGACTCTTGCAGAGGGTAAATTCAAACAACTCCTGAAGAGTGTGTTGTTGACCACGTGCTTAATGAATTGTGACAACCTGTTGTCCTTGTCATCTTAATCACTGACTTCATCAGAATTCAAACAGTTATGTTCAACCACATCTTCCTCTTTGGAAGGGTCTGAAGAGGGCTGTTTTGCCTAGGAAGGCTATGAGACTTGTCATTGACAGAATAGATAACCCCTTCACAGGATGAGTAGAAACAACTCCTTTGGGGTGTATTGACTACATGATTAATGAATGTGACAACCTGTCTGCTTGCCGATCTGGGTGAACTAAATGGAAAAGAGCCCATTAGTTAGTTTCCCATACATCTGAAAAAACTCTTACTCTAAATATGCCCCTTACATTCTTTGCAATGGCTACAGGGATAAAGTGACAAACTCATGGCTCAGTAAGCAAATGACTTTGCAGCAAATTGGCAAAAAGACCCTGTATGGGTACGTTGTCCCCTTTAAGAGCCAACAGGAAGCTGCCTGAGGGAAGCTGCCTTAGGAGATAGACGTAGTCTCTGCTCTCTCCCAACTATACTGGAACCTTTCCCTATTGCTATCACAGTTCCTGACAGACAGGGGTCCTGTCCCTAACCTGTCCATTCGCATGAAGCGCATCATACTCAGGGGTCAGAGTTTTAAAAAGACTCTGACTGACCCAAGATGGATACCAAAGGTCGAATGGGACAGCAGCTGCCGCCCTGTGACCAAGGAAATCATAGAGGAACCAAGTTCCTTTCAAATTCCTCCCTCATCTGCATTGCCACTGTGGTAGAGCACCACCTGCAGTGGAGAATACAAACTGCACCTGCCTAAACGCAGGTGACGTAAAAGTGATCGGGTGGCTTAAAGCTTCCTAGATTACTTTTACAGTACAGCCATGAAGCCAGGAAGCTTATGATTGCTACTGCAGTTGTGAATTTGTTTTTAACCCTTTTAAACATACCAAACATGCTCAAAATGCTGAAGAGGTTAAACAGACTAACCTGTTTACTCATTTCAAGTGAAGCAGACGTATAGCTAAAATATAGGAATACGTCTGTTGCTATGGATGGGAACAGATAACCATCTTCCTCTACAACCTAATATAGCTTTCCTATATTATAATATATTTTAAAGATTATTTAGGATTCAGATAAGCAGTAGTGAACCCAAAAGGTGATGACTAAATCGATGCTGGTTGCACGCAAGAAAAACAAGTGGGCACATAAGAAAAAACACATGATCAATGAGAGTCCTGCTAGGAGACTGGAAGACGGGTTTGTAACAAGATGCTAGGAAACAGCTAACTACAAGAACATATTGAATGTCAGAACACTAACAAGATCACACAGACAAAATCTGCAGCTCTAATGATGAGCAGATTTAACCTTAATTTGTCTACAAAATGACACCTACACAGCTGCACCAACACCCACATACTAGGCAAATTGTGCCCAATAGTGGCTTTTCTGTGTAGGCAGAGATGTAACGAACACAAAGGCTGGTAGTGATATATAAAAAGATCTCAGCACCCACGCTCTGCCACAGGGTCAGTTTGTAAGAACACAGAAATCGAATAGGGGGGATCGTAATTAAAATCTCATGCAAGTCACATAACCACTGTTCACAGTTTGGCCTTATAGGTTGTGCAGTAAAAAAAAAAAAATGCTGTAACAATCATAAAACTAGGAAAAACACATTTTTTTTTTAATATCATTTTTATAATTATAACTGTTGATGAGCAATGAGTCTGTAATTTACATGCAGTGAAATTATACAATACTGTGTTATTATGTATGTAAGGTATTGCAGTGAAGCTTTGTGTGGATTATGTGTATGTGCAGGGGCGGACTGACCATTGAGTCACTCGGGCACTGCCGAGGGCCCAATGCCACTAGGGGGTCCCATCAGGGTTGCCAGGCTCAGTAAAACCAGGGACAGTATGTAAAAATCTATGTTTTTTTTTACATCTGTCTCTGATATGTCCGAAACCGACATGCTTCTGATGTAAATATCCCAGGATTTTAGCTGCCCCGTCTCTGCACTGCCTTCTGGCGTGGTGGCCATCTGTAAGCCCAGGGGTCCCATAATCTTCTACTGCCCGGGGGCCCCATGAGTTGTCAGTCTGCCCCTGTGTATGTGTGTTATTCACAAATTAGACTCAAGAATAATATCAATAAAATTATATCCTTACTTAGACTAAAATAATGATTCTAATATGCAATATATTACATATTAGTGATAGCAGCCAGCAAACATAAGTACAATGATCATAAACCAAAACAGCAATAAAAACATTTAAGTATGCCACGCAAAAAAAATGTCCATGAACAGTTCAATTCATGTAATGCCGCGTACACACGATCAGTCCATCCGATGAGAACGGTCTGATGGACCGTTTCCATCGGTTAACCGATAAAGCTGACTGATGGTCCATCGCGCCTACACACATCGGTTAAAAAAACGATCGGGTCAGAACGCAGTGACGTAAAACACAACGACGTGCTGAAAAAAATGAAGTTCAATGCTTCCAAGGCTGCGTTGACTTGATTCTGAGCATGACCGGATTTTTAACCAATGGTCGTGCCTACTAACGATCGGTTTTGACCTATCGGTTAGGAATCCATCGGTTAAATTTAAAACAAGTTGGCTTTTTTTTAACCGATGGATAACTAACCGATGGGGCCCACACACGATCGGTTTGGTCCGATGAAAACGGTCCATCAGACCGTTCTCATCGGTTTAACCTATCGTGTGTACGTGGCTTAAGATGTTACTGATGGATCAATGTATAGATAGAAGAACCCAGCACCAACTTCCAAAAGTGTTAAACAGCAGCACTTGGCATCAGGGTGATCAATTCAAGCCTTATACCAGATAGCAATGACCCTTAAATTATAGAGTGGTCACAAGAGCTTATGATTATATTAGTTTTCCGAACACTCTAATAGCACCGATGCTCCAAGGGTTAAAACATCACTTAATAACCAGCACGGATCCAAAGCGAGCAGGCATATCCTCAATGATGCAAAGAAACTTCTATAGAGAAAAATATACAAATAAAAGCAATTTCTTTATTACAGTATTCAACCCACATGTCACAACAGTAAAAGAGCTTTGTTTTCAACCAAAAAAATGGTGTGCTGACATCATACATAGGTCCCAAGTTTGCGTGAGTCAAGTTTTATATGCAGAGTTAAAAAATAATTCTGCATTCGTCCAGAATTTGAGTATATATTTGAATAACTATGCTGTAAATGAGTGAATATTAGGTTTTATTAAAATGCTTATAACTCCTAAGGATGACTCAAGTTTTACCAGCTTCCCAGTAGGGCAAGGAAGGGTGTTACGTATACTCTGCATTCTAAGCACCTCTTTTATAGCGTCTTTGTTTTTATAATTTCACTAAATAATAATCTTGCAATATGCCTATTCCAGTTGTGATATACAAAGAATCACTGCCTTAGTTTAAAATATATGTAAACCATATTGCTTTATTGAAAAAGACTATACCGTGATCATTCAAAAATTATATATACTGCATTAAGTATTAAATACATAAAAAAGTACGCTAAGAAGGAGATTCTACTGAAGTGACTTTCGCTGAAGCATGAAGACATGCAGCTCTATATATCTGTATAATTATTAATTTGTTGATTTTCTGGTTATAATTTATTTTCTGCGCAGGTTATATTATTGTTGGCATTAAATTGCTTCATTATTTATACCAGGGATTCTCAAACTACAGCCCTCCAGCTGTTCTGGAACTACACATCCCATGAGGCATTGTAAAACTCTGCCATTCACAGACATGACTAGGCATGATGGGAATTGTAGTTCCTGAACAACTGGAGGGCCGTAGTTTGAAGACCCATGATTTATAGAATCACATAAAAACAACATATAAATGTCCTACCCCTCCACGTATTATATAGTGTAAGTGCAATTATCAGTTCTTTATATCCCATAATCAGGCAGGTCCTCACTAGTCACATTATTAGGAGCAAATCTAATGAGCATCTTCGTCGATATAGTTTATAAGTAAGGAATAATTGTCTATTATCTACTGTTTCTACTCATGCACACTTTTTTACTTTTTTTTATGAAACTAGAGTTTTGCTGTGGATAAAAAAATGGCAACGTCCAATTAGGGAAGCGAGGCTGCAGAGTTACTGTGCATCACCGTCTTTTAAAGTGTAAAGCAGACCCTTAACCCCCAGTAATCCCTTCAAATTATATGCAGGTTTTTCCCATTTTCCTCACTTGAAACATATATTAAACAATTCTGAACAGGGCTCTATACTCATGCATGCTAATCAAAGTCCAATTAATATGACCAAGAAAGTAAGGTTGCTATTTAGAGCACTTGTCTGCTACTACTGTATATCAGCACATAGTAAGGAAAATACCATGTAATGCATGTACAATGCATACATACAATGCGTATATAGTTACGATTTGCAGCCAGCAGGTGGAGCTCTAGTCTGCTCTTTACATATTTACCCTACTTATATTAAACATTTGAAAAAAGCTTGAAAAAGTCTGTTGTTTACTACCGTATTTATCGGCGTATACCGCACACTTTTTTGCCCTTAAAATCAGGGCAAAATCGTGGGTGCGCGATATACGCCGATACTCGGTTCCCGCGTTGTGTTTGAACTGACCCGCCGACATATACCGAGCGCAGTACACTCGGGTACACTCGGCCAGGCTCGGCTCCCCTCGCGGTTATGCGAGAGGAGCCGAGAGGAGCCGAGCGCGCCCGAGCGCACCCGAGTGTACTGTGCTCGGTATATGTCGGCGGCGGCGGTGGCGTTCAAACACAGCGCAGGAAGCGGGGATCGGCTCAGAGACAGCGCGGGAGAAGCGGGGAGGACCGGACAAGGCCGCCGATGGACGCCGGGCAAGACACCAAAACTGTAAGTAATAAAAAAAAATCAGGAATTTCCCATCCAGATTAGGGGTGCGCGCTATACGCCGGTGTGCGTAATACACAGATAAATACGGTAAATTTAAAGTGTATTAAAGCATAACTCCACTTTTGTTGAGGAAAAAAAACATTGGACTGAAGGGACCACCTGGCGTGAAGAAAGACTGTAACTGTGACTCCGGAGTGGACGTGTCGGGCAGTTATGTGTCATCTTCATCTGTGCTGCTGCACACTGCTGTCAGTGCCGATTTCATGTGTGTGTGTGCCTGCCCATTCTAATTTCTTGCCCTCCTGGGTCCTGTCTCTAAGCTACTTACTTACTATATCAAAAATAAAAATATATATATGTTTTTTGCCTTAATATCTACCTTAAATCACATGTTGCTAATTGCATATTGCATTTGTTTGTAGACTAAATACTGAAATTTGCACTTAAAACTGTAATTTTGTAACTTTTGGAAATGCCAATAAATTTCAGTCTGTTAGGTGGGCAACACTGCCATCTTGGCTATTTCTGGCTTGGTGTGAGGCTGATTCTGAATCCATCTGCTCTATGTATAATGGCTAGCTGATTGTCCAAAGGACATTGCCAAAGCACAACTTCCTTCTACAAGCCAAAATTTTGTTTTGAAGGAAAAAGTAGCCTTCGGTAAAGGATTATTCACATTGCATATTCATTTACTGAACCTCCTGGTTTGCCATTCATCACCTCCTCTAACTGTTGTACATTGAGCTTAATGAAGACCCATGAGGCAAACTGGTCGCGTACAGTATATTATGTAATAAATATGCAAAATATGCCTGCTCCATCTCTTATTACCTTTATTTTTTATCATGCAAGATTATAAAAAAAAAAAGCGTAAATCTCATTATAAAGCAATTCCTAATATAATGTTAGGCAGGTGAAGCCTGGCTGTACTCCAGGACCTTCTGTGTGTAAATCTCAGGAACAGATAGTTGGCATAAGAAATGTTTAGCATTCACTTGGTGCCCTTTGTTAAATCTGATGCCAGCAACAATAAAATGTAGTGAAATTTTCTTTGGCAGTCTGGACATTTCAGAACCACAGAAGAACTCTTAATAGAATGCAATTGTTAGCTGTAAAAGCATCAGAAATGTTTCAGAGCAAGTACTGTACGTCTTGAAAAGGAAATACTTTCCCTTTCTAGTGTTTCTAGAGTATTTTTTGTAATGCCATTGAAAGTCAAGTTAAAAGAGCAAACTCAATAGCATAATTATGGGCGACACCACATAGATTAACCACATCCACTGGTAAACTGGTAAACTAATAGGCTTGTTCTGATACAATGCAGAGTGCTGTGACCTGCTGAGCTGTATACAATCACATAACAGCTCATGATATATTTATACCCTTTGCTTCTGGACCATTGCCACCTCTACTACTAAGTCTAATCAGAGTGAAATGTGTTATGCCGTGTACACACAACCGTTTTTCGCGATGTGAAAAATGACTTTTTTTTTTTAATGTAATTAAAAACGATTGTGTGTGGGCTCCAGAGCATTTTTTGCAACGTTAAAAATTGGCATTAAAAATGTAGAACATGCTCTAAATTTTTGTGTAGTTTTTAACGTTGTAGTTTTTAACGTTGTAAAAAATGGTCGTGTGTGGGCTTTAACGATGTGAAAATAACGCACATGTCACACTGTAACAGACTGAAAAGCGTGAATCGTCTCTCACCAAACTTTTACTAACACAAAATCAGCAAAAGCAGCCTCAAAGGTGGCGCCATCCAAATGGAACTTCCCCTTCCCTGCGCTTTGCTAGAGCATTTTTTTTTCACGGTCATGTGTAGGCAAGGCAGGCTTAACAATGATCGGGTTGAAAAAAACGTTGTTTTTTCTAGACCATTAAAAATGGTTGTGTGTACGCGGCATTAGTGTCATGACTCAGATGTGGAGAATGTAGCTGAAGCTTCTGTTAGCTTACCAGTGGACTTGGTTGATCTATGTGGTGTGCGCCCCTTAATTTTTCTTTTGGAATTGTTCCATGGAGTATGAAGTGCTCCTAGAAGCACCCACTGTGGGAGAAAACTTAACAGAAAGACGAATAGGAGGGTTTTTGAGAGGCTTTTTTTTGTTCTTTTACATGTGATAGAGTTGAAAGAACATGCACATTATCTGTAGTTGAGACTATCTGGGTCCCTTGTAACAGTAGTGTTGGACAGTACTGGGCAATTAATTTTGGTCCGAATGCAAATGGATGTATCCGAATCTCTGAATAAAATAATAAGGAATTTCATTGCAATTCGTCTAATTTAATTTTGTTTATTAGTTTTCTAACAAATTACAACATTTTGTAATGATTATCGTCAGATTTGAATACTGTGTGAAGAATAGCTGGTTGTTAGGGATCGGGCAAAAAGACGGCTACCACGTCCTTAACAACCGATGACAGCTTGTCCGTTGAAAGCTGAAATGTAAACAAAAGAATGCAAAGCAATAGGAAATTCTGGAGAAAAAAAAACAGTTTGGATTCCCCTCCCCCAATCCATAACATGCCCTTCATGGAAAAAAAATGGTGTAGGGTCCCCCCTAGAATCCATAGCAGACCTTTATCTGAACCATACCAGACCACAGGCCCTTAACATGGGGGAGTGTTTTGTTTTGTTTACATTTCAGCTCTTAGCGAGGAAGCCCGCTGACAGCTGATGTCATTGGTTAAGGACGCGGCTTCCCGGCCCGTTCCTTAACAACCAACTATTCTTCACTTATGAATTGGTCGATCTTTTTTCCAATGATCTGAATTTGAATTATTCCAAACATTTGGAATTCGGTAGAAAAATGTATAAACAAAACTATACGAATTCCGAAACAAATCAATGAAACAAAATTAGTAACATAATGTATCTATTCAAACCTAAACAGATTTTTCATGTTTTTTTACATGTGTGCAGCATAGCCAATATGTATTGCAAATTGCCAAAACAGAAGGATTTGTTAAAGCAGTAGCAAACCGTTATTTAATAAAATCGGGCCCCCTACAGGTTTAAAGTAGAGTTCTCCCGAAAAAAATAAAATAAAAGCCAGCAGCAATACTGCAGCTGCTGACTTTTAAATATAAAGACATTTACCTGTCCTGGGCACCCAGGCCGGTCGCTACAGGACAGGCAAAACAACCAATTTCTTGGGGGCCCGAGCTGGCCTGCTGGAGTGCTCACTTCCTTTCAGTCCAGCCAGGAACACAGGAAACTAAATCTCTTGTACCGCACGGTACCTGGCCCAGCCCGGGCACTATCTGATTGGGAACTGGGGACCCATAATGATAGAATACCTGACTGACAGGAGGAAGAAGAGCTTGGCCACGCTACAGCGGCAGCCTACAGGGAATAAGGCAAGGTGAGAAAATAAAAACATAGGGACTAGGGAGGGGGGGGGGGTGTAACGGTCACCACCGTTTACGACCTTCCATCCACCCACGACAAGCTTATCCGACACACTGCGACAATCCTACCTACCCGATCCATATCAATTCCCCAGAAAATGAGACTGACCGCTCTATCTTCTGGTTTCCAAATGCATGAATACTTTATTGGCTTCTTAGCTTGCTTATATCTAGTACAGCCATGTTACAGTTAATCACAGGACAATGCAATCTCCACCCCCCTATTCACACACTATGGCTAATTCTCTAGCAGACATTTCGGCACCGATACTGACGTAATCTATCACATTCCAAAATACAATTACACAATGCCTTGACCTCAATCCACATATCTAGACAGACGTACTGTCTCTAAAGGGTCTTGACACCTGGGCATCAATAGGCTTTAAACCGTGTTATCAGACAATTAAAAAGGTCTAGCAGTAGACCTGAATTAACACCTTTATACACTGGACAATGTAATGTCTAGGAGTAGATGCAATTAACACCTTTCAAAAGCATGTGTGCCCACATTGAATAGCCAACAACTTGTGATATCTCAATACATCCTGCAAACATGAATTATTATTAATGTCCCATCTCATGTAATACATGAATTATGATTTTTATTAGCCACCCTATGCCTACAAGGGCACAGGGTGGACTTAGACCCAGGAGTTATTAGTGTCCCTGGCACAGGAGTATCTCTCATCCTTCCAAAGTCTCTGGTTGTCACGGATCATTCCGTTACAGGGGGGAAAGAACATGGGTGTAAAGAATTAGTGTAGCGCTAATGTAGGCTTTGCGTGCAAGGGGGGGGGGTGCTTGGGGGCCCCATTTTGCTTGGGGTCCCCAAATTCCTTCAAAAGGACCTGTGGGCACCCACAATGTCGGCACCCGAAGCTGATCTGTCCCTCGGCTCTCAGATGGAGGCGCTGCCATCTTTGGTAAGGGAATCAGGAAGTGAAGCCTTTTGTGGCAAAGCACAATAAATAGTGTGTAGGCAGGTCCTGCACATGTTTAACATTAGTGGAAATAGTCCTAATTACTGAATTGAGTAAGAATTGTCATGTACAGAAATTACAGAAATAAATATGAATTTATACAACAGTTATTTTTTTTGTTTTGGGATTGGTAATAAATATAGAGATTTTTTTATTATTATTTACTAAATTATTGGTTTTGTTTTTAGTTTTTAGTGAGAGCTTAAATGGGTGAAGCAAATGTGTTTTTTCTGAGCTGCACCAAATTTATGACTTCATTTTCATGACCTACATGAATTTGCCCTTTAATTTGTCCCAGAAACCATATCTGCATCTAAAAAGCATGTGTAGTAATTGCAACACTATTACTAACAAATGTGTGCCAATATCAAATAAAATCACTTAAAATGTGTACACAGCCTTTTGACTGATAAAAAATATAGAGTTTTACCCTTCTTTTTGAATGCAATTAATTTTTCCATGTCGTCAGCACCCAAGAAAAAAAAATGATTGCGTATGTAATGTGGTATACAAATCCAGGTTTTTATTTGCCCAACAAATATATTAATAATAATTCAGACTTTTATTGTGTAAGGATGTAAGTTAACTATTGAGAAGGTCATTGTATCCTTCTGCATGCTATTATATTATTCTGAATGTCATTGTATCACTCTGAATATTGTTAAATCATTCTGAAAGTCTTATGCTTTTGAATGTCATTCAGAATGTATAATGCTGGACCTTTGTAAATCACTACTACACTTGCCCTTATGTCATATTGAGTACCATAATAATATACTAAATTTCATCAACCCAAGTCCTATTAGTTACATCAGTTGAAAAGCCATTATCCAGCCTAATGCTTAGCATCGATGTAGGACCACCTTGCTTGCTTATTACCTGCAATATTGCTTATATTATAACAGCACTGATATTTTTATTTCTTTTTAGGATTTGACTGCTTTTGTTTACTGTATATAAGAGTAATAGTCCCCATTTCCAGCGGATTGTCCCAGGCAAATTTTTTTTTATATTGCTGGAAAATCACTTTGGCCCTACCAAGTGTGAAGTTGTTCAATTTAAACACCAGGTAGGTCTATCTCAGTATATATTTGACCTCGATGTTCTAAATCAACCACTAATTTTTGACTTGTTTTGGGTAAAACGGAGGAGGATATAACCTCTCTCAGGTTTTAATGCCATCTGCATTTCTGGGACTGAGAGGTTAGATCAAAGGTTAAACAGTTATATATTTCCCAGTGGCTGTTCAGTTCTGTTCACACACATTGGAAACTACAGAAATAATCATAATAACTAGTGTTGCTCACGAATATTCGCATTGCGAATATTCGTTACGAATATTGCATATTCGAGTGTTCGCGAATAAATCGAATATCACGGTGAATATTCGCTATTGCGAATATTCGTATTTTTTCAAATTTATTTTTAAAACAGATCACATCCTAGTGATCTCCATCGACATCTAAAAGCATTGCTGGTATGATTAGAGACCCTGGGCCGAGTAGCTGAGGCGATCCTTTTATGTTGCCGAATATTCGCAATGCGAATATTTGTATTACAAATATTTGCGAATACTTTCTCTGCCCTTCTGTGTTTTGTGTATAAAAAAAAAAAAATTAGCTTTAGTTTAGTCATATAAGTTTGTGTAAGTAGAGTTAGTGTTTAGTGCATATTAGTTTAGTAATCCAGGAAATGACCTCCGTTTTCGCGTGTTGACGAGAATTTCGCATCAATTTCGCATTCGCATTAGCGAAATTTTGCATTCGCATTCGCATTAGCGAAATCTCGCAAAATTTTTTTTTGGATAAAATATCACGAATATTCGATATTTACAAATATTTCGCGAATATTCTTCTATATATTCGTGAAATATCGCAAAATCGAATATGGCGTATTCCGCTCATCACTAATAATAACCCTGCAGCCCTTGTTGTTAGTGCCACAAAACTTGTTGACAGTGTTTATATGTGTCCCTTGATCAAGTCCAGTCCTTGATCTAAAAGGTTCTCTTATGCCGCGTATACACAATCAGGCTTTTGCCCGATCAAATCAAATCGGAATTCTATCGGAAAAATATAGAACATGTTCTAGAACTAAAGTCCAATGAAATTCATCAGAATTTCGAATGAAAAAACTCCCATGGGGCTACACATGTTTGGAAAAATCCGATGGAAGAAGTCCATCTGACTTTTTCCATCGGAAATTCCAATCGCGTGTACGGGGCATTAAGCATTCTCTTCCTAAGGAAGCCTCTGTGACCAATTCCCATGTTTTGGGGCTTGCTTATTTACACAAATCAATCATGGGGATCCAACCATGTATCATGTTTTGATGTATATAACACTTGAAGACCAAGCCTTTTCTGGAACTTTTTGTTTAAAATTTTAAACCAGTATTTTTTACTAGAAAATTATTTAGAACCCCAAAAGACCCTAGAGAATAAAATGGTGATCGTTGCAATATTTTTTTCATAGTGTTTGTGCACCGGTCTTTCAAACAGAATTTTTGGGGAAAAAATACACTTGCTCATGCTGATAACAGAAGAACAGAGGACTTATGCTTGCCTGACTTACGTGTGCGTTTGCTTCTGCACATTAAAATTGTCTTATTTATTTTACTTTTTATTTTTACACTGTACCTTCATTATTATTTTTTTAATCACTTTTATTCCTTATTACAAGGAATGTTAACATCCCTTGTAATAGAAGTAAAGATGACAGGTCCTCTTTATTGGAAGATCTGGGGTCACAAAGACCCCAAATTTCTCATTTACCTTTAAAGGGGAGTTCCAGCCTTTTTAGGTTTATTAAAAGTCAGCAGCTATAAAAAGTGTAGCTGCTGACTTTTACTAAACAGACACTTACCTGCTCCACAGTCCAGCGATGTGGCCGCCCAGAGCTCCGCTCCTCCCCCCCCCCCTCCATTCACTCTCTGGGCACCCTACCGTGACAGCTTTCGGCTTCACAGCCGGGCACACACTGCGCATGTGCGAGCGGCGCTGTGCTCCCCGAGTGGACAGGCGATCTCCTGGGACCTGTCACGTGTGCCAGGAGATCGCCTAGGGAGGGGCCACCTAAGGAGGAGTCATAGAGATGGTCCCTGGGCGGAAGGAAGAAATGGGACAGGAAGTCCCACTTCTACCAAAGCCCCCACTCCTCCCCCCAAAAAATTACATGCCAAATGTGGCATGTAAGGGGATGAGGTGTGCTTAAAGTGAAGTTCCACTTTTGGGTAGAACTCCGCTTTAAGAGCAAAATACTTTTTTTTTTTTTTTTTAGCTTTCACTATATTTACTATGGTCCGAGAACCAGAAGTGACGTCAGATTCAGCTGTGGTCCTCCAAGGGCATAGAGAGGAGTGGCGGCTATCTTGGCCTAACTTCATGCCTAGCTAAGGGCCACATCGGTTCGCTTCCGGGCTTCACCCATCCGTTAGGTAAGCCCAGGAAAGACAGGGGCAGCCCTCCCATCTCCTCTAAAAGGGTTTCCGAGGTGAATCCGCCCACGGGACCACTTTTATCTTACAGAGAATCAGCCATAGGGAAAAAACAATAGCTGCTGCCATAACACCAGTATTTAACATCAAAGTAATGGTGTATTTTTACTATGGGCTGGTCGGCAATTGGTTCAAACAACTGAAACCCTAATACAGGTAGGGTTGTCCCGATACCAATACTAGTATCGCTATCGGGACCGATACCGAGTATTTGCGGGAGTACTTGTACTCGCGCAAATACCCCGATGCCTAAATAGAATACTTCCCGCCGCCACCGCATACCACAAAGCCCGCCGCCCCCGCATACCGCCGCGTTAATCCCCATGTATTGTAATCGCCGCATTACAGCCACCTTTCGTTTGAATTCTTCTAATGCCCACCATGCCATGTATAGACACTCACCTTCTCGGGATTGGACGGATCTGTCCAATCCTGAGCAAGGTGGAGTGTCTATGCACTGAGCCATGTATAGACACTCCCCCTTGCTCGGGATTGGACGGATCCGTCCAATCCCGAGAAGGGGAGTGTCTATACGTGGCGGGCATTAAGAATTCAAACGAAAGGTGCCTGTAATGCGGCGATTACAATACACAGGGATTAACGCTGCATCATCTACTACAGGTATGGGGGACAGGACATGGCTGCAATATGTGGGGGACAGGACATGGCTGCAATATGTGGGGCACAGGACATGGCTGCAATATGTGGGGGACATGACATGGCTGCAATATGTGGGGGACAGGACATGGCTGCAATATGTGGGGGACAGGACATGGCTGCAATATGTGGGGGACATGACATGGCTGCAATATGTGGGGGACATGGCTGCATTTGGGGACACATTAAAAAAGTATCGGTACTTGTACTCGGTCCTAAAAAAGTGGTATCGGGACAACCCTAAATACAGGTGGTCCCCTAGTTACGAACATCCGACTTACTGTACAAACGATGCCTACTTACAAAAGGAGGGAGACAACAGGAAGTGAGAGGAAATCTACCTCTAGGAAGGGAAATTCACTCTTATAAGTGTTATTATGGAAAAAGGTGTCTCCACTGAAGCTTTATTTATCACCAAGGCTTGTTTCCACAACAACAAAAACCCAACATTTTAAGAATCCAATTGTCAGGGACAGAAAGTGAGGTGAAATCTTCTGATCAGACAGCAAAAAAAAACTGTCAGGGGTGTTAACCCTTCCCTATGCTATCCAAAAAAGCTTAAATATTTGTTTGGCCTACACTTATTTGTTCTAACTTACAAACAAATTTAACTTAAGAACAAACTCACAAACCCTATCTTGTTTGTAACCCAGGGACTGCCTGTACTACACTCAGAAGGATCTCTCCTGGGACTTTATGTACCTTTCTTTTTTCCTTAATCTCCTTAATTTTGAGCTTTTTCTTATGCCTTTACAATTCTTGGCTGTGCTCTCAAATATCTAAAACCGATCAGCCCTTATCCACAGCCTCTTCCTCAGGTAGGAGGAAATGCTTAATCCTACAGCATGCTAATGACATAAAAAATGCAAAACCAGCTTTGGCAGAGGAAGGGTTAAAGCATGAAGTTGAACTTAAGTGCCAACATTCCCTCATTAGATAGCTTAAACATAAATGGGTGCAGCTACATGGTTCTGCTTAGTAGGGAGCAGAGGGGTTAATTTAGTTCAGTAACTTGCAGGCAGTGACTGTGATAGGAGTTAACCACTTGCCGCCTGCCAATGACATATTGATGTCAGCAAAGTGGTTTCAATATCCTGACTGGACGTCATATGACGTCCTCAGGATATTAAGCCGCTGCGCGCCCCCGGGGGTGCACATCACGGCGATCGTTGTTGCAGGGTGTCAGTCTGACACCCCGCAACACCGATCTAGGTAAAGTGTCTCTGACGGAGACTCTTTACCACGTGATCAGCCGTGTCCCATCACGGCTGATCACGATGTAAACAGGAAAAGCCTGTAATCGACTTTTCCTCACTCGCGTCTGTCAGAGTGCATGTAGAGGAGAGCCGATCGGCTGCTCCTCTGACGGGGGGGGGTTCGTGCTGATCGGTTATCAGCGCAGCCCCCCCACTGGACCATCAGGGATGCCCACCACATATGCCACCAGGGATGCCCACCTAGACCACCAGGGATAACAAACAAAAATAAAGGATGTCAATCAGTGCCACAATGAATGCCAATCAGTGCCAATAATGGACATCACTGATTGGCAGGCATTGTTTGGGACTGATTGGCATCCATTAGTACAAAACATACAATAGTGCCACCTATAAGTGCCCATCCATGCCACCTATCAGTGCCCATCCATGCTGCCTATCAGTGCCCATCGATGCCGCCTATCCGTGCCCATCCATGCTGCCTATCCGTGCCCATCCGTGCCGCCTATCCGTGCCCATCCATGCCTTTTCAGTGCCCATTAGTGCAGTACCATCAGTGCCCATCAAGTAAAGGAGAAAACTTACTTATTTACAATGTTTTATGACAGAAACAAAAAACAATTTTTCTAAATTTTCGGTAATTTTTAAAAAAAATTTGAAGAAAATAAAAATCCAAGAGGTGAACAAATAACACCAAAAGAAAGCTCTATTTGTGGCAACAGTGCTGAAAGCTAAAAATTGGTCTGGGCGGGAGGGTGTATAAGTGTCCTGTATGGAAGTGGTTAAGAATGGCAGTCTGCAGCAATAAAAGACACTGGCATCTGCTTTGCTAGTAAAGGCCTATGCTAATAAGTGTCTTTGAACCTGAATGGCGGCAACTGTTTGTAACTGAATATGACATTAGGTGGGTCAGAGACCCTCTCACCTGGTCCTTGATCAGCAAAGTAATAAACGCCTGGCAATAGGGGGCCTGCTTTTCATTTAAAGATGCGGCTGTGATATTGGCGACTCTCGCACTTCTGTAGCAGTCATCTCTCCATGGGTCGGCTTCTTACAAATGATGCTTGGCTTAACAGTGGTGTCTGCAGTTTGCCCAGCAACTCTGCAGTTCCCAGCCTATCCTGGCCTGAGCCAGGCCCATGCTGCTCAACAAAGCTCTCACACACACACTCTTTCTAACTCCCCTGTGTTCACTTTTGCTTTTATCTTCTGCCCTCTGGTGAATGCTCCTGAACTCTTTAGCTTGACTGTAGAGAAAATGTTGCTTTCAGCATACAACTCCCAATAGTCTCTGAACACCTGTACTAGGACTGTGACGAGCAGAATGCTAAACACTGCCATCTTGTGGTTAAATAAAAATCTGCATTCACAGTAACAATGCACAGTGTTACGTACTGTTTATTCCCTATCTTAGATTGCTGAGAGTTTTATTCAAGTTGTTGCTAAGGGTGCATTCACATACGAGAACCCCAGAGGCGATTCAGTTCGCATGTGCCGCGCTATATAAGTTTTCATTCATTCATTCATTCATTCATTCAACATGGGTTACAAGCGATTAGCTGTGGGAGGCAGTCCATTGAAAGCAATGAGAGGCTGCTGGCTCCTGCAGCTAAACGCAAACACTTGCAACTCACATTTAATCACTCATGCAGCGATAACAGACTGCCTGCGTCCAGGACCAATGACTTACATGTGATCATTGCATGAGCAATTACATGCGAGTAGCCAACTTTAGCTGTGGGGGCTGGCACTCTCTCATGCTTTCATGGGGCTGCTGGGGTTTTCACGTTTTGGGTGCATTTGCAGGCGTGAATGCACTCTAATGTGACTACTGTTTCCCATGCTAATGTCTGGTACAACACCTTAACACCTAATGCTTTACCAGTTTATTCTTCTGCAGACTTTGATAATAAACAGTTCTGTCAATGTACCTGATCCTTTATTTGTGAATAACTATATTGATATTAATAGATCACATGTTTGAAACCCCATTACTTTGTAATATTTCCCCTCTAGGTTTTTATCTTTCTCTTTAGTTAAATGGGTGTTCCACCCAAATGTAATGTTTATTAAAAGTCAGCAGCTACAAAAAGTGTAGTTGCTGGCTTTTAATAAACAGACACTTACCTTCTCCACGTTCCAGCGACGCGCCGACCGGGGCCCCGCTCCTCTCCCCCCCCCCCGGCCGGCATCCTCATTGCGACTGTGGGTACCCAGCCGTGATAGCCTTCGGCTTCACGGCCGGGCACCCACTGCGCATGCACAAGTCGCACTGCGCATGCGCGCGGCGCGGCCCGCCGCTGGTTGGACAGGGGATCGTCTAGGACCTGTCAGTGTCCTAGACGATCGCCAAAGGTAGGGGCTGCAGTAAGGCGATTAGGCCTAATCGCCTTACCAGCCCCTCGGCGGAAGCAGGAAGTGGGACAGGAAGTCCCACTTCTACTGAAGCCCCCACTCCCCCCCAAAAAAATTACATGTCAAATGTGGCATGTAAGGGGGAGGGGATTAAGCGGAAGTTCCATTTTTGGGTGGAACTCCGCTTTAAAGAACAATTTGGAAAAGTGAATTTGTAGATTTGCCGTTTCAGATTTTTTTATTAAAAAACGGTAAAAGGAATGTCTCTGATGGGGATAGGTATAGGCCCAAAGCCAGATAATTTCATAATTGGCTTCCAAACCTTTTGCTTTTGAGAGGGTCTTAGATGAGGAAACACCTAGATAAAAATGTAGTGGTTTATTTCAGCATCTGGAAAACATCCTTGATGCCTTCAAACATTTTAGTGGCTTGGGTTCTTTTTACTAAATCTTTCACACAGAAGTTGTTGGTCTATTTTGTCTTAATAGGCGAGACTCTTTCAAACAGCCTAATTCTTCAGTGACAATATTTATTACTCCTTTAGGCTTAATGTAGGTGGGCATAATTATACAGATACAAGCATGAATTAATATTTTTCCAAAGCCTATAAGCCAGTGAGGCTGGAAAATAAAGCAGCATTGTCAACTCCTTTACCCAAACAAGGAGAAAGCCCAACTTCTTACCAGTGGCTTTAGTCCAGTTTTTAGTGGTACAGGTTGTAATATAGCTAAAAAATCTAATATCTGTTGACACAGTTACAGAGGTTGTAAACCCCCCCCCCACAAAAAAACAAACATACTAGCTCATCATGAAATACTCACCTTAGAACAAAGCCCTCTCAGCGGCACCCGCACACTGCTGAGATGGCTGACATCTTTCCCAGTGTTTCTTCTTAGTTCATGGGCTCCGGTGCTGTAACTGGCTAGAGCCGCAATGATGTTACTCCCGCGCTTGTGCACGGGAGCCACTGGTCACGGCGCTGGCAGCGGTTCCTTCAGAACGCATGTGTCGATGATGTAATCAGCACAGTATGCAGTAAATATCTCCTAAGCGGTGCAAGTTTAGGAGATATTTACAGTACCTATAGGAAAGCCTTATTATAGGCTTACCTAATGGCTTACCTAATGGTACGAACATTAGAGAAAATATGCAAGAAATCAGTCGGATCTTAGCGTAATTCCGGCGTATCATGTTTTTAGAATAGAAAACAATGATACACCGGCGGGAAATTCGAATTACGCCGGTGTAATTCTTTTGAGAATCTGGCCCTATATATATACGTTTTTGCTTGTGGATTCTTGGGATTCCTCAGTTTGTGTAAAATGATTCTGTTATATTGTATATATTTCAGTTTATGTTTAGCGTCAGAAGACAGTTTTCTCAAATTTTTGTTTTGATTTCCTAGGTATCCAATATTGATAAATCATCTATGGGAGTTTGGTTGCCAGTCCCAAAATTCTGAGATCGAAGTCTCTTATCTCTTTCTTTCTAAGAATAAAAAAAAGTATTAAAAGAATTGCAGTCACATTTAGGTCTGTTATTATTTGTTTCCAGAATTTTGCCAGTTGGCAGAAGTTTTACTAGGCATCTTGCCATGGCCACATCCCCCTTTTCTCACATTAGCTTGACTTGTGATCTTAAAGAGGATTTATTAGTCTGGTCACAGTTTTTTTTTTTTATGTTTACAGTGCAGGCCTTTTTGTCAGGACAGCTTAATTTTTGTGGAAGAATTTAATCTACTTACCAATGTAGAATAATGCAATTTTTTTGCTGCAGAGTTGAAAAGCTACTGGTGTTGTAGTAGTTTGCCCGATTCCTGGATTTTAAAGAAGCAACAAATCTTGTATCATATTGTACTTTTATTGGGCATTTCAAATCTGGGGGCAACATTTTGCACATTAAAAGAATTACAATACAATCTGATACTAAAGGCATCATTTTTGCAGTCAACTGTTTATAGTCTAAATCCACATTTGCCATTAAACTACTTTGTTATTTTGTGCTTTTATGCCTTATGTTTAACATTTGGATTAGGGCTAAGTATGTGCCAGGAAATTGAATTGAATATTATCACAGATGCTTTATCTTGTTTCCATATATAATGTTCCAGTGACTTTTGACAAATGCAGACCAGGAAGGTTTTGTCTGCCCAGCTCATCTGTGGGATTTAATTTGAATACTGTATAAGATGCTATTAAACTGATAAATGAGCCACATTTTTATTTGTATGGCAAAAATTGATTGTATTCAACTAGGATTGTGATTATTGTTTTTATAGACCATCTGAGCAAACTATCCTTTCTTTAGTGCAGGAGAATGCAGGAGAAATATTCTTACAGTCATTTAGTGAAAACTTTAACAAGTATTTATTTCTCCCTAGAATTAAAAAATCTTCCACCGCAATAGTTACTTTGTAGTCATACAAGCTCTTATAGGGAAGCTAATATCCTTCCAGACAATAGAAGACCAGTTTACATGGATATTACTTAGAAACTCTGTTCAATAACCTTTGTTGTCTGTATCTCATCATATGAATCCATGCTTTTCAACACTGCATTTTTCTAACATTTCTTTCTACCTTTAGGATTACAGAGTTGGTGCTTAAGAACAAAATGAGTCTGGCATTATGTCTGATAAAATAGTTTTATCTGACAAAATTATTTGGGTATATATCCGTAAACCAAAAACGTATCAAATTGACAAAGAGTCACTCTACATGCTTGTAATGATCCAATAATTTGCCCTGTTCTTGTAATTAAAAATTGTTTATCTGTAAGACCTTAATATGACCATAATTTTAAATTTCGCTTGGTTCTGTTGTCTAAAAGCTTTAAATCCTAGTAATCCTTAATCACTTCTCATTCATTTTGAATCGGTGCTGCAACAGAAGCTGCTAGACAATGCTGTCATAAAAAAAACAAAGTAGATGAGAAGAATATACCAACCTGGAGAGTATGCCTTTCCTTCAGAGCACTTGTGTCGGTGATGTCACTGGCGGCTTTGTTAATATTTCTTAAACGGTGCACACTTAGGAGATATTTACTGTACCTACAGGTAAACCGTAGACCCTCTTCCACACGGGTGAGATGCGGTAGCGGTAAACCGGCGGTTTACTGCCGAAATTGCGGTGTATTCGGCCACTAGCGATGCGCTTTTACCCCCCACTAGGGTTAATAACGGCCGCAATGCGCCTCTGCAGAGGCGCATTGCGGGCGGTATAGCATCGGTTTCCCATTGCTTTCAATGTGAAGGAGAGGTGGATGAGCAGTAAACACACCGCTCCTTCACCGCTTCAAAGATGCGGCTAACAGGACTTTTGGAGCGGTCCTGCTAGCGCGCCACTCCAGGTCGGTTTGCAGGCACTATTTTTAGCGCAATAGCGCGTGCAAACCGCCTCAGTGTGAAAGTGGTATTATTGAAGGCTTTCTTATAGGTAAAAATCAACCAACAGAGTTTACTCCCATTTTAAATATATTGATTCACAGAGAGTGGGCGCACATTTACGGCAGCGTAGCACACACACAGTACGCTACGCTGGCGCAGCGTGGAGAGGCATGCACTGTATTCCGCAAGCTATTGCTCACCAAGATACGCCAGCGTAGCGTATTTTCGAAGGCGCAAGCCAGCATAAGTGGAAGTGGGAGTGGCCCATGCAAATGATGGTCTGAGCATGGTGCAGTGTTTTACGCCCGGCGTATCACGAACTGCACATGCGCCGTGACATAGTCGTGACGTGGACGCATGAAACTGCACCCTTATGCGCATGCTCACAACTACGCCGGCACAACTGCCTAAGCTACGCCGGATCACTATGTACACCGTGAACGTAACGTACACCCAATACTCCGACCTGTGTTCTCTGGGGCAGACCTTTGCATGTCTATTGTTGGGTTGCGCCCCATCTATAGGGAATAACTTTACGCCGGACGTACAACTTACGCAAACATCGCATAGCATGCGTCGGGCACACGTACGTTCGTGATTCGCCGTCATTTGCATATTTGAATGCCTAATCAATGGGAGTAGCAACATGCGTCCAAACCATATCTGCGCCCACGCTACGCCGGCGTAAGCAAGATAAGTTGGGGTAGGATGGCCTGTCTTTGGACGTATGTTG
Source organism: Rana kukunoris (assembly GCA_029574335.1). Lineage (NCBI taxonomy): Eukaryota > Metazoa > Chordata > Amphibia > Anura > Ranidae > Rana > Rana kukunoris. Next base: position 231,798,782 of record CM056052.1, read on the forward strand.
GTTTGTGACTCAGGCGCACACATACGCCGGGCGCACATTTGCACTACGTCGGCGTGAAGTGATTTATGGTTGGCGTAAGTGCTTTGTAAATCCGGGCCATATTCTACAGAACAAATCCCAGATCCTTCTCCACCGTTAATTCCCACAATTGTTCTCCTTCTAGTATATATGATTCATGCATGTTTTTAGCCTCCAAGTGCATAACTTTACATTTATCAACAATAAACCTCATTTGCCACATAGTCATCCAATTAAACAGTGCATTGAGGTTGGCTTATAAATTGGAGACATCTAGTAAGTACATGATTCCACTGCATTGCTTGGTGTCATCTGCAAAGACTGAAATTGTACCTTTAATCCCAAATGCTATTTTATTTTTAAATAAATTAAAAAGTAAGGGGTCCAACAGTGAACTTTGGGGTACACCACTAATAACCTTTGGGTCATTAGAAGCACTCAGAGTGCATAGGTAGACAAATTTCTCACCGCTCCAGGTGAGCCCCGTGTGCAATCAAGGGTTGTTGAACCACCAAGGTGCTGGCAATGCTAATGATAGCAAACTGAAGGAAGAAAACTGGACAGCCGCACTCCAAAATCACTTAAAATAAGTTGTCTTTTATTTTTCAACTGTACATACAGTCACTGCAACCAACAAAATACAGTATGGCCGACGCGTTTCGCACTTACATCAGTGCTTAGTCATGGCTAAGCACTGATTGTAAGTGCGAAACGCGTCGGTCATGCTGGAATTAGGGTGGTAACAGGAGCACACTGTTGAGGTCAAAGCCCTGCATTGCTAAAAAGTTCAGTGCAGGTAAGGATTATTTCAGGTTTTATTGCTGTCAGTGTTCCTAATCTCTAGATTCTACAATGTAGATGGGAAAGGGTAAGAACTTTTGACAATTGACAATCTCTGTGACAACAACATCCTCAATTTCTTGTATGGGTACAAATTAAGAAAAATCTCTAGAAAGACGGAGATAAAAAAAACTGAGAGCAATTTTAACTCTGCCCCACAAATCGGGACCCACAAGATAGTTGTTTTTTTTTGTACCCCTGCGCTCATCTATATTTTATAAAATATGTTCAGTAAAAAATAAAGATGATAACGTTTTTGTTCCCCTTTAAATATGTTTCATACTTACAACTATCTACAGTCATATCATAACTGTAGAGCAGACAGGGGCATAACTAAAACTCATGGGACCCCAAAGATTTTTTTTTTAAAGGGACCCCTGTTTCTCTGTTGCAGCCTGCAGTGTCAAATGTAACTACAGTATATTTACCAGTATAATGCAAAGAGCCAGTGCTGTTACTGTGTTGTAGTAGCAATAATAACCATATTTATGTCAGCTGTCCTATAAAGTTTTAACCAAGTAGAAACTCTGAGATTTTAACTGCATTAGGCATACAGTGTTATTTCAGTCTGTAGCAGAAGTCTAGAGGGAAATTCAGTGCCTTGAAAAAGTATTCATATCCCTTGAAAATTTCCACATTTTGTCACGTTACAACCAAAAACGTAAAAAAATAGATTGGGATTTTATGTGATAGACCAACACAAAGTGGCACATAATTGTAAAGTGAAAGGAAAATGATAAATGTTTTTTATTTATTTATTACAAATAAATATCTGAAAAGTGTGGCGTGCGTTTGTATTAAGCCCCCTTAACTCTTTTACCCCTAACTAAAATCTTGTGGACCCAATTACCTTTAGAAGTCACCTAATTCTTAAATAGAGTCCACCTGTAATTTAATCTCAGTATAAATACAGCTGTTCTGTGAAGCCTTTGGAGGTTTGTTAGAGAACCTTAGTGAACAAACAGCATCATGAAGGCCAAGGAACACACTAGACAGGTTGGGGATAAAGTTGTAGAGAAGTTTAAAGCAGGGTTAGAGTATAAAAAAAAATCCTAAACTTTGAACATCTCACAAAGCACTGTTCAATCCATCATCGGAAAATAGAAAGAAAATGGCACAAATGCAAACCTACCAAGACATGTCCGTCCACCTGAACTGACAGGCCGGGTAAGGAGAGCTTTAATCAGAGAAGCAGCCAAGAGGCCCATGGTAACTCTGGAGGAACTGTAGAGAGCCACAGCTCAGGTGGGAGAATGGGACAACTATTAGGCCCCGTACACACGAGCAAATACATCTGTTCAAATCGGTCGGACAGACCGATTTGAACAGATCTGTCTGCTGGGATGTATTGGTTTGATCGTGTACACACGATCAAACCAAAATCCCCGCCGGCAGACAGCGCGCTGACGTGGCGGTGACGTTGACGCCGCCACGTCACCGCACCAGGAAGTAAAACACTTCCGCCCATGCGTCTAATCCATTCGATGCATGTGCGGGCAGATATGTCTGCTGGTTAGCGTACTAACCAGCAGACATATTAGTCCGACAGGTTCCCAGCAGACAGATTTTAAAGCAGGCTTTAAAATCTGTCTGCTGGACAAATCCGTCTGCTCGTCCGTACACACAATCAAATCTGTCTGCTGAAACGGTCTGGCAGACCATTTCCAGCAGACAGATTTGATCGTGTGTACGCGGCCTTAGTTATGCACTCCACAAATCTGGTCTTTATGGAAGTGTGGCAAGAAGAAATCCATTGTTAAAAGCCATCAAAAGTCCAGATTTTAGTTTGTGAGAAGCCATGTGGAGGACACAGCGACCACGTGGAAGAAGGTGCTTTGGTTTACATTTACATTTTGGCCTAAAAGCAACACTATGTGTGGCAGAAAACGAATACTGCACATCACCCTGAACCCACCACCACTATGTAAAACATGGTGGTGGCAGCATCATGTTGTAGGGATGCTTTTCTTCAGCAGGTCAGAGTTGATGGGAAGATGGATGGAGCCAAATACAGGGCAATCTTACAAGGAAACCTGTTAGAGTCTGCAAAAGACTTGAGACTGGGATGGAGGTTCACCTACCAGCAGGATAACGACCCTAAACATACAGCCACAGCTGCAATGGAACAGTTTAGATCAAAGCATACTCATGTGTTAGAATATCCCAGTCAAAGTCAAGACCTACATCCAATAGAGAATCTGTTGCAAGACTTGAAAATTGCTGCTCACAGATGCTCTCCAGCCAATCTGACAGAGCTTGAGCTATTTTGCCAAGAAGAACGGGCAAAAATGTCACTCTCTAGATGTGCAAAGCTGGTAGAGACTACCCACCAGAACGAATTTTCGATGACTTTGTGAAATTGTTTTAGCTGTAATCTGCATTAAAACGATAACGAAAATAGATACGAAAATTTCTAACGAAAGTATTGACTCGGGGGGGGGGGGGGGGGGGGGCAGCTGGCAAACCACAATCAAAAGATTTGAAAAATATTTATTATTTTCCTTCCACTTCACAATTATCATTATGTATCATTTTGTGTTGGTCTATCACATAAAATCCCAATAAAAACATTTACATTTTTTGGTTGTAACATGACAAACCATAAAAATTTCAAGGGGTATGAATAATTTTTCAAGGCATCTAAATCTAAACTGCTAAAACAGCAAAGCAAATGCATTTTACTGCACCGAGGGAGACTTCAGCTCTCCTGTGCTGAAAATGCAACAGTTTTTAGTTTTCCTTAACCTCCCTATTAGGGCCCCCTCCTACCCTAGGCCTCATAGCAGCCACGTGGGCTGTTATGGCTATTATTACACTACTGACAGCAGACCCGAATTATATAGCAGGCCCATTCCAGAGCACTACTGAAGCTTAATTAAATAGCATTTCACACTGCATGTCAAGCAACTTTTTCTCACTATCTACACAGTTCAGCAATTAAAATGATATAACTCTCTTGTAACTTGGAATAGGCGCAGACACTAGACTTTGATGTTTTTTTGCGTATCTAATGTCCCACAGGAACATGAGTCACTCTGATAACTAAGAAACCAGACAAGCTTATGTATAGGACTTCAGTAAAATTATGCATTCACATGTTCATCTTACTTTAACATATGCTAGCTAGCTTTAATTATGTCACACTTTTTTGTGAAGGTGTAAGAATATAATGTAAAAGTGTTCAAACTGTTAAGCTGTCATCCCAAGACCGTATTTTTATTACAATGTGTGAGGTATTAAAAACTTTACATTATAAGTAGTGGAAACAAACAAGTCAGTGGATCCTACCATATAGTGAATAGGGAAGTCGATTTAAAATTTATGTGATGACATAACAAAAAGCATCATAGTTCCATTAGCTACAAGAAGGGAGGCAAAAGAGCCTAAACTGTGACCTCTGGCTTCTACACCAAAGATATGGTTGTTGCTGCCTCCTCCTTAAACATATGCTTCTGTCATGCAGCAATATGGATTCCTTTCTCTTTCTCGGCTGTCATATAAAAACACTCTAGTATAAGTGTTTCTATGATTAGCTAATGACAGTTGAAGGAGGAGGGGAGGTTACACCACCTGCTGGGTACGTAAATGCAGAGCAAAAATACTGCTGTTTTTTAAAATATTTCCTTATACATTTATTAAAATGTTAACATGTGCATCATTTTTATTTAGTCAGTGTTTATGGACGTTACCCTCTGACCGAGAGTAATGTGGATCACATAAACACGCGACAAGACTTGCAACATAAATAGACCTGAAGTGTGCCTTGGTGAGTGGTCAGTATGCCAAGAAAAGGGGGCAAAAGACTCAAATAGGGAAATAGCTTTTATTGATTTGTTGTATCTATTGAACCAGCTTGGTAAAGGCTTGTGCCATTCCTTCCTGAGGATTTGGGATGTATGTGGCAAAAGAAGGAGACTTCCATCAGCCTGGTATATTGATTACGTGGTCTGGTACGTGGTTGGGAGATAAAAAATGTAAAAATGAAATTGTCTTCAATTTTTTAATTACATAGTTCCCCCATGCCCCATCACTTCATTCATCACCCAGTACACTCACCTTGTCCTTATTCACACTAGGAATGCTCAAGGAGCCTGGACCCACTGGGCCCCCTGCCCATTTTGAGCGTTGCCACCAGGCGCACCCCTTCGGCTCCCACCCCTGATGCCCTCGTATTGCCTATGGCTCTTGACAGTGTGTCTTTTTGTGCACACTCATCTGTAAGTTATCTGGTCCTTTATTTTGGGGGGTTTACCCGCCCTCTCTTCTTTACCATGACCTAGCTAACTTACTTAGACCCACTTATTCTCCTCTGCAGATATTTGACACGTCTGCTCCTGAAGAGCAGTTGAAAGCCGCGAAACGCGACGAGCTATCAGACACTGTGAATCCCAATTTACACATCTACCCAAAATGATGTGCCTATTTTATGTTTACCATGATAGGGAATAGAAAGACTATGGATTGTGCAGATGCTATTCTTGTTATGCTTATACCCAATCATGAATACTGGTGGATCCCCTGAATTTTACCATATCATTAATATGCATAAACATGTTAGTACCAGGTATTGCTAGCTTGGAAACCGGCATCTCTTATGAGGTGCATTTCTTTGTATGTGCAATTCAATGTATGTCCAATATGTTTTATTGTATGATATTATTAAATATTTTATATTCCACCATTGTATCCATTTTTGCCATCATGGGTTTCATTTAAAGTCCCACCCCTCTTTTTTGTTTGCAACCTTGCTGCTTCTGCTGCAATTTTGCTTTCATCACAGATTGGCTGGGTAGATGGAGCAGTAGTCCGTCGAGCACTGTCACTGGGTGTCAGATGTTGTTAGTCTGAAACAGGTTGATGTCAACCCCTGGGGCTGGTTTGTTGCGTTTGCAGACTGTGAGAGTGTAATGGTTCAAAAGCGAGGCGGGTGGCGTCGGAGCAGTGTCTGACTGGCGGAGTTGCAGACTGTAGATTCACTAGGTTGTAGGGAACCGTAGAAGGCCTGGTAGATGGCTGTTTGGGTGACTAGGCTGGGCAAAGCCCTAAACAGGGAACGAGTAAGGATTTCAGACATGTCCCTAAAGAGGGCACTCTTAAAAGGTAGGCGCTTGCCACTGACTACAGGTTGGTGCTTCTGTATGCCCTGTAGGAGGGACTTGACTGCATGAGCTCAAGAATGTGCAAAAAACAGTGTAGCGCTGGACACAGGGCTGTCTTAATGAGAGGGCACACCTGGGCACTGCCCAGGGGCCCCAGCTGCATGGGGGGCCCCTGTCCTTTCCCCAAAGAAGCTGGTCCTTGAGCCCGGGCTGCTCCTTTACATCCCAGATATCTCCCCAGCACTCTGACCCCTCTACACCCTAGATATCCCTTACCTCCTACCTACTTGATTTCTGTTTACCTGCACTGTCTTCATTGTAGGGGCCCCAGAGCATTACTTTGCCCAGGGACCCATGATGCCATTAAGACGGCCCTGGCTGGACAACATATACCCTATAAATTAATACATAAGGCAATAGGTATAAACAATGTTAAAAACTATGAGTGATATAAATCATTGGAAAATTACTATGTGCAAAAAGCAGTGCCTACAAAAATTATTATAGCATTGTGCAAAACAATATATACTGAACAACAGGTATCCAATACCTATTTATATCAACAAATATTGTGAATAAACTAAATAGACAATGTAAGTGACTAATTCAGCACATGAAGTGCAAAACAAAAAGTCCACAGAAAAAACAGGGAATTTCCAGCCCCTTCCAATACAGATGGTGCAAGCAGTAAAAAGTCCAATTAGGAGATCCACAGGTGAGGAAGAAGGGAAAATCAGACATCAGTGGCCCAACACCAGTGAAAATAAAGGCTTACCAGAAAACCTGTGACTTTTCCCTTTCAGGAGTAGTCTAAACAGGCATAGCAGGAGATTGTAATCCTCAGATGCAAAACGGTATCTTCTCCATAGATTAAATGGTGGAATCCACAGCTCCTCTTGGGGTTAAGCAGGAGGTCTGATACCAACACTGAGCTTTTTTTAACCTTGCAAGGACTTTGTATCACTCTCTATGAATGAGAGTATTCTTATGCTGTTCAACTTTTTATCTTTAAAATAAATCCCTTTGTTTTTATACGTTTACACTATGGGATTGTTCCTTTCTTTCTCCCCACATGGTGTTTCATAACACATGCTCACATACATCTATGCGCGTTCCATTTGGAAGTACTGCTTAACCCCAAGAGGAGCTGTGGATTCCACCATTTAATCTATGGAGAAGATACCGTTTTGCCTCTAAGGATTACAATCTCCTGCTATGCTTGTTTAGACTACTCCTGAAAGGGAAAAGTCACAGGCTTTCTGGTAAGCCTTTATTTTCACTGGTGTTGGGCCACTGATGTCTGATTTTCCCTTCTTCCTCATGTGTGGATCTCCTAATTGGACTTTTTACTGCTTGTACCATCTGTATTGGAAGGGGCTGGAAATTCCCTGTTTTTTCTGTGGACTTTTTGTTTTGCACTTCATGTGCTGAATTAGTCACTTACATTGTCTATTTAGTTTATTCACAATATTTGTTGATATATATAGGTATTGGATACCTGTTGTTCAGTATATATTGTTTTGCACGATGTTATAATCATTTTTGTATTCACTGCTTTTTGCACATAGCAATTTTCCAATGATTTATATCACTCATAGTTTTAACATTGTTTATACCTATTGCCTTATGTATTAATTTATAGGGTATATGTTGTCCAGCGCTACACTGTTTTTGCACATTTTTCTTCCCATTTATATCTAAGTTGTAGTGTTTAGCAGCAGGACGTCATTCCCAGGACCTTTTCTTAATTGTTTTATTAACATTATCTTTTTCACTAAGCGCAAATTCCCCCCATCCCCCCTCTTTTCCTTTCTTTTACACATAAGCTTGAGAATACTGACGGTTTACTGGGGTCCTGCAGGGACAGGAAATGCTGGACGCCATCTAGATATGGCATGATAGTATTGTAAGAAAGGGTCAGCTGCGTGTGGCAATATGATATGAAGGCTAGGACGTGTCTAACGTTGCCTATTGCTGCTCCGGGGCAAGGGGCCAAAAATGTGCGGTTAGTGTTCCAAGCAGTGCGATAGGCCTTCAGTGTGTTGCGTGCCAAGGAGTGATTAATAAGCTGGGTTGCGTTGGCGAGATGCGACTTTTGCATTTGCCTGGAATATGTCTACATAAGATATTAACTGGTGACGGAGTGACAGCTGCGCGAGCCTGCGCAGGAAGGACGTGATGGGGAGTGACTTAGATCTACCTCAATTGATGATGCCGGCTGTGGCCTGATTGTTTGTGGTGAAGAACACTGTCTGTCCTGTTCAAGTGTGGCCCCAGACCTGGGCAGCTGCCACGATGGGGTACAGCACGAGACGTGATGAATACTGGGTGAAGCAGAAATTTAAGAGAATTTCTGGGGGCCAAGGTTTGGAGAACCAGTGGCGGACGAAAAATGGCCGCAAAAGCCTGCCGGGATGAAGATTGAAATGCTGTTCTATCAGGTGGGGAAGTTGTCCCACATAGCTAAGTCTGCTACTGATGCTTGGTCTAGTTTGAGAACTTGGACTGGATCTTGCAATGGTGTGAGGCTCAACAAGACGATATACATGCTTTTGCTGACCAACGTGCGCTCACAGACCAACGTGCGCTTCGCAGACCAATGTGCGATTCGCAGACAAATGTGCGCTCGCAGACCAATGTGCGCTCGCAGACCAATGTGCACCCGCAGACCAACGTGCGCTCGCCGACCAACGCGCACTTGCTGACCAACGTGCACCCGCAGACCAACATGCACTCACTGGTGCTCAATGGAAACCTGAACTAACCGCAGGGAAAAAGACAGAAAAAAGATGAGTGGCCCGCATGCCACTGAAGATGAATGGCCAACTGGGTGCCACTGTGTGTTTGTGTGGCTGATTGTTTGTCACTGAGGTGTGTTTGCAAGTTTAGTTTGTATTCGGGTTTGCACGTGGTGCGTGCTGCAAGGTGTTTTATACTACTGCAGACAATATTGTGTGGTTGCAAGGGTGTCAGTGAGTGTCAGGTTGCTGGGATGATATTGAGTGGTTGCAGGGGCCTCGATGAGTATGAAGGTTTGTTTTGAGACGGCATTCCGTATTTGCAAGGGTCTCAGTCTGGTTTGCTGAGATGGTATTGCGTGGTTGCAAGGGTCTCAGTCTGGTTTGCTAAGATGATATTGCATGGTTGCATAGGTCTCGATGATTATGAGGTTTGTTTTGAGATGGCATTGTGTGGTTGCAGGGTCTCAACAAGTGAGGGATTGCTGAGACGATGTTGCTTTTTGCAATGGTCTCAAATGAGTGTCAGGCCGCTGAGACAACTTTGTATGGCTGCATGGGTCTGAATGGGTGTCAGGTTGCTGAGACGACATTGTGTTTTGCAATGGTCTCAAATGAGTGTCGGGCTGCTGAGACGACTTTGTATGGCTGCAAGGGTCTGAACGGGTTTAGGTTGCTGAGACGATATTGCATTTTTGCAATGGTTTTAAGTGAGTGTCGGACTGCTGTGATGACCTTGTATGGCTGCAAGGGTCTGAACGGGGGTCAGGTTGTTGAGACAATATTGCGTTCGCAATGGTCTCAAATGAGTGTCAGGTTGCTAAGACGAATTTGCATGGCTACAAATGTCTGAATGGGTGTCAGGTTGCTTAGATGAGATTGTGTGGTTGCAAAGGTCTAGACGAGTGTGAGGTAGCTGAGATTATATTACATTTTGCAAGGGTCTCAAATGAGTGTCAAGTTGCTGAGACAATATTCTTTTTTTTTAATGAAAACGACTGAATGAAATGCTGGTAAACATGAGTAACCACGTCTGGCAGTGTTTACAAGCTGGTACAGGCATTGGCGTTTCAAATGCCTCTAAACCCATTTTTTTTTCGGGAAGGTTTCTAACTCAACTGCCTAGAAACTACTATAAATGATCCTGTGTACATGTACTGATAAGATAACATAGAGGAGAGATTGGGATCCTGTGTAGATGTACTGAAAAGATAACATAGAGGAGAGATCAGGGGCGGCTAAAAAACACCCAACTGTTCCTAATTGTCGGTTTACCAACAGCAGTGTACATGAGGCCTAAGATGATTTGTCTGGCTGCAAGGGTCTCAATGAATGCCAGGTTGCTGGGGCAAGACTGCATGGTCACAAAAATCTTTGATGAGTGGGAGGTTGCTCGGGACGGTTTGCGTGGTTGCAAGGGACTCGATAAGTGTGGGGCTGCTGAGATGGTATTGCGTTTGCAAGGGTCTCAACAAAGGGTGTCAGGCTGCTGAGACGATTTTGCCTGTTTGCAAGGGTCTCGATGAGTGTGGGTCTGCTGAGATGGTATTGCATTTGCAAGGGTCTCAACAAGGGTGTCAGGCTGCTAAAACGATTTTGCGTGGTTGCAAGGGTCTCAATGAGTGGGGGGCTGCTGAGACGGTATTGCGTTTGCAAGGGTCTCAACAAGGGTGTCAGGCTGCTGAGTCGATTTTGCGTGGTTGCAAGGGTCTCAATGAGTGTGGGGCTGCTGAGACGGTATTGCATTTGCAAGGGTCTCAACAAGGGTGTCAGGCTGCTGAGCCGATTTTGCGTGGTTGAAACGGTCTCAACAGGTGTCAGGTTGCAGGGCCGAGATTGCGTGGTGGCAATTTTTTTTTTGCGTTTTTATATATATATATATATTTTTGTTTCTTTTTTGCGTTTTTTTTATTAATTTTTTTGCGTTTTATAATTTATATACAGTACAGACCAAAAGTTTGGACACACCTTCTCATTCAAAGAGTTTTCTTTATTTTCATGACTATGAAAATTGTAGATTCACACTGAAGGCATCAAAACTATGAACTAACACATGTGGAATTATATACATAACAAAAAAGTGTGAAACAACTGAAAATATGTCATATTCTAGGTTCTTCAAAGTAGCCACCTTTTGCTTTGATTACTGCTTTGCACACTCTTGGCATTCTCTTGATGAGCTTCAAGAGGTAGTCACCTGAAATGGTCTTTCAACAGTCTTGAAGGAGTTCCCAGAGATGCTTAGCACTTGTTGGCCCTTTTGCCTTCACTCTGCGGTCCAGCTCCCCCCAAACCATCTCGATTGGGTTCAGGTCCAGTGACTGTGGATTCCAGGTCATCTGGCGCAGCACCCCATCACTCTCCTTCTTGGTCAAATAGCCCTTACACAGCCTGGAGGTGTGTTTGGGGTCATTGTCCTGTTTAAAAATAAATGATGGTCCAACTAAACGCAAACGGATGGAATAGCATGCTGCTGAAAGATGCTGTGGTAGCCATGCTGGTTCAGTATGCCTTCAATTTTGAATAAATCCCCAACAGTGTCACCAGCAAAGCACCCCCACACCATCACACCTCCTCCTCCATGCTTAATGGTGGGAGCCAGGCATGTAGAGTCCATCCGTTCACCTTTTCTGCGCCGGTGGTTGGAATCAAAGATCTCAAGTTTGGACTCATCAGACCAAAGCACAGATTTCCACTGGTCTAATGTCCATTCCTTGTGTTCTTTAGCCCAAACAAGTCTCTTCTGCTTGTTGCCTTTCTTTAGCAGTGGTTTCCTAGCAGATATTCTACCATGAAGGCCTGATTCACACAGTCTCCTCTTAACAGTTGTTCTAGAGATGTGTCTGCTGCAAAAGGTGGCTACTTTGAAGAACCTAGAATATGACATATATTTTCAGTTGTTTCACAATTTTTGTGTTATGTATATAATTCCACATGTGTTAATTCATAGTTTTGATGCCTTCAGTGTGACTCTACAATTTTCATAGTCATGAAAATAAAGAAAACTCTTTGAATGAGAAGGTGTGTCCAAACTTTTGGTCTGTACAGTATATATATATATATATATATATATATATATATATATATATATATATATATATATATAATATATATATATATATATATATATTGCGTTTTGTAAGGGACATGTTTTGCTAGGGTTGAATGCGCAGACTCACGGACATGGGGTGAGCTGGGAAGAGTCGGCCCGGTGACATGTAGTACTGCAAACTGAACCAACAAAGAGCATGTGTGACTGCGCTGCTTAAATACCCTCCAAGCTCTTCCCATAAACTCAGGCCACCATACTGGCCTTCTTATTTATGTTTCACATCTTTTTCTATGCACATAGTTCCATAGTTAGTCAGGTTGAAAAAAGACACAAGTCCATCCAGTTCAACCATAAAAAAAAAAAAAATTAAACACAGTACATCCCATACACCCAACTCCATACCCACAGTTGATCCAGAGGAAGGCAAAAAACCCCAGCAGAGCATGATCCGATTTGCTACCAGAGGGGAAAAAATTCCTTCCTGATCCCCCGAGAGGCAATCGGATTTAATCCGGATCAACTTTACCTACAAAACTTAGTACTCAGTTATATTATGTGCATTTAGGAAAGAATCCAGGCCCTTCTTAAAGCAATCTACTGAGCTGGCCAGAACCACCTAGTCTGTTCCACATTTTCACAGCTCTTACTGTGAAGAAACCTTTCCGTATTTGGAGTAGACATGTGCACAGAAAGAAAATTGTTTTTTTTTGTTCTGTTTCGTATCGTTCCGTTTTTTCGTTTTCGTTCGTTTTTCGTAAGACGCCCGTTTTCCTGTTTGTTCCCGTTTGTTTTTCGTATGACGCAATTTTTTCGTATTCCGATCGATTCGTATTTTCGTTACTGTTTTATTTTCGTACATGCGGGATGGTTCGTTATTCTGTTTAATTCATGTTCGTTACTTGTTAGACAATAATTTTTGTGAATTTTCGTCAATGATTTGCAGTATCTTGAAACCCTTTTCTTTTGCTATTTTCAGTCGTATGTTCATATGACATCTATAACAAAAGATTTGCATTCTGTATTTTAAATTCCTTTTTTCTGTTCGTATTTTGAATTCAAAATACAGCATGCAAATCTTTTGTTATAGATGTCATATGAACAATGAACATAGGACTGAAAACAAACAGAAAAAGGATTGAAACAAAATACAGCATGCAAATCTTTTGTTATCGATGTCATATGAACAATGAACATAGGACTGAAAACAAACAGAAAAAGGATTGAAACAAAATACAGAATGCAAATCTTTTGTTATAGATGTCATATGAACAATGAACATAGGACTGAAAACAAACAGAAAAAGGATTGAAACAAAATATAGCATGCAAATCTTTTGTTATAGATGTCATATGAACAATGAACATAGGACTGAAAACAAACAGAAAAAGTATTGAAACAAAATACAAAATGCAAATCTTTTGTTATGAACAATGAACATAGGATTAAAAACAAACAGAAAAAGGATTGAAACAAAATACAGCATGCAAATCTTTTGTTATGTCATATGAACAATGAACATAGGACTGAAAACAAACAGAAAAAGGATTGAAACAAAATACAGCATGCAAATCTTTTGTTATAGATGTCATATGAACAATGAACATAGGACTGAAAACAAACAGTAAAAGGATTCAAACAAAATACAGAATGTAAATCTTTTGTTATAGATGTCATTTTTGTTCTTTTGCCGTTTTCGATTTGTCGTTTTTTTTCGTCGGATCATTCGTTCGTATTTGCGGTTGTGCGTTACGCGGCTCATTCATAATCTCGTAGTTTTCGTATTTTGGTGCTTTCATTTTTTCGTATGTACACATTATCCTGCGGGTACGAAAATGAACATTTTCGTACGAAAATAACATTCGTACGAACAGGAATGCACATATCTAATTTGGAGGTGAAAACTCTTTTCCTCCAGACGTAAAGAGTGCCCCCTTGTCCTCAGTGTTGACCTTAAAGTGAATAACTCAACACCAAGTTCACTATATGGACCTCTTATATATTTGTACATGTTGATCATATCCCCCCTTATTCTCCTCTTCTCAAGAGTGAATACATTCAGTTCCTCTAATCTTTCCTCATAACTGAGCTCCTCCATGCCTCTTATCAGTTTAGTTGCCCTTCTCTGCACTTTCTCCAGTTCTCCAATATCCTTTTTGAGAACTGGTGCCCAAAACTGAACTGCATATTCCAGATGAGGTTTTACTAATGATTTGTACAGGGGCAAAGTTATATCTCTATCTCTGGAGTCCATACCTCTCCTAATACAAAAATACTATCCCCTGGTCCGGACCAGCAGCACCCTTCAGAGCCAGGAAGGTAGGAGAAGAGGTCGGGGAGAGCCCACCTCAGCAGGCTACTACCCACAACTCCCATCCCTTCCCACCTAATCACATTCGGGAAATACTAACTGCTCCTCCCGACAAAAGGAGGAGCAAGGGTTCTCTCCTGAACAACTGACTGGGGCAGGCACCACCAAATCCAGGCCAGAGGCCAGGGGCCCAGCGCCTCCAGCTTCGACCTCATGCCTCTCTGTCCAAATCAGAAGGCTACCACCTCCACGCCAGCAGGCTTAGCATCTGCCGACCGCCATCCCTTTCCCCCTCGCCAGGTACTAGGGTACAGTCAGCATAGCACCACCTACTGGCAATCTTTACTAACTATTATCCCCCCAAAGTTCTGCACATGTGTTTGAAATATGGATCCGGCAAGGATAAAAACAAAAACTGGAAAGGGGGGCTCTCCCCCTCGGGACTTCTTCAAAGCAGCAGCAGCAGCAGCAGCAAAAAAAAACATAGCAGTTGTAGGCAAATGTCCTACTTGTAGAACCTTGGGTCAGGCAAAGTGATGATGTCCCCTCTCTTGTTTGTAGTGGCAATGGAGTAAACACGATCCACCTTTCCAGGGCTTCTAACGACCACCTTGTCACTATAGACCTCCGCCAGCCGGGGGGGTTTCAACAACACTGGTGCTTGGCACCGCAACTCCCACTGTTAACTGCGGGACATCTGCAGATGGTACGGTATTCCTGGGGAGTCTCTTGTGTTTATGGGGTTTGGAAGCCCCGGAGCTTTTACCCCGCTGTGATTCAGGAAACTCCGGCTCGAACCACTTATCTCCAGCATCGGATAATGCGTCCAGGTCAGAAGTGTCATACTCCTCAGCAGGCAAACACACAAATTCTCCAGCATGCTTAATGGCAGGTGGGTCTCGACCACAGCCGTGGGAGACCTGAACTGCAACTAAGTGCACCGGTGACACGATCATTGTAGCAGTCGATGGCAGAGTCAGCATAGATGAGACAGTCACTATCTCCTGATCAGCGATCACAGTAGTGATTTTCAGGGGCGAACCAGGCGGGGACCACCATCATACATACAGTCTCAGTTGCAGCATCCAATTTCACGGTGGACACATTAGTTTTGTCTTCAGTATCACTTCCCTCCGGTGACATGATCGGTGTAGCAGTCGATGGCAGAGTCAGTGTAGATGAGACAGTCACTTTCCCTGGATCAGCGATCACAGTAGTTGAAGAGGGTTCCGGCCATGGAGCCTCTTCTTTTGCGGTCATTGTCCCAGTAATCCAATCGACCTTGTACTCCTGGGGGATTTAGTCGGTGGCTCCACTTGGAACAAGTAGTCCCTGCACTTCTTGCACTGGGCAAAAGGAAAAATCCGGATGGCCAGCTCCAAACAGTGGGGGCAGGACAGTCCGAGGGCCTCCACACTACCGCTGAAAAACAGGACGAACTTCCCCTGGGTCCACATTCGGATTCTGGTATCTGTTAGGGGTACTCTAGCAGTAGCAGACATCGTGTTGACTCCCAGGACAGACATTGGGGGTCGCAGCCTTTCAAATGGCGCTGGTGGCACAGACATGTTTGCACGTCTCTCTCGTGGGCAGGCAATCACTCTGTCCTTTGGCACCAAACTTGCCCTACGTCTCACGCAGGGGTGGGTAACTCCTCCCGCTCTGAGTTCTTTTTCTTTCACGTTGCAGGCACACGTGACTTTGCCGCACGTGCGCCCAACTTCAATGGCGACGTTAACTCTTTCTTTTCTGGCACAGCACGACAATTCCTTGCAGAATAAATCTTCTTCCTCAGGTATTCTAGCCCCCACATGTAGCACTACCCACGGAGGAGCTGCTGGTTTGTTTTGGGTGGCACATTTACCTTGTGGCTCTTCCGAATTCCTAGGGGTGAATGGTGCATATAGCAGTAGTAAAGGAATGTCCGCAACAGGTGTCTTTTCTGTGCTCTTTATTACACAGCCGAGCAAAAACAAATAAACTTGTGGTGAGGAAAGTAGAGTTGAAGAAAGAAGGAGAATAGCAAATTCAGGTGTAGCAATAGGGAAACAGTCCTGCTCCTAAGTGTAACACTTCTCTGCGCCACTGCTTGAGTGGGAATAGCATACCCAGACAGGCCTCTCTCACTGACCTGGCAGCCAGAGTATCGCTCGAATCTTTGAGGAAAAAGTCTCTGCCACAGACCCTCCTTAGAATGAACGTCAGGAAGACACCTCTGCCACAGGCCCTCTCTGATTTGTAGTTACGGAGGCAATCCTCCTGGGTAGACTTACGCCTGGATCTCCTTCTTAACGTCGCCCAGGTACCAACTAACAGGTAATCAATCCTTCAGTGTCTGGCTACCTTGATGGTTTGTCAAAATCCTTTTGGACCGCCAGCCTTTCATTGGTGCTCCTCAGACGAACTCCCCACCGAACAGCTATTCCGCTTGGGATCCTCAAAAAAGGGAACCCAGTCGATCACTGGGTCCCTGCTATTGCTCAAATGTTCAGAACCAACATGGTGCCGGAACCAGGAACATGGCGTGGCACACACGCCCTGGCCAGGTAGGCCATAACACCGGGGGGCCATGATGTGGTTACCCTAAAGGTGGGTGCCACACTGGACGAAGAAGACTCAGAACCAATGGCATCTGCCCCATAAATACCCTCCCCCAGCATGCACAGCGAGGCTCAAGCCTCCTGATTGGCTGCTGGGGAAGAGCACCCAAATCTTGACTCCACTGCTGCCATCTACTGCACTGGGGTGGGAAGAACACCCCAGCACAACAGAATGAGCCCACAGCAATTGGGAGACCCAATTTAAACATCCTAAGCAGATCAGAGTTTAACTACACTCTGATCCTCCTCTAAATTGAAATAGCACCGGTACTTTGAAGTAACCAGGCGCTACAAATACATTCTGGAACTTTGGTTAATACCTCAAGACTCTTTGCTATATATACCTGAAATAACCAACCAATATTGCAAGTGCATAAACTGTAAGGTTGACTTTATATTTGGATTCACATAGGCGGGATGATCATTGTGTGTACATTTACACTCTTTTCGGTTCTCTGTTAATTTTGTATACTTCATTCTTTTTTATTTTTGTGTTTGGACTGAGTCATTTATTAATTGGTAACATTAATTTAGGTGATTTATGATTGGGAGAGGTAGAGTGTATGTTTTAATATGTGTGTTTTGGTATGTGTGTAGTTTGATATTGCTTTAAATTTGATACATGTAATAAAGTATAGCACATTTTGTACTTAGTCCAGTTAGTTTATGATTTTTTCTATTTTCCTTACTTGTTTTTTTTTTATGTGCTATATTTGAGGATATATATTACCAAAATAAATCAATGTATTAGTGAGAACACACATCTTCCTTACCTGGAGAAGTAAGTTGGAAACAAAACAATGGCTGAGAAACTTTATTCGCCCTTAATACAATTCCAAAGAAGGCTCATAGAAAGGATTGCAAAGAAAGTTCTAGTTATTAAAATAGTTTGCCTTGCTTTAGATGTTTATGTTACTGACCTTGCCTTGCACTTTGACTACTTAGTAATCTGTAGATTCTTCTGTTCTTTTCCTGCCTTTTACTGACCTCAGCCTGTGCCTCGACTGAGCTCATGCGTTTGTATTATGGAATTATGAGTATATCCATACCTACTGCATGTTCTTAACCTCTAATGCTTTTAGGACTTTAAAGATTGCATTACTACTTTTCGAATAATGTTTTGAAAAAACATTTACGTGGCTCATTATACATATGCATGGATATACATTCATGGACCATCAGTCATAAGGGCTACATATTCTATCACCAGTCTCTCTTTTCTGTGTATGTGTGTGTGTGTGTATATATATATATATATATATATATATTCTTTAACCGTCTGTGGGGAATGTGAGGGAGGGGAGGGTATGATGAGGTGGGGTTGGGGGGGGGGGGGGTGGCGGCATTGATAGGGACAAAGTACTATGGATATAGTAATTTTAGATTTTGGATAACATATGCATACAGTGGGCCAGATTCAGGTACAGTTAGGCTGGCGGATCCAGTGATCCGCCAGCCTAACTGTCACTTTAAGCCGGCGTTTCTGTTTTCTGTAACCAGAAAACAAGAAACGCCGGGTTGAAGTTCCGATGCGAGCAGCGTAAATGAATTTCGCCATCGCATCGTTACTTCAACTTAAAAATGGTGCCGGGGGCGTTCCCGCCGATTTACGCTCAAAAAATATGTTAATGAGCGGAAATCGGCAATTCACGAGCAAATTCGGGCGCAACGCAGTGACGTTACGACGTTTCCGGAAGCGATACGCGGCGCATAGATAAAGCAGCCCCCTAGTGGAGTATCCTATGTTAGGTATAGGCGTCGTCATCGCGTCGGAAAAAAAAAAATAAGCGTCGCTTGCGTAAAAAGTTCATGAATGGGAATGTGACGTCATTGACGTTCATTCACAGAATTTGGAGCATGCGCACGGGGATGCTTTGACACTCGACGCATGCGCAGTACGTTCGCCGCGGGATCGCGCTTAGTTTAAATACTACACGCCCCGTACCCGCCCAATTTGAATTCCGCCGGCTCATTTGCGATGCGCTGCCGCAACTTTTGAATAACAGCACTTGCTCCTAAAATTTCGGCAGAGTAACGTAAATGAGAAGCGTTACTCTGGAGCAAAGATGCTCCCATCTACCTGAATCTGGCCCAGTATGTATATTTTTATGTGATTTTAGTTAATAAATCAGTACCTCCAAGTTGGTATCTTATTTTTGATTACTAATTTAAGAATGATCCAATAAATCATTGCAAGTTAGGAAGATAGTCATACATTACAGTAGGTTATTTTATTAATTAGAAAGTAAACCAGATAAAATGTTCCAAGTACTGGAATTTTTAACTGGAATAAAATCTCCATAACGCACCTGTTGTTCAAATCAATATTTAATTGCCTTCTCAATGAATAAAGTGCTTACAGATGCTGCAGATGTCTACTTGTTTTAAATCACTGTACTCATTCTTGATTCGCTTGACTTTTCTGTATTGGCTATAATAAAGTTATACACAGAAGTACCCACTGTCGCAAAGCATTAGTTAATGATTGTATTGCTACTTTCCCACATACCTCTTCCAAGTTTAAAAATACTTGGTTGATGGAAGCATGTGCCAAACATAAATTTATTCCTACACTATACCAAGAAAAATATTATCAAACCCTAATATGTCAATTAGAGAATAGAAATAAGGCCCCAGTGCTAACATGTTTCATTTTTCTCCCCTACAAGAATAAGTGCATGTAGCATGATTCCGTCCATAAAGGATTGTCTGTTCTCCATAATTAAAGTAGAATTCAAACGATGCATTGAAATATATCATACCAGATGAAAAAGAGGGGGAGGAGATAGAGAGAGAGAGAGGACTGCACTTTTAAGTTAAAGGGAATAAAGCTTACCCAGAAAAAAAAGTCCATACTGTAGTAGAGACAGAACAAGTGCGTGAGGTACAAATAGGATGATAGGGGGGGTGGTTGGGGATATGATACGCACCTTAAAAATGTATGTAATATGTATTTTTGTATAGAAATGGATGTGTTTTTATTAGATTTTTGTATATGGAAGAAAATAATAAAGAATATATAAATTAAAAAAAGAAATATATCATACCAGGCTAATATACACTGAGATACAGTAAGGGTAAGGTGACCAGATTTTGTCAATTAAATCCGGGGACATATTTTTTTTTTAACTAGTAATGGCAGCAATCAGCAACTCAAACGAGACTGCAATATTGTGGTGGACAAATTGGACACTAAGTGACACTTTTGACACTTTGTGGGAACCAGTGCCACTAATACAGTGATCGGTGCTAAAAATATGCACTGTCACTGTACTAATGACACTGGCTGGGAAGGGGATAACATCTCGGGCAATCAAAGGGTTAAATGTGTGCCTAACCAGTATTTTCTCACTGTGGGGAGGTGCTTTTACTAAAGAAAGGCAAAGATCCCTGTACCTGCTTTCCAGGAACACGGATCAATGTCTTCCATACTGAGAGAACGGCAAACTGCTTTGTTTACATAGGCAGACCACCGTTCTGCCTGTGTACATAACCATCAGTGGGTACCGGTGGTCATCGAGTCCGCTGGACATGCTGACTGGCTCCGATACCCAGAAATGCAGGATCTTGTATATAAGTGATCCTGCGCAGCGCGGCCACCCTGTAGCAGTAAAGCAGCTATGGTGCAGTCGGCAACTGGTTAAGATCATCAGCATTATAATAACACACAGGCAGCAGACACGCTATCATGGCTCTGGTTGGCTCTGTCACAGTGTGTCACATAACATGGCTGCTGATGCTTATTTTGTTAACTTATAGCCATTAAGTGTCCACTGCCTGTGAGTTAATGATACCGTCTATTATGCCAGGGAGACAGTTAAAGTGCAATGTAGTCTATTCACAGACACCCCCAAAGCACACCTGTGTTGAAGCCTTGAAGGCACTGGCAGCCCCACGATCGGATCCACTTCCCCTCTGTTCCTGCTGCTGGACATCGTCAGCTGAGCACAGCTGCTTTTCTGCCCTCTGCTGCCACCCCCTGCCCGCCTCACAGCCTATCAAGTCTCACCCTCCGGGCTCTGGCTACTACTGGGTGGGGAGGAAAATCACCCTGCCGGGGAAGGCAAGGTAATAAGCAGGCAGTCCGTTGGCCGAGATTTAAGCCAAAGCAGAAGAACATGCAAGCAGAGCTGAATAGACATGCGCCGAAACTGAAGAAATAGTCCCTTCCTTTCGACCAGCACATGATCATCAGAAAGGGGCACAGATAACGGAACAAATACACCCCCTAAGCTAGTAGGAACGTTAGAGCGGGTGGGTGTGATTCTGATTTTTTTTTTTAATTCTGAACTATCTGTCTGAAAATTGCCCAAGCTCCTGTTGAAATCCAAGCCAGGGACAAAACCGGGGACAGACTTGGTCTGGGGAACAGTGTCCTCAATCCGGGGACTGTCCCCGGAAACCGGGGACATCTGGTCACCCTAAGTAAAGGCCTCATGCACACTGGGCATTTAACAACCTGCAGTAGGAGAAGATTGTTTTAAGGTGCAAAGATATTTGTTAGCTCAAAACATTATGGGTCATCAGGTCAAAATGTGTTGATGATATCCTGTGTGGCCTGGCTAAGGTGAGGGTTTTGTGGCATTTACCAATGCATGCTCCCCCCTATAAGTATGGTGCACTGAAGTGTGCAAGCTTGTGAGAAATCAAGGAAAGATGAGGACTTAAAGGAAATTATACCTCTCCTTCACCACACTCAACACAAATATAGGGGCTGACCATGGAAACTCAAACTTATGGGGTTTCAGTAACATTTTGATTGCTGAAGTCAAATCGCAACGTAGATGTAGTCATTAAACATGCAGGGGTAGCATTTGGAATAAGGCTGTAACATAACAAAATGTGCACTGTATATATTGATTTTTTTTTTATTATTGGAACACTTGCAGGGGTAGCAACGCAATGCATAGTGCTAGTTTAAAAAGATTGTTCTTACTAGCCTAGGTCTCCAATACAATTTATATGTCCTAGCAGTGGTGGCTGGTGAAATTTTTTTTGGGGGCGGGAAAACAGTATGCCAGACCCTCCCGGTTGGTCAGTAGCACTTACCCCATTACCGGAAGCTTCCCCTGCTCTGCGGCCTCCCTTGTCCTGCTCTCCACAGGTCATCACTGCAACAGCTTATGTTTCCTCCCAAATCCTCGGCAGCCTATCAGAAACCGGGTCTCACACCTGCTTCTGATTGGCCGTTTTGAGGATGAGTGTTTCAACAGTGAATGTCCATTTGCTGTTTTAACACACCTGAGTGGGAACGGAGCGCATTCTGGGAAAGTAAATGCCTCAGCAACTTTTTTTTTTTCCAGTTAAGGATGCAGCATTAGCTCTTCATTTTGTTTTGAACATTCAAAAGTGAACTATTCCCAATCAAGTGTTTAACTGTTGAAACAATCTTCTCTTAACGTTACCATACATTGTTTAATCTGTATGTTTTTGCTGCTGATTTAGTTTAAATTACTAGCTGTCTAGGTTTAGTGGGTGATAGGAGTTTGTTTTCATGAATGTGGATTTTCCTGACAGTGATGCCAATTTTATAGGGGTGGGTGTGGATATAGTGCATCCGGAAAGTATTCACAGCGCTTCACTTTTTCCACATGTTGCAGCCTTATTCCAAAATGTATTAAAGCGGAGTTCCACCCTTAAAACCACTTTGTTTCATCCCATCCAGCATACTGGCGTCAGCGCCAGTATGCTGTTTTTTTATTTATTTAATCCATGTACTTACTTTATAACAGATCATTTAATTTTGTGCGCACCGCGGTATGTCGCCGCTATAAGGCGTCACGCCTTCCAGAAACAGGCGATTAGCGTTCGGCTCTTCTCGGCGCCTGCGCACAGACCCAGGAGCTGACTGCGCAGGCGCCGTATATAGCCGCGTCACACCCTCCGGAAAAAGCCGAATTAGGACCTGCTATTTACGGCGCCTGCGCAGTCAGCTCCTGGGTCTGTGCACAGGCGCCGAGAAGAGCCGAACGCTAATCGGCTGTTTCCGGAAGGCGTGACGCCTTATAGCGGCGACATACCGCGGTGCGCACAAAATGAAATGATCTGTTATAAAGTAAGCACATGGATTAAATTTAAAAAAAAACAGCATACTGGCGCTGACGCCAGAATGCTGGATGGGATGAAACAAAGTGGTTTTAAGGGTGGAACTCCGCTTTAAATTCATTATTTTCCTCAAAATTCTACAAACCATACCTCATAATAACAACGTGAAAGAAGTTTGTTTGAAATCTTTGCAAAGTTATTAAAACAAAAAAATCTAATTTTTAAACATAGGTATTCACAGCCTTCGCCATGACACTCAAAATTAAGCTCAGGTGCATCCTGTTTCCACTGATCATACTTGAGATGTTTCTACAACATGATTGGAGTCCACCTGTGGTAAATTCAGTTGACTGGACATGATTTGGAAAGGCACACGCCTGTCTATATAAGGTCCCACAATTGACAGTGCATGTCAGAACACAAACCAAGCCATGAATTCCAAGGAATTGTCTTTAGACCTCCGAGACAAGATTATATTGAGGCACAGATCTGGGGAAGGTATAGAAAAATGTCTGCAGCATTGAAGGTCCCAATGAGAACATTGGCCTCATTCATCCGTAAATAGAAGAAGTTTGGAACCACCGGTTCTCTTCCTGGAGTGGGCCACCTGGCCATAATCAGTGATCATGGGAGAAGGGCCTTGGTCAGGGAGGTAACCAAGAACCCAATGGTCACTCTGACAGAGCTCTAGCATTTCTCTGTGGAGAGAGGAGAACCTTCCAGAAGAGCAATCATCTCGGCAGCACTCCACCAATCAGGCCTCTATGGTAGAGTGGCCAGACAGAAGCAACTCCTCCATAAAAGGCACATAACAGCCCGCCTGCAGTTTGCCACAAGGCACCTGAGGGTCTCTCAGACAACGAGAAACAAAATTCTCTGGTCTGATGAAAAAAGGATTGAACACTTTGGCTAGAATGGCAGGCATCATGTCTGGAGGAAACCAGTAACCGCTTATCACCTGGCCAATAGATCCCTACAGTGAAGCATGGTGGTGGCAGCATCTTGCTGTGGAGATGTTTTTTAGCGGCAGGAATGGAAGACTAGTCAGGGTCGAGGGAAAAATGAATGCAGCAATGTGCAGCAATAGGTCTTAGACCGCAATGAAGGTTCATCTTCCAACAGGACAACGACCCTAAGCACACAGCCAAGATAACAAAGGAGTGGCTATGGGACAACTCTGTAAATGTCCTTGAGTGGCCCAGCCAGAGCCCAGACTTGAACCTGTTTGAACATCTCTGGGGAGATCTAAAATAGCTGTGCACTTACTCTCCCCATCCAACCTGATGGAGCTTGAGAGGTCCTGCAAAAAAGAATGGGAGAAACTGTCCAAAAATAGTTGTGCCAAGCTTGTAGCATCATACTCAAAAAGACTTGAGGCTGTAATTGGTGCCAAAGGTGCTTCAACAAAGTTTCTGAATATTTATGCATGTGCGATTTATTTATATTTAACAAAATTGCAAAGATTTCAAACTTCTGTCACATTGCTATTATGGGGTATTTTGTAGAATTTTGAGGAAAATATTGAATTTAATCCATTTGGAATAAGGCTGTAACATAACAAAATGTGCACTGTATGTATTGATTTTTTTTTTTATTACTGGAACACTTGTAATCAATCTTATTTTTGGAGATATGCAAATGCTGGTGTCCTTGTTCATAGTTTTTCATCCTTTTATATATACACATTGGATCTATATTTTGTCTGTAGAATTTAACTCCATTTTTGTGTTGAAAACAAATGGCAAATAAAAATATTAATATAGCATATACAATTGTGACAAAGTCATATTGTTATTGAATGTTATTAACAATCATCTTCATTTTTTAATCTTTTAGTCAGATTTTAGGCATCCCCTGCAACAAAAATAAAATTTTTGGTTAAATACTCCATATAGGAAATCACGTCTAAAGGGATGCAGACCCTGCAATTTTCCTCATTAGAGCCCTGCAGGTGCAGCAGCTTGTTGATGTTTAGGAAACTCCTCTTTGATTCCCTTACCACATGGACTCAAACCCACACATCAGAATAGCAAATGGTAGGAATCAGCAACACAGTGTGTTAAAATCCATGCAATGTACACAGATCACCCTGAGGGGAATGTTTTTTTTTTTTTTTTTAACAAAAGTGGAGCAACCCTTTATCTTGTTTAAACAGTGGCAGAGTCTTTTCAAGCCGTTATCTTAATGAAATTGACTGCTGCCTACCAGCCAAAATCAAGGAAACCAATGAAACTGAATGGAAAAAAATGAACAGATTCCTTCATCGGTTTCCTCCATCTACCCAAATGACATGGATGGAGGAATTCCTGCCACTGTCAGAATGCACTACTCAGCTCCTGTAATAGATCAAATGACTGATCTCTTTCCAGTGGGGACAGAAACACAATTTCAAAATTCATAGCATACAGTAACATGCTTGTACTAAATGAGCTTTCTATGTGTCGTTCTAAATGTTGCAGTATACAAATGCAACTGTTTTCTCTGTTTTACACTTAGTGGTTCCTACTATACATCTTCTTAAATTCCTGAGACTACAAAATATTCTTCATCCAGACTCTATCATTTTTCCTCTTTTCCCTGTTGACAATATCTCATTCGATTCCCCATTATAAACAAATTCCAATTACCGGTATTTTCAGTTTAAATAAAGTAAACCACCTGCGTGAAATAATGAAAAGCATAGGAAAATCTAAATACCAATTTGGCTGACTTCACAGTGCTCAGAAGACTCAAAGTATGAACAGGTTCACAAATTACTTGACATTCCATAAAAATACAAAAGCAAACATTTATTATATTGCAGTTTACCAATTTTTAGATGTTTTGGCTGTATTAGGCTTTTTTTCTTCTATTTTATCCGGTAATCTGGCCCAATATGTCTGTTGTTTTTTAACCACTTAAGGACCAGGCCTATTTTTTCAAACTTGTTGTTTACAAGTTAAAATCATTTTTTTATTTTTTTTGCTAGGAAATTACTTAGAACCCACAAACATTTTTTTTCCATAATCAAACATTTATATATATATATATATATATATATATATATATATATAAATTTAGACACCCTAGAGAATAAAATGGCGGTCGTTGCAATACTAAATGTCTCACCGTATTTGTATTTGCGCAGCGGTTTTACAAGCACAATTTTTTGGGAAAAAATTAACTTTTTTGTAAAAAAAAAAAAAAAAGACAGCAGTAAAGTTACATGTTACGCTGAATAAATTGATATCCAACATGTTATGCTTCAAAATTGTGTCCGCTCGTGGAGTGGCGACAAACTTTGACACTTAAAAATCTCCATAGGCGAGGTTTAAAAATGTCTACAGGTTACCAGTTTTGAGTTACAGAGGAAGTCTTGGGCTAGAATTATTGCTCTCATTCTAATGATCGGGGCTATATCAGGGGCGGACTGACCATTCGGCCACTTGGCACTGGCCGAGGGCCCCATACCACTAGGGGGCCCCATCAGGGTTGCCAGCCTCAGTAAAACCAGGGACAGTATGTAAAAATCAGTGTTTTAAAAAAAAATCCCAAGATTATAGCTGCCCGCTTCTCTAATACCTTTTCAGTGTGTGTATATGTGTATTTTGTGTGTATGTATACTGTGTGTATACTGTATGTGTTTGAGTGTATACTGTGTGGCCCCATAATCTCCTATTTTTTTTTTTTAAAGTGTATTTTTGTGCGTGTACTCGAGAGAGGACCTGGACTGCAGGAGTTGGGAGTAGACAGACCATCTTTCTCCATGCCCCCGGGTGGCAATGGCGGGCCTCCCACACAGCCGGCCCTACCTGCTCCGCTTTGAAGCCCAATGGGGCAGAGGGACTCCCCTATGAGGGAGTGAGAAGATCTACCCCGCTCAGCCAGCCCCGTTAGTCCGTTTTTTAGAGACCGCGTGGCCAAAGTGTGTGCATGTTAACCCAATTTCGAGTGCGTGTAAGTGTGGTGGTTTTGTGGGAGGGGGGTGGGCGTACTAAGCGCAGGCTTACCTCATATAGCACACCCACCGGGAGCCGGGCTGAGACCACCAAACTCAATTCACATGCAGCCGAGACCGGGATCCGAACCCTTAGCTGCAGAGGTGAACGGCTTGTCAGTGCAGTGCCAATCGCATTGAGCCACCGCAGCTCCATCCATAATCTCCTATTGCCCGTGGGGCCTCATCATCTCCTATTGCCTGGGGGCCCCATAATCTCCTATTGCCCAGGGGCCCCATGAGGTGTCAGTCCGCCGCTGGGCTATACCTCATGTGTGTGATTTGAAGGCCGTTTTCATACATATGCATTCGCTTCTGCGCATTCGCTTACTTTTTATTTTTTATGTGTCACTTGTAAACATCCGCTGTAAAAAAAAAAAGTATGACAGGACCTCTTAACCCCTTCCTTTCCAGCCCATAGGGGAATCACGTCATGGTGATCCCCTCGCCGATGAGACTGGACGTTGCACAACGTCCAGTCTTCACGGCGTTCTAGGGAGCGCGCGCGCGCCGCGGCACCACTCGCGATCCCGCGCGCGTGCCCGACGGCCGTGATTGCCGCCGGGCACCCGCGATTTCCGGCAATGACGTCAGGAGTGTGTATCTGTGTGTGTAAACACACAGATCCACCTCCTGTCAGCGGTGAGGAGACTGATGTGTGTTCCCAGTACAGAGGAACACACATCGATCTCCTCCCCCTGTGAGTCCCCCTCCCCCTACAGTTAGAACATACTTTAGGACACATTTTAACCCCTTCAGCGCCCCCTAGTGTTAACCCCTTCCCTGCCAGTCACATTTACACAGTAATCAGTGCAGTTTTATAGCACTAATCGTTGTGTAAATGTGAACGGTCCCAAAAATGTGTCAAAAGTGTCCGATATGTCCGCCGCAACGTCACGGTCACAAAAAAAAAAACGCAGATCCCCGCCATTACTAGTAAAAAATAAAAAATAAAAATGCCATAAATCTATCACCTATTTTGTAGACGCTATAACTTTTGCGCAAACCAATCAATATACGATTATTGCGTTTTTTTTTTTACCAAAAATACGTTGAATACGTATCGGTCTAAACTGAGGGGAAAAAAAGTTTTTTTTAAAAAAAATATTGTGAGATGTATTAAATAAAAAGGAAAAAATATTGTTTTTTTTTAAATTGTCGCTCTTCTTTTGTTTATAGCGCAAAAACTAAAAACCGCAGAGATGATCAAATACCACCAAACGAAAGCTCTATTTGTGTGGGGAAAAAAACATAACGATTTAATTTGGGTACAGTGTTGCCTGACCGCGCAATTGTCATTCAAAGTGCAACAGTGCTGAAAACTAAAAATTGGTCTGGGCAGGAAGGGGGTGAAAATGCCCTGTATGGAAGGGGTTAAATATGAGATCTGGGGTCAAAGAGATGGCACTGTCAATGCATAGTCGGGGCAACCAGTGGGGTACAGATTCGACCAGCGGCCCTCACGAGGGTAGCGCTACATTTTTATACACCACAAACATGCATTTATGTCCATCTTGAGTAGTGTTGCTCACGAATATTCGCAATGCGAATATTCGTTACGAATATTGCATATTCGAGTATTCGCGAATAAATCGAATATCGCGGTGAATATTCGCTATTGCGAATATTCGTATTTTTTCAAATTTATTTTTAAAACAGATCACATCCAAGTGATCTCCATCGACGTCTAAAAGCATTTCTGGTATGATTAGAGACCCTGGGCCGAGTAGCTGAGGCGATCCTTTTATGTTGCCGAATATTTGCAATGCGAATATTCGTATTACGAATATTCGCGAATACTTTCTCTGCCCTTCTGTGTTTTGTGTATAAAAAAAATAAAATAATTAGCTTTAGTTTAGTCATATAAGTTTGTGTAAGTAGAGTTAGTGTTTAGTGCATATTAGTTTAGTAATCCAGGAAATGATCTCCGTTTTCGCGTGTTGACGAGAATTTCGCAATCAATTTCGCATTCGCATTAGCGAAATTTCGCATTCGCATTAGCAAAATTTCGCATTCGCATTAGCAAAATTTCGCAAAACTTTTTTTTTATAAAATATCACGAATATTCGATATTAACGAATATTTCGCGAATATTCTTCTATATATTCGTGAAATATCGCGAAATCGAATATGGCGTATTCCGCTCATCACTAATCTCTATTAGTTTTGAATAACATGGGGAAAGGTTAGAACTTCTGAGGTTTGTATTCTTGCAGTTTGCAGTCAATTCCCCATATTTCTATCCAAGATACACACAGCCTGACATACAATTTAATTGTGTACACAAGTACATTTCATTCATGTCACCGTACAACAGTGCAGTGCACTGCACTGCTGTACAGTGTCATGTGGTTCTGTACAGCATGCTGCAATAAAATGCAGTATGTCTGCATTTTATCGCAGCAAGCTGCAGCGCAGCTCCTTCAGGTGTTGCAGTGTGAATGGGACACACAGAAAATAATTGTTTTCTGTATGTTCTTGCAGTGACTGGCCTTTTGCCTTACTCTTGCAGTAAAAATAGAACAAGAAGTAAGAGCGAATCTTCTACGGGGGGGGACACAGTCAAACACAGCATGTTTCCAAATACTCCCTATGCTAATCCTTACCCCACTCTAAACAATGACAATGGATGAAGAGCAGACTTAAATGACTGTGTGAAACTTACCTTTTCTTCAACTGTCCATGTACCTGCCGGAGGGAGCATCTTCTTCTGGATGCTAGCATTCAGCCATCTTCATTGACCCACTCGGGATGGTGTCACTTCTGCGTATGTGCAAGAGTGCAGTCATTCCAACATACAGGTGCTGTGCCATAAAGTAAACTGAGCTGCACTTGCACCGCTCAGCTCAGGTCAGCTCAGTGTACAGTACGTTCCAAAAAAGACTGTGAGCAGGCAGGTAGGATTCTTTTGCTGCAGAAGAGACATTGCATGTTCCTTCTGCAATAAAGATGTAAAAAGCAAACAAAAGGACAGGCGCCAATAAATAAAACTGCTGAACTTTTAATGATAAATAACACAAAAGCACTCACATGGTAAATGAAGTTCACAGGCATAGAGTGAAATGAGGGTCTGCATGGATCGTCACACCAGCCGAAGATGAGAAGTGTCCCAGAGAAAAAACATCCAGCTGGCATCCGCTGTGCGAGGAAAAGTAATACCAGCAGCGCTGAATCCGGAAGTATGTCGGCGCTGGCATGCAAGTATACCAGCAAAGGAGCTGGAACGCACTCTGGAGCACAAGCTAAAGAAGCTATAATTGCGGCTTGGCGAGGGGGGATGACGTCATCACGCAATACCTCATAGATGCGACGCGTTTCTGTGCAATTGCCGTGTGATAAATGTCAGTCACACGGCGCGCACCTTTTTCAAGCTGTTTCAATGGATTGCTGAGGCCAGCTTATATAGAAGTGTGCCTGTGATCGCCATCTTGTGGCAAAATAGTAAAAATTCACCCAATATGAAAAATCATTACTATTAAAACACTTGCTATAACTGGCCATATATAGTGACAAATTGATAAGATTATTAGTACTTACTACTACAAGGACTTATATTCTAACTTCAATATATGTATATATTTAAAACATCTAATGAGAATATTATAATTAATTCATTTACAAATCATAATCTGGTGTTCACTTCTACCTAAAAAAACTATTGGTAATAAACCTCTCACATTAAAAGTTGCATAAGTTGATGTAAACTGACACCCCCTAGTGAACGATAATGAGACTGATTAAGTTAATAGATAAAAACATTATAATGAGGTATTGCGTGATGACGTCATCCCCCCTCGCCAAGCCGCAATTATAGCTTCTTTAGCTTGTGCTCCAGAGTGCGTTCCAGCTCCTTTGCTGGTATACTTGCATGCCAGCGCCGACATACTTCCGGATTCAGCGCTGCTGTTATTACTTTTCCTCGCACAGCGGATGCCAGCTGGATGTTTTTTCTCTGGGACACTTCTCATCTTCGGCTGGTGTGACGATCCATGCAGACCCTCATTTCACTCTATGCCTGTGAACTTCATTTACCATGTGAGTGCTTTTGTGTTATTTACCATTAAAAGTTCAGCAGTTTTATTTATTGGCGCCTGTCCTTTTGTTTGCTTTTTACATGTTTATTGGAGCATTGCTTCGGCTCCCCACACAAGGCTGCCTTTCATCAAAAAACTGGGACTCACCATCAAGCTTGTTACAGCTTATAGGACTTTATACTGAGGACAGTCTACATGACAGTAGGTTCTTGTTTGCGCCAGTATTGTGTATATTTGTATACTTCTGCAATAAAGAGCCCGTCTGCTTGTAGTTTTCGAAAGCGGGACTTTAGTTCTGCTTTAAAGGGACACTAAAGTCAGGGATTTTTTCTAAAAAAAATAACAAGCATGTGATACTTACCTCCACTGTGCAGTTCGTTTTGCACAGAGTGGCCCAGAAACCTGTCTTCTGGGGTCCCTCGGCGGCTGTCTGGGCTCCTCCTCGCAAAAGCTTTCCTTCTTCATGCGAGGGCGCTCGCATGGAGAAAAGCTTTTGCGAGCGCGCTTCCGTGATACAGCGGCGGCCATAGCCGCCGACTGTATCACTCGGCTCCGCCCCCCAGCGCGCCGCGTCATCCGTCCTGATTGACAGCAGCGCTAGCCAATGGCTGCGCTACTATCAATCCGCCCAGCCTAGCCAATCAACGGCCAGGCTGGGAACCAAAGAGGACGACGTGGACGCTCCCGGGAGATTCGAACGGTCAGGTAAGTACAACGGGGGCTCGGGGGGGGGGCGGTGCTGCTAGATGTTTTTTTACCTTCATGCATAGGATGCATGAAGGTAAAAAAACTTGTACCTTTACAACCCCTTTAAAGAGGAAGTAAACTCTCATCTTTGAAGTTTAGGAGATATTTACTGTATATGCAGCCAGTGACATCACAGGCGCATGCCACCCGTGCTATTTCTTTAGAGCCCCGTGCCATGATCGGCGGCTCCCGCACGCAAGTGCAGGAGTAATGTCATCACTGCTCTGGCCACTCAGAGACGAAGTACATAAACCCAGAAGCAAAATGGGTGAAGATGGAAGCTGTCTCCA
Source organism: Rana kukunoris (assembly GCA_029574335.1). Classification (NCBI taxonomy): domain Eukaryota; kingdom Metazoa; phylum Chordata; class Amphibia; order Anura; family Ranidae; genus Rana; species Rana kukunoris. The sequence goes on from CM056052.1 coordinate 231,830,529, forward strand.
ATGATGACATTGCATCGCTGGAAGACTTTGGGCCAGATTCTCAGAGGCGCTACGACGGGGTATCTCAGATACCCCGTCGTATCGCCGTTTTTTTTCCCCGGGTATCTATGCGAGTGATTCCTAGAATCACTTTGGCATAGATACGGGTGAAGATCCGACAAGTGTAATTGTATTACACTTGCGGATCGTAGATGTAATGACAACTCCGGCCACTAGGTGGCCTTTACTTTGTTTTCTCATTTGCCTATGCAAATGAGGCTACTACTCCGATTCCCGAACGCTTTTACGCCACCCCGTCGTCGCTTACGTCGTTTTCGTCCGCGTAAGGTTACCCCTGCTAATATGAGGGGTAACCTTACGCAGTACCGTCAGGTGCCATCGGATGCCATGTTAAGTATGGCGTCGGGTCAGCGTCGGCTTTTTCCGTCGGTTACGTCGTTTTGACATGGGCATTGGGCATTGCGTAAGTGACGATCACGTCGTTTTGACGTCGGTTTCAACGACGCTTTCCGACGTGAGCTGGAGCATGCGCACTGGGCTTTTTCCCCGGCCGGCGCATGCACAGTTTGATCGACGCGGGGGCGCGCTTAATTTAAATACAAGCTGCCCCCTTTGAATTACGCGGCCTTACGCTGGGCCATTTACACTACGCCTCCGCAAACTACGGAGCAAGTGCATGGAGAATACGGCACTTGCTATGTTAAGTTGCGGCGGCGTAGAGTAAATGGCTTACGCTACGCCAGCGAAAATGTATGAGAATCTGGCCCTTTGTTTTTAGGTAAGTTTTACACAATGTGCTAGTATGTGATGCATATTAGCACATTATGACTTTGCTTTGCAGGTAAGAAAAAATGGAAAAAACGTGCAGCAGTTTACAACCACTTTAAAATCTTTACACACCTCTCCTTTCTTGCCCACTACCTTTACGGGGAATGAAGGAGGGGGAGAAGTCCTGACAGGAAGATAAAATCTGGTCTTTTTGTAAACAGCAATAGAGTACCTTAATTTATTCACAGCAACCAAATATTAGCATTTATCTAGTAAATATATATTTGTATAATTTAATTTAGGACATGATTAATGGATTTGACTGACTGATCCCTTTTTGGTGCATTGGGACATATCAAGGTAATTGCATTTTACCTTTCAATTTCAATAACATCTGACGATTTCCCAAGTGAGTTATGCCATCAGTAAAGCTTAATAAGCACAGTATGAGACCCAAATATACATGCTGGAGAAACATGGGAGCTGCCATTGCGTACTCATTTTTAATAATGCTTGTTGCTCAGCTGTGTCTGGCCTTAGTATTTCTGAATCAAAGCCGTAAGCTTATAGCACTTTTTAAGTTTTGGAAAAATTCAGAAGACCCTGACATTTTTTAACTATAGCATCACCATAACAGGTAAGGGATTTTCAAAGAGACTTCAGCAATGGCAGCTTACAAAGTCCCTCTGTTCCTCTTTCCTCCTCATATGTCCTTCATTTTGGTCTGATCTATATACAGTAGATGTATATAAAATGCATTATTTATCTTTCAAAAAGTGTTTCACAGTGCTAAACTTATAATCCAAATTCTAAATTTCACAGCTAAGTACACCCTCCAGCATGCAGGCCAGAGCTAAGGGCAGATAGATTCCAGGAAGTGAATGCTACATGAATCATCTGTTCTTACTCGATGGCCACACTTAAAAATGCAAGGGGGTGTTTTTCAAAGTGATTTGTCAACAAAATAAAGCATGGGGACATGAATAGATAGGTGAGTTTGTGTTGAATATTAAAAATTAATTAATCAAGGATGTGAAGCTGATGGAGAGAATGACCGCCAGGATACAGGACAGACTGGAGGTCCATGACACTGTCTGGGAACCTTGGCGCCTTCGGGAGGATTCCCCTTGACCAGGTAGCTGAGCTATTCCGACGATCTTCTCCCCCTTTCCCTTTCCCTTCCCCCCCCCCCCTTATCTTTTTTCTGTGTTTTTTTTTCTTTTTCTTTTGTTTTTGTTTTTTTTTTCTTTTCTTTTCCTCCTCCTATTCTCTTTACCCATTTTTTCTTTTTCTCTCCCCTCTATTGGGGTACCTTCTCGACCCTTTTGTGTTTAAAGTTTTGCAATATGATGACGTGTGTCGCTGTGCTACGACAGCCTTAACCTAAGTTGTGAGCCTATTGTTGTATAGAATTGTACACAAAGTCCATACATGTTACTATCTGCACTATGTAGTAGGACACCAAAAGGAAAGCAGACCTGTGCCTTGTCTCTTTATATCTCCTCATGCTGTATCATGTGGCTGTGTATCCCGTAAGAATTGTACTCCTTCCTTTTCTTAACTTCAATAAAAAGTTATTTGATAAAAAAAAAAAAAAAAAATTAATTAAATTGCATTTTCAGTTTGTGGTGCTTAAATACAGTAATTGTTGCTGTAACTGCTCGTGTAACTGCAGTGGGAACTGGAGTTTGTTTCTCATTTTTTTGTGTATCTAAATTTGCTAGTACATCTAAAGCCCTGTACACACGATCGATCCATCCGATGAGAACGGTCCGACGGACTGTTTTCATCGGTTCACTGATGAAGCTGACTGATGGACTGATGTTCCTGCACACCATCGGTTCATGAACCGATCGTGCCAGAATGTGGTGAAGTAAAAAACACAACGTGATGAAAAAAACAAAGTTGAATGCTTCCAAGCATGCGTCGACTTGATTCTGAGCATGCGTGGATTTTTAACCTATGCTTTTTGCATACTAACGATCGGTTTTGACCTATCGGTTAGCCGTCCATCGGTTCAATTTTAAAGAAAGCCATCTGTTTTTGGACCAAAGAATAACGGACCGATGGGGCCTACACACGATCGGTTTGGACCGATGAAAACGAACTTCAGTCTGTTTTCATTGGTTTTAACCGATCGTGTGTACGCGGCTTAACACTCCCCTCCCACCAGACTTACAATACTACTGTCCAAAAGTGTCCCCGTCACTGCTTCAGAGTGTAGGCACTCTAATACAGGAGTTGTGTTACTGGCCAGTGGATAAGGTGAAAAACAGGGGGGGAAAAGTAAAAAAAAGAAAAGAAAACGGATGCAGCCACCACATTTAAGAATTGTTAAGCTGCAATATTATACACTTTTGGTTTTGCATTAAATACTGCTTTAAAACTGTTCGGATCCATTAAACAGGAAAAGGCCCTAAACTTATGTGAGGGATCAGATTAAATTGACGGCATCTCTGAATTAATGGATTTTGCTTTATTCAAAAGATTACAAGGCTTTTCTATATTGTCCATTAGAGACAAACCAGAAGTTTCAGGAATTTATTGGTCTTCTACTTGATCTTGACATCACCAAGGAAGACTCACAACTACCAGGATTTATCTACATAGACACGGCACAGTGTTAACCTGGTTATAGAAAGATCGCCTTACAATATCCAAGAAAACAGGGCAACAGTGGGTTCAGGGTATAGGTGGGAACATGAAATCGCATTTCCACCTTTTTCTTCCTCAAAGATTTAGCCAGAGCTAAGAATGATCCCAACTTCTCAATTGTTGACTTAAACATTCCTAGCCCTCCAACTACTAGAAGAGAACACTTTACCACAAAATTTAGAGGGCCAGATTCTCGTAAGAGATACGACGGCGTAGCTCCATATACGCCGTCGTATCTCTGTTTTTTCAGCTGGGTATCAATGCGACTGATTCTTCGAATCAGTTACGCATAGATTTTGCTTAGATCCGACTTGCATAAGTCACTTACACCGTCGGATCTAAGTTGCAATGTTACGCTGGCCGCTAGGTGGCATTCCCGTCGATTTCTGCTTTGAATATGCAAATGAGCCTGGTACGCCGATTCCCGAAAGTTTTTGCGCCGCCTCGTCGTCGTTTACGTCGTTTCCTTAAGCGTAAACTTACCCCTGCTATATGAGGGGTAAGTTTACGAAGGTCCGTCGTATGCCATGTTAAGTATGGCGTCGGGACAGCGTCGTCTTTTTCCGTCGTTTACGTTGTTTTACTAAGTCGTTTGCGAATAGGGCTTTACATTAATGACGCTCACATCGGCTTCATTGACGTTTTCCGACGTGAGCTGAAGCATGCGCACTGGGCTATTTTTACGGCCGGCGCATGCGCAGTTCGATCGGTGTGGGGGCGCGCTTAATTTAAATACAAGTTGCCCTCTTTGAATCACGCGGGGATACGCCCGGCCATTTACACTACAACCCAGCAAATTACGAAGCAAGTGCTTTGAGAATACGGCACTTGCTCCAGTAAGTTGCGGCGGCGTAGTGTAAATGGCTTACGCTACGCCGCAGCGGATTCTACGGGAATCTGGCCCAGAGACTTTAGAAACAAAAAGGCAAATCCACTTTGCACTATAAGTGCAAACTACAAGTGCAAAGTGCACTTGAAATTGCACTGAAAGTACATTTGGAAGTGAAGTCTCTGTAGAGCCAAGGGGGACATGCAAGGAAAATAAAAAAACAGCATTTTAGCTTGCACATGATTGGATAATTAAATCAGCAGAGCTTCCCCTCATTTCAGATCTACCCATCAGATTTACAGCGACTGCACTTCCAAGTGCATTTTTAGTGCAATTTAAAGTGCACTTTGCACTTGTAGTGCAAAGTGGAATTGCCTTAAAGTGGTTGTAAAGGTTTGTTTTTTCATTTTCTAAATAGGTTACTTTAACCACTTGCTTACTGGGCACATATACCCCCTTCCTGCCCAGGCGAAATTTTAGCTTTCAGCACTGCGTCGCTTTAAATTAAAATTGCGCGGTCGTGCGACGTGGCTCCCAAACAAAATTGACGTCCTTTTTTCCCCACAAATAGAGCTTTCTTTTGGTGGTATTTGATCACCTCTGCGTTTTTTTTTTTTTGCTCTATAAACAAAAAAGAGCGACAATTTTGAAAAAAAAATGAATATTTTTTACTTTTTGCTATAATAAAAATCCAATTTTTTTTAAAAAATATATATTTTTTTCTCAGTTTAGGCCGATATGTATTCTACATATTTTTGAAAAAAAAAACAATCGCAATAAGCGTATAGTAATTGTTTTGCGCAAAGGTTATAGTGGCTAGGAAATAAGGGATAGAATTCTGACAATTTTTTTTTTTTTTTACTAGTAATACGGCGATCTGGGAATTTTGTCAGGTCTGCGATATTGCGACGGACACATCGGACACTTTTGACACATTTTTGGGACCATTCACATTTATACAGCGATTGGTGCTATAAAAACGCACCAATTACTGTATAAATGTGACTGGCAGTGAAGGGGTTAACACTAGGGGGTGAGGAAGGGGTTAAATGTGAGTCCTGGGTGTGTTCTTACTGTAGGGGGAGGGGGGTGACTGGGGGAGGTGACCGATGCTGTCTCCCTATGTACAAGAGAAACAGCATCTGTCTCCTCTCACTGACAGGACGTGGAGCTCTGTTTACACACAGAGCTTCACGTCCCTACTCTAAATCTGCCGATCAGCGGGTACCTGGCGGACATCGCGACCGCCAGGCACGCGCATCGGCATCGCGCCCCCCAGTGGCCGGAAAACAACATGACGTCAATTGACGGCAGCTTGGATATTCAGATCCCCTAAGCTGCCGTCAATTGTCTATACACGGGGACTGAAGTGGTTAAGCTAGTGCATTGTTGGTTCACTTACCTTTTCCTTCAATTTCCCTTCTAAATTATTATTTTTTCTTTGTTTTCTTTGTCTGAATTTCTCACTTTCTGTTCCTCCTCAGTAAGGTGTTCAGTAAGCTGTTCTAAATGACTTTCCACTCAGATGATGGTGGAAAGCGTACTGAGGAGAAACAGGAAGTGAGAAATTCAAACAAAGAAAAAAAACATTTAGAAGGGAAATTGAAGGAAAAGGTTAGTGAACCAACAATGCACTAGCTTAAAAGGAACCTATTTAGAAAATAAAAGCTGAACCTTTACAACCCCTTTAAGTAAATAACCCCCATTGTATCTGTTAGAAAGATGGGAGTTACCCCTACTACCAGTAGTGAAGAAAGGTAGAAACTCCTACTGTCTCGTTCATGACAAACCACATCTTCTTAGAAGATGTTGTGAATGTCACAATAAATAAAGAACATTTAAAAAAAAGATGTTGTGCGCTCAAGTGTCTGTTAAGAATGCAAAGAGTTTCTAAGAAACCATTACATCTGTTTCAGATGCGGTGCCTCAGCTGAACATTTTGCTGAAGCCTGCATGACTACAGTTAACTGCTCAGAATGTGACAGCATCAGGCACATGTAACAAGAATTGAAATTGAATTGCCACACCACTGCTAAGAGGTCCGGATACAACTTTATTGCATTGGCTGTCAAACAAGCTGCTGATAGGTGCTGTGCTTGTATTTCACATTGAAAAACATATCCAGTTCACTTCTGACTTCGGCCAATTTGGGGCCTTCTATACCCCCCACTAATACTTTGACTAACAACACAACGACCATACACTTAGGGTTATCTAATCCTTCCCTGTTTAATCCTGCAGCTAATTCCGCTCATTCTATTAATGTATTTCGCAGTTTAGTGCTAGATTATTTGGACAAACTGCCTAATAAAAGAGTACATCAGGACCCCGCTATCCAAGCTGGGCTAAAGGCTCTCTGTGACAAAAAAAAACTCATTATCCGCCCCACTGACAAGGGGGCGGGATAGTGATATTAGACAAAGATTCTTATCTCCGAGAGATGAATAAACTTCTTGGGGATGAGACTACGTATATCATCTTACCTGGAGATCCCATTATTAAGTATAAAAAGGCTTTGACAGCCATTAATAAAGAGGGATCAGCTATTAAAATCTTAAACCAAAAAGAGGCTGATTATTTGATTCCATTAGCTCCCCGCATCCCCGTTATCTATTATTTGCCAAAGGTCCACAAGGACCCTGTCAATCCCCCTGGACGCCCTATCGTGAACGGGATTGACTCGGTCATCTCACGTATTGGCAAATACATAGATTTCTATCTTCAGCCACTTGTAAGGTTAATCCCTTCTTACTTGAAGGACACTAGGGATACCATCAAATTGTTAGAGACTGTCCACTATCAGGATGAGATTCTATTGGTAACAGCTGATGTATCGGCACTTTACACATGCATCTCACACCAATTAGGTTTGGCCGCAGTAGAGCTGTTTCTCACAAGAAACCAATCACTATCTGCGATTCAGAGGAATTTTATCATGAAACTGTTACATTTTGCCACCAGACACAATTACTTTTGGTTTCAGGGACAATTTTTTTCACAGGTCAAAGGCGTGGCTCTGGGGGATAAATATGCCCCCAGCCTCGCAAATTTGTTTATGGCCCAGTGGGAGGAGGATGTCGTCTATGCTCTCAAGAGACCTGAGTTGACCCTTTGGGCATGGTACATAGACGACATCCTCTTCCTCTGGAAAGGCAATAGGGAATCTCTGGACTCTTTAATGGCCTGCCTCAATAACAACAACCAAGGTATTATTTTATCTTATGAGGCCAGCTCTACGTCTATTAATTTCTTAGATTTAGAGATCTCAGCCACTGACGGTCATTTTGAATTCAAAACCTACTTCAAACCTACCGACCGGAATGGTTACATACCGGTCGATAGCTGCCATCACCGTCAGTGGCTGGGGTCTGTTCCTTGTGGCCAATTCCTCCGTCTTAGGAGGAATTGTACCAAGGAGGAGGATTTCCAGTCCCAATGCCATACCTTGAGTGAGAGATTCCTGGACAAGGGGTACAAGCCCCTTGCGCTGGACGAAGCCATTAATACAGTTTCCACCATTGAGAGATCATCGATCGATAAACCTCCAACTGGTGAAGACAACAGGTTCAAGTGGTCATTCTTTACTGAATTTTCCATAGAACATAATGATATAAAAAAGATCCTGAACAGGCACTGGAAAGTGCTTTGCAGTGACAAGGTATTAGGACCATCCTTATCTGATAGGGCGGGTGTAATATTCAAGGGAGCACGGTCCATTCAGAGTGAGGTGGCCCCTAACATCATAGATCCCCCCAAAAAGATTTCATTTTTTCCCGAAACCAACGGGTATCATCCATGTCACAAATGCAATGTATGTGTCATTAACCTTTCTGATAGACGCAGGACTGATACCTTTGTGTCCACTGTGACTAATCGTATCTAGAATATGAAGCAATTCACTACCTGCATTACCAGTCATATAGTATATCTTATCACTTGCCCCTGTAAGTTACAGTATGTGGGACGTACCATCCGTAATTTTGCCATTAGGGTCAATGAGCACCTAGCCAAGATTCGGAAAGGTTGTCCCAAGCATACTGTATCCAGACACTACTTAGAACATCATGCTAAAGACCCCAGGGTTACCTCTTTTTAGGTCATTGACAAGTTTGTTCCCCATTGGAGGGGTGACTCCCGCCTCAGGGGGGTTTCCCGTTTGGAGACCTACTGGATACACAAGCTCAGGAATTACTCACCCCACGGTATGAATGGGACATCAATTGTTTCATTAACCGGGCGTGAGTACCCTGGGCTTGTGGTTCCAGTTTGTTAGTGTATTTTTATTTGTCTCTGGATGTTAGTGTTGTGCTGGTTCGGTCCGTGCCCACCTATCTGGGCTGGTTGGTGCATCTTCTGCGCTGGGCATGCACCTCTATATGCTTTCACCTTTAGTTTGTTTATTTTTTATCTCATTGTTATTTGTCCATATTTCATAGGTCCACAATTTAGATTATTCCCCTTTTTTCTCTGCGCCCCACTGGCCTGTGTCTTTGGGCTGTCAGAGTTTGTGTTATGGGTTGTTGCACATCATTGCCCCAGCCTTCAATTTCCTATCAGGGTCACCTGTAACACTATAGGAGCGATGTGTGCCTTATACCCGTGATTGGGTGATTTATTTTGTCCATCTGCTGCCGCACCAATCATTGCAGCTTCTCTGGCCATTGGGGAGTTGCAGTCAGTTGGTGTGCCATTGGCTGTGTGCGCGCAGTTGTTTTCCGTCCCGGCTGCCGCCTGACACCTGGCGGCGAAATCCATGCCCTCTGTATTGTGGTAGCTGATTAACCTCCCTGGGTGTCCCTATGTACTACTTTCATTCGTTGTCACTTATTATTGTTAACCATTTTCCTTATGTTTTATTTATTTTTTCCATTTATTTTTTATTTTTGATCATGGGCTTATTTCAGATTTAAAGGAGTTGTAAAATATTTTTTATTTTTTTGCTGAAATGACTGTTTACAGGGTATAGAGAAATAATAGTTAACTGATTCCTTTTAAAAATGATTAAAAATAGATCCAAATCAATCATATAATGTGCCTGCATTTTCATTTTTGTTTTTCATCTAGTTTCATGCTTCTGTGAAGTACAGAGACAGAGAGCCAATACAGGGCAGTGTTTGTTTTTAAAATGAAACTGATTGGTTCTGAGGGGTTTTAGACACACAGTAATCATAACCTCCTTGATCAGAGACCACAGAGAGAAGCTTCCATGACTTTTTTCATAAGGAAACAGACAAGCGGGAAGTGTGGAGATCAGAGAAGGATTACAGCAACTTCAAAGAAAAAAAAGCAATGAGGACATGAAACCAGGATTTCAGTAAGGTAAAGGAAGCTATTTAGCTAAAAAAAAAATGTTTTCCTTTAGTGACCCTTTAAGGCATTTATACAAGTAACTTTGTTTACTTTGTCTATAGAATGTCTGTAAAGTAGCGCATGTTTCCCATGTTTAGAACAGTCCTGCAGCAAAATGACATTTCTAAAGGAAGAAAAGTCATTTAAAACTGCGCATAGCTATAATGAATTGTCGGGTCTTGGCAAAACAGATAAAACTCATTGAAAAGAACAACATGGGCCCCCCCCAGTTCATTGCCAGGCCTTTCAGGTCTGGTATTGATTTTAAGATGAACCCTGCACCAAAATAAAAAAAAATGGCGCAGGGTTCCCCCCAAAATTCATACCAGACCCTTATCCAAGCACGCAACATGGCAGACCGCAGGAAAAGAGGGGGGAGAGAGAGTGCCCCCCCTCCTGAACCGTACCAGGTCACATGCCCTCAACATGGGTGGATGGGTGCTTTGGGACAAGGGGGGGCTCTGTACCACCCACCGCAAAGCACCTTGCCCCCATGTTGATGGAGACAAGGGCCTCATCCCCACAACTCTTGCCCGGTGGTTGTAGGGGGTTGCGGGTGGGGGGCTTATTGGAATCTGGAAGCCCCCTTTAACAAGGGGACCTCCAGATTCTGGCCCCCCTATGTAAATTGGTAAGGGGTACAATCAATTCACAAAAAAGTGTAAAAAATTGTAAATAGAGACACTTCGGGACAAGTCCTTTATTAAAAAATAAAAACATGAAAATGTCCACGATGTCCATTCATCTTCTATCACACCACCCGATGAGCTGAAAAAAGAAAAAAATAGCCGCAACAGATCCGCCTCCATGGGAGGCTCCCGACAAGTGACGCTTCTTCTCGTGACAGCTGTTATATAGCTGAGGGCATGGTCACCCGGTGATGTAAATGGGTAACCTCTGACATCACATGGCATCAGAGGGGGGACGGGGTCACCCGTTTACATCACTGAAGCCAAAGAAAGCTCTATTTGTGGGGAAAAAAGGACATCAATTTGGTTTGGGTACAGCGTCGCACGACCGTGCAATTGTCAGTTAAAGCAACGCATTGTTAAATCTCAAAAAATGCTCTGGTCATTAAAGTGGTTAACTCAAATAATGCATCCTAGCTCATTATGGCATAATATTGCAGGGGGATCATTTAAAAAAAAAATGGGCAGAGTTTACTTGTGCTTTAAGTGGGCTTCAATGTTTTTGTGTCTTCTGTATCATGTGACTGATGTGATTAGCTCCCACAGGTGACCAAGCAGCGGATCCTTGATTGAGAGCTGTCAGTGGCAGCTCAGGCAGTTTGTTTGAGTGCACAGTCAGCGTGCTTTCAGCACTTAAGTCTCATGCTGCCCTGGATGCGCATGTGCCACAGCAGGGCGTAAAAACCCATATTACTGGGCGCTGAATAATAATTTGAAAAACTCAATGTGATAAATAAAAGCTGTAACTTTGATTAAGCCAACTGAACAGATGATCAGTACTAACAAGGAAGCGCATGTTTTTTCCAGGAACCCCTGTTAGAATAACTATAAGATAGTATTTAGTTATACTGTAAGAGCCGTTCACACTGGGGCGACTCGTCGCGTCCCACTCTATTCAATAGAACCGTTCTAATAGGAGCGACGCAAGTCGCTCCGACTTAGAAAAAGGTTCTTGTACGACTTTGGGGGTGACTCGGGGCGACTTGCAGAAGCCATTTTGCAAGGCGCCTCTGAAGTCGTCTTCAGGACGCCTTGCCGAGACGCCCCCAAAGTCGTGCCGCCCCAGTGTGAACCGGCTCTAAATATTCAAAGCAATATGATTAGAAATAATAAAAAAATTCCCATAAATAAAAATGTTACTGTATATAATATACAATATATATATATATATATATATATATATATATATATACTTTTTTAAGTATGGGAAATTATATATATTCATATATAGTATATATACTGTAAATCTAAATATATATATATATATATATATATATATTTTCAGTATCAGTGAAAATAGACTTGTTGCATTACATGATTGCCAAATGTGTTGTACAAAGTGATTATAATATGAGGCTGTAGTGGTGATTTGCATATGAATCCCTCATAATCACAGTCTCTGAGTTCTTGCTGCAAGCCACATATGCTTATTTCTACATGTTACATTTATAGTCTCTTGGGAAGACACTGCACAGTAGTGCTGGATTATGGATATGGCCTGGAGACTTGAGACAGCCAACTATGATTGTGCAGATGGTAAATGCCTGAAAATATGATTTGTGTATATAATAAAATGTAATTTTAAACAGTAGTATAAATTGTATTTATCTAGGTTTGCGATAATGACTTCCATGCTTGTTCCAGAGTGACAAAATGATTAATATCCACTGCCAATTCTGTAACTGACACAGAATCAGCTGCCAGTGGACTCAGTGACATATACCATACAAATAAACAGATAAAACATAGTAATACACTTATTTCTTCAACAAATAAATCTTTTTTTTTTTTTATATATATTTGCACAATAGATTATAGTCCGCTTTGCTTAAGAGAAAAAATATAAAAAATACCGAATGTACATCAGTCTTTGCTGCCATGGAGTATGTCTTCAATCACACTAACACACATCAATGGCTTTACCCACTAATATAAAGTGACAAAAAATGGAAAATTGTTATTCTTACCTACGGTAATTTTCCTTTCCTGGCCTGTCCTCACGTCAGCACATCATGGGTTAATCCCCTCCTCCGGTCTACCAGTACCACCTTCTCCTAGCTAATAAGTAGGGGGCCCCTCCTCCCCAGTCCTTGTTCCACTAATTTGGCGGACGACAGACTATAGGGAGGGAAAGGCTGTGCTGACGTGAGGACAGGCCAGGAAAGGAAAATTACCGTAGGTAAGAATAACAATTTTCCATTTTCCTGGCCAGTCCTCCCGTCAGCACATCATGGGATTTAATTTAGCACCCTAGGGCAGGAAAATGTATATAAGACTCGGACGACAACTATAAATGCTGCTTAAGTGAATCTTTCTTTATTTTGCCTGAAAAGGAGCCGATACCACGGCATTTCCGAAACTAGACGCCTTAGATGATGTCACGTCTAGATTGTAATGTCTTGCAAAGGTCTTGCAGGAACTCCAGCTGGCCGTCCTGCATATTTCCTCAACTGGTACTTTGGCAAATGCTGCCCAGGAGACTGCCACCCCTCTGGTAGAGTGAGCTCTAGTTGCCTGAGGAGGCGTCAGCCCTTGTTTCTCGTACGTGAGTTTTATTACTTTGGTGATCCAGGTCGAGATTATTCTTGTTGAGGCTGCTTGTCCTTTTTTAGGCCCAGAGGGTAAGATGAAAAGGGAATCCATTTTGCGCACTTGTTGAGAATGATGCAGGTAAATTGAGAAAAGGTTTACCATGTCAAGAGGTCTGAGGTCCAGTTCTTCTTCCTGCCTAGGAGGTGATGTAAAGCTAGGTAGCACTGCCTCCCAGTTAAGGTGACATTTTGAAATTACCTTGGGCGTTGTTATTGGTGAAGGCCTCAGAATTACCTTGTCTGGAAGGATGATGCAGTACGGCTCCTTACTGGACAGGGCTGCCAGCTTGGATACCCTTCTTGCCGATGTTACGGCGGTGAGAAAGACCAATTTAAGTGTTAGAAACCAGAATGGACAGGATTCTGCCGGTACAAAAGGATGTAGAAGCAGTGCTCTTAGTACTGTGCCTAAGTCCCAGGCCGGAAATAGAGACTTTCTTGGAGGATTAATCTTCATGGTCGCTTTTAGGAATTGTTTTACCAGAGGTTCGTCTGCCCACTTGTATCCTGTAAAACACGACAAGGCTGAAATTTGTACCTTCAATGTACTATAGGCTAAGCCTTTGTTTAGAGCAGATTGCAAAAAGTCCAGTACTTGTGCTACATTTGGATTCACCGAAGCAAAACTTTTCTGTAACGCAAAAGTTGTAAACTTTGCCCAAATCCTGTTGTAGGTGGCGTTAGTTGAGGCCTTTCTAGCCTTTAGCAGTGTTGAGATTACCTCCTTTGAAACGCCTTGTGCCTGGAGTCTGGTTGATTCAGCAGCCAGGCCGTCAGTTGCAACCTGTTCGGGTTGGGGTGTATCCATTGGCGCTGCCACAGGAGATCCCTCTTTAGCGGCAGACGTATCGGGGGGACCGACTCCATGTGTAGGAGTAGAGGGAACCACGGCCTCTGCGGCCAAAATGGTAGAATTATTATTGTGTGGACCTTTTCTCTCGCGATCATTAACAAGGTCCTCATTACTAGCGGCACCGGCGGAAAGATGTAGACTAGGGGAAAGTCCCATGGAATAGAGAAGGCATCCTGGGTCAAGGCTTTGTTGCAACGGAACCTGGACACAAATTGGGGTGTCTTTGTATTGACTTGGGTCGCCATTAGATCCACTGAGGGTGTCCCCCACTCGGCAAAGATTGGTTCTAGGAACTTCTTGTTCAAGGCCCATTCGTTCTTGTTGGGGAACTCCCGACTTAGATGATCCGCAATGGAATTCTGGCTGCCCGGAATGTAGGCTGCTGTTAGGGCTTCCAGATGTGCTTCGGCCCACACAAATATTTTGGTTGCTACCTGCAGAAGTGCCAAGCTCTTGGTTCCGCCCTGTCGGGCTATATATGCCACCGCCGTCTTGTTGTCTAACATTAGTTTGACTCAAGCTCCCTGTACTAGCTTCTGTACTAGGGCTGAGGGGCATGCCCCGCGACAGGTTCTCTGATGACATCCACCACGCTAGGTTCTGTCGAATCCGGCTTGGTATGCGAATCCTCTGATGGAGAGAGGTACCGTCCCATTGGTTCAGGAAGGTTGCCTGGAAGGCTCTTGTGTGGAACCCTGCCCAAGGAATGGTTGGGCTTGCTGCAGTAAACATCCCGAGTAGGGTCATACAATCTCTTGCCGTTAGCGACGTTGACTTCATCACGGTGCTGATGCAGGCTACCAATTCTGCCTTCTTCCGTTCGGGTAGGAGGACAAGGCCTCTGTTTGTATTGAAAATCAGTCCCAGATATTCCATCTGTTGTGAGGGAATCAATTGGCTCTTTTGCCTGTTGATGATCCAGCCAAATCTTGATAGGATCTCTAGAACCGTCTCGCGTTGGGAGGCCAGTTCTCCGCTCGAGTGTGCCACTACCAGAATGTCATCTAGGTAGTGAAATATTTTTATGCCTTTCAGGCGAATGATGGCAATCACGGCTAGCAGGATCTTGGAAAACACTCGCGGAGCTGTGCTGATGCCGAACGGCAGACACCTGAATTGGAAGTGATCTTTCCCTACCAAGAATCTTAGGTATCTTTGGTGGCTGTCGTTGATTGGGACGTGCAAATATGCATCCGTTAGATCGACTGATATCAGCCAGTCTCCTGGTTGCAACACAGAGATGATTGTAAATACAGATTCCATCTTGAACGTCTTGGGTTCTATGAAGTGGTTTAGAAACCTCAGGTCCAGAACTGGTCTGAGATCCCCCGATGCTTTGGGAACTAAAAAGATTGGCGAGTATACCCCTTTTCCTTTTTGGGATAGGGGTACCGGTGAAATTGCATTCTTTTGCTGTAAGTCGTCTAAATATTCTTGTAAGCAGTTCCGTTTCCTCCGGTCTGTCGGACATTCTGTGTGGACCACCATATTGGGTGGTTTCTTCTGAAAAGATATTCTGTAACCGTATTTGACCGTCTTGCGGAGCCACTGGTCCTTGACTTCTTCCGCCCATACTCCCCATGATGGACATTAACCTGCCGCCCACCTGGGGGGAATGGGCGGTTAACCCGTCAAAAAGACTTCTCGGGTTTTTTCGCGGTCTGTGCCGCTCTAGACTTTACTTTCCGCAAGAAAGAATTTTGTGGATTTTTCCAGTACGGTCTTGTATATTCCCGTCCTGGCCTGTATGACCTGGCGTTGTACGCCCTCTTGTAGTCTAGCTGGGCTGGCCGGGTGGCCTGCTGTGTCTTCCTGGGTCTTTGTGGTATTAGACCCGACTTTCCCCCAGTAGCTCGACTAATAGCTTCTTCTAGGGTCTTTCCGAACAGCACCTTGCCGTTAAACGGAATGTTACAGAGACTCAATTTTGAGGTGCTATCAGCTCCCCAATGTCGCAACCAGAGGGCCCTCTTTGCTGTCACTGCAAAAGCCATGAGTAACTTTGTCAGGTCCATAGAGGCTTCTGCTATGAAATCGGCGGCAAGGTCGAATTCTTCCATTGTTTGTATGACTGACTCTGACCCTGTATCTGCCTTTAAGGCTGCTTGGGTTCTCGTGGTCCAAACCTTGAGTGCTCTGGAGACTGAGGTTAGGGCAATGGCTGGACGGCACGCTGCACCCGCAGCTGAGTACACCTTTTTCAGGTCTGTGTCTGCACGTCTATCCATTGGGTCTTTGAAGGTTGTAGAATCTTGCAATGGCAACGCGACCTGTCGGGCCAGACGTTGTAAGGCCGCATCAATGCCCAGCGGAGAGTCCCAAAGGTCTGCTTCTGGGGTTTTAAAAGGGTACAACCTTGAGAAACGATTTTGTATGTTTGCCCGCTTCTCCGGCTTTTCCCATTCTTCCTCGAACCATTCCCGGATCTCTGGCAAGAGGGGGAAGGTAACCCCTTGTCTCTTCAGGCTAGGAAAAAATCTTTTAATTTTTTCAGGTGGCTGATCATCCTGATCCCAATCAATGGCCTCCCTTACGGCTGTGACAAATGATTCAATATATTGAAAATCAAATAAATATTCTGAGGGCTCTTCAGAGTCCGATGAGTCTATTAACAGCGCCTCCCGGGCAGGTGATTCGTCACGCACTGGCTGATTGGATCTAGACCTAGGTGATTTGGTGGCTGAGACTGACTGAATACCCTCTGCCACTGCTTCTTGAATATAGTCTCTAATTCTTCTGGCCTCTGCTTCCCTGTCTGTAGCCACGTCCTTAATGCAGCCAGTGCATAGAAGTTTACCAGGTTCGGATGGTGCCGAACATGCCCAGCAAAGACCATCGTCTGGGCGGGGTCTTGGTACATTTGGCTCTGCTACAGTCGCAGAGTGACTGGATTTGCGTGCTGGACTAGAATGGGACTTATGCATTGCCCGAGAGCCAGACGCTTGCGGAGATTTTGAGCGGTGGCGGGACTTTTTTCTCCGTTCATGTCTTATCTTAGGGCTTCTGCTCCTAAAAAGACAACCAAGAAACACTACCTTTAGCTCTTGGTATTGCACTCTTTTACATTATGGCCCCCGTTGACCCCTCCTACCTGTCCGGTGACCTTGATGCATTCTGGGGCTGTGGTGAGCTCATGCTGTGTAAAAAAGATACACATATCAGGCGGTGAAGCAATTGATACCAACGCAGTAAGAACAAGCGTGTACCTAAAAAGTCTCTTTTTTTTTTTTTTTTTTTTCTATCTATTTACATACACACATTTTATTCTTTTTTTTTTTTTTAAACCTCCTGTTAAGGAGAAGAAAAAGTTCCAGGGTGGCAGCACTTTTTGGTGTCTAAAAAACGAGGATGGAAGTCCTGTTTGGCAGAGTGTTTTTCAGAGGAAGAAAGAAAATAAAGAGATACCTTTTAAAACTTGCAGCTGACACAATCCTAACACACACCCTCCTCAGCTGAAGGCTTACCTAGAGCTTCCTCTCCCAGACAATTTGCAGACCACACTGAACTTCCTGCCCTGGAGAGTTTTTATAGCCGATTTGGGGTCCGCCCACGGCACGCCCCGGCCCCGCCCCCTTGTGATGTCACCGCCGACTAGCAGAAAGTGGAGGAGGGAGGGGCGGCGCGCTCCTACGGAGTTCAGAGCTGAGTGAGGAGAGGGAGCCACAGCATGTCCTAGCAGACGGACAGGAGCCACACCACAGCCCCTGTTAAAACAGTAAGCTTCCTACAAGCTAAAACGCCCGCAGCTCATGCACCTGAGCGTCCAGTGTCATAAAGGGGCATACCTTTATTACTTCTGGACCTTCCAACCCGAGGAGAGGCTGAACCTGGGTGGGGATGGTTCGGCAGGGGGGTTCTTTTCTTCCTTGTCCCTTGAAATTTTCTTTGTTTGTCTGGAAGAGTCTTAGGTGGTCTGATCGTCCGACCAAAAAAAAGCAACAAGGACTGGGGAGGAGGGGCCCCCTACTTATTAGCTAGGAGAAGGTGGTACTGGTAGACCGGAGGAGGGGATTAACCCATGATGTGCTGACGGGAGGACTGGCCAGGAAATAATATCACCTGCCAATTCAATGACTGATACAGAATCAGACCAGACAGGGGCTGCGGTCATGTTAAAGTCTAACAATAAGGCATGACCCTGACTTAGGCCTTGTTCACACCTATGCTTTTTTTTTTGTGCATCTTTGGCTTTACAAAAACACACTACAGTTCATTTAGTATGGTTTGCTATGGGTCACGTTCACATCTGTGCATTTTATGGAACGGGCCAGGGAGCAGCAGTTTGTGTTTTTGGTTCCATAGACTTCAATAGATCAAAAACGAGTATTGAAAAATGCAAAATGCACCTGGAATACGCATTGTAGGCCGCAGTTTAAAGCCAAATATTTTTTTCCATAAGCAAAACAAGTACCTTCATACATCAGGGAACAGTGTAAGAAAGCGCAGACAAGGTTCTATATGGGGGCAGGGTGTCGGTATCCATATTTACACAAACTAGCCAGGATCCAATGGTAGTTTCCCATTACAGAGGTTTATTTTATGGGCAAACAACAGAGATTTCTTGCAAAAATCAGCCAAACTCATGAATTTGTTTCTTGAGAAGGACCTTTCAGAGTTTGTATGCTAAGGTGATGAAGTACAGGGTATATGGTCACCTGATCTCACTACAACTGGACATACTGAGTGAAGATCTAGTGCAGGGGTGCCCAACCAGTCGCTCGGGGGCCACATGTGGCCTGCAGAGGCCTTTGATGTGGCCCGCAACCTCCTGCTCTGGGATATAATAAATTAGAATACTGTTATTAAAGGTCAGTTTATTACTAAAATAACACTAATGGAGCTCTGGGAAGAGGGGCACACTGATGATGATTTATCACCATGTGTGCCGTCCCCTGCTGGCATCTGTGCCCCAGAGGTATCCTTTCCACCACCAATTTCTTTCAAACCTAAGTCTCAAAATTTTCCTTTGTTAAACAAGAATGCCAGTATTTGGTCGTTTGTACAACAGACGACCAAAGAAATTGGTAGATTAGAATTAACAGCAGATGCCAAAGTAAACAATCTTACTTTCAATCAGCGCCAAGCTCTTAAAAATCTTCAAAATAATCATGCAATCATAATCAAACCCGCGGATAAAGGAGGAAATGTCGTGGTTATGAATATATCTGATTACGAAAATATGTGTAGAAAAATCTTGGATAACACTGATTGGTACTTACCTATTTCACAGTCCCTACTTTCTGTTTTCAACAAAGAATTCTTATCAATTATTACCCAGGCGTATCACAAAGGCATCATTAATAAGGATACTTGGAACTTTTTGAACGTACAGGCACCCAGGGTTCCGACCTTGTATGCCTTACCTAAAATCCATAAATCATTAACGTGCCCGCCCGGGAGACCCATTGTCTCCGGATGTGCTAGCCTAACTGAAAATGCTAGTGCCCTGGTTGATAGCTATCTTCGTCCACATGTAACCTCTTTGACCTCCTATATAAAAGACACTATCGATTTGTTGCAAACGATAGAGGGAATCACAGTACCCCCCAATACGTGGCTGGTTGCCATAGACATCGAAAGCTTGTACAATACCATACCACATGAAAAGGGTCTGGAAACTATCGGAGCTATCCTTAAAGATAGAGGTGATCGGGCTCAGACTTACAATCTTTTTATTTTGGAGTTATTAAGATTTATCTTGACAAGAAATGTTTTTTTGTTTGGACTCTCCCACTACCTCCAGGTACAGGGGGTTGCGATGGGGACTAAGTGTGCCCCATCGTATGCCAACCTGTACCTGGGGGGGTGGGAGAAGGAACTTTTTTGTAATGAGGACCCATCTATGTGCATGCACCATGTGATTTCATGGTATAGATATATTGATGACGTCCTGTTATTGTGGTCAGGCACTCAATCTGAGCTTGATCAATTTATGAAGGGTTTGTCACTGAATGCATACAACCTAAAATTCACCATGGAATGTAGTCAGGAAAGTATCAACTTCCTTGATCTAAAGATCTCCATTGATTCAGATGGAACAGTTTTCTCGTCCCTCTATCGTAAACCCTCATCGGGAAACACAATTCTTCACGCCTCCAGTGGCCACCCATCTTCTTTGGTAAAGAGCATACCATACAGCCAGTACATAAGACTCAAACGTAACTGTGCCCTGAAGGTGGACTACGAAGTGGCGGCTAATGATCTGTATCTGCGTCTGAGAAAGAGGGGATACAGTCATAAGAATCTTAAAAAAGCATACAATAGAGCAGCTAAAACCGAACGTAGAGATCTAATTTTCCCCAATAGACAAAGAAACACTCTTCAGCCGATACGCATTCTTACGCAATATTCTACTGATCATTGGAAATTTAGAAGTATTTTGGGACAGTTCTGGCCCCTATTACTAGCTGATAACACAGTACGGAAATTCATCAAGGAATCTCCAGAAATTACTTACCGACGTGCACCCTCATTGAGGGACAAGTTGGTTCAAAGCCATTTTGACTCTAAAGGTGATTTACCAAGAAAAACTAGTGGTACATATCCATGCAAAAAATGTAAAATGTGTCCATATATATTATATGGCCCCACCACCTTACTACCCAATGGACACACACATAACATCAGGCATAGGGTTACATGCCAAACGATTGGGGTAGTATATCTGGCTAAATGCCTCTGTGGGTGCTTCTATGTAGGGAAGACCAAAAGGCCCTTTCATGTAAGGATCTCTGACCACATAGGACCCATTTGTAAGAAACTAATGACCACTGCCATCAGTCGGCACATGGGCAAGGAACACAACTTTGAACTATCAATGATCCAATTTGCAGCTCTTGAGCATGTACCCCAACATGTGAGGGGCGGCGATATTGATCGCACGTTACTCCAACTTGAAACACGGTGGATTCAATCCCTGAATGCGACTCAATATCCAGGATTAAATGAATATATTAGTTATAAGTCATTTCTTTAAATGTGTTCTCCACTTGATTAAATATGTGAATTTTTATATACATATATTTTCTGAATACCTTTTGACTCCTCTTTCTTTCAAGAAAAGTTCATAAGACTGCCTAATTGATATATGAGCCAGCAGCTCACCCACTCTGGGTATATTGTATGTTTGCCCTATATGTTTCCCCTGTATGTAAGTGTTCCCTTGCTCCTTCTCCCCTCCCTCCCTATAACATATAGGCCTTCCAACAATTCCCCCCCCCCCTCCCCCCTCCTTGGTTCTCTCCTCTTTTTCCCCCCCTCCCCTCTCCTTAGTTCTATTTTAGAATTTTCTAAGATATATTGATGCTTTGTATATTCTGTATTCTAAATGTAAATATTGTCATAAATGTTTAATTATTGGTATGTATATTTCTTTGGCACCATTATGCTGGTTTGTTTTTTCCCTTTTTTTTTCCCCATTTGTTTTTTCTCATATATATTTCTTTGATAGATACCTCTGTGCAGCTGTGTGTGTGTGCGGCTGCCTCTCTATGCCATGTTTTTGGCATGGGAGGCTATATACCTTGCTTGTCTCAGTTAGTTAGGATGCCGATCTGTGTATGTTCCCCCTAGTACTTTCATCTAGGCTCTATTTACACTTGCACCCGAACGAGTGCCAACGCCCTCGTCCCGTGTTATTCTGTGCGCCGTTCTTTTGGGCTGACATGCCTCTCTGTATGGACACCCAAGGGCTTTTTCACACTCTTAGCCCGTCTGTCACTATGTTGCAGTTATATGGAATTTTTCCACGCCCTTTCCATCTATCTATCGGACCAGTGGGCGTCGCCCGCTGGTTCCGATGTCCACTCCCCCCCCCCTGTGGATGCGGCTTCTCTGCCCGCCTGCCTGCCGATGACCGTGGCTGTGCGGAGGGTGGTGTCCTCCCTCTCTGCGCGTCGGATCGTAGGGCATTCTGGGTATTGTAGGCACGCGTGGACTCTCCCTATGCTGCGGCGTGCTGACGTTCTTTGTCCTCTCACGCCCGATGACGTCAGACGCTCGGACGTGTGGGAGAGGAGATCTATTTAAGCTGGCTGTGATCCACCCTATCTTTCTATGCTGAATGCATCTGCCAGGAACGTTGCTGTGTGACATCTTTACTTTAGGTAAATAACTTATACTTTTACAGGCCTTTTTTGACTTTGTTTGGTCATTCTCTGCATATGTGTTCAATTGAACTAATGTTCGTTGTTATGCTGCTTTTTGCTTTCTATTTAGAAAGTTACATTGATTGATTCAGTACCACACCCTCTTGGATGTTGTCAGCAATGTTCGGACGCTTTCGTGTGGCTGTTCCTGGCACTGCATTATTTTTCTAAAATTATTATGTGAGTTGAAATGGATTTGGTAAAAAATCTTTGTTTTAAAAAAAATAGCTTTTTGTGATATATATATAGATAGTCTATAATTCTTACGTTTTTTATGATTTTTCTTTTTTAGCCAGTTTTTTGTCTCCTCTCCTATGGAGTTGCATCTTTGGCCCTATTTTGGTGCACTGGACCACTAGATGAGTGGGTTGCCCCTTGGATTGCAAGTGCCGAGCCGCTCTCTATTCCCCTCTTCTCTATTCAGCTCCCAGCCCCCTGCCCCCCGGCCTTTTCTCTTCCCCTACTCACCACCTTCTCCCCCCCTTTCCCCCCCCTCCTTTTTCCCCCTTCCCTTTCTCCAGGTCTGGATGTCCACTCTCTGACACGCAAGGTTAGCAAAGCACACACACATACCTGTATGAATATATGGTTATGATTCTTATGTCTTTCTGTAATATGTAATTTTTTCTATTAATAGAGCTGTTTTCAAAATATCAACCTAGCCCCTGACGAAGCCGGAATCTAGGCGAAATATATTGGGCTCATTAATCCTACGGTTGTGATCATCGCTCTGCTTGTATAATCAGGACCTACAGCTGCCTGGTTTTAAGGCTTTTACATTTTATTGTTATGAATTATGTATTATCTATATCATACTCTGTGACAATTATTTTCTATATCCTATGTTTTGTATAAAATAAATTATATTTTTTCTATAATTTTTTTTTTTCCAGTTTATGCCTTGTATTAGCACCGGTATAGTCCCCCATTGTCCATATTATAGAATCCACTAAAATAACAGTGTATATACTGGCATATCTGTTCTGCAGTGGTTACTGGGCTGCTTCAAACTGATCTGCAGGTGCAGAGCAGTTTACTTGCGGGTTGCCTACACTGAGCCATAGACTGTTATTACCTGCGAGTTTAATGAGCTTTCTGAAAGTCCACTAAACCTGCAGAATATAATAGAAGTCTATTGCAAAGTACAGGAAAGCCAAAAGATACACTGCGTTGATCCCGCGGTGCGGGTAAACCACAGCGCATCAGTGTAAAAACAGCCATTGGCCCCTTTCACATGGTCAGTCCGACAGCCTAATCAATTGGACCCTCCATTCACCTCTAAGTAGTGGCAGACATAAAACAATTGTGTCCTACCACCAATCCGATCCGCAAAAAAAAAAAAATAGTATAGTGGGCTGTGTCTGTGTCCTCTCTGCACATGCAGAGCAGACACAGACATGACATACACTGCTCCGCTCATTGTGGTCCGCAACCAGTTACCATGTCACTTAAGTGGCCTCGCTCTTCAAATGGTTGGGCACCCCTGGTCTAGTGGCTCTCGTAAACTCTATCCCTCATAAATAGGTAATTTCAGTCATGTCAGGTCCATTTTATTAGTTGACACAAAGTAAACATTGTGTGACCCCAGTTCTCTGCACATCACTTTTTTAAGGCTTTATAATGAAATCATTTTATGACAGGGTTATTAACTGTTTTCACGTAGATGTTAAATGCAATAAAACCTCCAGCAGATGAAAATCGGTACTTTAAAATTTATAATTCTGTCAAAATGTAAACTAATATATTCAATTCTACACTGTTTTCCAATATTTCTAGACTATTCCTATTAATCTGAAAGATCTTGAAGTTTGTAAACTTACTCTGTGAAGATCCCCATACATTTACTCCCTTGAATTCTATGGAATGTATTCACTGTCCTGTGAGTAGTCATTGTCGTGTCACACATTTCACAGAGCCTGCCCTCTGATCTAAAGCGATGCTGAGAGGAGAAGCTTAAGGTGGTGGAGTCAGTGCAGGAATCCCTGTTTGCGGGCAAGGTACCATGGGATATGTAGTCTTTAGAAATTGAAAGTAAACAGCAGAGGAGAATCTCTTGTTTAAAAAAAAACAGCAGAGGAGAAGCTGCAAGACATGCAGGGAATGCAAGACATAGTGAAACGAGATGGTCAACAGACAGGCAGCACTCACAACAGGTAAGGAACATTTTCAAGTAGGCTTATCAAAAATAACAGTTGTTTGTATTGGTATTGCAATGCTGATCTTATAAATCAAAAGTGTATGCTGTGACCATAGATTGCCTTTAAGTTGTACATTTTTTTACCAATATATCAACCATGGTAGAAGATTACCGTACACGTTCAGATAGGCACCATGCAATTAAACAATCTTACTCATCCTTAACATCAATATATATTAATTCAGTGATGCCTGTTTTGCAAACAGCAAGCGTCTCAGAGGTATAATATAGCTCTAAGTTTTATATAATCAATTATTACTTACAGAATTCAGCATGTAACCTCCAAACTAAGTAATAATAGATTATATAGACATCTCCAGGGCATATGAACACCGGATACAGATATGTATTCCTCCTTCACTGTCAATTAATACATTTGACATATATTTAAATCATATACACAGTGATAAAACAAAATTAGATCAAAATGAAGTGTGACTTTATAGACTTGTTATGCTGCTGGTTGTGAGAGCAATTCACACTTCTAATTAAATCGCACATTTTTTTGTACAAACTGGTTACACATTTGAAGTAACAGAATTGTTTTACTTTAGGTTTGTTGCTCTTTTTTTTAAGTCTTTTTTTTTTTTCTTAATCAGTTACATTTTTTAATCAAAGTTTCAAAAGTAGTATATCAAATCGAAAATGCACCATAATGTGGGCAGGAGATTAAATTACACATACAGTATTAACAAAAAAAGGTTTGGAGTAAGGTACGAGCACTAGCTCAGACTCGCTCATTTCTACTGATCCGCTATTTGCCTTTCACAGACACCTTTTAAGGATGCTTTATAGGCATGCACTGGTACTTGTGTGCCCATAAGAACAGTAGAATATACAGGTCCGATAATGTGGCTGCAACAACAAAAGGGCAAGCTCTGGCAGCAAGCAGACCAGTAACTAGGCAAGAGGATTATCACAGGGTATTTGCTAAACTGAAGGTTGGGTCCAAGCAAAGTTAGGACAAGTAACTCCAGCAAAAATCAGTCTGAGAAACAGCAAAGAGTTGCACCCACAAACTAACAAATCATGTGATGGGCAACTTAAAGATTGCAAAGTTGTTCTTTAAAAAGGGAACTTAACTACTTGGGAAGTGATCTATTCACCAATTATGTGCAGGTGTGCCCAGCCATACCCTTCTAGGTGTAAAGTGCACATAAGTGTAAAGATAAATTGCTAATCTATGTGTTTGGATGCAGAAGGGGAACGGTGTGGGAGTACTGACCCTTTAAAACCTTGTAACCATGCTCAACTAGGTCAGAAGTCACCATACAAAAATTAAGACTATCCAGAGTTAACCATGTTATTAGATTATTTTCAAGTAATTACTTGGTGGGGAAAGAGGGGGTCTAGAAAGTGGCGGCCCATCCATAAGGGGCACAGGGGTTCCACCCCACTAATCCATGTGCCCAGCCCCTAATCTAGATGAAGAGTGCTGAATGCATGGATTTCAATGTTTTTTTTAAGCACATGATTAGAGCCTGAGGCTCTTATTGGCTTAAAAAAAGGTGGGCTCAGGGTGCAATCATTGCAACCTGAGCCCACCCAGTCAAAAAATGAAGCATCAGCCGCCACTGGGTCTAGGTGAGATAGATGATTATGACACTACCACATTCTAAAGCCCTTGATGGTTCACCATATACTGTTAAATCCTGAAATTATTTACCTATGCTGTAAAAATCCTTAAACACACCCTTTGCCTGGTGACAGCCTCATTTGCTCAGGGTGAAATATTTTGATATCTCGAAGGTTTAATGTGGAATGCTACATATATTGTTGTACCATTGTTATCTCTTCCATATCCAACTATTGTAACAGGATACTCTGCTCTTGGGAGCAAGAGCTTTTTCTGAGATTCTCGGCCCATGAGGACAGGATGGTAGATGTAGCGCCCTCCTCTAGTTAGGCTGTTAGTCTAAATTTAAGTTTTTGTCTACTACAGTCAGTGGAGCAGTGATCTATTGTTTTAGTCTGGTAAGGGTTTCCTAAACTGGGTGTTTGATTTCTCCTACCTGCTTCTGGAAGAATCTTCCAGAATAATGGGCACGACAGTCAAATGCCCATGCCCCAGCCAATCCCTAGAAGCAGGTGCTCAGAAGATGGCTGGGAGGTGATTAAGGTTTGGGAAGCCTTGCCAGAGTGTTCATCCACCACTGGGAGGGTTCCAGTTCCCCGGGGCTGCTTTCCATGGGAGGTGGTTACACTGAGATAAGACTTACAGTCTGGGCTTCAGTAGGAACTGGGATGGGGGCCTTGAGGAGATTGATCCTGGTCTGGAGCTTTTTTTCTCCCTCACTGAGGATCTAACTTTGGAAGCTGAGCAGCAGACAACTCCTAGGACACTGTGAGTTAGACCTGTGTATGGGACCCTAAACCCCACTCCTGTTCAAGTTCTTCGGCAAGTTATAGTAAAAGGACATCCCCTAGACTAAGCCAATACTGTTGGTGTGTGAGACAATGGAGATCTGAGAATATTAGCAATGGAGACCTTATTGTCAGCTGCCATTCTGGGGGTGAACACTACACATGTTTAGCCAGGAGAATTTAAATTTATCCAGAATGCCTAAAATTTAAATCAAGTCTTTGTTTATTAAAATATGAAAATATATGTTGAAGTGCACTAAAGGGTTAGTCATTCAGTATTCCTAGTTTCTTTAATCACATCAAAACACTTTCAGTTGGCCAAAAAACTGATAGGATCGCCAGGCTTTCTTTTTTTTTCATTGCTACAAACAGTAATCAAAAACTTTTACTGGTATACTTAAGGGAACGTTCACACTGATCTGCTGCAAAAACATTTTTTCTTTTTTAAAGGACATGTGATTAAAAAATCGTACCACTGCTTCCAATGGGAAGGTGCAATTCTGGTGAGGTTTTTTTTTTTAGCTCCTCAAACATGCTCCAAATATGCTGCAAGCAGGATTTTTTTCACTGCAATGGAAGTGCACCGCCCCAGTGTGACCACATTTATTGATTTTAAAGGGAAGCATTTTTTTTGAGCTTTTCAGGCGCTTTTTTTCAAGCGCTTGAAAAACTCCTCAGTGTGAAAGGACCCTAAAGCTTAACTCCAGGCTAAATAAACAGATGGAAAAGCTTTTTTTACCTGCCAAAGGATGTATATGCCAGCCCATGCCGTAATGAGATTTGCATGGTTCTATTTTGTAGAAGGAACCTAAACTAACCTGTGACTGGACCTGTGACTGGACAGTAAAAGAAAAGCAGTAGACTGATGAACTTATGTCTCTGTCACCCTTCTTTCATCCTATTAGCATGATTTTTAAACTGCAGCACACCTAATTGGCCTTTTGTGCCGCTTCTAGTGCCCCATCCGAGTTTTGCAGTACTGACTGTACTGTAAACTGCAAGGAGGTTATATTAAATCAAACAGAGGTACTTAAATTGGTTGCATTTAAAAATACAAATACATTTATTTTAGGGGAGCGTAAAAACCCATTAAACGTAATGATCCACATATACTGTATGCACAAATACTCATTACATATTCATAAGAAATTTAATTAACACTCAATACTAATATATACATATAAATTATAACACCATAAACAAATAAATATGTAAAACAAAAAACATTCGATAATGTCGCAGTATTATCTGTGCACACTCCAATTATACACGTCAAATAAATCCACATTCCAAGATAAACGCATAGATTTCCATGCTCCAATAATTTATGATATCCCCTCTTGCGTTCTTTAATCCTTTTGATCTTCAGCCACTGTGCCTACCCCAACACACAAGCTTTGTGATCACCTTTCTGCTTACCTTTCTGGACTGACCTCTTATCTCTAAGGCTGGATTCACACCTATGCATTTTTTGTACTTTTTGCATTTTGCAGATTTGCACTACAGAACGTAATCCATAGGAAACCATGTTAAATGGACTGTAGTGCAAATCTGCAAAATGGAAAAGCACTAAAAATGCATAGGTGTGGATCCAATCTAAAGCTACGCTCACACGTTTGCCGAGTAAACCGAGCGTGTGTACGAGGCTTTCAGGTTTCCTGCTCTCCATTTTCTCGTCGAGATTCTTGTCGGCCTGTTTCCCGACGAGAAACCCGAGAGTGTGTATACTTACCTGTCGCCGTGGAAACCCACGCATGCTCAAAATTACTGACGCATGTGTGGTAGCTTCCACCCACAGCATAGGTAGGGTGAAGCAAGATGGCAGCAACGGTATGGAATGTGACGAACGCTTGCTCGTTGTACGCGATGACATCACCGCATTCTTGCCTTTCAAGAGAGCCACAGTTCTTTTGAAAGGTCTGTGTGTACAGTCGGGCGGCAAGAGGTTCTTGCCAAAAATCTCGTCGGGAAAAACGACGTTTGTTTCCTGACGAGATTCTTGCCCATGTGTACGAAGCCTAAGATCTGTAAGCACTTTCCTCTTCAGGGTTCAATGTGTTTCCATTCTCAATCAGAAACTCCTTAATTGTGCAGCCTAAAGTAGAACACAAACCAGGATTATAGTGCTTTCCATAAAGACATTTTATTAAAATGGTAAAAAAACAGTTATATTTTAAAAGAATCAATTCCCTCTATATTCACATAAGTAGGGAGATGCTAAGCAATTAATCCACGACGGGCTCGCTGATGAAATCAATAGCACCTAGAGACAGTGAGTCTGCCATGGATTAATTGGGTTGCATGCTTTTTTTCCTATAATTTGTATTCATTTTGAAAAAGAAAATGATGCACATATATTGTCTCTGGGTTAAAACAGCTGGGTAACATGTTTTTATTGCTTTTTAAGTTTTATTAAAAATAAAAAAACACTATGATCCTGGTTTGTGTTCTACTTTGACCTTCCGAGAGATAAGAGGTCCGACTAGAAAGGTGAGCAGAAAGGTAAGCACACAGCATGTGTGTTGGGTAATGAACAGTGGAGGCAGATGAAATGGATAATAGAAAGCGAGAGGGGATACCATAAAGCATTAGAGCACGGAAGTCCTAGTGTTTATCTTAGGAAGTGGATTCATTTGACACCGTGTGCACAGATAACACTGGGATATTATTGATTGTTTTTTATACACTTTTTTTATACACATTTATTTGTTTATGGTGTTGGTGTAATTTATATGCATATATAAGTATTGTGTTCATTTAATTTATTAAGAATATGTACTGAAATGTTATACATATGTATGGGTGATTAAGAATAATAGATATTGCACTGAAGGGAATTTATATACATTTTGTAATGTGGGAATCCTATTAAGCCTCATACACATGATCGGACTTCCAACTAGGGATGAGCTTAGCGTTCGAAACGAACGTATGTTCGACTCGAACATCGTCCGTTTGACCGCTCGACGAATTTCGAACAAAAACGATCGTTCGCGGCAAATTTGAGTGAAACGAAACAGCCCATAATTCACTGCGGCATTGCACGCTGATGATTGGCCAAACATGCACTATGACCCTGCATGCTTGGCCAATCACAGCACGCAAAAAAAGGAGAGCCATAATTGGCCAAAGCCTGGGTGGCTTTGGCCAATTATGGCTCAGGGCTTTAGCACACGCCCCACACTATATAAGGCCGCCTGCTGGGCGGCCTCGTGTAGTGTGTTCCGGCTTGTTACTGAGAGCAGTCAGAGAGACAGAGAGATTGTCTTGTTAGCTAGCTAGATAGAGCAGGCTAGTCAGTTTAGCTTTATTACAGTGTGTAGAGAATATATATACATCCTTAGGAGTTGTACATATACTTATACACTGTATAGATTAGATAGATCAGTTCTTCCTAATCTACTGGCAGGCAGGTGATTGTGCTATTTAAAGACGTTATCACAGGTATAGACACACAGCAAGTACAATAGCAGTGTTTTTAATGATGCTTAAATTTAAAAAAAAAAGAAAAATTCCTTTAAATATTGTACCTGCTGGGTGTCTATAGTTTGCCTGTGAAAACGTCTTTGAGAACCCGGGTCTTGCCCGAGGGAACATGTATCAACAAAACTTTTTCCCATTGATACATGTTCCCTCGGGCAAGACCCGGGTTCTCAAAGACGTTTTCCTGGCCAGCCTCACGTCAGCACACCATGGCTTAATCCCCTCCTCCGGTCCACCAGTACCACCTTCTTCTTAGCTAATAAGTAGGGGGCCCCTCCTCCCCAGTCCTTGTTCCTTTTTTTTGGTCGGACGACCAGACCACCAGACTCTGACAAAGGAAAGAGAGGAAAATAACCCCCTACCGAACCATCCCACCCAGGTTCAGGCCTCTCTTGGCGTGGAAGGTCCAGAATAATGATAAGGATGACCCTTCATGACACTGGACGCTCAGATGCATGAGCTACGGGCACATAATAGCTTATGGAGCTTACTGTTTTGGGCGAGGGGGCTGTGGAGGTTGCTGCTTGGATGTACTTCAGGAAAGCTGAGCTAGAAAAACTTTGGCAGGCAGAAAACTCAGTGTGCTCACACACTAGCTCTGAACAGGGCGTCATCGGTAAGTCTCCCAGGTGGAGAGATTGTGTTTTTTTATTTTTTCCTTCAACAGCATTCTGTGTATATCTGCTGTGTAACTGCTGCCACCCAGTTGCCATTCTCTTTACTGCAAGAGCGTTCTGTATAGGCCTGTGTAACTGCTGCCACCCTGTGGCCATTCTCTTTACTGCAAGAGCGTTCTGTATAGGCCTGTGTAACTGCTGCCACCCTGTGGCCATTCTCTTTACTGCAAGAGCGCTCTGTATATGCCTGTGTAACTGCTGCTACCCTGTGGCCATTTTCTTTACTGCATAAGGTCAGTCTTATTAATTAATAATGAGTTTAATAATATTAATTATAAACAGTAAGGATTGATGGTGTTTATAAAAATTCCATTATTTTGTGATCAGCTCCGGATTACGGTATCCTCTCGTTTATGCAGCATGAGCTCACCACAGCCCCAGAATGCACAAAGTTCACCGGAAAGGTAGGAGGGGTCGACGGGGGCCATAGTAAAAGAGTGCAATACCAAGAGCTAAAAACATGTTTTCTTGGTCGTCTTTTTAGGAGCAGAAGCCCTAAAACAAGACTTACACGGAAAAAAAAAGTCCCGCCACCGTTCCATATCTCCGCAAGCGTCTGGGTCATGGGCAACGCACAAAGCCCCATTCCGGCCCAGCTGGCAAACCTAGCCAGCCCAAAACTGTAACAGAACTGAGTCCCCGCCCAGATGACGGTCTTTGTTGGGCATGTTCGGCGCCTTCCGAACCTGGCAAACTTTTGTGCAGCGGCTGCATTAGAGACGTCGCTGCAGACAGAGAGGCTGAGGCGCAAAGGATTAAAGGTTGCATTCAAAGACGCAGTCACAGAGGGGATACAATCGGCCTCAGTTGGCAAAACCCCAAAATATAAAACCAAATTCAGAGCGGACCCTCAAATACGAGATGAATTTCCAGACTTTGAAGGGCTATCATGAGATTCGTCGGACTCTGAAGAGCCTTCTGAATTTTTTCAACTTTCAATACAGAGTCATTCGTCACGGCGTAAAAGAAGCCATAGTCTGTGATCAGGATACTCAGCCGCCTGAAAAAATTAAAAGATTTTTTCCGAGTCGTAAGAGACAAGGGGTCACCTTTCCCCTTTTTTCCGAAAATTCGAAAGTGGTTCGAAGATGAATGGGACAGACCGGAAAGAAGGGCGAACGTGCAGAATCGTATTTTAATGTTATATCCTTTTAAACCCCCAGAAGCCCCCTCAGGGTATAGATGCGGCCTTACAACGCCTGGCCAGACAAGTCGCCTTACCATTACAGAATTCTACAACATTCAGAGATCCTATGGACAGGCGTGTGGATACAGACCTGAAAAAGGTCCTTTCCTCCACTGGTTCAGCATATCGTCCGGCCATAGCCTTAACCTCAGTCTCCAGAGCGTTGAAGGTCTGGACCACAAGGATATAAACAGCCCTGAATACGGGCAGGAAATCAGAAGTGGTCATACAAACACTGGAGGAATTCGACCTCGCCGCCCATTTCATAGCAGAAGCTTCTATAGATCTGGTAAAGCTACTCGCAAAAATCATGGCATTTGCAGTGACAGCCAAAAGGGCCTTTTGGTTACGTCATTGGGTAGCCGACAGTACTTCTAAATTAAGTCTCTGTAATATCCCGTTCAATGGCAAGGTGCTATTTGGGAAGACCCTGGAAGAGGCTATTAGCCGAGCAACAGGGGGAAAACCGAGTCTGATGCTTCAGAGACCCAAGAGGAGGCAGCAGACCACCCGGCCAGCTCAACCAGATTACAAGAGGACCTATGACGCCAGGTCATATAGACCCGGACGGGAGTACGCTAGACCCTTCTGGAGAAACTCGCAGGGTTCTTTTTTGAGGAATGTAAAGTCCAGAGCAGCGCAAGGTTAACATCCTTTTGGAGGGTATGGGCGAAAATAGTCAAGGACCAGTGGGTCCACAAGACGCTGAAATACAGCTACAAAATATCCTTTCAGAAGAAACCTCCAATATAGTGGTTCGCACAGATTGGCCGACGGACCAGAAAAAAATGTTTACAAGAATATTTAACCGGCTTACGACAAAAAAATGCGATTTCGCCAGTACCCATAAAACAGGGAGAAGGGGTATACTCTCCAATCTTTTTGGTTCCCAAAGCATCAGGAGAACTCAGACCTGTTTGGGACCTGAGAATTTTAAATCATTATATAACTCCTAGGACGTTCAAAATGGAATCCATATTTACGATCGTCTCAGTATTGCCACCAGGGGACTGGTTGATATCAGTTGATTTAGCAGATGCATATCTGCATGTCCCAATCAGCAAGAACCATCAAAAATACTTAAGATTCATGGTAGGAGAAGATCCTTTCCAGTTCAGATGTCTACCTTTCGGGATCAGCACAGCTCCCTGAGGATCCTACTAGCTGTCATTGCCGTCATCTGCCTAAAGGGCATAAAGATTTTTCACTACCTAGACGATATCCTTGTAGTAGCCCGTTCAAGCAGTCAGCTAATGTCGCAACGCGAGGTAGTGCTAGAAACCCTATCAAAGTTTGGCTGGATCATCAACTGACAGAAGAGCCAGTTAGTTCCCTCACAGGAGATGAAATATCTGGAATTGATCTTCAATACAGACAGAGGACTTGTCCTGCTACTCGAACGCAAGAAGGCAGAATTGGTAGCCTGTGTAGGCTGCGTAATGAAGTCACGGTCACTGTCAGCAAGGGATTGTATGACTCTGCTCGGGATGTTTACAACAGCAATCCCAGCCATTCCCTGGGCAAGGTTCCACACAAGGGCATTCCAGGCGACTTTTCTGAGCCAGTGGGATGGCACATCCCTCCACCAGAAGATTCTCATGCCGAGCCGAATTCGCCAGAACTTAGCTTGGTGGACGACACCGGAAAATCTGTTGCGGGGCATGCTCCTCAGCCCCGGGGGCTGGATTCTGATAACTTTGGGTGCCAGTCTCCGGAGCTGGGGCGCTCACTGCCTCGGCAGGCGAGTACAGGGCGTATGGGTCAAGTTGGAATCCAGACACTCCAACCTCTTGGAACTGCAAGCAGCGTATCTGGCCCTGCGGGCCTTCGAGAAGCTAGTGCAAGGAGCCCGAGTCAAACTGATGTTAGACAACAAGACGGCGGTGGCATATATAGCCAAACAGGGTGGAACCAAAAGTTTGCCACTGTTACAAGTGGCGACCAAGATATTTGTCTGGGCCGAAGCTCATCTAGAAGCCCTAGTAGCAGCCTACATTCCAGGCAGGATCGTCTGAGTCGGGAATTCCCCGACAAGAACGAATGGGCCCTGAACAGGAAGTTCCTGGAGCCAATCTTTTCCGATTGGGGGACACCCTCAGTGGATCTAATGGCAACCCGAGTCAATGCAATGACACCCCAATTTGTGTCCAGGTCCCGCTGCAACAAAGCCATAGCCCAAGATGCCTTTGCCATTCCATGGGATTTTCCCCTAGTCTACCTCTTTCCACCAGTGCTGCTAGTGATGAAAACCCTGCTGAAGATTGCGGGGAAGAAGGTCCATGCGATAGTAATCCTACCTTTTTGGCCACAGAGACCGTGGTTCCCTCTGCTCCTACAGATGACGTCGGCTCCCCCAATACCTCTACCTCTAAGGAGAGTTCTCCTGTGCCAGAGCCAGTGGGTGCATCCCAACCCAGGCACGTTGCAACTGACGGCCCGGTTGCTGAATCAACCAGACTATAGGCACAAGGCATCTCAGAAGAGGTAAAATCAACATTATTAAAGTCTAGAAAGGCCTCGACCAATGCTACCTACAACAGGATTTGGAAAAAATTCACAACTTTTGCGTTACATCAACATATTTCCCCAGTGGATCCGAACGTTGCACAAATGCTGGACTTTTTGCAGTCTGCACTGAAGGGGGGCTTAGCCTATAGTACAATAAAAGTACAAGTATCAGCCTTAGATTAGAACTCATTCTACCAGAGGGGTGGCAGCCTCCTGCTAAAATCCCTCCCCTTGCTAAAATACCGGTTGAAGAGATATGCAGGACAGCCAGCTAGAGTTCCTGCAAAAACTTTAGACGTGACATCAACTAATACGTCTAGTTTTGGAAACGCCGTGGTATTGGCGCCTTTTCAAGCACAATAAAAAGATTCTATAAAGCAGCATTTCCAGTTGTTGTCTGAGTCTTATATACATTTTCCCACCCTAGTTGTGCTAAATTAAATCCCATGGTGTGCTGACGTGAGGCTGGCCAGGAAAACGGAAAATTGTTATCAATACCTACGGTAATTTTCCTTTCCTGGCCTGTCCTCACGTCAGCACAGCTCTTCCCTCCCTATAAGCCTGTCGTCCTCCATTAAGGTGGAACAAGGACTGGGGAGGAGGGGCCCCCTACTTATTAGCTAAGAAGAAGGTGTTACTGGTGGACCAGGGGAGGGGATTAACCCATGGTGTGCTGACGTGAGGACAGGCCAGGAAAGGAAAATTACCGTAGGTATTGATAACAATTTTCCGTTTTCCAACAATACCTTGAATATTGGTCTTTAAAATGATCGTTTTTGAATGCGAACGTTCGAGTCCCATAGACTTCAATGGGGTTCTAAATGTTCGTGCGAACGATCGGACTGTTCGACGGTTCTGGTGCGAACCGAACGCGGGGGCGTTCGGCTCATCCCTACTAGATTTGTGCATTCCCGTTCGTACGAATGTTATTTTCGTACGAAAATGTTCATTTTCGTACCCACGGGATAATGTGTACATACGAAAACGGTAAAGCACCAAAATATGAAAACGACGGGATAACGGATGAGCCGCATAATGAACGATCGCAAATAAGAACGAACGATCCGACGGGAAAAAACGACAAAACGAAAACGGCAAAATAACTAAAATGAAATCTGTATCAAGAGATTTGCATTGTGTATTTTGTTTGAATCCGTTTTGTGTTCGTTTTCAGTTGTATGTTTATTGTTCAATGACATCTATAACAAAATAATTTCATTATGTATATTGAATGAATTCCTTTTTCTGTTTGTATTGTGTATTCAAAATACTGAAGGCAAATCTTTTGTTATAGGTTTAATATCCACATACGAAAATAACAAAAGAAACGGGTTCAAATGCAAATCTTTTGTTTATCGTTTTTTTTTGAATGGCCAGAGAGTTAGGCTGGCCATACATGATACAATTTTCTTTAGATTTATCTTCAACTATGTAGTGCAAGGGCCTGCCTGATTGCATACAATTGAAAGTGTTGTTTAGTTTGACCTCATATTATATGTTTTTTGGTAAATCTAAAAGAAAATTGTACAAGAAAATTTAACATGTATGGCCAGCCTCAGTGACTGAAAGCAGCTTCTCTTTTGTGCTGAGTAGTGAGTACACTTGTACAGTAAAGCCAAATAAACTTTTCTGTGGATTTTCATCTGAAGGGAGTTCAGTTGGCCAGACTTTTGAACCCAAAAATGGTTTTCTGATGCAGTTTAAAAACCAACAAATTTTCTGAGAACGATCGGAAAACGATCGTTTTTATGTTTGTTGTTAAAACAGTCTGACCAAGTGTATGGGGCTTAACAATAGTATTATAAAATTGTATCATGTATGGCCAGCCTAACTCTCTGGCCATTCAAAAAAACGATAAACAAAAGATTTGCATTTGAACCCGTGTCTTTTGTTATTTTCGTATGTTGATATGACACCTATAACAAAAGATTTGCCTTCAGTATTTTGAATACACAATACAAACAGAAAAAGGAATTAATTCAATATACATAATGAAATTCTTTTGTTATAGATGTCATTGAACAATGAACATACAACTGACACTAACAAAAGAAAAGCATTCAAGATACACAGAATGCAAATTGACGAAAATTCACGATAATTATTGTCTAACAAGAAACGAACATGAATTAAACAGAATAACGAACCATCCCGCATGTACGAAAATAAAACGGTAACGGAAATACGAAACGATCGGAATACGAAAAAATCGCGTCGTACGACAAACGAACGGGAACGAACGGGAAAACGGGCGTCTTACGAAAAACGAATGGAAACAAACAGACGGGACCATACGAAACCTACTTCCAACGTACTTTTCCATGGATAATGCCCTGAAGGGTGTTGTCCGTGAACTTGGTATGCATACACACAGCAGGACTTTTTAAGCCAACAAACACAAACGTAGTGACGTAATAGACGTACTACGTGTTTTTTCTGTTCCTTACCGCCACCCTTTGGGCAACTTCTGCTATTGTTGTCTGATCTTTAGCATTGGTTATGAGCATGCATGTTTGTACTTTGGACTTTAGTCCGACGGACTTGTGTACACACGATCGGGTTTGCTCCATTGGACATTTGTTGCCGGAAAGTTTGTCTGTTCTCACAGTGAGCATTTGTCTGATAAAAAGTGAAAAAGTTTGTCCGATGGAGCGTACACACGGTCAGATTGTCTGCAAAAACAGGTCCATCAGAGGTTTGTTGTCAAAAAGTCTGACCGTGTGTACAGCCCTTTAGAGTGCTGGCTTGCTAAACATTGGATTGTGCTGATTAGGGATGTCCTTTTGACTTATTTCTTAAGTAACATTCAATTGCATGTAAATGCTTACAGAGCTGCATTATTCCATTTTTATCTCTTTGTTTGATTTATAAATATTTTAATGTTAAAAGAATGTGTTTCTTACCATGGTTTGTAATTATAAGTGCATATAGAGCAGACATATATTTTCATTACAAATGCAAATGCAGCTTCCCCCTCTGCTGTTCTACTTGTGGTTGTGCTAGAATAGCTATGTGGGTGAAGCAGTAGATGGATCAAATGGA
Organism: Rana kukunoris; assembly: GCA_029574335.1. NCBI lineage: Eukaryota > Metazoa > Chordata > Amphibia > Anura > Ranidae > Rana > Rana kukunoris. Next base: position 231,867,867 of record CM056052.1, read on the forward strand.
GCAGATGTGGATTGAGAAAGAGGGGAAATTAGTCGACTCACATTGTTGGAAAAATGTGACAATTGAGGAGTTTCCTGTTCTTTCTGATTGCAGGATTTGGCATGTGAGTGAGAGTCAGTTTATAAGCCATCCAGCAGTAAAGCAGATTTATGGGAAAGGTTAGGGCAGGGGTCAGATGGTAGCTCCAACGTAATAATATGACATTTGGATCACAGATACCTTATCGTGACTTTTATTTAGCCACATGACATATTATCCACAGTATGCTATTATGAAATTTGATTTTTTTTATATATATATTATGATGCTTCTAGAGAACTGTTTATAGGTAATTTTATACTCTATATACAGGTGAAACTTGAAAAATTAGAATATCGTGCAAAAGTGAATTTATTTAACTACTGCAACTTAAAAGGTGAAACGAATATATGAGATAGATTCATTACATGCAAAGCAAGATAGTTCAAGCCGTGATTTGTCATAATTGTGATGATTTTGGCTTACAGCTCATGAAAACCCCAAATCCACAATCTCAGAAAATTAGAGTATTGTGAAAAAGTGCAATATTCTAGGCTCAAAGTGTCCCACTCTAATCAGATAATTAAGCCATAACACTGGCAAAGGGTTCCTGAGCCATTAAATGGTCTCTCAGTCTGGTTCAGTATGAATCACAATCATTGGAAAGACTGCTGAGCTGACAGTTGTGCAGAAAACCATCATTGACACCCTCCATAAGGAGGGAAAGCCTCAAAAGGTAATAGCAAACAAAGTTGAATGTTCCCAAAATGCTGTATCAAAGCACATTAATAGAAAGTTATGTGGAAGGGAAAAGTATGGCAGAAAAAGGTGCACAAGCAGCAGGGATGAGCGTAGCCTGGAGAGGATCGTCAGGAAAAGGCCATTCAAATTTTTTGGGGACTTTCAAAACGAGTGGAATGAGGCTGGAGTCAGTACATCAAGAGCCACCACACACAGACGGATCCTGTACATGGGCTTCAAATGTCATATTTCACTTGTAAAGCCACTCCTAAACAACAAACAACGTCAGAAGCGTCTTACCTGGGCTAAAGAAAAACAGACATGGTCTGTTGTTCCTTGTTCCAAAGTCCTCTTTTCTGATGAGAGCAAATGTTGCATCTTATTTGGAAACCAAGGACCCAGAGTATGGAGAAAGAATAGAGAGGCACACACTGCAAGATGCTTGAAGTCCAGTGTGAAGTTTCCTCAGTCTGTTGATTTGGGGAGCCATGTCATCTGCTGGTGTTGGTCCACTCTGCTTCATTAAGTCCAGGGTCAACACAGCCGCCTACCAGGAGATTTTAGAGCACTTCATGCTTCCTTCCGCAGACAAGCTCTATGGGGATGCTGATTTCATTTTTCAGCAGGACTTGGCACCTGCCCACACTGCCAAAAGCACCAAAACCTGGATCAATGACCGTAGGATTACTGTGCTTGATTGGCCAGCAAACTCGTCTGACCTGAACGCCATAGACAATCTATGGGGCATTGCCAAGAGAAAGATGAGAGACATGAGACCGAACAATGCAGAAGAAGCTGAAGGCCGCTTTTGAAGCATCCTGGTCTTCCATAACACCTCAGCAGTGCCACAGGCTGATTGTTTCCATGCCACGCAGCATTGAGGCAGAAATTTCTGAAAAAGGGGCCCAAACCAAGTACTGAGTACATATGTATGCTTATACTTTTCAGAGGTCCGATATTGTTCTATGTACAATCCTCGTTTTATTGATTGCATGTAATATTCTAATTTTCTGACATTGTTGATTTGGGGTTTTCATGAGCTGTAAGCCATAATAATCACAATTATGACAAATCACGGCTTGAACTATCTTGCTTTGCATGTAATGAGTCTCTCTCATATATTAGTTTCACGTTTTAAGTTGCATTAGTGAAATAAATGAACTTTTGCACGATATTCTAATTTTGAGTTTTACCTGTATGTCACATCTCATGCATAGCTATAACACTATAATAAATATACAATATATGCATCATACCAGCTAATGCTGTAATTATATTACACACTTCTAATGTATATTTTAAGAAATAAATGAATAAGAGATAATCTAAATCAGGTTCTATTTTAGGTAATTGATTTAACTTGACTACAGCAAACTGACCGTTATAACTTAAATTCCATATGCTGAATTACTTTTGAATAGTCTATTATTTAAGGTTGGCCCTCAAAGTACAGTTTAATACAAACATGGCAATAATAAGAAGAATAAATTGATAAAATAACTTGCTAGGCATGGACTATCATCAGTATGTGATGACTATTTAGAAAGGATAATTGATAAAAGAACATTGCCTTTCATGTTTGGTGAAATGACATCAGCCATATATACAGTGCAGAAAATAAGTATTTGAACACCCTGCTATTTTGCAAGTTCTCCCACTTGGAAATTATGGAGGGGTCTGAAATTGACATCGTAGGTGCATGTCCACTGTGAGAGACATAATCAAAAAAAAAAAATTCCAGAAATCACAATTTATGAATTTTTAACTATTTATTTGTATGATACAGCTGCAAAGAAGTATTTGAACACCTGTCTATCAGCTAGAATTCTGACCCTCAAAGACCTGTTAGTCTGCCTTTAAAATGTCCACCTCCACTCCATTTATTATCCTAAATTAGATGCACCTGTTTGAGGTCATTAGCTGCATAAAGACACCTGTCCACCCCATACAATCAGTAAGAATCCAACTACTAACATGGCCAAGACCAAAGAGCTGTCCAAAGACACTAGAGACAAAATTGTACACCTCCACAAGGCTGAAAAGGGCTACGGGGAAATTGCCAAGCAGCTTGGTGAAAAAAGGTCCACTGTTGGAGCAATCATTAGAAAATGGAAGAAGCTAAACATAACTGTCAATCTCCCTCGGACTGGGGCTCCATGCAAAACCTCACCTCGTGGGGTCTCAATGATCCTAAGAAAGGTGGGAAATCAGCCCAGGACTACACGGGAGGAGCTGGTCAATGACCTGAAAAGAGCTGGGACCACCGTTTCCAAGGTTACTGTTGGTAATACACTAAGACGTCATGGTTTGAAATCATGCATGGCACGGAAGGTTCCCCTGCTTAAACCAGCACATGTCAAGGCCCGTCTTAAGTTTGCCAATGACCATTTGGATGATCCAGAGGAGTCATTGGAGAAAGTCATGTGGTCAGACGAGACCAAAATAGAACTTTTTGGTCATAATTCCACTAACCGTGTTTGGAGGAAGAAGAATTATGAGTACCATCCCAAGAACACCATCCCTACTGTGAAGCATGGGGTGGTAGCATCATGCTTTGGGGGTGTTTTTCTGCACATGGGACAGGGCGACTGCACTGTATTAAGGAGAGGATGACCGGGGCCATGTATTGCGAGATTTTGGGCAACAACCTCCTTCCCTCAGTTAGAGCTTTGAAGATGGGTCGAGGCTGGGTCTTCCAACATGACAATGACCCGAAGCACACAGCCAGGATAGCCGAGGAGTGGCTCTGTAAGAAGCATATCAAGGTTCTGGCGTGGCCTAGCCAGTCTCCAGACCTAAACCCAATAGAGAATCTTTGGAGGGAGCTCAAACTCTGTGTTTCTCAGCGACAGCCCAGAAACCTGACTGATCTAGAGAAGATTTGTGTGGAGGAGTGGGCCAAAATCCCTCCTCCAGTGTGTGCAAACCTGGTGAAAAACTACAAGAAACGTTTGACCTCTGTAATTGCAAACAGAGGCTACTGTACCAAATATTAACATTGATTTTCTCAAGTGTTCAAATACTTCTTTGCAGCTGTATCATACAAATAAATAGTTAAAAAAATCATACATTGTGATTTCTGGAATTTTTTTTTTTTTGATTATGTCTCTCACAGTGGACATGCACCTACGATGACAATTTCAGACCCCTCCATGATTTCCAAGTGGGAGAACTTGCAAAATAGCAGGGTGTTCAAATACTTATTTTCTGCACTGTATATATATATATATATATATATATATATATAAAAAATTCAGGCATCTTCACACAATTAATTAAGGCACTTTTGACTTTAAAAAGATGTTCAAGATCAAACTTCTGCTCTTGCTTTTGCCATATGCCAAATGATTTAGAACATCCTGTCCAGCAGTGTCCAAAAATATCTAGTGAAAAATATGCTTTTGCTCCCACAAATGAACCTTATGTAAGTGAATATTAACCAACCACTTAAAGCGGAGTTCCAGCCTTTATATGTTTATTAAAAGTCAGCAGCTACAAAAAGTATAGCTGCTGCCTTTTAATAGACAGACACTTACCTGTTCCACGGTCCAGCAATGTGGTTGTCCGGAGTGTCGCTCCTCTCCCCCCCTTCTCCGCCGGCACCTCCATTCACACTGTGGACATCCGGTCGTGACAGCTTTCGGCTTCACGGCCGGGCACACACTGCGCATGGGCGAGTCGCGCTGTGCCCTAGGAGTGGACAGGCGATCTCCTGGGGCCTGTCACGGGTCCTAGGAGATCGCCTAGAGGGAGAGAAGGAGTCGGAGGAGTCGCCTAGGCGTCCCGTAGGTGGAAGTAGAAAGTGGGACAGGAAGTCCCACTCCTACCGAAGCCCCCACTCCCCCCAAAAACATTACATGCCAAATGCGGCATGTAAGGGATCGAGGAGTGCTTAAAGGACCAAGCTTATTTTTCAAACTTGTTAAAGTTAAAATATTTTTTTTGGCTAGAAAATTACATAGAACCCCCAAACATCATATATATATTTTTTTTTTATTATTTTTTTTTCTTATAACACCCTAGAGAATAAAATGGCGGTCGTTGCAATACTTTGTGACACCGTATGTTCGCAGCAGTCTTACAAGCGCACTATTTTGGGAAAAAATATACTTTTTTGAATAAAAAAAATTAGACAACAGTAAGGTTAGCCCAATTTTTCCCATATTGTGAAAGATGATTTTACTCCAAATAAATTGATACCCAACATGTCACGCTTCAAAAATTCACCAGCTTGTGGAATGGCAACAAACTTTTACCCTTAAAAATCTCCATAGGCAACGTTTAACACATTCAACAGATTGCATGTTTTACATTACAGAGGATGTCCAGGGCTAGAATTATTGCTCTAACGATCGTGGTGATTTCTCACACCGTTTACATATGTGAGCGCTAATGAAGTATTTGTTCACTTCTGCATGGGAGCTCCACGGGACTGGGTGTGTTTTTTTTTCTTATTTATTTGACCTTTTATTTTTACACTATTCTTTTAAAAAAAAAACATTGTGTCACTTTTATTCCAATATAATCCCTTGAAATAGAAAAAAAAGCATGACAGGTCCTCTTAAATATGAGATCTAAGGTCAAAAACCTCAGATCTCATATTCACACTAAATGCAATAAAAAAAAAATGTTGTTTGAAAGAAAGAAAGAAAATGGCCCTTAAATAGCTATGGGCGTAAGTGAAGTTTTGACCTTGCTTCCACCCTGCAATGGTATGGAGCCGGGTGGGGGCCATCATCCCCTCACTCAGCTCCATTCCAAGCAGGGGACAGGATCCGATCGCCTGCGTCGCTGCTGGCGTCTCTGGTAAGCGGCAGAGGGCACCGCAGCATGGGGGGAGGGGGTACCCTCTCCTGCCAACGATAAAAGTAATCTTGTGGTGAATCCACCGCAGAGACAACTTTTATCTCAAAGCTGACCGCCCGCTGAAGAAGAGGGTAGTGGGATTATGGCAGTTAGCTGCTGCCATAACAATGATATTCCTCTTCGAAGTACCAACGTATAACGACGGCGAGCAGTCCGTAAGTGGTTAAGTAACTTTAATTTCTTAAGTCATCTGATTCCAGTAATCAGAAATTTGATTGGTTGATACAAGTTACTGCTCTCGCTCTCTCTTTAAAGTAAAACTAGATTAAGAGAGGCTAATAACTCTGGCAACTTTTTTTTTTTGCCCTCTGTGTCCCATTTGGGGGGATTTCTCTTCACTTCCTGTCACATAGCCAGAACAGGAAGTGAAAGGAAATCTCTTTGTAAGGAAGTAAATAGTTTTTTTTACCAGAACTACTGTCTCCATTGAAAGATATTTCTGTTCAGGTGACAACCCACATTGTCTCACAAATGTGGGCACAGACAGCAATAAAAACCTGACAGGTGTTCTAATCCTTTTCCACTTCATCTAAAACGAAAAAAAAAGTTTTGCCTTTAGTTATACTTTAAATTGCTTTATAAAATAAATATGGTAATCAGATAGATGTGAGATTGCTGCATCTCAAGTTATTAGCCCAAACCTGCAGTGGGTTTTAACATTAAGAAACACATCCATCTCCCTAATCCAGGTATTAAGATTTTGCTTTATGAAAGCCTTCTGCAAAATAAGCCCATTCTTTTTCATTTTTTTTAAGTAGAAAACACTTTGAATGCGAGGCTGCTGAATGTACCACATTACATTCTATGAGACGCTAATAAGAGACAGTTGGCAAGCTTTCACAACAAGTAATGACATTATTAATTCCCCACAATGATGTCACTACTCAAAGCACAATAGTGGTATTGCATGCACAATGGCCATGTGGTGTCTGATCATTTATATGAATTATAGTGTACAGTATATTTTTGGTCTTGCAGTCGGGATTAAAATTTAAACAGTGTGAAATCAGGAGGAGTAGTGTGCAACCCCTGTTTTTACACCTCGAAACTTAAAAAAAAAAAAAAAGATACAGTATATAAAGCATGTATTGAATATAACCAGATACAGCATTCCCAGTACCAAATATACAATTATAGCAAATACGACATATCTAGCTCACTGGTGTGATAGGCTCAGGGATCCTTACTTATGCAAGATCAAATAAATACACTAAACAACGGCTAATACATTTTTTTTTCCCCATCTAGAAATACATCGAAGAAATGCTTTGGATTTAAATTCTGAAAACAAAAGATGAGGTACAAAGGTCTCCACTGTAGAAAAGCAGTTACAGCAAACAAAATGAGTTCTTGTTATAATGGCACTGCAAAATAAATACTGACTTTCTGGTGCTTGGCATTCTCTTTACAAGTCAAAAAGAAACTTTTCGTAAAAGCCAGCATCATTTACTATTTGTCTAAAAGTGCATCTATATTCATGAAAGCTTATAACAATTTTCTGTAGGGTGAAAAGCAGGCATAAGCATGTCTGCAAGTACCTTTGTTTGAAGGTAATATATATATACAGTGCAGAAAATCAATGTTAATATTTGGTACAGTAGCCTTTGTTTGCAATTACAGAGGTCAAACGTTTCTTGTAGTTTTTCACCAGGTTTGCACACACTGGAGGAGGGATTTTGGCCCACTTCTCCACACAGATCTTCTCTAGATCAGTCAGGTTTCTGGGCTGTTGCTGAGAAACACAGAGTTTGAGCTCCCTCCAAAGATTCTCTATTGGGTTTAGGTCTGGAGACTGGCTAGGCCACGCCAGAACCTTGATATGCTTCTTACAGAGCCACTCTTGGTTATCCTGGCTGTGTGCTTCGGGTCATTGTCATGTTGGAAGACCCAGCCTCGACCCATCTTCAAAGCTCTAACTGAGGGAAGGAGGTTGTTGCCCAAAATCTCGCAATACATGGCCCCGGTCATCCTCTCCTTAATACAGTGCAGTCGCCCTGTCCCATGTGCAGAAAAACACCCCCAAAGCATGATGCTACCACCCCCATGCTTCACAGTAGGGATGGTGTTCTTGGGATGGTCCTCATCATTCTTCTTCCTCCAAACACGGTTAGTGGAATTATGACCAAAAAGTTCTATTTTGGTCTCATCTGACCACATGACTTTCTCCCATGACTCCTCTGGATCATCCAAATGGTCTTTGGCAAACTTAAGACGGGCCTTGACATGTGCTGGTTTAAGCAGGGGAACCTTCCGTGCCATGCATGATTTTAAACCATGACGTCTTAATGTATTACCAACAGTAACCTTGGAAACGGTGGTCCCAGCTCTTTTAAGGTCATTGACCAGCTCCTCCCGTGTAGTCCTGGGCTGATTTCTCACCTTTCTTGGGATCATTGAGACCCCACGAGGTGAGATTTTGCATGGAGCCCCAGTCCGAGGGAGATTGACAGTCATGTTTAGCTTCTTCCATTTTCTAATGATTGCTCCAACAGTGGACCTTTTTTCACCAAGCTGCTTGGCAATTTCCCCGTAGCCCTTTCCAGCCTTGTGGAGGTGTACAATTTTGTCTCTAGTGTCTTTGGACAGCTCTTTGGTCTTGGCCATGTTAGTAGTTGGATTCTTACTGATTGTATGGGGTGGACAGGTGTCTTTATGCAGCTAATGACCTCAAACAGGTGCATCTAATTTAGGATAATAAATGGAGTGGAGGTGGACATTTTAAAGGCAGACTAACAGGTCTTTGAGGGTCAGAATTCTAGCTGATAGACAGGTGTTCAAATACTTCTTTGCAGCTGTATCATACAAATAAATAGTTAAAAAATCATAAATTGTGATTTCTGGGATTTTTTTTTGGATTATGTCTCTCACAGTGGACATGCACCTACGATGACAATTTCAGACCCCTCCATGATTTCCAAGTGGGAGAACTTGCAAAATAGCAGGGTGTTCAAATACTTGTTTTCTGCACTGTATATGGTGGTTTTGTACAAATTTCCTTTTTTTCTTTTGGTCCCCAAATTTTTAATTTTTTTAGGTAAATATTTATTATATATAATATTGAAACAGCAAGTGGGTAAATGTGCTCCTTTTTACATGTTTTATCCACAGCATGTTAAAAAAAAGCCTGTTTACCGTCATCAGTACCTCAAGCTGAAATTTTCACACAGAACCGTATGACTCATCGCAGAGACTCATTTTCTTTTCTTTTCTCCCATTAGATGTATACTTTATGGGCCAGATTCAGGTAGAAGTTAAGATAAGCCGCGCAACTTCTAACCTACGCCGTCGTATCTGTTTTCTGTAGTCAGAAAGCAAGATACGCCGGGATTGAGTTCAGATACGAGCGGCGTAATTGTATTTCACCGTCGTATTGGAACTGCAATTTTAAAATGGCCGCTCGGGGCGTTCCCGCTGATTTACGCCGAGAATATGTAAATCAGCGAGATACGGCAATTCACGATCGTACGCGGGCCCGACGCAGTGACTTTCCGACGTTTCCGTAAGAGATAAGCGGCGTAAAGAAAAACATGCCCCCTAGGTGGAGTATCCTATGTTAAGTATGGCAGTCGTGATCGCGTCGAATTGAAAAAGTTTCACGTTGTTTGAGTAAAGCCCCGTACACACGGCCGAGGTTCTCGGCAGAAACCAGCGAGAACCTCGCTGGGAGCCGCATTCTGCCGAGAACCGTGTGTACGCTCTCGGCGAACCCCGCCCGTCGGGAAACCCAGGTTCTCTATTTGCTCGACGGCCCGTCAGGATGAATGGCTGGTTGCCTTTCCCGACGGGCGGGTTGCCGAATCTGACGGCCGGCAGAGAACCTCGACGGGCGGAACGATGTGTTCCGCCCATCGAGTTTCTCTGCCGTGTGTACGCGGCATAACTCATCCGTGAATGGGGATTGACGTCATTGATGTTGACGAAGAAAACACCAACAGAATTTGGAGCATGCGCACTGGGATACATTGACAGCCGACGCATGCGCAGTACGTTCGCCGCGGGATCGTGTCTAGTTTAAATACTACACGCCCCCTACCCGCCCAATTTGAATTCCGCCGGATCATTTTCTTGCTCCTGAAGTTTCGGCGGAGTAACGTAAATGGCGAACGTTACGCCAGAATAAAGATCCGCTATCCTACCTGAATCTGGCCCTATGTGATTAAGCACTGATGGTATATGCATCCAGACTCAATGTTTATTATATCTGATTGCGTGGTAGGACACACTTGGGATGTTGTCTCTGACCGATCTCTATTGTAATTGCATTAAACTGTTACATTTTTATTAAATTAGCACTGTTGTTTGTATTTTTGTTTTAAAGCGGAGCTCCACCCAGGAAAACAACATTTTCCCATGTTGTTTAAAAAAAAAAAAAAACTGAAAAAAAAAAAAAATACTCACCCGAAATACCTGTTGCTATGCGGAAGTCCGTAATCTGCCTCTTCCACTCTGCGGTGCCTTTTCTTCTTGTCCTTCTCCTTGTGAATGGGGCGCGCTGCTTTCTGGGAACTGTGTGTGTTCTCAGAGAGCAGCCGCCCATTCACAAGCCAGCGTGAGACTCACACAGGCGCAGTAGGAAATGGGCAGTGAAGCCGTACGGCTTCACTGCCTGTTTCCCATAGGGTGAATGGCGGCGCGGGACCTGGAGCGATCGTGGGACCGGCATCGGGGGGCCCATCGGCGCGGGCAAGTAGGACAAGGTAAGTGTCCTTATTTAAAGTCAGCAGCTACACTGTTAGTAGCTGCTGACTTTAAAAAAAAAAAATATCGCGGCTGGAGCTCCGCTTTAAGTAGCAATTTTATATTAACACCCTTCACTCCCGAAGAAGCAGAATACACAAAACATGTTGTAATGGGATGGTGGAGTTCTCCATCAATTGGGATTCATACCCTTATTCTAACACTATATTATCATATATCGATATATGGTGCTGAATTCAATTATGTTTTTGAATTTGATTGTTTTTTTTATTGAAACTATTTTTTAGGTTTGGGGAAATTAAAGATTAATTCCTCGATTAAGCTTTATTTATTTTTTGATCGATCAAAAGAATTTTGATCGATCAAAAGTCTTGACATCACCAGACAGCCTGGACAGTGAGACTTACCCTGCTGGATGCGAGCAAACTGCACCCATTGGATTGAGATACCTTTGCATCTGTGGAGCAGGAAGATGCATCAGGGGAAGGTGGCAAAAATAACATAGTTTTCCTGTCCTAAGCAGTTTTGTGCAGACAATTTTTTGTGTATCGGCAACATCTGTTTCGTGCGAAAGACTGTTGAGTTCTTCAGGGTATATTGTCAATAAAATGCGATCATGTCTGCTTCCAGAAAATGTAAACACTCTGGTATGTCTGCATGACTGGCTAAAGTGATGCCGACTATAAAGTGCCTGACAGTCAATATATTAAATACGTTTTATAATTAAAGTTAAATTAGCTTTCTACGTTTTTCTTAAAGTTTAATAAGAAAAAATTACTTACGTCAGTTCTACAGTTTGAATTTAAAACGTATTTGTGTGAACCGTGAAGTTAAATCATGGATTGTGGAAACTAGTGTCGGGTGATTGTATATAGTGTATACCACATTTACCACTGACTAATGCAGAGTTGCAATGCAAGCAGATCAGCTAAAAGTAGTTGGATCTGTAAGTGCGTTATAATTAATCAAAATTAGTCGATTAATCGATTAAAAAAAAAACGATTAACCACTTAAGACCCGGACCAAAATGCAGGTAAAGGACCTTGCCCCTTTTTGCGTTTCGGCACTGCCTGGTTTTAACTGACAATTGCGCGGTCGTGCGACGTGGTTCCCAAACAAAATTGGCGTCCTTTTTCCCCACAAATAGAGCTTTCTTTTGGTGGTATTTGATCACCTCTGCGGTTTTTATTTTTTGCGCTATAAACAAAAATAGAGCAAAATTTTGAAAAAAATGCAATATTTTTTACTTTTTGCTATAATAAATATCCCCCCAAAATATATATAATTGTTTTTCCTCAGTTTAGGCCGATACGTATTCTTCTACCTATTTTTGGTAAAAAAATCGCAATAAGCATTTATCGGTTGGTTTTCGCAAAATTTATAGCGTTTACAAAATAAGGGATAGTTTTATTGCATTTTTATTGATTTTTATTTTTTTACTACTAATAGCGGCGATCAGCGTTTTTTTTTTGTGACTGCGACATTATGGCGGACACTTCGGACAATTTTGACACATTTTTGGGACAATTGTCATTTTCACAGCAAAAAATGCATTTAAATTGCATTGTTTACTGTGAAAATGACAGTTGCAGTTTGGGAGTTAACCACAAGGGGGCGCTGTAGGATTTGTGTGTTCCCTGTGTGTGTTTACAACTGTAGGGGGGTGTGGCTGTAGGTGTGACGTCATCGATCACATCCCCCTATAACAGGGATGACGTGATCGATGCTGCGGCCACAGTGAAGCACGGGGAAGCCGTGTTTACACACAGCTCTCCCCGTTCTTCAGCTCCGGGGACCGATCGCCGCACTCCAGCAGCGATCGGGTCCGCGAATCCCGCGGTCCCGGTCCCGGAGCTTCGGACCGGGTCACAGGCGCGCGCCGCGGGAGCGCGGCTGTGACCCACGGCTGGGTAATAGAACCAACGTATATATACGTTGATGTGCCCAGCCGTGCCATTCTGCTGACGTAAATGCACAGTAGGCGGTCCTTAAGAGGTTAATCGAACACGAAAATTGTAATCAGTAACAGCCCTACTATTTTTTATTATCCATCAATAAAGTTTGTTTTTAATTTTACCTGCTGTAGTTGTGCCCACAAAGTTAATGAACTGTGGTTCAATTATATAATTTAAATTTATATAATTTAAAAAAGAGAAGCTAAGGCTAAGAATAAGCATCCAACCTCTGCTGTTTCCCTAGAAGCTATTAGGGACAAGCTAGGGTAAACCATATGGGAATATATTGGGCAGGCAGGGGTGTCAGCCTACAGGTGTGCCAATCACATTGCACTGTATTTTCTAAAAAAGGCACAGTGCATTGTAATATACTTGTGGGCGTTGTCTGCATGGGCTGTTTTACACATAGGGCCAGATTCAGGTAGTCCAGAGCATCTTTGCTCTGGAGTAACGCTTCTCATTTGCGTTGCGCTGCCGAAATTTTAGGAGCAAGTGCTGTCATTCACGAAGCACTTGCTCCTAAAGTTGCGGCAGCGCATCACAAATGAGCCGGCGGAATTCAAATTTAGCGGGTACGGGGCGTGTAGTATGCTAACTACGCGCGATCCCGCCGCCAACGTACTGCGCATGCGTCGAGTGTCAAAACATCCCCGTGCGCATGCTCCAAAATCTGTGAATGAACGTCAATGACGTCACATTCCCATTCATGACCGTTTTACGCAAGCGACGTTTTTTTTTTTTTTCCCGACGCGATGACGACGCCTATACCTAACATAGGATACTCCAACCCCATGTAGGTATATCTATGCGCCGCGTATCCCGTCCGGAAACGTCGTATCGTCATTGCGTCGCGCCGGATTTCGATCGTGAATTGCCGATTTCCGCTCATTAACATATTTTTTGAGCGTAAATCGGCGGGAACGCCCCCGGCGCCATTTTTAAGTTGAAGTAACGATGCGATGGCGAAACTCAGTTACGCTGCTCGCATCGGAACTTCAACCCGGCGTTTCTTGTTTTCTGGTTACAGAAAACAGAAACGCCGGCTCAAAGTCACAGTTAGGCTGGCAGATCACTCGATCCGCCAGCGTAACTGTTCCTGAATCTGGCCCATAAGGTTAATTTAGCCCAGCCTTTATCAATACAGAAAGCCTTTTTCAATACACAATACAGAGAAACCATTGAAATTATTTTCATGTCTTGGGGAACCCCTGCTAAACTATAACATCTCTAGCTCGTGGTACATTTATATGATCAGTAAATTTTAAAAAATAGAATAAAAAAATGTAGGCATTAAGGATGTAGCGTACCTGGCATATTTAAAGCAGTATTAAACCCAAAACCAAAAATGTATTATATTTCAGCTTACCAATCATTAGATGTGGTGGCTGCATCCTTTTTTTTTTCTTTGGCTTTTTCCCTCTGTTTTCACCTGGAGCTATGGCGAGTAACACACCTCCTGTATTAGTGAGACATAACTCTGGAAGATTGAGAAAAGGAGGAACAGCAGACAGCAGCATTGTCAGTCTGGAGGGAGAGTAGTATAATATGTATTAGCAGATTATGCTAAAAAATGTAAGTCAAATTCCAGCTTAACATCAGTTACAGCAAACATTTTTTTTTCTTTTTGAGATAGATTATTTTAGATGAGTAAATAAAAGCTGATAATTTTAATCATCCCTGCAAGTGTTAAGTGGTTTGTCTCTAATAGATTCTGCTGGAGAGTCTGTACTGTGAAAAACAACATGCAGAACGTCTGCCTACTGAGTAGGCCCTACTCTCTAGAGTCTAGAACAATGTTTTAGTAATAATTCTGAAATTATATAAATAATGTTAATGGCCAGAAAAGAAAAACCAACAGTAAAAATTGCAGTGGTCCTTCCCCCATTGGTGGCTAATAGGGGAAGGACACTGTTACTTTCTTGACCAGTGAGAAGATTTCCCAGCTAAAATGATATCAGTGATTACTAGGAAATAAATAGTGAGGCCTCAAATAGAGATTTTAAGAGAGGGGTACCATTATCCTGTTATGACAATAAACTGAAACCGGTCGCCAGAGAGCAATAGAGGAAATGGACTGTCTTGTTACCCAAACACTGAATAAACAATTTAAAAAATATATTTTTATAAATGCATTATTTAAAAAGTTACTGAGTTAAAGTGGTAAATGAGAGTTAGAAACTCTTCATTGCCCAAGGAAATCCTAGCAAACTCTGGAAGAACCCTAGTTGGGAAAACCTGACCTTTAAAGCAGAGCTCCACCCAAAAGGGGAAGCTCCGCCTATTTGCCTCCTCCCACCCTCCGCTGCCACATTTTGCACCTTTCAGGGGGGAGAGGGTACCTGGTTTTGACCGGTACCCGCTCTCCCACTTCTGACTTTGCTGCGGTGAAGTGATCCAGAAGTTCGGCCCCCCTCCTCCTTCCCCCCCACTAGGCCATTCACAAAGCACAGCATGATTTGCAAATGTGCAGTATGAACTTCCCCTTTTCAAGATGACGGCGGCAGCATCTGAGAGCTAATTGAAAAATTGGCTTGGGTGAAGACCCTGCTGGTCTCGTGGACATGTAACTGTCCTAATATTAAAAGTCAACAGCTACAGTATTTGTATCTACTGGCTTTAAGCTTTTTCTGAAGGAGCCTGGAGCTTCGCTTTAATGATGCAGATCTTCCATTTCAACTCATCTCTTATAATAATGTACTCTAAATACTCACAAAAATCAATAATTATCAATCTAAACAACATTTTTCCAGTCTTCCATCCACTTTTGGTGATCCCTGGCTTAGTGCAACTTCATTTTCCTGTTTTAGCTGACAGGAGATGAATGTTAAATGGTCCTCCTCTCCTTTAGGCTGTCTTCTTCAAGTTTTACCTTGTTTTGCATTGATAGATGCCCCTTTGCACACCTTTTTTTGCAAATAGTGGTTATTTGCTCAGTTGTGAACTTCCTTTCACCTTTAAAAAATGGGGCCATTACCCCCCAACCTGTCTAATGCCTGGTACACACAATTTTATTTATTTTTTTGCATGCTCATATTGAAAATCAAGAGTTTACTAAAGTGATGAAAATGTTTGTACGACAGAATAAAAATTCAAAAGTGATGTCATGTGCTGTAGTATATTTGTATTGTATTTTTGAATGAAACTATACTGATTCAATGAAAATCGTACAAACTGGTATCATGCAATAAAAATTGTTCTGCTTGTCTCATCAGATAAAATTGGGTGAACTCTCGTGATCGGCTCTCCAAAGCTGTGTACTAATGATCAGAGTATCATACGATCGCTTCCAAAGCAGTATTTTTCATACGATTTTATGATTTTATGTGCCATTACTACCAAGGAGTTTTCAGTGACTTAACTGGATTTTTTTGCACAATTCTCGATGAACACTGAGGTTGTGATGCATCAAATTCCAGGACACCAACATTTTCAAAGAAGATTATTTACCACTAACAGTTATTCCATGGTTCGTTGTTCAGATCATGCATTTTTTGTTTTCTAGTCTAATATATGGTCATTAACAACTGAACTTCTTGATCATATCTGCTTTGTATTGAGTTGAATTTACCCGATTTACTTTTCAAAACAATAGGCAGGTGTACCTGATAAAGACACCACTGAATGAATTAACAGTGTGCTAATGACCCTTACACACAATCCGAATATCGTACGACTTTTCGCTTAATAGTCGCAAATAGAAATTGAATAGGTTATTAAAGTCACAAAAATTCTAGTACGACAGAAAAAAAAAAAGTGATATCATGTGTTGTAATGTATTTGTATTGTAATTTCGGACGACAACTATCCTGACTAAAGCAAATTGTACGATGTGGTATTGTACAAGGACATTTTTGGTGCTTGCCAATCGAATAATATCGGATGAACTGTCGCGATCGGCTCTCGAAAGTAGTGTACACATGATCAGAAAATCGTACGATTCTTCCTCGGATGATGATTTTCGTACGATATTCAGATTGTGTGTACAGTAAGTAGCCATAAGGGTAGCAACTTGTAACACCAAATCAGGTATCATGTTATACTAATTTAGAGCAGGTAGATGACTGGATGGATATGAGATACTGAATTTTGCTGATTCTTCAATTTTTGTTTCCTGGAATAAGGAGAACTATGCTACGAATCTATGGAATATATTGCAGCATCTGCTTTCTACATGAGAGTAAAGCTTTATTTCATATCAAGTGGCAGCATGTGTAAAATGGGTACAGACGCTAGAACCCCGTTGCAAGATGTGCCATGTCTTTAAATAAACCGGCAGGTGATAAATGTCAAGCCGAGACACATCGGCTCCAAAGCACCCATCACAGAATTCCGCTTGGGAGATAAGTTAACATTATTCCCAGTCAGTATCTCTTCTGAATACAAATGTATCATTTCTAATTATTTACATATTTGTTTGCCTGACAGATTTTTATTGCTTTGTTACAGGTGTTGCTGCTGCCTAGAGCTTGCCCAGATAAACAACACAAATGATAAACGTTTATTGCATGTCAGACTCAGTTTTTAGGAATCTGTGATCTCCAAACTTTATTTTATCCACAGAAAGAGACCGACACCTAACGCCATCTGCTGAGAGATGGCACATTGCCCAGGCAGTCTTGTGTGCTCAATGTTATAGAACATTTCAGCTGAGCCATCCATGTTACGTGACTTTAGTGCATCTTTCATAGAATTTGGCAACGCTGTAGTAGATCTGTTCTTTTAAATCCCTTATGTAAGAAATCAGTGTTCTTTAATTCATTGAAATGGCTAAGGGAAACTTCTGGCTCATTTATGGCTGTAGAAGAAATATGTGTGGGAGTGGGCCACATTCGTTTTCTATTTCTACCTAGAGGCAGTTTAGTTGTGTATTTTATCCAATCTTCTATGTAAGAGATTAGAGAGCAATAAGAATTGGCAAAATGTACAATGTACTTTGTAAAAGAGTGGCCAAAATGTTCCTCTAAAGCTCAGCATTACATAAGAAACGCAGTGTAAATGGTGGGACAAACTTGCTTTCAGGCAAAATTCAGCTTTTCACACACCATTAAGAAAATAGTTTGCTTTAAAAATACTCCACTCAAAAATTAAACAGTAAAGCCCCATACACACTATCAGTTTTCCTGCAGGTCAAACCATAAGATAAGGGATGAGCCGAACACCCCCGCGTTCGGTTCGCACCAGAACGTTCGAACAGACCGACCGTTCGCACGAACATTTAGAACCCCATTGAAGTCTATGGGACTCGAACGTTCGAATTCAAAAGTGCTCATTTTAAATACCAATATTCAAGTTATTGTTGGAAAACGTCTTTGAGAACCCGGGTCTTGCCCGAGGGAACATGTATCAATGGAAAAAAGTTTTAAAAACGGTTGTTTTTTCAGGAGCAGGACTCCTGAAAAAACAACAGTTTTTAAAACTTTTTTTCCATTGATACATGTTCCTTTGGGCAAGACCCGGGTTCTCAAAGACGTTTTCACAGGCAAACTATAGACACCCAGCAGGTACAATATTTAAAGGAATTTTTCTTTTTCTTTTAATTTAAGCATCATTAAAATCACTGCTCCAGGAGCAGTGATTTTAATGATGCTTAAATAAAAAAAGAAAAATTAAAAATTCCTTTAAATATTGTACCCGCTGGGTGTCTATACCTGTGATAACGTCTTTAAATAGCACAATCACCTGCCTGCCAGTAAATTAGGAAGAACGTATCTAGCTAAGCTATACAGTGTATAAATATATGTACAACTCCTAGGGATGTATATATATCCTCTACACACTGTAAATTAAGCTAAACTGACTAGCCTGCCTGCTCTATCTAGCTATATAAAAAGATTAGAGCACCATCTGGTGGACAGGTACAGTCAACACGTAAAAACATTAGGTTAATCAATAGAAGTGCCTTTCAATCAGATGGGGGTATATTCTGAACTACACTTTCTAGGCTAGTCCTTAGATAAGGGAATTTTGTGAATAAAAAGGGAAGTTCAGAGAGGAAAGGAATGACCACTCACTTTTCTAACAAGGGTAATTTCTCAATCAAGATTAGGTCTCTCAAAATAAATAAAATGTGCCCTTTCAAAAAAAAGATTAGGTCTCTCTTTCTCAAGGACATAATAGTTCTCTCTTCCAAAAATATCTCAGAAGATGCCCTATCAAACACAGACATGCTCTCTCAATCCAAAACATCCTTTTGATCAGACATTGTATCGATCGATCTCTTGGAAGCCCTCTTAACATTCTTTTCGGTTCATCACATAAGCTGCCTTGTAAATTCTTGCTTGTGGTTCCATAACCCATCACAAATATTGTTGTTGGTAAGGTATATTTTAATAACTAACCTGAAACATTTCTCTCTCACTGAATGTAAATTCCATTATTTTGATAGAGCTTTGGCATTATATCCTATTCAAAGTTTTATTCTTCAACTCGGGAATCCAGTTATTAAGTTGAGCACACGTAGAAAGCAGCTGCTGACCATTATTATGCAGTGTCATGACTGGGGCAGAGACTTTAGTACTGATGTGCAGAGTGCTCATTTCATGAGGTGGTGGTTGGTGCTTTTTACACTGGGAAGAGTCTGGCAACAATCTGAGGTAGAGGAATTAATATACATGTGTAATTTGGACTATACAGGACTTTTTTTGCACTTTATCAGCACTCTATGCACTTTTATACATAAATATATCATTTTTATTGTGATATTATACTGCACTTTAGGATTGATGTGTTTGTATTTATGTTGATTTTTGCACTTCTAGCAATGTTTGGATCTAATCCTTTCTCTTCATAATAGGAACAATTGCAAATATGTCTTATTTTAGCAAATAGTTTACAGTGCATAATGCCATCCAATTGTCCTAGTATCTTCAAAAGGTCTCTTGCAAACACTGCTTGATGAAACAAATGTCATTTGTTTACGAAATAATCAAAACGTAATGTTGTTTACCAGACAAATGCTAGATACTTTGCTGTTGTTATCTGTGATTGACTTATCTATTTCTAAAGAATGTGTAAAACACCAGCTACACTTTAATTAAACCAGAAATATTCTATTCACTGAGATGTTTCCTATGTAATTGCATTCACATGCTTTGTTTCCTAAGAACAACAGAACGTTCACATTTCTACAGTGGTGAAAAAATAAAGCAACTGTTGGGCAGATATAAATCCGCTGCAGTGGTGGTGGAACCCCTGGGGACCTCTTGTGGAATCCTGTTATGAAAAAAAATAAATGAAATAAAACAGAAATAAAAGAAACAGTGCAAATCCTCATAATTAAATTCAAATGCATTTTTATTTGCACATCAAGTAAAAGCAAACAATACACAAGAGCTCTTCACTGTTTTATAATTACACAACTGTAATGAGACTGGACAAATTCAATGTACACATTACTGTTGCTATAATATTATTGTATCAGTAATGTAATGTTCATTGTATCCAGTGTACTCTATGTACGCTAGTGTACTTAAAAGCCCTTAGTTCACATTTCTCTATATAACATTAATATATATGTTTATTCTAAGTCTTACAGTATATAATATACAGTATGTATTCAAGTGCCTAAAGTAATTTAAGGAGCAGAACAAATGAATCAGCCGATTCATTGCTGATACAGTATACATTTTTTTAAGACAGGTTCATTTTAAACTTCTTGTTCCAAAAGTCATTCTTTTTTCTATATTAATGCATTCCCTGGATATATTTTTTTTTTTAATCTGTTTTATCTGTCCTGTACCTTAGGACTGCCAAAGGGGAGGTAAGGAACCTCTCTATGTAATATCATATTAAAGGGTTACTAAACCTTTGTTTTGTTTTTCAAACAACAAACATGTCCTAATTTCCTCCACTGTGCAGTTCATTTTGTACAGAGTGGCCCCGATCCCTCCTATTCTGGGGTGCCCCCAGCGGTGCTAGTAGCTCCTCTCTGCATTGGGAAACCACCTAGGAGAAGCGCTCTCCTTGGGGGTACCTGTGAGGGCACGCTTCTGAATCCAGCTTTTGTGCTCATAGGCACAGAAAGCTAGACTTGCGCCTGCCTCTCGGCGCTCGCATCATTAGATTTCATTGACAGCAGCGGGAGCCAATGGCCGCGCTGCTAACAATCTATCCAATCAAGAGCCGAGACCCCAATCAGAGAGGTTGTGTGCGTTCCTGGCATGGGATCGAACGGGCTCAGTTGAGTAAAATGGGGGGGGGGGCTGCTCAGTGACAGAAGCTTTTTCACCTTAATGCATAGATCCCGATTAAGGTGAAAAAACACGAGGGCTAACAACCCCTTTAACAATAAAAAAATAAATGCGATTTTCTTAATTCTTTATTTAATAAATCTATCAAGATACAATTTAAAAGGTGATCATAAACAGTGCATACAAATGGCAATGGCACATTCAGCGTGCCCTGAATACAGAGCGCACTGTGCATTCTAAGGCCGTGTACAGACGAGGAGACATGTCCGCTCAAACATGTTCGACGGACCGTTTCCAGCGGACATGTCTCCTCGGATTTTGGTCCTATGGCATGTACACACCATCGGACGAAAATCCCCTCGGATTGAGGACGCGGTGACGTGGCGGAGAGGTTGACCCCGCCACGTCACCACTCCAGGAAGTAAAATACTTCCATGCATGCGTCAAATCCATTTGACGCATGCGGGAGATTTATGTCCGCTGGTTAGGCATGCTTTGAAATTTGTCCGCTGGAAAAACCTGTCCGCTAGGTCGTACACACGATCAGATATGTCAGCTGAAACTGGTCGGCGGACCAGTTTCAGCGGACATATCCGATCGTGTGTACGCGGCCTGAGTGATGTAACTGGCTCCTGCCAATGTAAATATCTCATAAACAATGCTAGTGTAAGGCCGCGTACATACGAGGAGATATATCCGATGAAAACGGTCCGACGGACCGTTTTCATCGGACATGTCTCCTGGGAGATTTTGGTTTGATCTGTGTACACACGATCAAACCAAAATCCCAGCGGACGCCGCCACGTCATCGAACCAGGAAGTAAAATACTTCCACGCATGCGTCGAATCCACTGTACCCGCAGGTAAGCTTTATATAGGCTTACCTATAGGTTCTGGTAAATATATAAGTAGCGCTGGAAAAAATTATAGGATCAGTGAAAATGATAATAAACACTCTAGATCAGAGATATGCAATTAGCGGACCTCCAGCTGTTGCCAAACTACAAGTCCCATCATGCCTCTGCCTGGTTGTCATGCTTGATGCTGTCAGAGTCTCGATATGCCTCATGGGACTTGTAGTTTGGCAACAGCTGGAGGTCCGCTAATTGCATATCCCTGCTCTAGATGATTGTGCGTCAACTAAGGTGAATGTGAATAAATGTCCACTGTTTGATGAAGGGAACATCAAAGAAAACAAAAGTCCATCATGGGTGTGCTGCCACGTCATCAGCATGAAAGGAACATTCTGTGTATAAACATGGGAGTAGATGAAATACTCTTACCAACTGATGTTGATCTACTTGTCAGCGACAATAGATCACAAGCGCATAAGATAGACTCCAATCTGCTTGGTTGTAGAAACGCCCAACTGTAGACTTCACACGGGGTGTCCGAAAGGTAGACTGTGATCCTGGACTAGAATCTCGCCGTGGAGCAATTGGCTCAGGATAACAAGAGGCAGACAAGCCTGGAGGTCTACTTGCTTCAAAGCGACAATGGATGTTGGAAATAGGATGGATGTCCTCTAAAGTTAGATGCACTCGTGGAGTATGAAAAAAGGGTTTTCAAACAGGTCATGTAAGGGAAACAAAAAACATGCTCCGATGGTGCAGGTAAAAAGAGGGATGGGTTTTTATTTAAAAAAAAAACAAAATGACAAAAAAGTGATCACTATAGTATATAGAAAAGATAAAAGCAATATGGGAGATAAGTGTACCTAGCCCGACACGTTTCGTCCTAATGGACTTCAACAGGGGCATCGGGCTAGGTACACTTATCTCCCATATTGCTTTTATCTTTTTTATATACTACAGTGATCACTTTTATGTCATTTTTTTTATATTATCCATAACTGAAATGTAAGAACACCACATTACTATTTAATAATGATATTTAACAAAATAAATAAATACCAATTTAATTGCTGCTGGTTGTTTAATTTTTTAATTAAAAAAAATTCTAAACTAAAAAAATAGACTTTTACGTGTCCCTAAACTACCCTAGATACAATGATTTCCTGGCCAGTCCTCCCGTCAGCACATCATGGGTTAATCCCCTCCTCCGGTCCACCAGTACCACCTTCTTCTAGCTAATAAGTAGGGGGCCCCTCCTCCCAGTCCTTGTTCCTTTTTTTTGGTCGGACGATCAGACCACCTAAGACTCTTCCAGACAAACAAAGAAAATTTCAAGGGACAAGGAAGAAAAGAACCCCCCTGCCGAACCATCCCCACCCAGGGAGCCAATGGCTGCGCTGCTAACAATCTATCCAATCAAGAGCCGAGACCCCAATCAGAGAGGTTGTGTGCGTTCCTGGCATGGGATCGAACGGGCTCAGTTGAGTAAAATGGGGGGGGGGGCTGCTCAGTGACAGAAGCTTTTTCACCTTAATGCATAGGGATGCATTAAGGTGAAAAAACACGAGGGCTAACAACCCCTTTAACAATAAAAAAATAAATGCGATTTTCTTAATTCTTTATTTAATAAATCTATCAAGATACAATTTAAAAGGTGATCATAAACAGTGCATACAAATGGCAATGGCACATTCAGCGTGCCCTGAATACAGAGCGCATTGTGCATTCTAAGGCCGCGTACAGACGAGGAGACATGTCCGCTCAAACATGTTCGACGGACCGTTTTCAGCGGACATGTCTCCTCGGATTTTGGTCCTATGGCATGTACACACCATCGGACGAAAATCCCCTCGGATTGAGGATGCGGTGACGTGGCGGAGACTTTGACCCCGCCACGTCACCACTCCAGGAAGTAAAATACTTCCATGCATGCGTCAAATCAATTTGACGCATGCGGGAGATTTATGTCCGCTGGTTAGGCATGCTTTGAAATTTGTCCGCTGGAAAAACCTGTCCGCTAGGTCGTACACACGATCGGATATGTCAGCTGAAACTGGTTGGCGGACCAGTTTCAGCGGACATATCCGATCGTGTGTACGCGGCCTGAGTGATGTAACTGGCTCCTGCCAATGTAAATATCTCATAAACAATGCTAGTGTAAGGCCGCGTACATACGAGGAGATATATCCGATGAAAACGGTCCGACGGACCGTTTTCATCGGACATGTCTCCTGGGAGATTTTGGTTTGATCTGTGTACACACGATCAAACCAAAATCCCAGCGGACAGACAGCGCGGTGACGTTGGCGCCGCCACGTCATCGAACCAGGAAGTAAAATACTTCCACGCATGCGTCGAATCCACTGTACCCGCAGGTAAGCTTTATATAGGCTTACCTATAGGTTCTGGTAAATATATAAGTAGCGCTGGAAAAAATTATAGGATCAGTGAAAATGATAATAAACACTCTAGATCAGAGATATGCAATTAGCGGACCTCCAGCTGTTGCCAAACTACAAGTCCCATCATGCCTCTGCCTGGTTGTCATGCTTGATGCTGTCAGAGTCTCGATATGCCTCATGGGACTTGTAGTTTGGCAACAGCTGGAGGTCCGCTAATTGCATATCCCTGCTCTAGATGATTGTGCGTCAACTAAGGTGAATGTGAATAAATGTCCACTGTTTGATGAAGGGAACATCAAAGAAAACAAAAGTCCATCATGGGTGTGTTGCCACGTCATCAGCATGAAAGAAACATTCTGTGTATAAACATGGGAGTAGATGAAATACTCTTACCAACTGATGTTGATCTACTTGTCAGCGACAATAGATCACAAGCGCATAAGATAGACTCCAATCTGCTTGGTTGTAGAAACGCCCAACTGTAGACTTCACACGGGGTGTCCGAAAGGTAGACTGTGATCCTGGACTAGAATCTCGCCGTGGAGCAATTGGCTCAGGATAACAAGAGGCAGACAAGCCTGGAGGTCTACTTGCTTCAAAGCGACAATGGATGTTGGAAATAGGATGGATGTCCTCTAAAGTTAGATGCACTCGTGGAGTATGAAAAAAGGGTTTTCAAACAGGTCATGTAAGGGAAACAAAAAACATGCTCCGATGGTGCAGGTAAAAAGAGGGATGGGTTTTTATTTAAAAAAAAAACAAAATGACAAAAAAGTGATCACTATAGTATATAGAAAAGATAAAAGCAATATGGGAGATAAGTGTACCTAGCCCGACACGTTTCGTCCTAATGGACTTCAACAGGGGCATCGGGCTAGGTACACTTATCTCCCATATTGCTTTTATCTTTTTTATATACTACAGTGATCACTTTTATGTCATTTTTTTTATATTATCCATAACTGAAATGTAAGAACACCACATTACTATTTAATAATGATATTTAACAAAATAAATAAATACCAATTTAATTGCTGCTGGTTGTTTAATTTTTTAATTAAAAAAAATTCTAAACTAAAAAAATAGACTTTTACGTGTCCCTAAACTACCCTAGATACAATGATTTCCTGGCCAGTCCTCCCGTCAGCACATCATGGGTTAATCCCCTCCTCCGGTCCACCAGTACCACCTTCTTCTAGCTAATAAGTAGGGGGCCCCTCCTCCCAGTCCTTGTTCCTTTTTTTTGGTCGGACGATCAGACCACCTAAGACTCTTCCAGACAAACAAAGAAAATTTCAAGGGACAAGGAAGAAAAGAACCCCCCTGCCGAACCATCCCCACCCAGGTTCAGCCTCTCCTCGGGTTGGAAGGTCCAGAAGTAATAAAGGTATGCCCCTTTATGACACTGGACGCTCAGGTGCATGAGCTGTGGGCGTTTTAGCTTGTAGGAAGCTTACTGTGTTAACAGGGGCTGTGGTGTGTCTCCTGTCCATCTGCTAGGACATGCTGTGGCTCCTTCTCCTTGTTCAGATCTGAGCTCCGTAGGAGCGCGCCGCCCCTCCTTCCTCCACTTTCTGTTAGTCGGCGGTGATGTCACAGGGGGGGTGGGGCCGGGGGGCGCGCCATGGGCGGGCCCAAATCGGCTATAAAGACTCTCCAGGGCAGGAGGCTCAGTGCGGTCTGCCACTGTCTGGGAGAGGAAGCTCTAGGTAAGCCTCCAGCTAAGGAGGAGTGTGTGAAAGATTGTGTCAGCGCTGCACTATTCTTAAAAGGTACCTTTTTTTTTTCTAAACACCTGCTGCCACCCTGGAATTTTTCCTTCTCTTTAAATGTAAAGAGGAGGTTGTAAAAAATGTACATACATACAGTGGATATTATTTTGGGGTGCATAGGTAAAAAAAATATATATATATATATATATATATATATATATATATATATATATATAATATTATTATTATTATTATTATTATTATTATTATTATTAATTAAATAAAATATATAGATAAATAAGAAATACAAAATTAGGTACACACTTTTTTTCTTAGTACACTGGTATCAATTGCTTCACCGCCTGATGTGCGTATCCTGCATTCTTTACACAGCATGAGCTCACCACAGCCTCAGGATGCACCAAGGTCACCGGACAGGTAGGAGGGGTCAACGGGGGCCACAATGTAAAAGAGTGCAATACCAAGAGCTAAAGGTAGTGTTTCTTGGTTGTCTTTTTAGGAGCAGAAGCCCTAAGATAAGACATGAACGGAGAAAAAAGTCCCACCACCGCTCAAAATCTCCGCAAGCGTCTGGCTCTCGGGCAATGCATAAGTCCCATTCTAGTCCAGCACGCAAATCCAGTCACTCTGCGACTGTAGCAGAGCCAAATGTATCAAGACCCTGCCCAGACGATGGTCTTTGTTGGGCATGATCGGCACCATCCGAACCTGGCAAACTTCTATGCACCGGCTGCATTAAGGACGTGGCTACAGACAGGGAAGCAGAGGTGAGAAGAATTAGAGACTATATTCAAGAAGCAGTGGCAGAGGGTATTCAGTCAGCCTCAGCCACCAAATCACCTAGGTCTAGATCCAATCGGCCAGTGCACGATGAATCACCTGCCCGGGAGGCGCTATCACTAGACTCATCGGACTCTGAAGAAGCCCTCAGAATATTTATTTGATTTTCAATATATTGAATCATTTGTCACAGCCGTAAGGGAGGCCATTGACTGGGATCAAGATGTTCAGCCACCTGAAAAAATTAAGATTTTTTCCTAGCCGGAAGAGACAAGGGGTTACTTTCCCCCTCTTGCCAGAGATCCGAGAATGGTTCGAGGAAGAATGGGAAAAGCCGGAAAAGAGGGCAAACATACAGAACCGTTTCTCAAGGTTGTACCCTTTTAAAACCCCAGAAGCAGACCTTTGGGACTCCCTGTTGGGCATAGATGTGGCCTTAGGGCGCCTGGCCCGACAGGTCGCGTTGCCATTGCAAGATTCTACAACCTTCAAAGACCCAATGGACAGACATGCAGACACAGACCTAAAGAAGGTGTACTCAGCTGCGGGTGCAGCGTGCCGTCCAGCTATTGCCCTAACCTCAGTCTCCAGAGTACTCAAGGTTTGGACCACGAGAACCCAAGCAGCACTAAAAGCAGATACAGGGTCAGAATCAGTCATACAGTCAATGGAGGAATTCGATCTTGCCGCCGATTTCATAGCAGAAGCCTCTAAGAACCTGACAAAGTTACTCACAAGAATCATGGCTTTTGCAGTGACGGCAAAGAGGGCCCTCTGGTTGCGACATTGGGGAGCAGACAGCACCTCAAAACTGAGTCTCTGCAATATTCCGTTTAACGGCAAGGTGCTGTTCGGAAAGACCGTGGAAGAAGCTATTAGTCAAGCTACAGGGGGAAAGTCGGGTCTAATGCCACAGAGACCCAGGAAGACACAGCAGGCCACCCGGCCAGCCCAACCAGACTACAAGAGGGTGTATGACACCAGGTCATACAGGCCAGGACGGGAATATACAAGACCCTACTGGAAAAATCCACAAGATTCTTTCATGCAGAAAGTAAAGTCTAGAGGGGCACAGACTGCGAAAAAACCTGAAAAATCTTTTTGACGGGTTAACCGCCCATTCCCCCCAGCTGGGCGCCAGGTAATGTCCTTCTGGGAAGTATGGGCGGAAGAAGTCAAGGACCAGTGGGTCCGCAAGACGGTCAGATACGATAACAAAATATCCATTCAGAAGAAACCACCCAATACGGTGGTCCACACAGAATGGCCGACAGATCAGAGGAAACGGATCTGCTTACAAGAATATTTAGACGGCTTACAGCAAAAGAATGCAATTTTGCCGGTGCCCCTATCCCAACAAGGAAAAGGGGTATACTCTCCAATCTTTCTAGTTCCCAAAGCATCGAGGGATCTCAGACCAGTTCTGGACCTGAGAATTCTAAACCACTTCATAGAACCCAAGACGTTCAAGATGGAATCTGTATTTACAATCATCTCTGTGTTGCAACCAGGAGACTGGCTGATATCAGTCGATCTAACGGATGCATATTTGCACGTCCCAATCAACGAGAGCCACCAAAGATACCTAAGATTCTTGGCGTCTCAACGCGAGATGGTTCTAGAAATCATATCAAAATTTGGCTGGATCATCAACGGGCAAAAGAGCCAATTGATTTCCTCACAACAGATGGAATATCTGGGACTGATTCTCAATACAAACAGAGGCCTTGTCCTCCTACCCGAACGAAAGAAGGCAGAATTGGTAGCCTGTGTCAGCAGCGTGATGAAGTCAACGTCACTAACGGCAAGAGATTGTATGACCCTACTCGGGATGTTTACTGCAGCAAGCCCAACCATTCCTTGGGCAAGGTTCTACACAAGAGCCTTCCAGGCAACCTTGTTGAACCAATGGGACGGTACCTCTCTCCACCAGAGGATTCGCATACCAAACCGGATTCGACAGAACCTAGCTTGGTGGAAGTCATCAGAGAACCTGTTGCGGGGCATGCCCCTCGGCCCCGGGGACTGGATTCTGATAACTTCGGGTGCCAGTCTCCGGGGCTGGGGTGCTCACTGCCTCGGCAAGCAGATGCGGGGAGTTTGGAGCAAGATGGAATCCCGACACTCCAACCTTTTGGAGCTGCAAGCCGCATACCTGGCCCTGCGGGCCTTTGAGAAGCTAGTTCAGGGAGCTCGAGTCAAACTAATGTTAGACAACAAGACGGCAGTGGCATATATAGCAAGACAGGGCGGAACCAAGAGCTTGCCACTTCTGCATGTGGCAACCAAAATATTTGTGTGGGCCGAAGCACATCTGGAAGCCCTAACAGCAGCCTACATTCCGGGCAGCCAGAATTCCATCGCGGATCATCTGAGTCGGGAGCTCCCCGACAAGAACGAATGGGCCTTGAACAAGAAGTTCCTAGAACCAATCTTTTCCGAGTGAGGGACACCCTCAGTGGATCTAATAGTGACCCGAGTTAATACAAAGACACCCCAATCTGTGTCCAGGTTCCATTGCAACAAAGCCTTGACCCAAGATGCCTTCTCCATTCCATGGGATTTTCCCCTAGTTTACATCTTTCCGCAGGTGCCGCTAGTAATGAGGGCTTTGGTAAAGATTGCGAGAGAAAAGGTCCATACAATAATAATGCTACCCTTCTGGCCGCAGAGGCCGTGGTTCCCTCTACTACTACACATGGCGTCGGCCCCCCCAATACGTCTGCCGATAAAGAGGGATCTTCTAATGGCAGCGCCAATGGGTACACCCCAACCCGAACAGGTTGCAACTGACGGCCTGGCTGCTGAATCAACCAGACTCCAGGCACAAGGCATTTCAAAGGAAGTAATCTCAACACTGTTAAAGTCTAGAAAGGCCTCGACTAACGCCACCTACAACAGGATTTGGGCAAAGTTTTTACAACTTTTGCGTTACAGAAAAATTTCGCTTCAGTGGATCCGAATGTGGCACAAGTACTGGACTTTTTGCAATCTACTCGAAACAAAGGCTTAGCCTATAGTACATTGAAGGTACAAATTTCAGCCTTGTCATGTTTTACAGGATACAGGTGGGCAGACGAACCACTGGTAAAACAATTCTTAAAAGCGACCATGAAAATGAATCCTCCAAGGAAGTCTCTATTTCCGGCCCGGGACTTAGGCACAGTACTAAGAGCACTGCTTCTACATCCTTTTGTACCACAGAATCTTGTCCATTCTGGTTTCTAACACTTAAACTGTTTTTTCTCACCGCCGTAACATCAGCAAGAAGGGTATCCGAGCTAGCAGCCCTGTCCAGTAAGAAACCGTACTGCATCATCCTTCCAGACAAGGTCATTCTGAGGCCTTCACCAATAGCAACGCCCAAGGTAATTTCAAAATTTCACCTTAACTGGGAGGCAGTGCTACCTAGCTTTACATCACCGCCTATGCAGGAAGAACTGGACCTCAGACCTCTGGACATAGTCAACCTTTTCTCAATTTACCTGCATCGTTCTCAAGTACGCAAAACGGATTCCCTTTTCGTCTTACCATTTGGGCCTAAAAAAGGACAAGCCGCTTCAACAAGAATAATCTCGACCTGGATCACCAAAGTAATAAAACTCACGTACGAGAAACAAGGGCTGACGCCTCCTCAGGCAACTAGAGCTCACTCTACCAGAGGGGTGGCAGCCTCCTGGGCAGCATTTGCCAAAATACCAGTTGAGGAAATATGCAAGACGGCCAGTTGGAGTTCCTGCAAGACCTTCGCAAAGCATTACAATCTAGACGGGACGTCATCTAAGGCGTCTAGTTTCGGAAATGCCGTGGTATCGGCTCCTTGTCAGGCAAAATAAAGAAAGATTCACTTAAGCAGCATTTATAGTTGTCGTCCGAGTCTTATATACATTTTCCCGCCCTAGGGTGCTAAATTAAATCCCATGATGTGCTGACGGGAGGACTGGCCAGGAAAACGGAAAATTGTTATTCTTACCTACGGTAATTTTCCTTTCCTGGCCTGTCCTCCCGTCAGCACAGCCTTTCCCTCCCTATAGTCTGTCGTCCGCCAAATTAGTGGAACAAGGACTGGGAGGAGGGGCCCCCTACTTATTAGCTAGAAGAAGGTGGTACTGGTGGACCGGAGGAGGGGATTAACCCATGATGTGCTGACGTGAGGACAGGCCAGGAAAGGAAAATTACCGTAGGTAAGAATAACAATTTTCCGTTTTCCTACCAATGCTAGCTTGTGATATTTCTTTTTTGCCAAATTTATCAATACATCTCAAGCAATTTGCTTTGCTGCAGACTGAGTTAATAATACATAAACCTTGCCATGTTTGAGGTCTGCTATATCATGCCTAAGGCAAACATTTAATTGACAGGATTTGGATGCTGTACTTTGGGGATACATGACTCACTAAGTGAAAATGTTTCCACTTCAGTAAGAAGTGAGCGACGGTGGAATAAATCTACGGAGCACAAGAGACAGAGTAAGCCATACCATTAAGGCAACACTGAAGAATCTCAAAGTGAAGCTAAAGTTTTTTCTATAAAAGATAGCTCTTGTTTCACAAATGTTTACATTTTGTTTTCGAATTTCCTCCAGATTCAGCTTTTTAGGCAGTAAAAAAAAAAAAAAAACATCAGCTAAATGTATTATACCTTTTTAGTTATGATGGAAAGGGAGAATGACACTTTAGCTGGGGATCTTCAGGGTAAGTACATCGGCTGCAAATTCCAGCAGTGTACACATAAGCATCCTCCACATCTTCTCAAGTGTATAAATAAAAACATGGACAAGAAGATAATTGAAAATATCTGCAGCCAGCATAATTGAAAACCATTTGCGGAAAATGTTTTAGTAAACAGCCTCTGTACCATGAATATTTTTTACAAAGCATCTGAACTTTTACTTTAGGCTAAACTTCCGGCAGAAGTACACAAATAAATCAGTCCTGTAATCATCAATGCATCAGTAAATGTATTTTTGAATTATGCAAGTAATATAATTACCTGAATGTAACCTGGTGTCAAGCTTTTGCAGTCTCTGTATAACAGAGCTAAAGTGTAAACAAAGGAAGCAGTACAATCAGTTCACATGCTAACGAGAAGCATGCTGATAGCAGGGGAAAGCAGAGTAAACGAAAGATGAATTCATCACCACGCTGCTTCTCCTTTCACTGTCCAATCACAAACTGGGGCAGGTGCAGCCCAGGACAACCTCGGCTCATAGGAAAAAGGTTGGGTGATTCTGGCCATTAGGATGAAGACATATAAGTGCAGAAAGAAGTACTGTGGGGAAAATCTCTGTATTAATGTTTTTTGTTTTTTTTTATTGTATTTTTTAATATCTCTGGATTAATGTATCTTTTAATAGGCCATTAATTTTATCAAATGTTTGGCTGAAGTTCTGCTTTAGGAAGCAATAAAGAATTCTTCTAGGTACTCTTTAGATCTAAAGTTATCACAATGCCAGAAAACTATTTTAGAAAAACATCAGTGAAAAATTCTGTTTATGGATAAGGCCTCTGATTCTAGGTATAGGAATAACTGAAGAACCGAAAGCCAGGTGTTATGTTTTTTATGTTTTTTTTTTAGAGAATGAAGGAAATAATTACAATCTTTATTGGGTCTGTATGTGTCCCCTTTAGGGAGATTTTCCCAGTGTGTTTTTTATTTTTGCCTGCCACTATTTAAGAGATTTTAGATGAATATGGACATAAATGGTAGAAGGAAAGGCAAAATACAACTAACAGGCACTTCAAAAACAAATTTGTCACTTTACATCACTTGTAATCACTTTGTAAATACCTTCATTTTAGTATAACACTTGCTCACAGCAAAATTCTATGAAATGCATCAACCCTTTACTGCATTCAAATAAAATAAAATACACATTAAATCTATAAAACAAAAACATATATCATTGTGATAACACTCCAAGTTAATTCAGTGACTATAATGACAAATAGTGCAAATTGTGTGTAACCTCTTCCAGTGATATAAGGTGTTGGTGCTTAAAAAAATATACTGTATTTATTGACGTATAATACTCACTTTTTTACCCTGAAAATAGAGGGTAAACTGTGCCTGCGTGTTATACACAGGGGGCTGTGGAAAGTTTTTTCCTGAAACCTCCTTCTTAAAGTTAGGGTTCGTGTTATACGCCTGTGCGTGTCATACGCCGATAAATACAGTACATCAAAAAGGTTCATAAAAATATGTGTCCATTTGAAGCAGAGATGTGTGAAAACTCCACTTTTATAAAGTACTTCACCTTAAAAGTGCATCACTTTTAAGGATGAGGATTACTCACCAGATTTGTTTGACCTCTGAAGATGGCCAAATAAGTCTGTGAAATGATGCCAGATAGGCAGGGAGGTGGATACCTTCTTGGTTCCTTTATTATTCCCTCATAGATCAGTTAAAGGATAAGTTCTCTTTGGTAACATGTCACATGTTACAGACATATTTAGGGTGTAACATGTTACCAAAGAGCACTTGTGTGCTCTGTTCCAATCCCTCGCTGTGATAGCGGATGAGAAATATTCTTCCTGCACCGCTGTCACAATATAAAAAGAGTTCCACCCACATGGCTGCATCATCTATTCACAGCGATCTGTGGATGAATGAACTACAACCAAGGTCTGCCACCGTGGCAGGTGGCTTGTAGTTCTCAATTAACTGCAAGGGTGCTGGTGAGCGCTCTTGTAGTTATTTGATCTTCCCGTAACTTCTTTGATCTCCAGTAACTGTCTGCCCATATGGGAGGCACAGGCAGACAGCTATACTGAGATTCTACAAAAGCCTGACATTTCACCTGTGATCTGCTGATCGTGGGTGCAATGCTTTGCAGGTTCCAGAAAAAAAATTAAAGGCACATTTTTCACTTGTTTAAAATATGTGCATTTATTAACTATATAAGGTAAAGTTGGCCTTCAAATAAAGCAAAAAGAAAAAATCTCACTATGTAACTTTTTTTAAAACAGTAAGTTGAGAACAAACCATACTCAAAAAAGCAAGTGCATAACCCAGCACTCAGGATAAACAGCCTGCAGTAAATGTCTATCAACCACAACACCACTGCAAAACTTCATGTATCACAAATCCAGTCATGCAGACCCCTTCTGCTTGTGTATCAGCGTTACAGTGCCTAGCTCCACCCAACACATTTTGTCACACTGTAAGTCATTTGATTTTTTTATATTTTTTTCGCCACTCCTTATGGTGTCCAGTGTGTCAAAATGCATTGGGTGGGGCTAGGCACTGTAACGCCGATACATACATGGAAGGGGTCCACTTGCAATGGATTTGTGATACAGGAGTGATACGCAGTGACTCCTGAACTGACGTCACCTCCTGAAACCCCTCCTCTCAGCACCTCTGTAGTTCAGAGGGCAGGCTCTGTGAAATGTGTGACACAGCAATGATACTCACAGGACACAGTGAATATGTGTTACATAATTGGAGTAAGTACATGTCTGGGCATCTTCACAGAGCTAGTTTACAAAACTTTAAGGTCATTCAAAATAATAAGAGTAGGCTAGAAAGAATTGAAATACAATGCGAAAATGAATATAACATTTTACATTTTAATCATACATACTCTTTAACCACTTCAGCTCCAGAAGGTTTCCTGACAATTGCGCAGTCACGCGACACTGTACCCAAATAAAATGAATGTCCTTTTTTTCCACAAATAGAGCTTTTTATTTTTTGTGCTATACACAAAAAAAGATCGTTAATTTAAAAAAAAACATTTTTTTTTACTTTATGCTATAAAACACATCCAAAAATGTAAAAAATCCAATTTCTTCATCAATTTAGGCCGATATGTATTCTGCTACATGTTTTTGGTCAAATAAAATCCCAATAAGTGTATATTGATTTGTTTAAAGCGTCTACAAACTATGGAATACATTTATTGACTTTTTATTTTATTTTTGTACTAGTAATGGAGGCGATCAGCGATTTTTATTGGGGCTGTGACATTGCGACGGACAAATCTGACACTAAATTACACTTTTTAGGGACCATCAGATTCGATCAAAAGGTTAACAGTGTTCCCTGAGAGTGCTTTCTTACTGTGTGGAGGATGGTTTGACTGAAGAAAGACAGGGATCCATGTTCCTGCTTTGCAAAAACATTTTTTATTAGCAGAATGGCGATCTGCCTTGTGTATATCGGTAGACCACTGTTCTGCCTCTCTCTGAACGATCACCAGACCTGCCGTTAGGCTTCCGCTGTGTCCAATCATAGCAGGATTGGGTTTCCAGTGGCGCGCGTGCTCCAGAGCCCAGAGAAAGGAATCTTTCTGCTGCAGTAATTGTACATGGGGCAGTCCTTAAGCGGTTAAAGTACATCTAATATATGACAGTCTAAATAAGTCCTAAATTTAGTCACTATATGATGTACAAATAAACAAAATACTTATTTTATATAACTTGATTGAGTCAAATTCTACTTCATTGGTATCTCATATGCTCTCATCCCAGACACTGCAGACTGGGGGTGGTTTCAACAACAAAGGCAATGGGCCAGATTCAGCAAGAATTAGATTATCGTAGCGTTTCCCAAATACACTACGCCGCCGTATTTTACCTGGCTCTACGTGGAATCCAGGTAGATTTTGTCCAGTAAACGACGGCGGCGTAGTGTATTTCTCCCGGCGCAATCCATATACGCGATTAGGGACCGTGAAGCATTTAAAATAGGCGCGTTCCCGCGGCGATCGAACTGCGCATGCTCCGTTCAGAAATTTCCCGCCGTGCATTGCGCGAAATCACGTCGTTACGTAATTTTTTCTTGAGTAGCGTCGTTTACGGACATTCCTATTCCCGAACGAGTTACGTAAAAAAATAAAAATAAATTTAAATTCGATGCAGGAACGACGGCCATACTTAACATGGGCTACGCACCGTTAGACCAGCACAAAGCTGGTCTAACAGTACGTAGAAAAAAATAGACGAAAGCGATTGCGAAGACCGCGCGTATCTTCGTGGATCGCCGTAAAAACTCATTTGCATATCCCGACGCATAAAAAAACGACGCAAACTCCTCCCAGCGGCCGCAAAAATATCGCAGCGTAGATCCGAAGGCTTACGAAGACGTAAGCCTCTTGGATCGAAGCCCGAAGCCGCCGTATCATGGTTTAAGGATTCAAACTAGTGATACAGCGCGCAAAATTTGAAATTACTCCTGTCTAACACCAGTTAGACAGGCGTAATTGCTCTGTGAATCTGGGCCAATGTTTTTAATCCAGAAAGTAGTGGGCAGGACAAGGTGTGGCCAGATGCTGATTGACAAGCTACAGGTTTATGAATCAGCAGATATAATGCTGATAGCCACATCCCATACCAATGTAGTTCAAGCAGGCACAGCCTACATGAGAGTGGCAATTCTGAATGCAGAGGCAGTGAAGCATTGTTGTTGCCCACTCACAGGAAGCTGTGCTATGCCTGCCTGTAGGGAAGGAACCTAAGTGACGGGATCAACGGATGCAAAATCCGAATGAGGAGATCATCACACTGAGCGGCAACTACTAGCCTGTTTTTATCCGAGGATTCGCGAGTGCATACACTGCTGGTGTAGTCTCTGTCCCCCCTCCATACTATACGTTATTGCACCATGAGGTATTTTTCTTTCTTTTTCATATGATCTGTGGTATTTCTGGAGCTCTTCAAGCGTCTGTCTGATTTGATCTGTGTCATCTCTGGAGCTCCTCGAGTGTCTGTCTGAACTAGTGAGAGGAAGCGCTGTGGATCATTCAGCTTATCACAGGACTTCCTATTCCATATTACCCACCGTGTTATTTGATTTCTCCACTGGCACTGGTATTTGGCACTTGTTTTTTCCAGTGTGTATTATTTGTCATTGCACATTTTACAGACGCTGTACTTTGTACCTAACATTAGTTGATATTAGCGCTACCATTACATTTTATATCACTCTTTTGGTTTAGTTCACCGTTCAGATTGCAGCTTTATCATGTAATTATTTTTTGTGTTTTTTTTTTCCTTGTATTTTATATGTAGTAGCGCTGTAGTACCTCTTTCACATTTTTTATGCCTGCTTGTAGATATCACTGGCAGGCTCAATGGGTATTTATGGGATACTAAAATTAGGTCCTGCAGCACATGGAGCTTTTTTTTTTTTTAATAGGAAGCCATAATTTTACTTTAAATGTAATCTGACAGTAAGCACATGAATTTGATCACTATATTTTCCAGTATTTATTATATACTTGATGAACATATGTTCACTTTAAATTCAGCAATTAAAGTGATACTAAACACACACTGTTTTTATCGATATTGTCTCTTCTAGTTCTGTTTGTGGATGATGGCACTGTAATATTTTATTAGAAAATAACATCTAAGTACCTTTTTCCTAATTGATATACTACAATCACATGACCCAGATAATTCCCAGCCTGTCTGCAGGGAAACATAAGCAGGAGGAGTGTCTATTCCTCTGCTGCTGGTCACACTTTAAAAAACAGCCTTTGGAATACAGAGTAAAAATAAATAAATTAGATCAATAAACTGTTTAACCACTTACGGACCGCCTGCGGTCATTATACAGCTGGACTTTGAGGAGGCATATCATTATGGCAGCTAGCTGCCATAACCCCCAATAGCCTCTTCTTCAGAGGGCGGTCCGCTTTCAAATAAAAGTGGTCTCTGCATCGTATTCGCACAGGATTAACCCCTCAGGTGAGTATAACAACCATGTTTTACTGCATATACAGACTGATTTTACTGTTTACTGTTGTGAGTTTAGTAACACTTTAAATATCTTTTGTGCGTTGAAGTGTACAAAACCTGCTATGCCCACATTCATTTCCTGCAGTGATTGTGCTAAGAGAACATCAACAGTCCACGTGAACTGACCCATTGTGCCCCATCTTTGTATATTCCAATTTGCACAATAGACAGTGGACTTTTTAAGAGTTCCATTTAGAGTCCCGATGTTTTGTAGGAGGATAATGTGATATTCTTTTATAAAGATTGTGAGCCAACATTTTGCATTATGTAATTTGAAGTGGTATAAATATTTGTGCATGTACATCTGAGACTCAGCCTTATGCGTGTTCCTCCATTTTGCTTGTTAATTAAAAAGTGAGCAGAAAACAGATTAACAAAAAGGAGAGTGTGACCTTCTAGTTGTGCTCTTCACAGTTTGTATAATATGCCCACAGACATCGGTACTAAGACAAAGGGAACAATAACAGATTGATAATTAATAAACCCGGTTTTTCATGTAGTAGAAGTGGCTATTTATAAAGGCAGATTAAAGCAGTGACCCATGTATATAATTGGAGAATCACATTTACATACAAAGGTTTCAGAGCCTGATTCCAATGTTTGTTCTTCATTTTTCATTTTATGGAAAGAGATTATTAACAAACACAGTAATGAAATGCATTTTGTACCATTTCACTAAGAGCGTCCAAACCATAAATTGCAAAGCTGCAAATGGTTTAAACGGATGTGACCTGTAAGAAATCCTTACATAAATATGAGTGAAACAACAGATGCTTATTAAAAACGTAAGCAAAGGAAATTTGTTTTCCACAGAAAAACGTGTTTTCTATACTCAGGCTGTGAACATTTTCCCATCCAGGACCTTTCGTGATTTTGTTAGCTGTAACATATACAGTATAAAATACCATATTTCCTCATAACTTCCTGCATAATTCTTTAGTTGTGTAGTTTCATGGTTTGTAGTCATCCAAGCCAGGCTGCTGATATTCTTTTTCACCACAGTACACCACAACGCACATTGTGAGAGCAATTCAGGAAAACAGGAGCAGCTGTGCATGGTAATCAATCAGCATCTATCTTAAAGCCCAACTCCAGGCAACTATAAAAGTATCCCTTGTAGTGGGGCCCCAACCTCGCATTTCAACAAGCCCTTGGTTCACATCTGTGCGGCTGCATGCTGCGTATAGGGCACAGTGTTGCCAACCGTCCGTATTTTTACCAGCGGTTCGTAAAAACAGGCCCCCGTTCGTAAATGTCCGTGGTTGCGGGAATGTGCCAGTAAAAATAGCCAAGATCGGTTCGGCTTGGATCTGCGCATGGAGATTGGAGGCAGGGGGTGATAAGAGGCAGGGGGTGATGGTGGCTGCGGTGGCACTGCAGAGGGGGATAGAGGCAGGGGGAGATTGGAGGCAGGAGGTGTTAGTGGCAGGGGGTGATTGGAGGCAGGGGGTGATGGTGGCTGTGGTGGCACTGCAGAGGGGGATGGAGGTAGGGGGAGATTGGAGGCAGGGGGGGGTTAGTGGCAGGGGGTGATTGGAGGCAGAGGGTGTTGATGGCACCGCAGAGGGTGGGGGATGGAGACAGGGGTTGTTGGTGGCACCGTAGAGGGGGATGGAGGCAGGGGTCGATGGAGGCAGGGGGTAATTGGAGGCAGGGGGTCTGGGGGAGATTGGAGGCAAGGGGTGATTGGAGGCAGAGGGAGATTGGAGGCAGGGGGAGATTGTGGCACCTTAATATCTACCTTGAATCACATTGCTATTTGCCTAGTGTACTTGTTTGTAGCCTAAATAATGAAATTTGCACCTAAAAATGTAATTTAGTAACTTTTGTGAAATGGCAGTAAAAACGTGGCTGCGCCAGTAAATTTCAGGTGTCGTGTCAGTAAATTTCAATCTGGTAGGTTGGCAACACTGATAGGGCAGCTCATTCATTTTACTGGGCTGCCTGACAGAAACACAGGGAATTTTTTTTTTATTATTGCACTGCACAAAAGATGCACTGTGTTTGCCAATGCGCTAATGCATTAATAAAACCCCTGCATGTCTGCTAAAGAGAATTGCTTTTGATGCGATTTACAGTGTGATTTTGTTGCGACTTTTCATATTCTATAGGGCCAAGTCGCACTGTAAGGCACACCAAAGCAGTGGAGGAACCTTTTCCAAAATCGCACTGTTCTGAGTTGCATTGGCAGGCACCATTGAAAACAATGAGATTTCCCTTGTCATGCAGTTTTGTGCGACTCAAGTCATATCACTAGTGTGAACCAGGCCTTATAATTTTGTCCCTACTTCACTACATAGCCAGGAGATGCTCTGTGTTAAGGATGAGCTCCGGCGTGTTTGCACAGTCCATGTGCATTGTGCAGAGCCCACCAGGAAGTCTGCACGGCGCTGCGCTAAATACAGGCAGTGAGACATTGTCCCAATGTGTGGCTGCAGAGATCAGGTGTTTAATGGAAGCATAAATCAGACGTACATAAACAGATAAATGAATAAGAAAATGTTATTGAAAATCAAACAGCAAGGTCAAAGTCCAAACTAACGATCAAACAGCCAAAAGAGTCGTCCACCAGTGCCAGGGTCGATAGCCAGGGATGAGAGTCAGCCAAGCCGGAGTCTGTAGCCAGAGAAGTCGTGAAACGAAGCCGGGAATCAGGAACCAGAAGGAACGTCCGTAGAGCCGGATCGGTGACCAAGAGCAAGCAGCAGGATCACAGTAGGGGTATCAGACAAAAGGCCCAAGCGAGGAAATGCTGCAGCTGCCGTCTATATATATATGCTGAGCAGCCAGCTCCTCCCAGTGGAAGGAGGAGCCGCAGAGTGTGGCATACGAACCCCATGAAGCAAGATTCTGCACATGTCAGTAATGAAAGAAAGGTAAGACGCGTACCTCCCCCTCAAGGGCCCCTCCTCCGCGGCGGGAAGGCTCGGAGGCGCGTGGAAGGCTCGGAGGAGGACAGGAGCATGGACATCGGCGGAAGAAACCCAGGAACGCTCCTCTGGACCATAGCCACGCCAGTGGACCAAGAACTGCAACCGGCCGCGGACCAAGCGTGAGTCCAGGATATCGCTCACCTTGTATTCTTCATGATCGCCCACCTGGACAGGACGAGGC
Organism: Rana kukunoris; assembly: GCA_029574335.1. Classification (NCBI taxonomy): domain Eukaryota; kingdom Metazoa; phylum Chordata; class Amphibia; order Anura; family Ranidae; genus Rana; species Rana kukunoris. The sequence continues at coordinate 231,907,962 of CM056052.1, forward strand.
AGAGGAAACACACATTGGAAACCCGCATTGGAAACCCGCATACCAGGTGGGAGCGCAAGAGCATAGGCAACCAGGTTCACCCTGCGGAGCACACGGAAGGGACCAACAAAGCAAGGAGCCAGCTTAGGAGTGGGCACTCGGAGGTTGAGATTGCGAGTGGACAACCATACACGATCTCCGACCTGGTAGGAAGGAGCAGGCAACCGCCTGCAATCAGCCTGGAGCTTCTGGCGCTGCGCAGAGACCTTGAGGGACCTTTGGATCTGTACCCATGAAGCACGTAGAGCAGAAAGGTGGTTCTCCACATCCGGAATATCTTGGGGAGAGAATGACTCCGGTAACACGGCAGGTTGGAACCCATAATTGGCCATGAAGGGAGACATCCCAGAGGAAGAGTTAACTGCCGTGTTCCTGGCAAACTCAGCCCATGGCAGAAGGTCAACCCAATTGTCCTGATGATCAGAGACATAGCAACAAATATATTGCTCCAGGGCTTGATTGGATCACTCTGCGGCCCCATTGGACTAAGGGTGGTAAGCCGAAGAGAAGGAGAGTCAAATACCCAACTGGGAGCAAAAAGTACGCCAGAACCTGGACACAAACTGACTTCCTCGATCCGAAATTATCTTTTTAGGCAAACCGTGCAACCGGAAGACCTCCCTGGCGAAAACCGTGGCCAACTCCTGTGCAGTGGGTAACTTCTTGAATGGAACACAGTGGCACATTTTGGAGAACCGATCCACAATCATGAGAATGACCGTATGGCCTCGGGACACAGGAAGGTCCACAATAAAGTCCATCCCCAGGTGTTACCATGGGCGCTCCCCATTGGTAATGGGTTGTAGAAGTCCCAACAGAAAATGCAGAGGGGATTTATTTTGGGCACAAACAGAGCATGCCTCTACATATGCGGCAATGTCGGACCGTAGAGAAGGCCACCAGAACAAACGTGAGACAGCCCAGGACAGCTGATTTTTTCCAGGTTCCCCCTCGGTCTTGGAGTTATGGTAGGCTCGCAACAGCCGGGTGCGCAACTCCTCAGGCACGAAGCATCTACCATTGGGTCTCCCAGAGGGAGCACCAGACTGAGCCGCCAGAATCTGCTCTCCAAGGGGAGAGGTCAAGCTGGTGCGGATGGCGGCCAGGTTCTGATTTGGAGGTATGACCGAAGTCGGTATCGATTCCTCCTTGGACAGCTCGGAGTATTGACGTGATAAGGCATCCGCCCTGACGTTCTTGGAACCGGGTAAGTAGGAGACCATGTAATTAAAGCGTGACAGAAAGAGAGCCCATCTGGCCTGACGGGGTGTCAATCTCTGGGCCTCCGAAGGGTACGTCAGATTCTTGTGGTCAGTCAGGATGAGAACCGGAACCACAGAACCCTCGAGCAAGTGCCTCCATTCTTTGAGAGCCTGCACGATAGCTAACAGCTCTCTGTCACCAATCTGGTAGTTGCATTCCACGGGAGACATTTTCCTGGAGTAGAACCCACAGGGAAGCAGAGGTCCCTCTGGTGTCCGACGCTGAGACAGAAGGGCGCCTACTCCTGTCTCAGACACATCCACCTCAAGGACGAAGGGCAACCCAGGATTGGGATGAGATAGTATTGGAGCCGAAGCAAAGGCTGATTTTAGAGCCTCAAATGCCAGGATGGCCTCGGCCGGCCAATCATGGGAATTACTGCCCTTCCTGGTCAGATCCGTGAGAGGCTTGGCCAGCATGGAGAAGTCCCTGATGAACTTCCGATAATAATTGGCGAAGCCCAAAAAGCGCTGCAGGGAACGAAGACCACTGGGCTGTGGCCACTGTAGGACTGCCGAAACCTTCTCAGGGTCCATGGAGAACCCCTCCGCGGAAATGATGTAACCTAAGAAGGTTACCTGGGACCGGTGAAATTCGCATTTCTCAAGCTTACAGAAAAGCTTGTTCTCTCGTAACCGTTGCAACACTCGCTTGACGTCCAGAATGTGGACCTCCATGGATTCAGAGTATACCAAGATATCATCCAAATAGACCACTACACACTGCTGCAACAGGTCACGAAAAACATCATTGATAAATTCCTGAAAGACTGCGGGCGCATTGCACAACCCAAAGGGCATAACTAGGGATTCGTAATGACCGGTTCAGGTGTTGAACGCGGTCTTCCACTCGTCACCCTCCTTGATCCTTACAAGGTTATACGCAGCCCTCAGGTCGAGTTTGGTAAAGACCGTTGCCCACTTGAGGCGGTCGAACAACTCGGAAATCAACGGAATCGGGTATGCATTCTTAATTGTGATGCGATTTAGGCCCCTATAGTCGATGCAAGGCCTCAATTCTCTGCCCTTCTTTTTACAAAGAAAAATCCAGCCCCCGCTGGGGAAGAGGATTTGCGAATGTGCCCCCGGGAAAGCGCCTCTTTCACGTACTCCTCCATGGCTTCATTCTCCACAACCGACAGTGGATATACCCTGCCATGAGGAGGAATGGCACCAGGTTGTAAATCTATGGCACAATCGTATGGGCAGTGCGGAGGCAGGGCACCAGAGCGCACCTTATCGAATACATCCAGGTACTCCTTGTATTCAGAGGACAACACAGAGTCCGAGGAGGCACACAACACCTTGACGGGCCCATGGATGCAACTAGCCCCACACTGTGGGGACCACGAGAGAATTTCAGCCGATCTCCAATCGAAAGTCGGATTATGCTTCTGGAGCCAGGGGTACCCCAAGACCACCGAGTAGTGTGGAGACGAAATTACTTGAAGGCAGACCGACTCACTGTGAACGGCCCCAATGGCTATCTCCACTGGAAGGGTCTCATGAGTCACCTGCAATGGCTGAAGGGGTCTGCCGTCTATCGCCTCAAGAACCAGCGGAGAAACTGGAGCCTGCAGAGGAATGGAGTTTGCGGCAGCAAATTTACTGTCGATGAAAAATCCACCAGCACCAGAGTCCACCAATGCCTGGGCCGTCACCGAGCCCCCGGCCCAGGAAAGGATAACGGTGATCAGTGGTTTATCAGCACGGGAAACCGGGGGCAAAGAAACTCCACCCAAGATCTGTCCCCGACAGGATCTCAGGTGCGAGCGTTTCCCGGACGGTTCGGACATGACAACCGAAAATGCCCACTGAGACCACAGTACATGCATCGGCCCTCACGTCTCCGATGTGCCCTCTCCCCCTCAGACAGGCGAGCAAACCCCAGCTACATGGGCTCACCCCCAGGCAAGTCAACCCCAGGAGGCGTGGGAGGAGAGGGAGGCACGGGTGGGACAGCAAACGTAGGCGCCAATCTGTTGGGAGGCCTCCGCAGGCTCTCCTTAAAGGAAGGTCTCTCCCTGAGTCTGGTGTCAATCAATATCAGGAAAGAAATGAGAGCCTCGAGCTCCACAGGTAGGTCCTTAGCCGCAATCTTATCTTTCAAGGTATCAGAGAGACCATGGGAGAAAGCAGACACCAGAGCCTCATTATTCCAGCCCACTTTTGCTGCCAGGGTACGAAACTCAATGGCGTATTCGGCTACCGATCGTGAACCCTGTCTGATGGACATGAGGAGCTTCGCAGCAGAGGCAGAGCGAGCCGGCACATCGAAAGCCCTCCGAAGAGAAGCAACAAAACCGGAAAACTCGGCAACCACCGGATTATTGTTCTCCCATAAGGGACTTGCCCAGGCCAAAGCCTTGTCCGAGAACAGGAAGATCAGGAAGCCCACCTTCGATCTTTCAGTAGGGAAGGCATGTGGCAGCAACTCGAAATAAATGCCCACTTGGTTAAGGAAGCCTCGGCACTGAGTTGGCTCATCCCCAAAGCGCTGTGGGAGGGGGCCAGAACCAGTCATACCCCGAGACACCACAGGCGCAACAACGGGTGCCGGGGTAGACTCTGGCGCAACAACCGGAGCGGCAGTAGGAGCGGTAACAGGAGCGATCCCAGGAGCGACAACAGGCCTATCAGCAACAGGAGCGAGATGAGCAGTGCGTGCAAGCAGGGTTTGCAACGCCTGAGCGAACTGACCCAGCAGGTGATCCTGCTGATCAAGTCTGGCAACCAGCATGGGTAGTAAGGGTGGCCCTGTACCGTCAGGATTCATGGTTTGGGCCTAATGTCATGGAAGCATGAATCAGACGTACATAAACAGATAAATGAATAAGAAGATTTTATTAAAAACCAAACAGCAAGGTCAAAGTCCAAACTGACGATCAAACAGCCAGAAGAGTCGTCCACCAGTGCCAGGGTCGATAGCCAGGGATGAGAGTCAGCCAAGCTGGAGTCTGTAGCCAGAGAAGTCGTGAAACGAAGCCGGGAATCAGGAACCAGAAGGAACGTCCGTAGAGCCGGGTAGGTGACCAAGAGCAAGCAGCACCATCACAGAAGGGGTATCAGACGAAAGGCCCAAGCGAGGAAATGCTGCAGCTGCCGTCTATATATATACTGAGCAGCCAGATCCTCCCAGTGGGAAGGAGGAGCCGCAGGGTGTGGCAGGTTACAAGAACCCCATGAAGCAAGATGGCTGCTGCACATGTCTGTAAAGAGAAGCCTGCAAAGAGGTAAGACCATGACATCAGGGAAATGTCTCCCTGCCTGTGATTAATGGCGACCCTAGGGGGCCAGAGGGGGCCCTGTCCCCCCCAACATTATGCTGTGCCCCACCATGTGCCCCCCCCCCCCCCTCCCCAATTTTTGTATTTTGCCCGGGCCACCACTGAAGTAACAGTCTCTCCTGAGAGGGAGAGCGTCCCCAGTCAGCTCTGCTGGGCAGTTCTCCCCCTCCCTCTGCTTGCTGACACTGCATAATGCGAGCGCTCACACAACCACACCCGCCCGATCTACTTCTTCCCCTGCATCCTCATTGACACGGAGAAGAGCAAGTTGCAGAAAGGACTCCATGAGCACTGTGGGGAGGGGGGGGGCAAGCCTTCATCTCAGTTACTGAAAAAACAGACGGATCTCTCACGGACAGGAGAACCAGCCTGTAAATTCCGAGAGTGGTGACTGCAACGAGTCCAGCCATCACTCTCCTCACATACGTACAAGGAGGAATACAGCTCCTCCTCCTCCTTCTTTCAGTCCCGCCCACACTATCCCGGTGTGCTGTATCTGAAGAGAGGGGATGTGTGGGCGGGAAATATGAAAATCAGCAGAATTCCTGGCTGTGTGTGAATGATGCCTGAGATTCTAGCAGACTGCAGTACACTGTAATCACTGAACTGCATTATCTCCATCTCTTCTCTCTCCCATCTGTCTCCCTCCCCCTCTCCTTTTCTTTCAAGACATTCACAATTTACTTTCACTTTCAGTTAGGCAGGTAATATACGGTGCAAATTTCTTTCCTGCATCCACAGATTGCAGGAAAGAAACTTGCCTGAGTCCCCCATCAACAAAGACAGTGCTGACAGGGGAATATCCCTCCTGTCCAGCAATTGTATTCTCCCGACAAACAGTGATATCAATAGTGACTATACAGCAACCACTAGTGATAATCATAAGAGAATCTGCTCATTAATGGTTCAAATCTCAGCCAGTTCCTGCTGGATCAGCTGAGATTTAAACTGTCTATGACTGGTCTTAGCTCTAAGGCAGCCCATACAAAAGATCCAACTCCACCATCTACACATTATAGGTGGATGGGGAATCCTCCCAGTGTGGACAGAAATGGTGCAACGCTGCAAATGTGGCATTGCACCCATTCAGATGGTGTCATTGGTGGCAATTGCCGCTGATTTGGCAGGTGATGCTCCTAGTCAAATCCTAGTGTTAAATATCAGTGATTTTATTGATCAAAGCCCACACTTTACAGGCATATAGCCCACATGACTGCGGAACATGAGGTTGATTATACTGTATATATGTGGCTGTACTCTTGATGCTAATAAATACAGTGTTTATTAGATCTGACTGGGAGCATCACCTGGATCACATCCCGATCAGCATGTCAACAGAGAAGGTTTTACAGCATTACTGCTGCTAGGTGACCAGCTGGGGGCTGGGCTCTCTTTAACCAATAGTGGCAGACTTCCCCTGCATGCACCCATAATGTCACCAGCACTAGGTCCTAATAGACTTCCGCCACTGCCAAGGAGACAGATGCCAGACCAGCGCTGTCAATAGCAAGGACAGGACAGCTGGGGAACCCCACAGTGGCAGAACACCAGGGCCCGATGACAAGACAACCTTTGCAACCCTGAGAGTTCTCCCACTGCTTTAGACCCTTATATTTTCTTGGTGTGCTGGTGACATATATCTCTTGTTTTCTGCCACCCTGGGGGGCCCGGTATAGTTGAAAGGGAGCTCACTGCAGAACATGTGAAAGGGCTCATTGTGGGATCGTAGTAAAGGGCCCCAGGATATATATATATATATACATATATATATATATATATATATATATATATATATATATATATATATTGTAACGTTTGGGGGATCAGCTTGATCGCAGGACACAGGCTTTTAAATCAAAACTGAGGTTTTTAAACACAAAATGGCTTCACAGCAGCAAAAGCAAAACAAATAATCAGTCTCACCGACTCTTAGGGCTCAGCACTGCCATTGCAATTCACAGTCCTTGCAGGTAAAGTTCCCCAGTTGCAGGCTTTCAGGCAGGGACACAAGTCCTTTTAAAGTTCTTCCCAGCTTCTCAGAGCTTTGCAGCATTCACCTGTCTAGCATCGCCATACACAGGCTCTGCTACACACTTCCACTCTCTCACCTGCAACTTCCTGTCCTCACTTAAACCATCTCCTGGACAGGTGCATTAACCCTTTTTGTCCTCTTAAAAGGACCATAGCCCAAATAGAGGGGAAACATAGCGTCCCTCCAGGACGCAGCCACGGCGACCTGTACATATCCCCCCCCCTGTGCCCCAACGCCGAGGAGGTGGGGGCAACAGTGGAGCCCAAACAATGGACTCGGGAGAGGGCATCTGCATTTTGATGCAGTCTCCCGGGCCTATGCTCCACTATAAATTTAAATTCTTGGAGCGCCAGGACCCACCGGGTAATCCTGGCATTAGTCCCTTTACCTTGCCTAAGCCATGTTTAAAGGGGCATGATCAGAAATGAGCCTAAATTTTCTGCCCAAAAGGCAATATCTGAGGGACTCCAGGGCCCACTTAATGGCCAGGCACTCTCTCTCAATAACAGCGTAGTTTTTCTCTGCTGGTGTCAACTTCCTACTGAGGAAGACTACTGGGTGCTCCTCACCATTAACAACCTGTGACAACACCGCTCCTAATCCTACATCGGAAGCGTCAGTTTGGACAACAAACTCTCTTGAAAATTTGGGCGCTATCAAGACAGGGTGTTTGGCACAGTGCTGACTTGAGCTCCAAAAAAGCCTTTTCAGCATCCGCATTCCACTCGACCATGACCGATTTCCGACCCTTGGTCAGATCGGTCAGTGGAGCCGCTAATGTGGCAAAGTTGGGTACGAACCTTCTGTAGTATCCCACCATGCCCAGGAATGCACGTACCTGCTTTTTCGTGAGGGGGCGGGGCCAACTATTTATAGTCTAGCCTTACCTTGACCTGAGGTTTCACCACCCCTCTACCCACGATATAGCCCAGGTATTTCACCTCCTCCATTCCCAAATGACATTTTTCAGGGTTTATTGTGAACCCTTCCTTCCAAAGAGAGTCCAGTACTGCCTGGACTTTGGGCAAGTGCGAGTCCCAGTCTCTGCTAAAAAACGACTATGTCATCCAAGTACACTGAGGCATACTCCCGATGAGGTCGTAAAATCCTATCCATTGCTCGCTGGAATGTGGCTGGAGCAGTTTGCAGTCCAAAAGGCATTCGTTTGTACTGAAAACTCCCCTCTGGAGTAGAAAAAGCAGTTTTCTCTCTAGCCGCCTTAGTCAATGGGGATTTGCCAATACCCCTTGGTAAGGTCTAATGTTGTGATGTACCTGGCTGGACCTAGTCGCTCAATAAGTTCATCCACCCGGGGCATGGGGTAGGCATCAAACCGTGAAACCTCATTAAGTTTCCGAAAATCATTGCAGAATCGCAGAGTCCCGTTGGGCTTTGGTACCAACACGATGGGGCTCGACCACTCACTCTGCGATTCCTCGATGATATCCAGGTCTAACATTTTTTTTCACTTCCTCTGAAACGGCCTTTCTTTGCGCCTCTGGGATGCGGTAGGGCCGGACAAAAACTTTGACTCCAGGTTCTGTGATAATATCATGCTCTATCACACTAGTAAGCCCTGGCAAGTCTGAAAACTTTTCTTTATTTCTTTGCAAGAACTCCTTTGCTTGCTGATTTTGTATTTTAGACAGGGTATTTGCTACTTGGACACGCTCTACCCCAACCTGAGGCTCAAGCCTTGCACTAGCCAGGGAGGTCACTGTTTCCCTATCCGTCCAGGGTTTTAACAAGTTAACATGATATATCTGATACGGTTTCCTCTTGCCTGGCTGGTGCACTCTATAATTTACCTCTCCTACTTTTTCCACAACTTCAAAGGGACCTTGCCATCTGGCCAAGAATTTACTTTCCACAGTGGGGATGAGCACAGCTACTCGATCTCCCACTTGGAAGTGCCTTATTTTTGCAGCCCTGTTTAGACCCGTCGTTGAGCCTCCTGGGCTTTTGTAAATGTTCTTTGACTAGTGGCATCACGGTTTGGATCCTTTCCTGCATTTGGGAGACATATTCCAGGACACTCTTATGCTGAACAGGTTCACTTTCCCATTCCTCTTTAATAAATCAAGTAGTCCGCGAGGTCTCCGCCCATAAACCAACTCAAAAGGCGAAAACCCTGTGGAGGCCTGGGGCACTTCCCGGATGGCAAATAGGAGAGCTGGCAACAGGCAGTCCCAATCTTTCCCATCCCTTTGCACCACTTTCTTGAGCATAGACTTAAGGGTTTTATTAAAGCGTTCTTCACAACCCGTCCGTTTGGGGATGGTAGACCGAGGTGCGCAGCTGTTTAATGCGGAACAGCTTACACACATCGGCCATAACCCTCGACATAAACGGGGTACCCTGGGTCTGTGAGTATTTCCTTGGGGAAACCCGTCCGTGTAAACAATTGGAATAATTCTCGAGCAATGGCCTTTGAGGAGGTATTCCGCAGGGGTAGCGCCTCAGGATATCGGGTGGCATAGTCAAGAATCACCAAAATGTAGGAGTGACCTCGAGCTGACTTTACCAAGGGACCCACTATATCCATGGCTATCCTCTCGAATGGGACCTCAATTATGGGCAGAGGGACCAAAGGGCTCCGAAAGTGAGTCACCGGAGCGGTCAAACTGGCAGGTCGGACAAGAGGTACAGTATCTCTTTACCTCTGCTTTCAGACCTGGCCAGTAAAACGGTCGGTGATCCGTGCCTCCGTCTTCTCAACTCCCAGGTGCCCCCCTAACACATCATCATGGGCCAGTTCCAGAACCTTTCGTCTATATTGTTGGGGTACCAACAATTGTTCTACCACGTTTTCTCTCTCTTTGGTAACTCGATACAGCAATTCATTATATATTGCAAAGTGTGGCCACCTTTCATTCGCACCTGGCTCTTGGGGAACCCCATTTACTACTACAACTTGTTCCCGTGCACGGGCCAAAGTGGGGTCCTGCATCTGAGCAGTACCAAACTCCCCCTGGGGAACACCCAAATCCGGCAGGGCAGGAGTAGAGGCTACTTCCTCATCCTCTTCCCCAGCATTACCTGAAGTGGGGAAGGCTCCTCCCCCTGAGGGTTTTGGTAGGTCTGTGTACCACATGTCTTGACATTCTCAACAGTATCAATGCTACTTTTATCACCATTAACCACATCATGAGCATTTTCCTCATCTGGATCCACATTAAACACATTTGGCAGTTCAGGGTTATTCCTCTCAGCAGCAGGAACAGGGGGGCTAGTTTCTCCCCAGTCTCTGAACTGTTCTCCTTGTTCCCACAGTTTGGTAAACAATGGACAGTCTCGTCCTATTATAACATCATGTACCAAGTTCTTTACCACCCCCACCTCTTGAGTACAAGTGCCACATGCTGAGGAGATAGACACGTGATGATGGGGTACTCTCTAGTGTCCCGTGTATGCACACCACCCGTAAAGTTTTGCTGACCGTAACGACCTTCCCAATTATTCTAGGATGAACAAGGGTTACCATGCTTCCAGAGTCCAACAAAGCCCAGGCAGGGAGGTTGTTCACTTGGACTTCATACTCAAACTTATCGTCATCCATGTCGAGATGTGTGGTGCATACTTTATGGGCACAGAAAGACCCCCTCCGAAGAACCCCGCATTCCATGGGCTCCTCTTGCAGTGGGCAGTGTGCCCGGGTATGACCCAGGAATGACATCGCCAACATTGTACATCCACTCCTCTCCGAACAGGAACAGAACGCTGGGGAGGTACCGGGAGTGACTCTTGGCCTTCCGGGGTGTTTGTTCCCAGGCCCTTGGAACATCCTTTCGAAGGGCAGCAGTTGGTCGAACAGGTCGTGGCAAACTGGGCCCTATGCGCTTGGTAGGTCCGAGCAGGTCCTCCACCACTGTAAATCGTTCCACCATCTCAACAAGGAGGTTTGCGGTTTTGGGATCTCCATGGCTGACCCACCGTTGAAGGTCATCTGGCAGGGACCTCAGGTATCGGTCCAGCACGACCCGCTCCACGATTTGGGGGCCAGACAACACCTCAGGCTGCAGCCATTTTTTCACTAGTTGCACCAGGTCGTGCATTTGAGATCGGGGTGGCCGATCTGGACGATATTTCCATTGGTGTACTCGTTGGGCCCGAACAGCCGTAGTCACCCCCAGACGAGCCAGAATTTCGGCTTTTAGCTTTTGATAGTCTTTAGCATCATCCGGTGGCAGGTCAAAGTAGGCTTTTTGAGGATCTCCAGTGAGAAAAGGAGCAATGAGGCCGGCCCACTGGTCCTGAAGCCACCCTTCTCTCTCTGCCGTCCTCTCAAAGGTAGCAAGAAATGCTTCTACATCATCGTTTGGGGATAATTTCTGCAGAAAATGGCTTGCCCTCACAGTCACCTGGTTGCCAGGGGCAACAGCCGCTTGTCCCTGAACCTTAGACAGCTGCTGCACTGCTTCCTTTAAAGCAGTCACCTGAGTCTGCATAACCTCTTGCTGGGTTGTTTGCTGGGCTACCAACTGAGCCACCAACAGGCGGGTATTTTCTTGCTGCAGCGTCAGCGCCTCCTCATGGCGGGTCTGCGCTTGTATGTTAGCCAGGGTCAGCTGTTTAATTAGCTCCTCCATAGCTTCGGCTTTCAATGTTTGTGCAGCTTTAACCCAGGACATAAATCCAATGCACTGTCTCTTTAAATGTCAGTTCAATATAAAGTCCAAAAAAAATAAAAAATAATTTCTTTCTTCTTATGCCTGTTATTATGTCCTGCCCGCATTCGAGCACCAGTGTAACGTTTGGGGGATCAGCTTGATCGCAGGACACAGGCTTTTAAATCAAAACTGAGGTTTATTGAACACAAATGGCTTCACAGCAGCAAAAGCAAAACAAATAATCAGTCTCACCGACTCTTAGGGCTCAGCACTGCCATTGCAATTCACAGTCCTTGCAGGTAAAGTTCCCCAGTTGCAGGCTTTCAGGCAGGACACAAGTCCTTTTAAAGTTCTTCCCAGCTTCTCAGAGCTTTGCAGCATTCACCTGTCTAGCATCGCCATACACAGGCTCTGCTACACACTTCCACTCTTTCACCTGCAACTTCCTGTCCTCACTTAAACCATCTCCTGGACAGGTGCATTAACCCTTTTTGTCCTCTTAAAAGGACCATAGCCCAAATAGAGGGGAAACATAGCGTCCCTCCAGGACGCAGCCACGGCGACCTGTACAATATATATATATATATATATATATATATATATATATATAAAATGCATTTTATAGTTGGCCCCCTACTTTTGTCCCTGTGCCCCCCCCCCTAAATATGAAAGCTGGAGACGCCACTGCCTGTGATTAGCGCAGAGCGTTGCCGACTTCCTGGCGGGCTCTGCACATGGACTGTGCGAACACGCCGGAGCTCATCTCTACTTTGTATATTCAGTGCCACCTTCCTTCAGTGTGCCTGTAGTTTCTCTATTGAACACATGTATACTATTGTAGCTAGACATAGTTGGTTATTTACGAAAGGCAAATCCACTTTGCACTACAAGTGCAAACTACAAGTGCAAAGTGCACTTGAAATTGCACTTGGAAGTGCAGTCGCTGTAAATCTGAAGGGTAGATCTGAAATAAGGGGAAGCTCTGCTGACTTTATCATCCAATCATATGCAAGTTAAAATGCTGTTTTTAATTTTCCTTGCCTGCCCCCTCGGATCTACAGCAACTGCACTTCCAAGTGCAATTTCAGTGCAATTTCAAGAGCACTTTGCACTTATAGGGCCAGATTCAGGTAGGAGAGCGGATCTTTATTCTGGAGTAACGTTCGTCTTTTACGTTACTCCGGAGAAACTTTAGGAGCAAGTACTGTATTCACAAAGCACTTGCTCCTAAAGTTGCGGCGGCGTAGCAAAAATGAGCCGGCGGAATTCAAATTGGGAGGGTAGGGGGCGTGTATTATTTAAACTAGGCGCGATCCCGCGGCGAACGTACTGCGCATGCGTCGACTGTCAGTGCGCATGCTCCAAATTCTGTCAGTGAACGTCAATGACGTCAATCCCCATTCACGGACGTTTTACGCAAACGACGTTAAACTTTTTCAATTCGACGCGATCACGACGGCCATACTTAACATAGGATACTCCACCTAGGGGGCATTTTTTTCTTTACGCCGCATATCGTTTACGGAAACGTCAGAAAGTCACTGCGTCGGGCCCGCGTACGATCGTAAATTGCCGTATCTCGCTGATTTACATTCTCGGCGTAAATCAGCGTGAACGCCCCGAGCGCCCATTTTAAAATTGCAGTTCCGATACGACGGCGAAATACAATTACGCCGCTCGTATATGAACTCAATCCCGGCGTATCTTGTTTTCTGCATACAGAAAACAGATAAGCCGGCTCAAAGTGTGAGTTATGCTGGCGAATCACTGATACTCCAGCGTAACTCTACCTGAATCTGGCCCATAGCTTGCACTTGTAGTAACTAGTGTTGCTCACGAATATTCGCATTGCGAATATTCGTTACGAATATTGCATATTCGAGTATTCGCGAATAACTCGAATATCGCGGTGAATATTCGCTATTGCAAATATTCGTATTTTTTCAAATTTATTTTTAAAACAGATCACATCCTAGTGATCTCCATCGACGTCTAAAAGCATTGCTGGTATGATTAGAGACCCTGGGCCGAGTAGCTAAGGCGATCTTTTTATGTTGCCGAATATTCGCAATGCGAATATTCGTATTAGGAATATTCGCGAATGCGTTCTCTGCCCTTCTGTGTTTTGTGTATAAAAAAAAAAAAAAAATTAGCTTTAGTTTAGTCATATAAGTTTGTGTAAGTAGAGTAATGCCGCGTACACACGATCATTTTTTGTGATGAAAAAAAACGATGTTTTAAAAAACGTCATTTAAAATGATCGTGTGTGGGCAAAACGTCGTTTTATGTCTTCAAAAAAACGACCAAAAAAAAATTTGAACATGCTTGAATTTTTTATGTCGTTTTTCAGAATGTCGTCTTTTGTTTCACAAAAAATGATCGTGTGTGGGCAAAACGACGTTTAAAACGACATTTTTAAACCCGCGCATGCTCAGAAGCAAGTTATGAGACGGGAGCTTCAATGGAACAGAGTGCCGTCGAAAGTGTCTTACGTAACCGCGCTTTGCAAGAGCATTTTCAGAAAACGATGGTGTGTATGCAACATCGTTTTTTAAAATGAAGTTTGAAAAACGTTGTTTTGCTTCATGAGATAAAACGAAGTTTTTTACATCACAAAAAGTGATCGTGTGTACACGGCAATAGTGTTTAGTGCATATTAGTTTAGTATTCCAGGAAATTATCTCCGTTTTCGTGTGTTGACGAGAATTTCGCAATCAATTTCGCATTCGCACTAGCGAAATTTCGCAAATTTTTTTTTTTTGATAAAAAATCATGAATATTCGATATTAACGAATATTCGCGAATACATTCTCTGCCCTTCTGTGTTTTGTGTATAAAAAAAAAAAAAAAAAAAAATTAGCTTTAGTTTAGTCATATAAGTAGAGTTAGTGTTTAGTGCATATTAGTTTAGTAATCCAGTAAATGATCTCCGTTTTCGCGTGTTGACGAGAATTTCGCAATAAATTTTGCATTCGCACTTTTTTGATAAAATATCACGAATATTCGCGAATATTCTTCTATATATTCGCGAGATATCGCGAAATCGAATATGGCGTATTCCGCTCATCACTAGTAGTAACTCCCTAAGTATGTGTTTTTTTTTTTTGTTTGTTTTTTACGATTTTCAAGATGTCATTAGGATCAATGCTTTGCCACCTTGCTGGGTGGTTAATAGAGCGTTGGATGCACTAGGCGGACGTTTTTCAAACAGTGACCCCCATGCAGCTATTTAAGCACTACAGCCATTAGGTGACTGGAGGCTATAGACTCATCCAGGTTCCGTATAGTATTTAGAACCTGCACTGTTTAGCTACCCTCCTTTTTTCCTTGTGTAGCGGATGGTTGCTAACATCCACCATATCACCCTGCTGTCAGACCTCCATCTATCACCTCAGAGACAATGAACAGTCATTTGCGTTGTTTTCTTTTTATTTATTGGGGGATATAACTTGGTTGGGGAAAGGGTTGCTTTGCCATCATATTTAGTGAACATTGGTAAATTGGTTTAGCCTTGAAGAACTGATGTACGTCTAACATTTACAGTCTCTTCCCCAGCATAACACCATGCAGACTATTGCTCCTCCTCCTCTGCATTAACTCCTGTTGCTCCCAGGACTTCTCTGCTCAAAAAACTGTCTGTAGTCAGGTGTTGTTACTAGGCCAGAGGTCTGCAGTACCTCTCCCCGACCTTGTATTTAGTATTACATGCTGGTTGGTGGACTACTGCTCCCAGCCAGTCTGGCCTGCAAATCCTGCTCCCCACAGTCTCTCCTCTGGTCTCACACCCAGCTCCCCTGGCATGCCTCATCCAGAAATCCAGAGTGATCCACTCACCGACCTTTTCCTGCCCCGAGTTCATGATGGAGAACTTTAACTGTGTACGTTCCGACAGCTTCTCGAGCCCTCTCTGTTCCAGGACTCCTTATCTATGACCGTGTAAAGATGAAGACTTCATCCATGACCGTGTAAGGATGAAGCTCCCTCCCAGCTCTCCCGGGCTCCTCTGTAAGCTGCAATGTTATATGATTGTTCTTGGGTTTTGATACTTTCTAAGGTTAGGGGTCAAGCATGTGGGGAAAGACTCTTTTACATTTTTTATTGTACCAAAAACAACTAAACCTAGATACGTTTACTATATATTTACCATGGAAAAAAGGGACTGACAGATTTATACATCTGTTGGGTTAGAGCAGGGCCAGGACAAGGGGTGGCTGCCCCAATGGTTTACTAGGGGCACGGTCCTTCTGATGCAAGGCTGACAGGAATAGTGACAGCAGCAGTAAATCTGGGAATCTGAGAATCTGGGTGTCGGAGGACCTGCGGTCCTTCCAGCGCCTCAACTTCCAGCCTGTGGTCCACCGCCTTAAGGACCATTGCTCCCGTTGGGCTAACCTTCCACTTAATCTCCTAGGGCGCATTAATATTTTGAAAATGATCTACCTTCCCAAGCTGACATATATCTTTAGGAATTGCCCGGTGTGGATAGCCTCGTCCTTCTTCAGAGATCTAGACAGTTGCATTGGCTCCTTCCTGTGGTGGGGCTCTTCCCCCCGGTTGGCTAGAGCGACCCTTCATGGAAAGACTTAGGCCTCGTACACACGAGGGGATATGTCCGCTGAAAACGGTCCGATGGACCGTTTCAGCAGACATCTCCGCTCGTGTGTATGGGCTAGCGGACAGATTTCTCCACCCGACAGATTTCAAAGCATGCTTTGAAATCTATCCGGTGGAATCTGTCCGCCCAACATGTCTGCTGGTTAGTACACTTACCAGCAGACATGTCGTCCCCCACCGCCGCCGAATGGATTCGGCGCATGCGCGGAAGTGTTTAACTTCCTGGTGCGGTGACGTGGCGGTGACGTGGCGGCGTCAACGTCACCGCCGCGTCACCGCGCCGTCCGGCGGCGGGGAATTTGATCCGATGGTGTGTACACGCCATCGGATCAAACTCCCGATCGGACATATCCGATGGAAATGGTCCGCGGACCGTTTTCATCGGATAAGTCCGATGGTGTGTACGAGGCCTTACAGAATTTAGATAGGAAGACCTGGGAGGAGTACTTTGAGGCTAGTTCTAAAATTGTTATTTCTTCCAGAGACAAGTTGATCCAAACAAAATTTTTGCATAGGGTGTACTATACGCCTCAGAGACTGCACAGAATGTATCCACTGCGGTCCCCGAATTGCCCACGTAGTCACACCTGATAGCACCTTCTTTCACATGTTCTGGACCTGTCCAAGGCTGGCAAGGGTCTGGACTGCGGTGGGTGAGACTATTAATTTCTGTCTTCAGCTGGATATACCTTTGACGGCAGAATTGGCTCTACTTGGCGTGCAGGATGATGAGCAGAGGCCTAGATATACTAAGACTCTAATCTCACTGCTGCTCTTTTATGCTAAAAAGGAAATACTGCTGAAATGGATCTCTCACTTGCCCCCCACAGTTGGCTCATGGGAAAACGCAGTTAATGCAGTGCTTCCATTGTACAAGTTGACTTATGTTAGTAAAGG
The DNA here is from genome assembly GCA_029574335.1 of Rana kukunoris. NCBI lineage: Eukaryota > Metazoa > Chordata > Amphibia > Anura > Ranidae > Rana > Rana kukunoris. Next base: position 231,924,703 of record CM056052.1, read on the forward strand.
ATGTCCTCTGAAATACGAGAGGGTTTGGCGGCCATGGACAGACCCCACGTATGAAGCTAATCCTTGAATACTGGTGGTTGCAAGAGTGTTATCCTTGGGACATTAGGGTCAACCGATTGGCTGAAAGGACAGGCAATCCTATTGGATGCCTAGGAGGAAGGGGAGGAGCTGGATCCTGCCAAGGAGACACTGCTGCCTGCCACCCGCCACCGCTGATAGGGTAAGTGCCAAGCCAATCGGAGTTGTTGTGTACCTTGTGCTTATTTTTCTTTCTTTTATTTTAGTTGCATTTAGGGTTTACATGTTTAAATGGCAATGATTGATTTACCATCAGAGAATGTTTGGTGAAAGGCACATTTATGCCTCTGTATTGAACAAGCAAAATTCACTTGGCTGACAGAGCCTGATATTGAAGAAAAATCATCTATTGTTTCCAAAAATACATTTATTCATCTGCACAGGCAATGGCAGACAATAAACATTAAAGAAAATGTAAAGCACACATTTATGCAAAAATTAGACAAAAAAGACAAATATGGGCTGTATTAATGCACTTTCTGCAAGGCACTCTGGAGAATCATTTATTTAACTGACAGATACAGCAGCATAATTCAACCTTGCTGTGTAGATGTCATACACATTCTATGAATTTCACACAAAGAACCCGTTTTGCGCACTAGAACACTTATTAGGCATATTTAAAAACTACATCAGGGTTTTATTTTTTCATCAAAGACCTACTGCATCTGCCGGAAGTTTTAACTTTAGGGATCAAATCAACAGTCGTACTTGTCAAATGCTGCATTATATGTGTAGCTTGTGTTCAAATAAAAGTGTGGTGTTTAACAAGAAAAGCTTGTCTTTGCCCTGTTCAACAGCACCTCATTAGAACATGCTGTGTCATTCAAAAATTTCAGTACAAAGTAGAGTGGAACCTCAGATTACGGGCATAATTAATTCCAGGAGAATGCTTGTAATCCAAAGCACTCGCACATCAAAGTGAGTTACCACATAGGAGTCAATGGAAACAAAGATAATTTGTTCCGCATTTACTTCTATGGCATGCAATACCGCGTGTGGTCAGAAGTAGGGGGGGCGCCGGAGAGTCTCAGAAATACTCTGGGACATCTCGGCTGATCTCAGGAAAGGCTCGAAAACACCCGGAAACTGAGTATTTCCGAGTGTTTCTGAGTATTTCCGAACCATTCCGAGTGTCACCGGCGCCCCCGCACCTCTGGCCAAATGCGGTACTGTACACCCCATTAGCTTGAATTCTGCTTGTTTTGTGAGACAACACTCGCAAACCGAGTCAGGATTTTAAAGAAAAGTTGCTCATCTTTCAAAACGCTCATTAACCACGTTACTCGTAAACCAAGGTTCCACTGTAAAAATATTATAGCAATGTGATAGGTTGTGTAACCATTCTGCATTTAAAGCGGAGGTTCACCCTGAAAAACAACTATATACCATTACATCCAGCATACTGCTGACATCTGCAGTATGATGGGGTTTTTTTTTCGCTGTACTTACCGTCCTATCGTTCTCTTCACCCGACTCAGAGTTCTCACTCCCACGGGGAATAGGCGTTCCTATGAAGAGGCGTAGATGATTGACGTGCGGTTAAGGCGTGTCACACGTTCCGAAAATAGACGAACTGGGACTCGGCTCTTTACGGCGCTATACGGCGCCTGCGCCTGCCGTATAGGGCTAACAGCGCAGGCGTCGTAAACAGCCGAGTCCCAGTTCGTCTATTTTCGGAATGCGTGACGCGCCTTACCCGCACGTCAATCATCTACACCTCGTCTTAGGAACGCCTACCCCCTGGGGGAGCGAGAACCCAGAAGCCAGGTGAAAAGAACGATAAGAAAGGTAAGTGCAGCGGGAAAAAAAAAAACAGCATACTGCAGATGTCAGCAGTATGCTGAATGTAATGGTATATAGTTGTTTTTCAGGGTGTGTGGCAGGCGCAGCACTATGAAGTGCCTCATGCGCTGTGGCATTAGAAGAATTGTGATATCTCTGACTTTTCAGTCCAACAAGACTGTCTATTACTCTGACATTCCTCTAGCGCCGTTCTATGGAAGCAGTAGGTTTAAAGAGCACATCAAATGCTTAAAATAACTTCTTTAATAACTTCACTTTTCTTCAGCAGACAGTCCATGTACAAAAAACACGTGATGAATAAAGTATAACAGAAAGTGGTGGTTCAAATATTCAATCTTGTCATTTAACATAAGATGGTGGATATATTTCTTTCTTCAGTATTTACTCTATCTCTCTCTCTGTAAGTTATCAAAGCATTCTCTGATTTCTCTGAAGGGTATAACTCTGTTGTTTGCAACTTGGTTTGCAGGGTTGCTTTTGCAGGGTTAGCTGAGGTTGGGTATGGTTTGTGAATTAGGTTAGGAGGTATGGTATGGTATGGTATGATGAGTGGTGGAACTACAAGTGAACACACAACTAAATCAGTATACAGTCCTAACCACACTATTTACAATAAGAACATATATATAACTTTGTCACATACCTATTTTTATCCCCTGGCTTCCATAAAACAAGACTCTGGCCTTGTGTGTCTGCTTTCTGTCTCCATGTGGCTCTCTGTCTCTGTCTCCATGTGGCTTTCTGTCTCTGTGGTGTAATCTAGCAGCACATGGAGTATTAGGAACCTCCCAGACAGAGTGGGCCAGATTCACGTAGAATGGCCGACGGTGTACCGTAAGCCATTTACACTACGCCGCTGCAACTTAACAGAGCAAGTGCCGTATTCTCCAAGCACTTGCTCCGTAAGTTGCGGCTGCGTAGTGTAAATGGCCCGGTGTAAGGCCGCGTAATTCAAAGGGGGCGGCTTGTATTTAAATTAAGCGTGCCCCCGCGTCGATCGAACTGCGCATGCGCCGGCCGCAAAAATAGCCCAGTGCGCATGCTCCAGCTCACATCGGAAAACGTGATGAAACCGACGTAAGCGTCGTTTACGTAAATCCCTATTCGCGAACAAATTAGTAAACAACGTAACGACGGAAAAAGACGACGCTGACCCGACGCCATACTTAACATAGCAACGACGGAACTTCGTAAACCTACCCCTCATATAGCAGGGGTAGGTTTACGCTTACGGAAACTACGTAAACGACGACGGGGCGGCGTAAAAACGTTCGGGAATCGGCGTATTAGGCTCATTTGCATAAGCAAATGAGAAATCAACGTAAAGGCCACCTAGCGGCCAGCCAAGTCATTACATCTACGATCCGACGGTGTAAGTGTTTTACACCTGTCGGATCTTCTATGAATCACACGCATAGATACCCAGTAAAAAAAAACAGAGATACGACAGTGTTTCCTGCGATACACCGTCGTATCTCTTTTGAGAATCTGGCCCAGTGTTTGTAAAGCTGGCTGTGACTGGTCAAGACTCTGCTCAATGTAAGATTGGCTGTGATTGGGCCAAGGCTTCTGATGAGTCACAAAAGCTTAACTCTATGCTTGCTGGCATGAATTCAACTGTGTTATTCCTTACCTCCTGTGGAACAGCATTTTTTTGCTGGTACTATGAACAAGCAAAAAAATAAATAAAAAATGGTTCTGATTGTACACATATAGGGGGTCATGTAAACACACATACATACACTGGGCCAGATTCAGATACACTACGCTGCCGTATTTTACCAGGCTGTACGACGAATCCTGGTAGATTTTGTCCCTTACGGTACGGCGGCGTAGTGTATTTATCGCCGCGTAATCGAAATATGCGATTAGGGGGCGTGAAGCATTTAAATTAGGCGCGTCCCCGCGGCGATCGAACTGCGCATGCTCCGTTCAGAAATTTCCCGCCGTGCATTGCGCGAAATAACGTCGATACGTCATTCGTTGTTTGAGTAGCGTAGTTTACGGACATTCCTATTCCCGGACGTTTTACGTCAAAAAAAAAAAAGACGTCGGAAAACGTTGATATTCGACACGGGAACGACGGCCATACTTAACATGGGCTGTCTAATATTAGACCAGCAAAAAGCTGGTATAGTTTTACGCAGCAAAAAGATGACTAAAGATGCCGTAAGAGATTGCGATAGACGTTCGTAATTTCGTGGATGGTCGGCAAAAGCTCATTTGCATACCCCGACGCGGAAAACGACGGGAACTCCACCCAGCGGCCGCAATTTTATTGCAGCGTAGATCCGAAGGCGTACGAACACGTAAACCAGTCGGATTGAAGCCCGCAGCCGTAATTTCATGGTTTGAGGTTTCAGACTAGTGAAAAAACGCGTGTAATTCGAAAGTACTCCAGTCTAACGCGAGATAGACAGGAGTAATCGCTCTGTGAATCTGGCCAACTGTATATATATATATATATATATATATATATATATATATATATATATACACAGTACATATAAATATAAATGCACATATAAACCAGTGGTGGTTGGTGCTCAAACTTTTTGGGGGGGTGCAAGCAAACTGAAAAATTATTTAAAAAAAACAATTGCAGTCTCACTGTGCCCATTAAAAGCAGCCACTGTGCCCCTCAAACGCAGCCACTGTGCCCCTCAAAACGCAGCCACTGTGCCCCTCAAATACAGCCACTGTGCCCCTTAAATGCAGCCACTGTGCCCTCATCCGCAGCCACTGTGCCCTCAAATGTAGCCACTGTGCCCAGCAAACGCAGCCAGGGGGTGGCTGGAGAGGGGGGGGCGGTGCCCGTGCACCCTTATGGATGCACCACCACTGATTATAAACACATATATGCACACTCACATACATACATATTCACATGCACACACACACTCACATACATACATATGCACACATACCCACTGTAATAGTGAGAGTCCCTGTCCCTATGAAATTGGAGGTAAAATGGACACAGGGTTTGCGTATCTGCGGACCGCAGAACTACAGAGTGTAGAGTTTAAATGGAGAAAACTGCTCTGTCAGTTTTCTCCAGGTTTTGCTAGTTTTGAATGGGGCTGTGTAGTTGGAGATCCTGCAGAGACTTGGGCGGGATGGGATCTCCAACCCTGTGTCCAGATCTTACAGACAGCCAGCAGGTTGTGTTCCCAGCTGCACACAGCCCATATAAAGAGGGACTGGTCAGAACAGAGGAGAAGAAGGAAGGTAGAGCAGTGGCTGTTACTGTCTCTGTGTGAGGATAGACGCTGTATGCGTTGAAGGACTTCGAGGCCTTGTGCATCCAGGACTGTGGGTCTGGAGGAGCTGATGGATTGAGGATCCATTACCTGTATCAGCAGTGCCGTTAAAGACTAACCAGTTATTTTCAGTTGTCTCTGCATAACGTTTAAACCCCTGCGAGGGATTCTTGAATGGACATTTGTTTTGTTTTCCTGACTTAATAAACGTGGGCTGCCAGGCCCTTAATGTTACATGCCTGTTTGGTGTCGACTCACTGCATGAAAATGCATTTACCATGAGAACTTAAATACCCCCAATGTCTACAACACCATGAGCACACACACATAAACACACACACAGTAGATAAAAAACGGCAGTCTTTTACCTTAGCAGCTCTTCCTGCCGGGTACTGCACTGGAGACACACTGCTGTGCTTTCACTTTGTAATAAATGTGACGAGCTCCCCGCACAGTGCCGATTACAGTTCGGCTTGGGTCGGGGAGCTCGTCTCCGCTCCTCCTATGGAACCACTGTATACAGGGCAGTGTTGTCAACCTACCAGATTGATAATTTACTGGCACGACACCCAAAATTTACTGGCACAGCCACATTTTTACTGGCATTTTACAAAACTACAGTTTTAAGTGCAAATTTTAGTATTCAAGCTACAAACAAGTACACTATGAAAATAGCAATGCAATTTAAGGTAAAAAAACATCTTTCTGTTATTTTAGTCAATATAAAAATAGTCCATCAGTTTTTGTTCACCATCACCTCCTGCCTCCACCAGCTCTACCACCTCTTGCCCCCATCACCAGCTCCTGCCACAAGCTCCTCCTGCCACCATCACCAGCTCCTCCTGCCACCGTCTGCCCCCACCAGCTCCTGCTACAAACTCCTCCTGCCAACATCACCAGCTCCTCCTTCCACCATCACCAGCTCCTCCTGCCGCCACCAGGCCAGCTCCTTCTGCTACCACCAGGCCAGCTCCTTCTGCCACCACCAGCTCCTGCCACCACCAGCTCCTGCCCCCACCAGCTTCTGCCACCTCCTGCTCCACCAGCTCCTGCCACCAGCTCCTCCTGCCACCATCACCACCTCCTGCCACCACCAGCTCCTCCTGCCCTCACCAGCTCCTGCCACCATCACCATCTCCTTCCGCCACCACCAGCTCCCACCACCACCAGCTTCCACCACCACCAGCTCCTGCTACCACCACCTCCTGCCCCAATCACCAGCTCCTTCTGCCACCACAAGCTCCTGCCCCCACCAGGCTCTTGCCACCATCACCTTCTGCCACCAGCTCCACCTGTTACCACAAGCTCCTGCCCCCACCAGGCTCCTGCCACCATCACCAGCTCCTTCTGCCACCACCCTCACCTACTGCCACCATCACCAGCTTCCACCACCACCAGCTCTTCCTGCCCCAATGACCATCTCCTCCTGCCACCACAAGCTCCTGCCCCACCAGGCTCCTGCCACCATCACCTTATGCCACCAGCTCCACCTGCAACCACAAGCTCCTGCCCCCACCAGGCTCCTGCCACCATCACCAGCTCCTTCTGCCACCACCGTCACCTACTGCCACCATCACCAGCTCCTGCCAACAGCTCCTCCTGCCACCACCAGCTCCCACCACCACCAGCTCCTCCTGCCACCACCAGCTCCTCTGCTCCTGTCCTCCATAGCTCCTGCCCTCACCTCCTCCTGAGTCCTGTCTCCACCATCAGCTCCTTTATTACCTTGAGGCAAGGAAGTCTGAGAATGCATGCTTGGCCTGGTCCGTTTGTGCTGCGGATGCCTGGGCACTGTGGGCAGCTCCTGGTCTGGGCTGGGCTGTCGCTGGGCTGTCACTAAATTGTCTGAATGGTCTGCAGTCTCTGGAGTCCGGACAGACCACCGCCGGGCGCCGGCACCAAGCAGATAAGACTGCTCCATCCATTCCCTTCCCTCTCGTGTCGTGACACTTTTTAAAGGTTGGCGCGCTGGCGGGATGCGCAATGACATCACTCGCATCACCGCCAGTAGCCAGCGCCTCTGTCAAATCCGCACCCACTCTCCTGGACCTGGTGGGGGGGTGAATATCAGATCGGCAGCTCAGCTCAGGACTCGAGCAGTGCTGGAACTGGTCACACTGTAACACGGTTGGCACCACTGATACAGGGGGCCCTCGAGGGCCCCCTGCAGCAGGGGACCCAGTCACGATGGCGACCTCAGCGACCCCTATAATTCCGCCACTGTCTCTGACCATCTCCTGTACTATGTCTGCAGTCTTTGACCCTCACCTGTACTGTGTCTGCAGTCTCTGACCCTCTCCTGTACTGTGTCTGCAGTCTCTGACCCTCTCCTGTACTATGTCTGCAGTCTCTGACCATCTCCTGTACTATGTCTGCAGTCTCTGACCATCTCCTTTATTATGTCTGCAGTCTCTGACCATCTCCTGTACAGTCTCTGACCCTCTCCTGTACTATGTCTGCAGTCTCTGACCATCTCCTGTAGTATGTTTGCAATCCTTGCAGAAGAGGGCACACACAATACACACACGATACATGCACACTGTACACACTTTCCTATCTGTCACAGCAGAAGTATAATACAGTCCCCAGTCCTAGACTAGTAAATAGGGAGGATGCTGTATTGGAGGGGTGGGGGCGCTATGACCAAGGCACATTCCACATTGGAATCCCCCCTCCCCCAAAGGCAATCATTCATTGGGTGCGAGGAGGTGAGAGAGAGAGAAAAAAAAAACATGGAGTATGAGAAGGAATAAAAAGAGAGAATACATGGAAAAGAGAGGAAAAAAGGGGGAAGAACAAAGAAAATGGGCAAGAAAGAACAAGAAATTAGGATAAAGAGAGATAAACGGAAAGAAAGGAAAACAAAGAGAGTGGTAACATGTAGAAGGCTGGCCGGAGGCCGGCCTGAATTTGTGGGAGGAGTCTGAGAGTACTTAAGACTCCCTCCCTGGCTGGGCTGGGTCGGCGTCGGATTCTGGGTTGGAGGGGGTGTGTCACGTCAGCAGACGCCATTCAGCCATCGGCTTGGAGGAGGGAGGTGTTGTTCACCCGCCCGCTCATGGCGGTTCCACGTGTTGTTTTGTCCCAGGTTCTCCCTGTGTACCAGGCGGTGTGGGGGGAGCGGGAGCCGCCTTTCACCCCAGACTATATGCAGGCTCACACAGGGGAGCTCTGCGATTCGCCAGGTACACGGGGGGCCATCCTTCCTCCCTCCCACTCCTCGGGCCGCCCGCCCCTCCTCCCTGTCAGTTTCTTATCCATCCCCTTACCACTTCATGCCTGCCCGGTTATCCCGTCCTCACCAGCGGCATGGCCGCCCGTTCTCTCTCTTCCTCGCGGGTTTCACGCCGGGGGGAGGGGGGGATGCTTGCCCGCCCGTCCGCTGTATTTCTCCCTCCAGCATGGAGGGAGCCGCCGCCGCTTCCCCCGGTGTCACGCCGGGGGGAGGGGGGATGCCCGCCCGTGTTTCTCCCTCCAGCTGGAGGGAGCCGCCGCTGTTCCGCCGGGGGGAGGGGGGATGCGCCCGCTGCCGCCCGCTTCCCCCGGTGTTCACGCCGGAGGGGGGGGGCGGATGCTCGCCCGCCCGCTGTATTTCTCCCTCCCTGGCAGCTTGGGGGGGGGGTGTCCGCTGTTTTTCAGGGGTCACATGCTGGCTATTTGGGGGGGCGGGCTGCCCTCCCGCATCTCTGAGGTCATGCTAGCGGCATTGGGGGGGGGGCTGTCCACCTTTTTACCCAGGTCAGGGGAGTTCTGTCATAGCGTTCTGCCCCGCGTTTTCTGTCATAGCGTTCTGCCCCGCGTTTCTGTCATAGCGTTCTGCCCCGCGTTTTCTGTCATAGCGTTCTGCCCTGCGTTTTCTGTCATAGCGTTCTGCCCCGCGTTTTCTGTCATAGCGTTCTGCCCCGCGTTTTCTGTCATAGCGTTCTGCCCCGCGTTTTCTGTCATAGCGTTCTGCCCCGCGTTTTCTGTCATAGCGTTCTGCCCCGCGTTTTCTGTCATAGCGTTCTGCCCCGCGTTTTCTGTCATAGCATTCTGCCCCGCGTTTTCTGTCATAGCATTCTGCCCCGCGTTTTCTGTCTTAGCGTTCTGCCCCGCGTTTCTGTCAGCGTTCTGCCCCACGTTTTCTGTCATAGCGTTCTGCCCCGCGTTTTCTGTCATAGCGTTTCTGCCCCGCGTTTTCTGTCATAGCGTTTCTGTCCCCAGGTTTTCTGTCATAGTGTTCTGCCCTTACATTTTCTGTCATAGTGTTCTGCCCCCACGTTTGCTGTCATAGCGTTCTGCCCCCACGTTCCTGTCATAACGTTTCTGCCCCCTGGTTTTTCTGTCGTAGCGTTTCTGCCCCCAGGTTTTTCTGTCGTAGTGTTTCTGACCCCAGGTTTTTCTGTCATAGCGTTTCTGCCCCCAGGTTTCTGTCATAGCGTTTCTGCCCCCAGGTTTTTTCTGTCGTAGCGTTTCTGCCTCAGGTTTTTCCGTCATAGCGTTTCTGCCCAGGTTTTTCCATCATAGCGTTTCTGCCCCAGATTTTTCCGTCATAGCGTTTCTGCCCCCAGGGTTTTCTGTCATAGCGTTCTGCCCCCACGTTTCTGTCTTATTTCGGCCTCAGCGTGTCAGGGCAGTGTTTGTCTCACACAATTCTGTCTCAGGTTCTGTCCTTGCATCGGCTATGGCTATAGTATCATGCGTTTGTGCCCCCAGGTTTTCTGTCTTAGCGTTTCGATCCACACGATTTCTGTCATAACATTTGTCATTGTATATCTGCCTCAGTGTTGCAGGTGCAGCTTTTTCTCATACCTTTTCTGCCCCAGGTTTCTGCCAGATTTGCCTCAGCGTTTCAAGCTCGGTGATTCTATCGTACTATTCTGCCTCAGGTTTCCGTCATTACATTTGCCTCAACGTTTTCTCTCATACCGGAAGGTTCTGCCCCAGGGTTTCTGTCATAGCATTTCTGCCCCGGGTTTTTCTGTCATAGCGTTTCTGCCCCAGGTTTTCTGTCATAGCGTTTCTGCCCCAGGTTTTCTGTCATAGCGTTTCTGCCCCAGGTTTTCTGTCATAGCGTTTCTGCCCCAGGTTTTCTGTCATAGCGTTTCTGCCCCAGGTTTTCTGTCATAGCGTTTTCTTCCATAGCTTTCTGCTCACGATTTTCTGTCTGGGCACTACGGCCCCCACGATTTTCTGTCTGGGCACTACGGCCCCCACGATTTTCTGTCTGGGCACTACGGCCCCCACGATTTTCTGTCTGGGCACTACGGCCCCCACGATTTTTTGTCTGGGCACTACGGCCCCCGCGATTTTCTGTCTGGGCACTACGGCCCCCACGTCATTTCTGTCTGTCATTGCATTTCTGCCTCGGCATTTCAGGCTCAGTGTTGCTCTCATACCATTTCTGCCCCAGGTTTCTGTCCTATAATTTTTGCCTCAGCATTCAGGTTCAGAGGGTCTCCCATACCTTTTCTGCCCCAGGTTTTGCCATAAGTTTTCAGGCTCGGCAGTTCTGCCGCCCCCACGATTTCTGTCCCCCTCATTTTCCGTCATAGCATTGCTGCCCCCACGATTTCTGTCATAGCTTTGCTGCCCCCAAGAATCCTGTCTGTGTTAGTTTGTCTTGGCGTTGTCTTTGTGGTTACCATGTCTCGTTGTATTTTGTCCACGTTGCATCTGGGTTGTTTAGCTAGTGCTCACATCTCAGGATCTGTCACGTCTACAGATTCATACGGGCTGAGGTTTCGTTTTTAATTGATTGTTGACCACAATCTTCTCGCCTGTTTACATACGTCATACGTTGCACGTGCATTCATTACACATACTCGATTACCCACAGCAGTCCGTGGGTACACCAACCCTGAGTGTTCAGTTATATTGTCTGTCTCTGCGCGACAGGTTACTCAGGCTCACGTGCCAGTCACACTGGGTTGGGGTGTCATCGGGTGCATTCATGTGCAGCGGTCTTAGGTAGGCACAGAGGGCCTTTGTTGTTTCATGTGTGTTTTCTGTCTTGTCTAGGTTGTGTCAGCGCACCCCCAGTTCCTGCTCTTCCATTTCTGCCGGCCATGTCATCTTTTTGGGTCCGGTCTATCAGGCCTTCTGGTTCATGACTGAGCAATGGGTGTTCCTTGTCAGAGGGGGTGGAATCACCCATCCCTGTTTCTCTGACATCCCTACTGTGGGTACTTTCAGACCTACTTTCGGGGCTCATCGCTGCATCATCAGGTTTTCATAGTGTTGTGGCTTCAGCTGACAGTCATGCTTTCGTTTCCAATCAAGTTTCTGGAGGCAGCTTTTCCAGGGGTGGTTGGTCTGGTTCTCTACCTTCATGCTGTAGGTGGGGGGGCTGGGTTTTTAGGTTCCTAGTGGCAAGTTTGGTAGCATTGTTACTATGGGCTGCTCTCCTGCAAAACTGGTCATTAGGTACTTGTCCGTGGTCTGGCGTTCAGCACTTGGGGGGGGGGGGGGGGGGGGTGGTTGGGTTAGCTGACATATTGATGTCATCTATCCTTATGCTCGATTTCGTCAGTCATGCCGGGGGCAAGGTAAGTCTTTTTTGTGCAGCATCATCGGGTCTTGCTTCTGCCTGTAACCTGCTAACCAAGTCTATCAGGTAAGAACGGGTTCTGTGTGTCGGTATGGGCCATGTTGGGTTGTTGTTACCTTAGCGCAAGGGCTTCGTCCTTCTGCTCCGTCAACATGTCCATCAGGTATCCAGCACTTTAGGCTCCTGCTAGTTGTCAGGTTTTTTGCAACTCACCCGCTCACTTTCCTATTAAGTATGGGTAGGCCAGGGGTTGGGGGGGTTTCCTCATGGGGCTACGTCTCTGGTGGCCGGTTGTAGCTTTCATTGTTAGGCATTATTGCAGGGGCTTCTCAGGGCCAGCTCTGGTTCAGTTGCCCACAAGTGTCCACTCACCTTAAGTGTGTCAGGCTCTCATATGGGTTGTCGCAGGCTCGAACCAATCTTTCTCAGGTCGAGTTCAGGGCTGCTTCACGCATTCGGCAGGGGCTTCCTTCTATCACAGGTCACGAGTCGGTAGCTTCTCCAGTCATAACAGCTACTTATCAGGTGTACATACGATTGCATCCGGGCGCGTGCTGTTTTGCTTCTTGGTCGCTCATCTACCCCTCTTCACCTAAATATGTGTCTTTTGCCCTCTTTCAGGCGTACCTACCAGCCGGCCAAAGGCACACTCCAGGCCTGGGTTATTAGGGTCATCGCATTCCTTACTCGAACACTCTGATTACAAGTAGAAGGCTGGCCGGAGGCCGGCCTGAATTTGTGGGAGGAGTCTGAGAGTACTTAAGACTCCCTCCCTGGCTGGGCTGGGTCGGCGTCGGATTCTGGGTTCCCACCCACCCATTCCCCCAGCTTTCATACATTCTCATTGTACTTTTTCTTGTTCAGGGTATGCCCTCTTTAAGGCGTACATACCAGCCGGCCAAAGGCACACTCCAGGCCTGGGTTATTAGGGTCATCGCATTCCTTACTCGAACACTCTGATTACAAGTGGTACATTCTAAAATGTACCAAAAGGGGTTTAATCATGTATGAGTGGAAGGAACTCAGGGAGTGCCAAATGTCTGCAGGTTAGGGGCACAAATTGCTTGCCTTGAGAGCTGACAACCCACGCTTTGCCACTGGATCTGCTATGAAATCATTTCCAGGGCTGGTTTTTATGCCCAGACCGCCCCTGGGTGTGGGACCCCCTAGGCATGCACATCATGATCCGGCACTGGTGGGTTGGGTGGGGAGGCATAGTTTGGCAACTTTGTCCTGGGTACTCGATGACCTTGCCCCAGCACTGGTTAAAATCAATTTTGCAAAACGGCCTAAGAATAGCAAAGCACAGACATACACTGGATAACAAAAAAGGATAACAAAAAAGATTATGAGAGCTTCACAAACATGGTCTCTTTGCAGTAATGTCATTATGGTTCAGTTAGGGTAAACATATGGTTGCAAAGTAGTCTCCATAAAGCCTCGTACACACAATCAGACTTGTTTTGTCGGATTATCTGACAAAACATGTCCGTCGGATAATTGTTGTCGTGAATATCCGATTGTGTGTACGGGTCTTTAGACTGCATAACAACAGCGAGTCACTATTCAGTAAAACACTTTGGAACACAAACAGCTACTTGCAGGTCTAGTAATACAGGCAAACAGCTTGAAGGAATCTGCTTCATACTTGAGAGGGAAGATGTAATGATGTGTATTCTTTGTTATACTTCAAGTTCAATTGTTAAACCCAGTTCCTTATCTTGTTAGGAAACAGTTAACAGTTTTGGTCATGTGATCTGGGGGTGGGGATCTGTGGTCAGTTCTAAGATTGAGGCTACTGAATAAAGACCAAGCTCATGTTCAAGCTCATGCTGTCTGCCTATCCTTCATGCTAAAATCATTACAGCAAGCACCCATAAATGCGGCCTTAAAATCACCCATAAATGCGGCCTTACAAGCACCCATAATTGCGGCCTTACCAGCACCCATAAATGCAGTAATATCAGCACCATAAATGCGGAGGAATCGTGCGGTGTACTGGCACAGCACTGAGCAGAAAGGCAGAGCGGAACGGAACATCAGAGACAGTGACTGTGTGCAGTGGTACACATACAGGTCACACTCACTGGCAGTGGCACTTTGATGATCAGGGACATGCAGCAGTGCAGGGGATGTTTCCTCATAATGGATACAGTCCTCTGCCAATGCTGTGCTAGTGCCTCTGACACTGTACAAGGGGAGAGAGGGAGTAGGATCACCAGCGGCCCTGTCTTAGCACACATGCACATCATGATAACTTTAAGGCCTCTTTTCACACTGGGGCAGGGGCATCGACAAGAAAAGCGCCGCTATTTTTAGCTGCACTATTCAGCCTCTAGCGGGGTGCTTTTTAACCCCCCCCCCTGCTAGCGGCCGAGAAAGGGTTAAAAAAAAACACCCGCAAAGCGCCGCTTTGATTTCAATGGGCGGGGGCACTTTTGGAGCCGCTCCTACAGTGCCTCAAAGATGCTGCTTTCAGGACATTTTTTAATGTCCTGCCAGTGCACTGCTCCAGTGTGAAAGCACTTGGGCTTTCACACTGGAGTGAATGGATCCACTCTTTCAGGTCGCTTTGCAGGCGCTATTTTTATCGGTATAGCGCCTGCAAAGCGCCTCAGTGTGAAAGGGGTCTTAGGTTACTTTCACACTGAAGCGCTTTGCAGGCGCTACAAAATAGTGCCTGCAAAGCGCCCTGTACACACTGCTTCTAAAGCGCCCCCGCCCCCCACGCAGCCACAGGAGGACGGGTGGGATTTTTTTGGGCACTGGCCCGCAACCCCAAGTATCCCGGTACTCCCGATTGGCCAAACCGGGCCTGCAGACAGCAGAACATTTTCAGCCAACATACACCAAACGTTGTGTTTTTTCAACTCTTTACCGCCACCCGTTGGGCAACTTCTGCTATTGTTGTCTGATGTTTAGCATTGGTTCGGAGCATGCGCGTTTGTACTTTGTATTTTAGTCCGACGGATTTGTGTACACACGATTGGATAATCCAATGGAACACATTTGTTGTCAGACAATTTGAGAGCATGCCCAGCCAACATTTGTTGTCGGAAATTCCGACAACAATTGTCCGATGGAGCATACAAACGATTGGATTACCCAACAAAATACGTCCATTGGACAATTATTGTCGGAATATCCGATCGTGTGTACGGGCCTTAAGCGTGGAGGGCCTCTCACCTGACTGCTGATCACATTTTGTGTGGCCCTTCTGACCTACTGAGGGAGAGAAGCCAAGAAACATATACATACTGTACCTCTCAACTTTTTGAGATGGGAATGAGGGACACCTATTAGCAAAATAATGTAGGTATAGGACACATCCGCTGCCATACACCCTTAAAGGAGAATTCTCCAAAAATATTATTAGTTAAGTCCTTTTTTTACCACTATTATTCCTTTATACTGGCTTTTGACATTTACAAATGCAGCAATTTAGAAGTTGGATGAAAGGTTTAGCATTGGGAAACACTTTTTGAAAGATAAATAGTGCATTTTATATACAACTATATAGATCAGACCAAAATGAGCACAAATGAGGAGGAAAGAGGGACAGAGGGACATTGTCCCAAACCAGGAACCCATGAGTTGCGGGAAATGGAGTAAAAGAGAGTTGTGGGAATGAAAAAAAACATACATACGTACCTGCCAGCTCTAAAACTGAGAACCTAAAACGGAGTGATCACATGTCGGCTGATCGCTCGGTTCTCAGTCTTCAGTGAACAGAGAGTGGTCACTGTCAGTGAAGCACTGGGCAGTAGAGGGGACTGGAGTTGCTGGCTCAGGCTCTCAGCAGACAGCTGAGAGGCCGAGCCAGCTGCCTATCAGGCATCTGAGTGTATCCAGACATTATTGTCAGGATTCCTGCAGAGTCTGGACCCGCACTGTGACCTTAGCTGACAGCAGGCTTTAGTCCATTGTCAGCTGAATCTTGGTCACAGGAGTATAGAAATAAATGCACTCCTCTGATCCATAGAAGAAATATGGCCAAAAATAGCTTAAGGCATACATCCTCTTTAAAGCGGCCTGTGCCTGCATCTGAACATGGTGAGCAATTGGGCACTACACTACAGCGTCTATGGAATGCTTTTAGTCCTTTTTCTGTGCAGATGCCAGAATTAATTAATTAAAAAACAAAAAAACAAGTAAAAATTGCCCCTTCCACTCTTCGTGCTTAATGACAACATAGGGCCAGATTCAGGTAGATGCGCGCATCTTTTCGCCAGCGTATCGCATCGCATATATGCTGCGCTGACGCAAACTAGCGAGTGAAGTACAGTATTTACCAAGCGCCTGTCCGTTACTTTGCGCCGGAGTAACGGAAATGCGCTGGCGTAACCCGACGCAAGTGGAAGTGGGTGTGATCATATGTAAATGATGGGCGGAGCCCAGCACAGAGGCTTACGTTCAGCGCATCATCCACGGAGCATGCGCAGTGAGTGAGGCTCCACTCGCCCCCCTGTGCGCATGCTCACAACTTCCGTCGGCACCACTTCACGGGAAACGTCAGCGCAATGTGTTCCGTTGCGCGTATAAAAGCGCCAGCGGAAGCGCCATTCCGGCGCAAAAGTATTTCCGTTACTTTTGTTGTGTCATGTCTGCTCCCGCTCCCTCCAAAGAGAGGAGGAACCTCAATTTTAATGCCCAGGAGGTCTCGATTGTAATTTCGGCTATGGAGACCCACAACGATGTCCTCCATGGCAGGAAAAGCAGAAAGACCAGCCGGGAGAGGAAGCAGGCCATCCTGGAAAGCATTGCTGCCAGAGTTAGTATTTTGGGGTACTCCACCCGGACTGCTGCCGATATTTGCAAGAAGATCAATGATCTGAGGCGCAAGGTCAGGGGCAAGGTGGCCACCATTAGGAGGCATGAGAGGGGCACGGGGGGTGTACCCCCATGTGCGGTCAGCCTGACCACGGAGGAGGAGGTGGTCGTCCGCTGCCTGGACAGGGAGCAGTTGGAGGGGGTCCCTGGATATGACTCCGTGGAGGAAGGCTCCAGGACAGGTAAGTGATTTTTACCCCCTTTTTGGTGTGTTGCATGTGGGGGGGGAGGGTACATGTGCCAAGTGTGTGGGACCACCAAACAAGTGTCTGCTTTGTGTCATCCACAGATGACGGAGCTGGGCCATCATCTGTTGGCGGCCAGTCCACCCCATCCCCCCAACGGCATCCTGTGCCCGAGCCCATGGGTGGTGAAGAGACCAAGGTGGAGGAGGAGAGTGCCCACACCTCACCTGCAGAGGTGGTTGAGGAGCAGCCTGTTGTGGCAGAGCAGGACATAATTTTATTTTTGGAAGAGTCCTCCTCTTCTGCAGGGCCCTCTGCAATACCCTCCCCCATCCTAGGAAGCCCCTCAAGGGCGACTCCATCCCCCCGGGGACAACCATCTCCTGGCCCCAGGAATGCCACCTGTAAGACCAGGGGGTGTCTGATCTGGTCCAGGACCAGGTGGTGAGGGATCACGCCAGGCAGACGCAGCAAATGGTGGACATAGTTGGGCACCTGGACAGAGTGGCTGACAACCTGTGCTCCGTGGCCCAGATATCCAATGCAGTGCAGGATGTCAGCTGCAACTGCGCTGCAGTGGTGACCAGTCTGGGGGAAGTGCAGGGTGATATAAGGCACCTCACTGCAGCCGTCCAGGCAAACACTGCTGCCATCCGGGACCAGGGGAGGCAGAGTCGGCGGGCCCAACAATACCAGGTCACCCGGCAGCTCAGGATGCAGGCCCAGCAGCTCAGGATGCAGGCCCAGACCAACTCTTACCTCGGCCGGATAGCCATGGCCTTGGAGGGCATGCAGGCCACACCTGCCAGGAGTGGCCCACCCGGGGATCAGCCACCTCCAGATGCCCCCCCACCCTCACCCACTCCATCCAGGCAGCTGAGGAGTCAGAGAGGGGCCACCAGAAGGAGCCCCCGGCATCCCAGATGATTTTTTTTTCTTAATACTCAGGACATGAGATTTTTATTTTATTCTTAATGCTCAGGTTATGAGCTTTTTTATTTGTGATTATGCTCAGGTTATGAGCTTTTTTATTTGTGATTATGCTCAGGTTATGAGCTTTTTTATTTGTGATTATGCTCAGGATATGAGATATTTTTTTTTTATACTGCACACGTTGCAGTGTGAATGGTGTGTGAAAGTGAGGGGGTGGCACTCCTGCCAGTAAGGGGTGTCACCCTCGGCCGTGGTGGAGAAGTTATCCCCACGGCTGTGTAAATGACGTGTGAAAGGTGTATGAATGGACAGCGACATCATTGGGGCCTTGACGCTGGCGCTGCTGCTCCCAAGTCCTACATGTTGGACTTGGGCTAATCCAATGCGATGTGGATGTGGTGTGTGTGATCTAGGGACATCAGTGGTGTGCATGCGTGCATTGTCCGTGTGATCAATGTTTTTGTTTATTGTCCAAAGATGCCTACGGCGAGGACCCTCCTGACTGCTCTTCCATCAGCTGAATGGGTCTCCTCTGGCAGGGGGGGGCTGTCTGGTTGGGGGGTCAGGTCATCACTTATGTCAATCTGCAGGCCTTTTCTCATGGCAAAGTTGTGCAGAATGCAACATGCACCGATGATCTGACACACAAAGGTAGGGGAATACAATAAGGCCCCCCCAGACTTATCCAGGCAGCGGAAACAGGACTTCAGGAGCCCAAATGTTTGCTCCACCATTGCACGTGTTTTGATGTGTGCTTCATTGTATTTTCTCTCTCCTCTGGTTTGGGGGTTCCGGAAAGGAGTCATTAGATGGGGTCCCAGTGCATATGCAGAGTCACCTGTAAGGGAAAAGACAGGAGGATGTTAGTCATGCATGTGGCCCTTGTGATGTGTGCATCATGGGAGGGGATAGTCATGCCTGCCACCCATGTCACTCACCAACCAGCCAGCTGTCCCCATACATGTTCTGTTCGAATTCCATTGGGATGGGGCTCTGATTGTATATGAAGCTGTCATGGCTGGATCCGGGGTGTTTGGCACGGACGTGCCATATGAGGCGTTGGGCATCGGCTATCACCTGTACGTTGATGGAGTGCCAATGCTTCCGATTGCGGTATATGTGCTCTGTGGCACTGGGGGGCTGTAGGGCCACATGTGTGCAATCAATGGCCCCCACAGTGCGTGGGAATCTGGCAATGTTGTAGAAATCTGTCATAGCCTTCAGCCGCAGCTCCTCAGTGGTTGGTCTGATGAACTGGTTGGACATGCGTCTGAGGATTGCAGGGACAACCTGGTGCACACATCTGCTCATGGAGGACTGTGACATCCCAGCCACCACTCCACTTGTACGCTGGAATGATCCACTTGCAAGGAAATGGAGTGTTGCCAGGACCTTCACCAGTGGCTGCACTGCTTGTGAGCGGTGTGTCTTGCTGGTGATGTCACCCTGCAGGGTTGTGGTTAGTTCAAGTATTGCATCAGGGCTGAATCTGAAGAGGCGATACACCTCCTCATCCCCCATGCCAAAGAGGCTCATGCGCGTGCAGTATATCCTCTCACGTGCCCGCCTCCTCCGTACCGGGGGACCCAGTACTAGTGCTAGGACCGCGACTGCCCCTGGCATGTTGGCACACAGAGGTGTTGTCCTTGCATGTGTGGTTGTTCAGCTTGCTAGTTTCGTCGGTAACGCTGCTGCTGTAGCTGCTCTCCTGCTGACCTGTGGCCATCTGGAGTAAAGATAAAGCACCTATTTGTAGAAATAACTTTGCGCCGGACGGACGAGATACGGCGGCGCATGTAGCCAGCGTATGGTGCTAATCCGTTCGCGAATCGGGAAATCTCCCTCATTTGCATATTTGCATGGCAAATCAATAGGCGCGACGGATGCGACGAGCGAAAATATGCGCTAACGATACTCTGGCGAGGGAAAGTTAAGCCGATCGGAAAAGGCCCGTTTTCTGGCGCATCTAGGTTGGTGGGTACGGCTACATAGATACAACGGCGCATCTTTACAGTTACGCGGCGCATATCGATTTACTCCAGCGCAAATCTTGCTGAATCTGGCCCATAATATCTAGTTTTGCAGCCATTCCAAATATTTTAGAAATGTTTGTGTGAAAGTCTTTGAAGTGAACACATCTGATTATACTGAATGATATACAGTATGTATCTTATGTTGATGATCTATAGCACAGTAGTAACCAATACAGAAATCAATATGTATGAAATAAGATACCATTTAGTGTCATTATAGAGAATAATTTGAGACTTGCATTGTATTACTGATACAAAAAAAAAGCTCTGCAAGCCGAGTATATTTTATACTCACAAAAGCAAATTACCCTGCTGTAATTGCACATTTCCAAAGTGCCTTATTTCACTTGTAACATGTTGAGAAATCGGTTTAGAAAAAAACAAAAAAAACAACCAAAAACTATTTTTAAAGTAAAGGCAGCTGGATATTTCCTGTGGGTTTCCTGGAGGTCACATTTACTCTAGTGTCAGCTAAGATTAGTTCCTAAAATAACTGTTCACGGCCAACGAGGCTTATTCAATAAAGCAGTGCTATGAGAACTGATGATGTGCAAAGTGCAATAACTCACAGCCAATGCTGAAATAACAATGAATAGACAGGTTCAAGGCTTCAAATCTAAAAAAGTATGCAAGTTTATTCACCATGTGAAGGATACATGTATCTAACCACATAAGTTGCAGCACATTTTTATAGGAAAAAGGGAAATCACATTATATTGCAGTAAATATTAAACTGACCATACACCTGTAGAATTTTGAATGAAAATGTTAACTTTAAAAATGTTTGCTTGATTTTCTAATGGTTACTTGGGTCAAATCAACAATCACTTTAGACTGCAGCGACGTGAAAATTCTAAGAAGAATAGAACATTTTTTCTCAAACAATTTACAATTGTATTGACTTGCTGGGCTATGGGAGTTGTGGAGAAGGTGTAATCACTTTAGGATGTGCTTCACCTGCAACTTCAGAGCTATAAGCAGGCACATAACCCTGAATTAATCAGCAATCACTAAGCACAGGTGTGTGAAACGCGTCTGCTGAACATTTGAGCTAGCTGCATGTCATGTCATTTCCTTGTTTTTAATGGATTTAGAAACAAGATACTTTTTTATGCCTGGAAGTGCCGCCACCGCCTTCTTCCTATTTTGCATTCTTTGGCTTTGGCCCAAGACTGGCATCCGGCCTGCTTTTACAGCAGTAGAGAGCGTTCCCATACCCCCAAAAAGAGTGAGCTTCTCAGATATTAAGATATTGACCAAATTGCCAACCCGGGCATGAGTCAGAATGCCAGTACACCAACCCCCAAAAAGAGAGTGAGCTTCTCAGATATCGAGACAGAGTTTATTGATGAGACACTTGCGATCTCTAGGTCTGATAATTCCATTGACCAATCTACCAACCCGGGCATGAGTAGGAATGGGGCACAGAGAGGAAGAATGAGATGGGGACGCAGGAGAAGTGGAAGAAAACAAGAAAGGAGGCAAAAAAAGAAGGGGGAGGAGCATATTCCCTCAGGCCACAGACAAGGAAAAATCATAAAAGGTACCTCAATATGTGTTTACCTCTGAAGAGATATCCTTATTATCCAAAATACTGAATTTCTGTCCCTTCCAACACTTTGACCTTTTTGGTACCCTGGCATCAATAGATTCAGCTGCAATGTCACCATTAAGCAGCATCATCATGATTTAATGGGGGATAATGAAGAGACTTCCATCACTCCCCCCAGCAGCATTGTGTTTCTAAAAATCTTACTGATCTAGCAGAGGAAAATGTACATATTTCATCTCTTGGTGATACTGTCAGCATTGGCTTAAATAGGGTCAATTTCAATACACACTCTGAATTGTATCCTGTACAATCACAGACCCCTGGGATGGACAGGTTTCAGAAATGTGTTGAACGTGATCGAGACAATCTTGCTAGAGGTTCTATGGCCTCTAACACTGATGGATTCAATCTTAATGCAAAAGAGAGATCTGCTCTACAGGATCTCCAGAGTGATAACTCAATAGTGATACACAATGCAGACAAAGCAGGCTTTGTGGTAGTCATGGATGCCAAAAGTTACAGGCAATTTTGTTTTCAACCTTCATTGGAAAGCTATGAACACATATCACTGGCCCTCATACACAGTGTCTTTACAGATTACATGCATTCGCTCCTGATGAAGCGATATAGTAGCCAAAACGCGTCGTGCCAACAGGCTATCCTAGATGCATTATGTTACTACATATGATGTAATTTACACAATTTTACTGTTAACTTACAGTATATTTCTACATGGAGCCAACTGGCCCAAAGTGTTTGTAAAATCACTTCATGATTGATACTTTTACATGTTATTACCCAACATTGGGCCATTAGTTATGATGATTATTCAACCAATCATTTGTGCATGTATATGTGTTATGTCATGTATATATCTTTAAAAACTTGCGTTTTTGATCCGATGTGTTTTCCACTCATGTGCCCCATTCCAAGTTCCAACCCTCCCCCCTTTATTTATCTTAGTAAATCAGAAGTCCGCTAAACAACAATTATATCTCTAATGCTTTTCCCATATAAAACACACATCCCTAATGGCAGGCATATACAATAAATACTCAATGTTTTTAGTAATTGCCTACTTATTTTTACTTTTTTTTTTAGAGTTT
Organism: Rana kukunoris; assembly: GCA_029574335.1. Lineage (NCBI taxonomy): Eukaryota > Metazoa > Chordata > Amphibia > Anura > Ranidae > Rana > Rana kukunoris. The sequence continues at coordinate 231,947,018 of CM056052.1, forward strand.
AGGTTATATCAAATCTTGCAGACAGACAAATTCACTGAGCAAGGCCCTGTATCATAACGAAATTGAGATATTTTAATGTATCCATCTCTCAGAGGTAGTTGAACTGTATGATCTGTTCAGATGACATTAAGTGTAATGTCTTCCAGTACGTAACCAACAGACAATACAAAGTTTGTTCCTCCTGGTAAATCATTATCTCAGTTTCTTCCCGTATAAGATGATTGATGAGTTACTTTATATTCCAATCCAGTTCTTTTTTTGAAATATTTTATTACAAAGGCATTTGTTTAACATTTATCTGTCTATCTAATTCCAGTAGTTGTGGAATAAGTAAAGCTATACAGTATAATTAGAGTGTGATTGACGGCACTGTTTTGTTTTGAAAATGGTTAGAAAATGAAATTATTAGGTAAGATTTTGTTATCCTATGTGGTGCAGTATAAACCAGGACTAGGTTTGTTGGAGATTCAGTTTCGGTTTTGTCATTCTTTATTCATTATTAACCACTTAAGACCCGGACACATACGCTGCTAAATGACCCAAGGTGTTTTTACAATTCGGCGCTGCGTCGCTTTAACAGACAATTGCGCGGTCGTGCGACGTGGCTCCCAAACAAAATTTGCGTCCTTTTCTTCCCACAAATAGAGCTTTCTTTCGGTGGTATTTGATCGCCTCTGCGATTTTTATTTTTTGCGCTATAAACTAAAATAGAGCGACAATTTTGAAAAAAATCACTATTTTTTTACTTTTTGTTATAAAAAAAATCAAATAAACTAAATTTTAGTAAAACATTTAGCCCAAAATTAATTCAGCCACATGTCTTTAGTAAAAAAAAAAAATCGCAATAAAAAAAATAGCTACCTAGCGGGAACAGCGACACTAATACAGCGATCAGAAAAATGATCGCTTAGTGATGCTGGCAATAGGGAGTGAAAGGGTTAACTAGGGCAGTGATCAGGGGGTTAAAACTTTATTAGGGGGGGAGGGGGGGCTATCCTGGACCTAACACTAACTGATTTTACACTGCCTGTCACACTGACACTAAATGCAGTGATTAGATCACTGCATTCAGTGACACTATGACAGGGGGGTGGGGGGGGCGATCACAAGGGGTTAATGTGCCTATGTGAGTGTGTGTCAGTGTTGTGTTGGTGCACACTTACTGTGGATGTCTTCTCTCATCAGCAGCGGTGGGAAACACCACTGCGATGAGAGGTGACATCATTTCCTCCTTCCTGTGTAAACACAGGAGGAGGAACTGAAACGAAGGGGGAGCGCTCCCATTGGCTGGGAGCGATCGCGGGGGGGGGCGGAAAACACGACATCCGCCCGCTCGTCGGCGATCGCTCCCAGAGCCAGGGGGACCCCCGCACGCCGCGGAGGGGGTCCCGATGGGACCCCCGAACCGCACGAAGGCGGGGACGTAAATTTACGCCCTTGTGCCTGTACGAGCCATTCTGTGGCCGTATATGTGCGTGCGGGGGTCCTTAAGTGGTTAAAGTAAACCCATGCCTTGCCTATACAGCAAAGGGAAGACGACTGTGTAGCTTCCAAATCAGTGCGGCTGGAGCTTAAATAAGGCTAAGGATACTTTCTCTGCCTGTGCAAGACAGCACTGGGGACCGATGACTGACCACTCCAATGCCAAATGTTATATCATGGAAGGAATGGGAGAAAGAAACATACTACCTAAAATACTGGGTGTTTCCCTTTTTTTTATTTGGTAGGTGAGCAAAGAATATACACCACATTACCAAATGTATTGGGACACCTGCCTTTACACGTATTTGAACTTTATTGGCATCTCAGTCTTATTCCATAGGGTTCAATATTGAGTTGGCCCACCCTATGCAGCTATAACAGCTTCAAGTCTCCTGGATAGGCTGTTCATAGGGTTTAGGAATGTGTCTATGGGACTGTTTAACTATTCTTCCAGAAGCCTATTTGTGAGGTCAGGCACTGATGTGAACAAGAAGGCCTGGCTCACAGTCATTTCAAAGGTGTTCTATCGGGTTGAGGTCAGGACCAGTCAATTTTATCGCCCCCAAACTCGCTCATCCACGTCTTTATGGACCTTGCTTTGTGCACTGGTGCGCAGTCATGTTGGAACTGGAATGGGCCATCCCCAAGCCATCCCCAAGTTGAGAACAGAAATTGTCCAAAATGTTTTGGTATGCTGACACCATAAGAGTTCCCATCACTGGAACTAAGGGGCCAAGCCCAACCCCTGAAAAAACACCCCCTTCCTCCAAATGGTTTAGACCAGTACATAAAGCAAGGTCCATAAAGACATGGTTGAGCAAGTTTGGGGTGGAGGAACTTGACTGGCCTGCACAGAGTCCTGACCTCAGTCCGATAGAACTCCTTTGGGATGAATTATAGTGCAGACTGGGAGCCAGGCCTTCTAGTCTACATCGATGCCTAACCTCACAAATGCACTTCTGGAAGAATGGTCAAACATTCCCGTAGACACACTCCTAAACCTTATGGACAGTTGAAGCTGTAATAGCTGCAAAGGGTGGGTCAACTCAATATTAAACCCTACGGACTAAGACTGGGATTCCATTAAATGTCATGTGCTTGTAAGGGCAGATGTCCTAATACTAATATAGGGCCAGATTCACGAACAGTTAGGCTGGCGGATCGAGTGATCCGCCAGCCTAACTGTGACTTTGAGCCGGCGTTTCTGTTTTCTGTAACCAGAAAACAAGAAACGCCGGGTTGAAGTTCCGATGCGAGCAGCGTAACTGAGTTTCGCCATCGCATCGTTACTTCAACTTAAAAATGGCGCCGGGGGCGTTCCCGCCGATTTACGCTCAAAAAATATGTTAATGAGCGGAAATCGGCAATTCACGATCGAATTCCGGCGCGACGCAATGACGATACGACGTTTCCGGACGGGATACGCGGCGCATAGATATACCTACATGGGGTTGGAGTATCCTATGTTAGGTATAGGCGTCGTCATCGCGTCGGGAAAAAAAAAAAAAACGTCGCTTGCGTAAAACGGTCATGAATGGGAATGTGACGTCATTGACGTTCATTCACAGATTTTGGAGCATGCGCACGGGGATGTTTTGACACTCGACGCATGCGCAGTACGTTGGCGGCGGGATCGCGCTTAGTTAGCATACTACACGCCCCGTACCCGCCCAATTTGAATTCCGCCGGCTCATTTGCGATGCGCTGCCGCAACTTTAGGAGCAAGTGCTTCGTGAATGACAGCACTTGCTCCTAAAATTTCTGCAGCGCAACGCAAATGAGAAGCGTTACTCCAGAGCAAAGATGCTCTGGACTACCTGAATCTGGCCCATAGTGTATATGCAGCGTTTTTCCCTATTAAAATTAAGCTCTTGCTTTGACTTGCAAAACAAAGATTCACTTTTACCCTAATACATTCAACAGAATAAATGTTATACTTGTACACTGTGCTACTCAGGGGACAGTGATTGTTTTTTTATACTCTGACTACTTACTACAGTCATGATTACTATAGTGAGCAGTCAGTTCCCTCTCACAGCCGATCGCTGTGAGAGAGACTGGCTTGAAGGCTGCAGGAATGCAGCCTTTGTTTACCACCGTGTTCCCTGGGAGGCTTGAATGAACGGCCGATGCAAGAGGACATATAGGTTTTAACTTTTGTTGTAGTTTATTTATAAAATTCTAAAATAAAATAAAAAATGATGGACATAGGGGTCAATTCACAAAGAGAAACGTTATTGGTTTTCTTCAGGTGTTAAATTAGCACTCCTTATTTAACGCTAGCAAACATGGTATTCACGAAAGCTATAATCGTTATTTAACATAGTCGTTATGGTTTTCAACTGACTCTTTATCCAAACGTTATGCTAACTACTCAGATGTTATTATTAAGATTCGGGACGTTAAAATAACTCTTAGGCCTCATTTCCACTGCCGTTTTTACAGCCACTTTTCTGAGCGTTTTTTGCAGCTTAAAAACGCCTGTCCATGTTAGTCTATGGCCTCATGCCCACCATGACGTTTTTGAGCTGTAGATGGCTAAGCTGCAAAAAAAACGCGGGACCAGTGCGTTATGAAGCTCCAGCAAGAGAGCTGTAAAAACGTCAGACATTAAAAAACGCTCAAAACCGCGCATAAACGCGCAAAACCGCTCAAAAACACGCATAAACGGGCAAAAACGCTCAAAAACGCTCAAAAACGCGGCCGCGGCGTTTTTAAAGCTCCAGCTTATTTTTTTCTAAAATAAACATGGACAGGCGTTTTTAAGCTGTAAAAAACGTGGCTGTAAAAACGCCAGTGGAAATGAAGCCTTAAGATCGTTAAATAATGCTGGAGAGATGCATTCTGGGAGCAGAAGGGGAGGAGAACAGCTGCATGTGGAAAAGAGCAGATACAGAGAGAGAGAGAGAGAGACAAGCAATACACACATGGAGATTGAGCACGTGGTGTGCAAAACTTCTAGTGTGTGCTTTTCTAAAGCCATGTGTATTTCCTCATACAGAGAATAAATCATGGGAGATGATAATCGGAATTTAGCTATCACCTGGGTTTCAGAAAAGTCATCCAAAATAGTATGTGAACGGAATACACGTTTATAAATCTGAACAACATTCTAACGTGTTCTTCTTCGCCTCTGGATAATTTTAAGTTCAAATAGAGCACGGTTCTAGCTTGCCCAACACTACACTACACTACAAAAATCGCCAAAAGCTTCCTCTAACAACAAAATATCGCCTGGGAAATGTCATAACGCCACCCTGAGGGATGTGTTAATTTAAGAAATGCTTAACGATTGATAACTGTCAAAAACATCTTTGTAAATTGCACTTCTGTACATATTTAACGATTTGACTCTTTAAAATAACGATTTGAATCTTTAAAGCGGATGGTTCACTAGAAAAAAATATTAAAAGCCAGCAGCAACAAATACTGCAGCTGCTGACTTTTAATATTAGGACACTTACCTGTCCTGGAGTCCAGCGGCGTCCGCAGCAGAGGATGAGCGATCGCTCGTCACCCTGCTGCTCCCACCTCCATCCATGGTGAGGGAACCAGGAAGTGAAGCGCTGCGGCTTCACTGCCCGGTTCCCAGCACACAACGGGGGGGCGACGGGATGTCGCCAAAAAACCCGTCTTTTGCCCGAGACTGCGGGCCGGAAGTGGTTGCAGATACCTGTCTTTAGACAGGTATCTGCACCCCCCTCCCCCCTGAAAGGTGTCAATTGTGACACCGGAGGGGGGGAGGGTTCCGATCAGCGGATCTTTACTTTAGGGTGGAGATCCGCTTTAATAAGGATCCACACCTTAAAATATCGGTTCTGTGTAGGGAAACGTTATTTGATGATTTTTCAAAGAGTTAAATCGTTTAGTGAATTGAACTAGCTTCAATAACGTGCAAAATCGTTAAAATAACACTCGCAATCTGAAAATAAAGCTTTGTGAATTGACCCCTTTGTGTGTAAAAAGTTCTCTAAGAAGTACTCTAATGCCTCGTTTCAACTGAGCGGATCGGTTCGGTACGGTTCGCTATTTTGGGTGTTTCCATTATGAAAGCGTGCCATAAAAGCAAACCGTACCGCATCATTCAGGGTCCTGCTTCTCATGTAGACCCATAGAAAAATGAAACGGTACGGTTAGGGAGGAGCTACTGGCGTCATACGGTACATTCCACTGATTGGTGGACAGAAAACAGCCATGCTGACATCAAAGCAAAGCGCCAACCAATCACCACGTCGCTAGTCCATATAAAGGAGAAGGATGCCAGCAAACAACAGCAGGGTCTGGTTATCTGAGGAACTATCTACTTTCTTAGCAATTATTGGTGATGGCGTTATTCAGAGTGAGCTTTATGGATCAGTGAGAAATGAAAAGGTCTATAAAGATATTTCTCAGCGGATGGCAGCTGAGGGATTTGAACAGACGTCGGGCCAGTGTAGGGCAAAGCTTAAAAAACTTAAAGCACAATATAAAAAAATTAAGGACGCCAACAGCCGTAGTGGAAATTGTCCAACTGCTTGGAGGTGGTACGACGCCATGGATGCCATTTACTTGCATCGGCCAGCAAACCAAGGCAGGGAGGGAGATCTGGACTCTGCAACTGTAATTCTCGAATCCATGGTAGACCCCTTTGGTAAGTTGATTTTTTAAACTTTGCATAGGATATCGCTCTGCTAACCATTTGAAATAAAATATCTAACCATATGTTTATTTTCAGAAACAGTTGATGGACTCTCCAATGATGCATCAAACTTTTCAGATGATGGACCTTCAACGTCTTTCAGCAGCAGCAGTAGTTTTTCATCAAGCCAACCACAGAGTAGCCAACCACAGAGTACTCCCAATGCACCCCGTCACAATGGTAAGACATGATGATAATAAAGACATTTTTAACTGTGCATTGTCTTAAACAAAACAGCAGTGGGGCAGATATGCAGAAGGTACAGTGGTGGAATAGATGAGAAGGGGGGGATCAGTTGTGGAGGAGATGTGCAGGAGGTACAATGGTGGAATAGATGAGAAGGGGGGATCAGTTGTGGAGGAGATGTGCAGGAGGTACAGTGGTGGAATAGATGAAAAGGGGGGGATCAGTTGTGGAGGAGATGTGCAGGAGGTACAGTGGTGTAATAGATGAGAAGGGGGGATCAGTTGTGGAGGAGATGTGCAGGAGGTACAGTGGTGGAATAGAAGAAAAGGGGGGGGATCAGTTGTGGAGGAGATGTGCAGGAGGTACAGTGGTGGAAGAGATGAGAAGGGGGGGATCAGTTGCAGAGGAGATGTGCAGGAGGTACAGTGGTGGAAGAGATGTGGTTCAGCTCTGGGGGGCAGATGAGCAGTGCTGTGTATTGGTGTAGCAGATGATCAGGGGGAACAGAAGTGGGCCATTTAATCAGTGTGGTACAGTCTAGTGGGGCAGATGAGAAAGGGGCTTACAGTATTGGTTGGACAGATGTTACCAAAAATAATATTTTTTTTTGTAAAATACAGGTGAAAAAGAAGGTTGCAGTTGGATCTGCGCACATCATGGAGGATATGCGGGCAGCAGAAGAAAGGCAGCTGGAACGAATGGATAACCTTTCTGAGAGGCGGTTTCAAGCACTACGTCAGGATGCACAGGAAGCTATGCCCCAGGAGGCAGAAATTGCCCGGCTGCAGATGGAGCAGTTGGCTACCTTCAACCAGGCCTTCCTCGGTATCCTTGGTCAGCTTGTTCAAGTGATTGGAGCCAATTGTCAACCCAGGTCACCACCCAGACAGTAGTGCCTTTCATGCAGCACAGGACCTGTACCCATGTTTACTTTTAAAGAAAATTTTATTATTTTGGGTTTAAAAAGTTATATTTTATTTTATTAATAGGCTACTTTTGAGCCAGCACCAATCACACAAGATTGGACACATTTCCTCCTTGCTGCACATGGCTTTATTTGTAGTGCTGCTCTGATTCCCTTCTGCCTCCTTTGCATTATCACCCACGCCTTGGAAGGTGCAGGCTGGATTTCAGCCAAAGGCACCCCCGATCGCTTCATTTCTTTTTACTTTTTCTTGTGTAGATGTAATTGTGAATATACTTGGTATTGTTGGTTCACCTTTACCTTACATTTCCTAAATGTTTTTTTCTTTGTCTGAATTTCTCACTTCCTGTTCCTTCTCAGTAAACTTGACAACATCATCAGAGCTGTGCTTACTGAGGAGGAACAGAAAGTGAGAAATTCAGACAAATAAAAAAATAAAACATTTAGAAGTGAAGTTGAAAAAAAAGAAAAAAACAACAAACTATGCACTGGCTTACTAAAAAAAAAAAAAAAACCTTTACAACCTCTTTAGGTTATTGTTAAAGAGATTCTACATTCTCAAAATTTTTACCTTAAAAAAAGATGTAGGAAGATGATTTTTTTGTTGAATAAAAAACAAAATTGACTTATACGAGTATGTCTTTTCTGTCACATTTTATTAAACATATAGCAAAAAGTAATTAAACATTTTAATAATTAACAATGAGAAATTAAAAGTTAAGGTGCCGCATCAGAGCCTGACGTATTTCGCTGCACTCTTCTTCCACATCCTGTGCTGCTGTTACTGGTACTGGCTCTTCTGGAGATGTATTCCAATCCTGGTCAAAGTCTTCTCCATGACTTTCACAAAGATTGTGAAGAGTGCAGGAAGTTAGGACCATGGATTTGGTAAGTTGAATGTCACTGTCATTCCTCTTTATTTTTTTTATTTTTTTTTATTTTATTTTTTAAAGTGTATTTTTGTGCGTGAACTCGAGAGAGAGGAGCCGGACTGCAGGAGTTGGGAGTAGGCAGACCCTCCCCCCGGAGGCAATCGCCATCCTTCTCCATGCCCCTGGTGGCAATGGCGGGTGTGAAGGGGGGCCTCCCACTCACCCCGCCCTACCTGCTCCTCTTGGGAGCCCAACTGGGGCCCAACGGGACCCCAATGGGGCAGAGGGACTCCCCCTATGAGGGAGTGAGGGGGCCTAGCCCACCCAGCCAGCCCCATAGGTCCTTCGCCTCTCTTTATTTTAGGAGACCGCATGGCCAAAGTGCATGTGTTTTAAACCAATTTCGTGTGCGTGCAAGTGTGGTGGTTTTTGTGGGGGGGGGGGGGGTGGGCGTACTAAGCACAGGCGTACCTTGCATAGCACACCCACCAGGAGCCGGGCTGAGACCACCAAACTCAATTCACATGTAGCCGAGACCGGGATCCGAACCCTTGGCTGCAGAGGTGAATGGCTTGTCAGCGCAGTGCCAATCACGTTGAGCCACCACAGCTCCGACAAATGTCATTCCTCTTTATAAGACACCTCCACCTACCCTTAAGTCTTCCAAAAGCATTTTCCACTACAACACGTACCTTGGATGTTTTCTTGTTGTAGGTTTGCTGCTCTGTTGTTAGGCGCCCATTGTCAGGAAATGGTTTCAGAAGCCAATTTTGTAAAGGGTAGGCAGAGTCTCCAAGCACATAGTAGCCAACATTCACCCCACAAATGTTCTTAGTGCTCACCGGGTAGAGTCCTCCCTGGCCAACCCAAAGTGTTGACAATCGGAGAACCCGAGCATCATGCAAACTACCTGGCTTTCCTACATTCACATTCCAGAACAGTCCCTTTGCCATCCACTACTGCCTGGAGGATGATGGAATGCCAGCCTTTTCGGTTGAAGTAGTCGGTGTGGTATTCTTGTGGTGCTATTATTTGTATGTGTGAGCCATCAATAGCACCAACACACTGTGGAAGGCCCCACCTGTTCTCAAAGTACTCAGCCATGTCTTTAAGCTTTTCCCTGTCCGGAAAATGCACAATTTCAAGAGCTAGCAATGTGCACACAGCCTTACAGAAGTCCTGCACACACCGACACACTGATGATTTGCTGACACCAAAAAGATGACCTATACTCCTGTATTCACTGTTGGTAGCCATCCTCCACAGTGCAATGGCAACTCTCTTCCTCACAGGCAAACTGGCTCTGAAGTTTGTATTTTTCTTTTCCATTACTGGACGCAGCTTGGCACAAAGAAAGGAGAAGGTTTCCTATGACATCCTAAAATTCTGCACCCACTTATACATCATTCAAGTCAGGGTGTATGTCAGGTTGGTAGGTCGGTGTGTGTGTGGGTCAGTGTGTGTGTGTCATATTTGTGGGTCAGTGTGTGTGTGGGCCAGTGTGTGTGTGGTGTCATAGTGTGTGTGTGTGTGGGTCAGTGTGTGTGGTGTCATAGTGTGTGTGTGTGTGGGTCAGTGTGTGTGTGTGTCATATTGGTGGGTCAGTGTGTGTGTGTGTGTGTCAGTGTGTGTGTGTCACATTGGTGGGTCAGTGTGTGTGTGTGCGGGCCAGTGTGTGTGTGGGTCAGTGTGTGTGTGTGTGTGTGTGTGTGGGTCAGTGTGTGTGGGTCAGTGTGTGTGTGTGTCACATTGGTGGGTCAGTGTGTGTGTGTTTGTGTCAGTGTGTGTATATGTGTGTTTCAGGTAAGTCGGTCAATTGTGCTTACCCTATAGCGCTGCCGTCTTTGTCTTAGCCGCACAAATGTGTACTTCTCCTCCTGGCTACACATCCAAGTTAAAAGTTTCCTTTTCTTTTCTGCTGTGTTTCTCATTGCCGCTCGCAACCTTCTCTCATACAATGCGGCATGTATTTTGCCTATAAAGAACCAAAAGGCTAGCAGAGAAAACACGAGCTGCTGAATGACCTCCATTGTTGTTTTTGTTGTTTGGTTGACGCTGAGTGACGCTGCATCACGTTTCTCGTCGCACTAGTGTGAGATCACGAGAGGCATTTTTTCTAAAACCTGTATGGCCCTGGTGGTCCGACTGGCAGTGGAAACGCTCACCAGAATAGACCGGACCATTCTAAACCGTTCCATTCTAAACGACCCAAACCGGTCCGCTCAGTGGAAACGAGGCATAAGTAATGGAGAAAAATGGCACTTCTTGTTCATTGGTAGTGATGAGCGGAATATGCCATATTCGATTTCGCGATATTTCACGAATATATAGAAGAATATTCGCGAAATATTCGTTAATATCGAATATTCGTGATATTTTATCAAAAAAAAAAATTTTTGCGAAATTTCGCTAATGCGAATGCGAAATTGATTGCGAAATTCTTGTCAACACGCGAAAACGGAGATCATTTCCCGGATTACTAAACTAATATGCACTAAACACTAACTCTACTTACACAAACTTATATGACTAAACTAAAGCTAATTTATTTTTATTTTTTATACACAAAACACAGAAGGGCAGAGAAAGTATTTGCGAATATTCGTAATACGAATATTCGCATTGCGAATATTCGGCAACATAAAAGGATCGCCTCAGCTACTCTAATCATACCAGCAATGCTTTTAGACGTCGATGGAGATCACTAGGATGTGATCTGTTTTAAAAATAAATTTGAAAAAATACGAATATTCGCAATATCGAATATTCACCGCGATATTCGATTTATTCGCGAATACTCGAATATGCAATATTCGTTACGAATATTCGCAATGCGAATATTCGTGAGCAACACTATTCATTGGAAGAGTGTGTCAGAGATACAGTTAAAAAAAAAAAAAACGATCTTACCCTTTCAATACATTTTCTGAAGTATCTTCGTTTTGCTACATTAGTAAAGACAAATGTAACCCTTGCTTGATATGAAAATTAATTGTATTTTTATTTTTTTTTAACATGATTATTCCAAGTTTCCAAGATGACACTAAAGTTGGGTACACAAGGGGCCGGATTTTGGGAGACATTTGCCGGTTAAAAAAAAAAAAAACATGTGTAAAAAAAACGTGTTTATGTCGGTCTGTTCAACAGCAGCCGAACAACTCCTAATCAGTGCTCTCAGCCAATGGCAAAACAGTTTAGCGAGAAGATCGCTGTACTAACTTTGCATATCGAGTACAGCGGCTCCGACCGGAGCTGACAATTTTTTTGCTCAACCAGCTGGGTTGAACTGGAAAAAAAAAACTTTAGTGTGTGCAAGGCTTAAAGGGTCACTAAAGGAATTTTTTTTTAGCTAAATAGCTTCCTTTACCTTACTGCAGTACTGGTTTCATGTCCTTATTGTTCGTTTTTGATTTGAAGTTGCAGTAATCCTGCTCTGTTCTCCACAATTCCTGCTTGTCTGTTTCCTTATCACCACCATACTGGGAGCTTACTCACGATGGTTTACACTGTCATTACTGTGTCTAAAACTTCCCAGAACCAATCAGACTCATTTTAAAAACAAAACACTGCTCTGGATTTTGTTTGTTTTTGTTATGTGTTTCTATTTCTACTTTGCAGAAACATGAAGCCAGTTCAAAAGTGAAACTAACCTGCAGGCACATTATATGATTGATTTTTATCAATTTTTAATCATTTTGAAAAGGAATCAGTTAACTTTTATGTATCTATACCCTGTAAACAGTCATTTCAGCAAAACATTTTTTTTCCTTTAGTAACCCTTTAAGACCAGATTCAGACACTATTGTTATTGCTTAGTGGATTTTAAATGACACCCTTTATCTATATTCTAGCGCCTGTTTGTTTTTCCAATCTTACATAAATTTACACTAATCACAATACAATAGCTACAAATATATGTGCAAAAACAGTGTAGCGCTGGACAGCATATACCACATAAGTATCTAAAGTAACTGGTGTAAACAGTGTTAATCTATAAATGGTAACAATCAAAATGTGAATACACAAAAGCTATAAGTGCATAGGTTGTTATAACACTGTACCAATCAATATGGCACTGAGCATAAAGTGCTTATAAATATCAACAGATAAATAAACAGTGTAAAGTTGGGCTGCCATGTACCTGGGGGACTCAACGTTGAGTGGGACATCAACTGTTTTATCAACAACAGTTGAGGGTCTCACTCACATGGAGTCAACCCCATTCCCTGGGGATTGTTCTATTGCTCGTCCTCTTATTTTCTCCTTTTACATTTGTACTTTACCAATGTTTTTCATTATTCTATAGCCTTTATTATACTTTACCACTATGTGGCACTAGCGTCATTGATTCTCCATGGCATTCTGTGCAGGATATTCAATATCCATGGCATCTTGTGTTCATTCACACCCCTTTTTAATGCATTTTTTAGCCTTATAGTTGTCATGTTTTTATGTTTATATTTTGCTCAACAATGAGTATTAAATATTCACACCAATGCTGAAATTGATCATTAAGGTTAATAAGTTTAATTCCATAACAAGGAATATTCATATTCAGGGAATTTTTGGCTTATTGCTTTTCCTGGAGCGACAATACGCCTTTTTCACCACAAGATGGCATAATGATTTCCATTTATAATTGAGTGGTCATACTAACCTACTATTCCTATTGCTTTTCTTTGAGCAGCAATATGCCTTTTTCACCACAAGATGGCATAATGATTTCCATTCATAATATCAGCCTATTATTCTTTGAGCGGTAATATGCTTTTTTAACCACAAGATGGCATGGTGATTTTCATTCACAATATAGTGGTTATATTGATCTATCATATGCTAAGTTCTATCCCCGCCTCTACTCAATGGTTTTGTCATACTCTTCCTCTGGGCTGTATAAATAGCATGTGTGCAATGGCGTACGTGTGCCCCTGATGATGTCATTACGACAAAACGATCGTCGGGCAGACACACTCATATTGCGCATATGCTAACGGCCTTAGGCGGTCTGATATTCATACGGAGCTTTTTATCCTTGCAAGGACTTTTGTATCACTCTCTATGAATGAGAGTATTTTAAGCTGTTTCAATTTTTTTAGTTTTTAAATAAACCCGCTTGTTTTTTACGCCTACACTATGGGATTGTCCCTTTCTTTTTTCCCACATGGTGTTTGATAAACACACGCTCACATACATCTATGCAAGTTCCATTTGGAAGCAGTGGTTAACCCCATGAGGAGCTGTGGATTCTACCATCTAATCTGTGGAGAGATGCGGATTCGTTCCTGACACCCCAAAGGATCAGAATTTCCTGCTATGCCTGTTTAGACTACTCCTGAAAGGGATAGTCACAGGCTTTCTGGTAAGCCTTTATTTCTAATGGTGTTGGGCCACTGATGTCTGAAATCTCCCTCCTTTCTCACCTGTGGATCTCCTAATTGGACTTTCATTGTTTGCATCTTTTCATCACCTGCATTGGAAGGGGCTAATAACTCCCAGCTTTTTTCTGTGGACTCTATTTGTTTTGCACCTCATATGCTGAATTGGTCACTTGGGCCCAGATTCAGATACAATTAGATTCGCGTAGAGTATCAGAAATACACTACGCCGCCGTATTTTACCTGGCTCTACGTGGAATCCCGGTAGATTTTGTCCAGTAAACAACGGTGGCGTAGTGTATTTCTCCCGGCGCAAGCCATCTACGCGAGTAGGGAGCGTGAAGCATTTAAAATCGGTACGTTCCCGCGGCAATCGAACTACGCATGCTCCGTTCAGAAATATTCCCGCCGTTCATTGCGTGAAATCACGTCGTTACGTCATTTTTCCTTGAGTAGCGTCGTTTACGGACATTCCTATTCCCGAACGAGTTACGTAAAAAAAAAAAAAAAAAAAATTTAAATTCGACGCGGGAACGACGGCCATACTTAACATGGGCTACGCACCGTTAGACCAGCAAAAAGCTGGTCTAACAGTACGTAGAAAAAAATAGACGTAAGCGATTGCGAAGACCGCTCGTATCTTCGTGGATCGCGGTAAAAACACATTTGCATATCCCGACGCATGAAAACGACGCGGACTCCTCCCAGCGGCCGCAAAGATATCGCAGCGTAGATCCGAAGGCTTACGAAGACGTAAGCCTCTCGGATCGAAGCCCGAAGCCGCCGTATCATGGTTTGAGGATTCAAACTAGTGATACGGCACGCGAAATTTTAAATTACTCCTGTCTAACACCAGTTAGACAGGCGTAATTGCTCTGTGAATCTGGGCCTTTATTTTTACACTGTTTATTTATCTGTTGATATTTATAAGTACTTTATGCTCAGTGCCATATTGATTGGTACAGTGTTATAACAACCTATGCACTTATAGCTTTCGTGTATTCACATTTTGATTGTTACCATTTATAGATTAACACTGTTTACACCAGTTACTTTAGATACTTATGTGGTATATGATATGCTGTCCAGCGCTACACTGTTTTTGCACATTTTTCTTTACACTTTATATCTAAGTTGTAGTGTTTACAGGACATCCTTCTCAGGACCCTATCTTAATTGTTTCACTAATATACATTTTTACTAAGCGCAATTATTCCCATTCCCTTTTCCCTTACTTTTACACAGCTACAAATATATGACTTCACGGGGGGGGGGATGGTATTGTTGTGGACACAGACTGAACAGAGGAGACAATCACAAGCCCGGATATTTGTGCACAAACTGGGTTGGCTCAGAGGTGTTATATAGGTATAAGTTCCTAGACCGTTGGCCAGTGGGCACACTTTGTACAATGGCTATTGCTAGTCTCCACATGTGTTACTGGTTCCATATCATAAAGAAATAACTCACATACACTAGCCTTGGAAGCTCAGATTTTTCTCTTGCATGACTATGGTATCCCAGATATAACCTTTACTGCTAGGACACACTGTTTATACTCCCCCTTAAACCTTTAATAATAATGAGACCACCACTGTAACTTGGAGTAAAACTGGCCGTAGCAGCCTCCTTTATTTTAGATAACATCCAATAATAAATAACATATATAAACCATATAATTCCTGAGAAAAACAGTTCTTCTCATACTAGTGCTGGACTTTGCAGGCACCACTAACACTGACTTGTAAAACCTTTTAACATTATAACATTTTATTGGCACTGCGGTACCTCACCTCTGGTCATAGGCCTCAAGCCGACAAGCTGGCTCAGAGACGACCACTGACCGCAGTGCCCCCATTAACCAACATTCCAGCTACACCTTGGTAGACTGGAAACCACACCCCTTCAGAACCCATACCACCTCTGGGTAATGGCATCCATATTTGGGGTAATTTCTTCTCCTGCAAAGTCCAAAAACCCGCCACTGCCACGACAGCATGCACCTCGTACCTGCATAAGGAGAAACAAAACACAAGGAAAAAACAACAATTCTCTCAAAACACAAGGAGGGTGGGTGGGAACTTTTCTCCCCAGCTGTGTTACCCAAAAGGGGGGAATTTATAGCTTCTCCTCCTCTGCAACACCTCTCATTCTCTTGTAAAGGTTTCTGTTAACCATCCTCACCACTTGTTGTTTTTGCTCCGGGCCTCTCTTGATATGGTATCAGATATAACACTGCTAGCCCTGTTTATACTCCCCCTTACAAAAAGGACCACCACTTTAACTTGAGTAAAAACTGGTGGCCTCCTTTATTTTAGTAACATCCAATAATAAATAACATATATAAACCATATAATTCCTGGAAAAACAGTTCTTCTCAACTTTGGACTTTGCAGGCACCACTCCCTTGTAAAACCTTTTAACATTATAACATTTTATTGACTGTACCTCACCTCTGTTACCCGGGCTGGCTCAAAGGAGGGGGGAGAAAACCACACCCCTTGAACCCATACCACCTCTGGGTAATGGCTTATTTGGGGTAATTTCTCCTCAAAGTCCAAACACCCGCCACTCCACGACAGCATGCACCTCGTACTGCATAAGGAGAAACCACAAGGAAAGCACCCAAAACAACAATCTCAACCATTATCACCACTATCAGACCACAAAAAGGGAGGGTGGGTGGGAACTTTTCCCCCAGACTGGCCCGGGAAAGGAGGAGGGAGAATTTATAGTTCTCCTCCTCTGCAACTGCACCTCTCATGACCACTCCCCCTGTTTAAAGGTTTCTGTTAACCCAGTCATGCCCTGCCCTACGCTTATGGCTTGTTGTTTTTGCTCTGGGCCTCTCTTGGCTATGGTATTCCAGATATAACCTTTACTGCTAGGACACACTGTTTATACTCCCCCTTAAACCGTTAATAATAATGAGACCACCACTGTAACTTGGAGTAAAAACTGGCATTAGCAGCCTCCTTTATTTTAGATAACATCCAATAATAAATAACATATATAAACCATATAATTCCTGAGAAAAACAGTTCTTCTCATACTAGTGCTGGACTTTGCAGGCACCACTAACACTGACTTGTAAAACCTTTTAACATTATAACATTTTATTGGCACTGCGGTACCTCACCTCTGGTCATAGGCCTCAAGCCGACAAGCTGGCTCAGAGACGACCACTGACCGCAGTGCCCCCATTAACCAACATTCCAGCTACACCTTGGTAGACTGGAAACCACACCCCTTCAGAAACCCATACCACCTCTGGGTAATGGCATCCATATTTGGGGTAATTTCTTCTCCTGCAAAGTCCAAACACCCGCCACTGCCACGACAGCATGCACCTCGTACCTGCATAAGGAGAAATAAAACACAAGGAAAGCACCCAAAACAACAATTCTCTCAACCATCCTCACCACTATCAGCAAGCCCATAACAAAAAGGGAGGGTGGGTGGGAACTTTTCTCCCCAGACTGTGTTACCCGGGAAAGGAGGGGGGAGAATTTATAGCCTATCCTCCTCTGCACACTGCACCTCTCATGACCACTCCCCCCTGGCTTGTAAGGGTTTCTGTTAACCCCGTCATGCCCGGCCCTACGCTTATGGCTTGTTCTTTTGCTCCGGGCCTCTCTGGATGCTTCTGTTACAATTACACAGGTGGCTCTCACATAAACAAGTTCAGGCATTGCAAGCTTCTTGGAAGTGGGCATACACACTGCTCTAATCCTAAAGGGGTAAGTCCATTGCCGTGAACACAATACAGCATATTCCATTGCTAAACAAGCCATATTGTAATTTAATATTATTTAAAAATTACCTTTCCTTTGCTTAAAATTTTCTGTAACATTGAATGCATAATGGCAACCTGGAAGTGTTCTGTACACAGTGGTTGTATAGAACAATCCTACTTGTGTGATTAACTCAGTGTTTTTCCTCCCAAAGTCTACCCTAACATAAAAGTAAGATTTTAGGCATCCTTTGCAATAGGAATTATATTTTTGGTGAGCTACTCTCTAGGGCACAGGTGTCAAACTGGCGGCTTTCCAGCTGGTGTGAAACTAGAAGTATGACGCATTGCAAGGCTGACAGTTACAAGCATGACTCCCTGAGGCAGAGACACAATGGGACTTGTAGTTCCGCAACAGCTGGACGACCGCCAGTTTGACACCCCTGCCCTAGGGGTTAATTACTTCTAAAGGGATTCAAATTTTGCAATTTACCTCATTAGAAGACTGCAAGTGCATCAATTGCTTCGATTGACACAGACACCCCTATTCAGAAATCGGTATTCCAAGGACATAGTGGGATTTATTTACCAAAGCAGGAGAGTGCAAAATCGAGCTCACTTCTGCATAGGAATCAATCAGCTTCTGACCTGTTCAATTAAGCTTTGACAATAAAACCTGGAAGTTCATTGGTTACCACACAGAAGTGAGCCTGATTTTGCACTCTCCAGCTTTAGTAAATAAACCCCCAGCAGGACAAAATCCGTGTACACGGTAGAAGATAGTTGAAAGATAGTGGTAGAAGATAGTTGCTGTTGGTAGATTATTCAGATAGTCCTAAAGGGGGTTATTTACTGAAACTGGAGCACACAGAATCTGGTGTAGCCCTGCAAAGAAATCAGCTTCCTCCCAGGTTCACACTAGGCTGCGGGAATTTTACTCCCGCTGGCAGTCCCGATTTCGGCTGTGATTATAGAGAACTTTGTGCAGGTTTCTGCACAGATGTCAATGTAAATCGTGGGCCGAAATCGCAAAAAGTAGTACAGGAACTACTTTTTGAAATCGGTGAAGTGCCGCAGATGCGCCAAATCGCATGTCAAAACGCACCAGTGTGAACCAGGCCTCCAGGATTTATTCTCATAGCCTAATTGAACAAGCCAATGTCCGAAGCTGATTGGCTATTATGAACAGCTGCACCAGATTCTGAGTGCTCCAGTTTTAGTAAATCTTCCCCACTGTGTGGAATGTAGAACATAGGTGTTCTTGAACAGGAACACTTTCAACGATTGAAAGGACAATGCATGAAATTCCAGTAGAGAGGTTTACCCTTTAATTCCTCACCTGGGAAACTAGTCAATTTACCTTTTTAAACTGACATTGAAAAGGTATTGTTTCTACTCTTTTGATTGATGTCAAAAGTAAAGTGTTCTCCCGTAGACTGGCAAATCCTGTATGCATTTGTTTAGTATGCATTAGAAGATCCTAGTAACATCATAGCAAAAATAATCCATTGTCCCCAAAATGCACCTTTGTCCAGGAGTGAGGTTCCCTGGGGTCCCAGAGACTGTTTCTCCACTTTTTCTTTTGTCTGTTAGCTGCCGCAAAGAACTGGTCCTTGACAGGGGAAAACTCTGGTTGCCTCTGAAGAGGCATTCAAAACTTTTGCCTTGATTACCTGTATATCCAGCAGAACGTGAAATGCTAATTTGCAGGAAAAATAAGGCTAAATTTATCTTTTGTTAATGTAGCACTCACCCCCGAAGGAGCCGCTGGTTTATTTGTTTGGGATCTCTCTTGGCTCAACTCACCCCTTAATTAATTCAGCTCAAACCCACCCTTGACACATCAGAAGTCTGGCCGTAGGGGTATTGTGACCCCTACTGGGCTGGGGTCACAATAGCAGACACACAGTATACAATAGCAATGTGACAATGAATTACCTGCCGTGGTGATATGACTCCTCCAAGTGAGAAAATACACTCCACACAGTAAATATGATTGATTAAGTTTACTGCAAGGCACTTAGAAGTAATAAGCATAGGGTTTAAATGCAAACACAATCATTCAGCAGTAACTCAACCTGATCTGCAAGGGCCCTTGCGAGAATCAGTGGCCAATGTAATTTTAACAGATATTCTATACCTAACAGTGGTACCACCTGCCTAAATAGATACAACATAGAAATGTGTTCAGCTAGCATTCACAGAAAATTTAACCTTGGAGTTATTTTCACTAATACTTTTTTATATATATATATATTCTTTTGTAATTTTCTCATCATTTTGCGCTGAGCATCCTATACCAACCGACAAATCCTTTCGATTAGTAAATGCACTTGTAGCGGCCGGTTAGTGCACGTGAATTTGTAATCCACTGGTAACAAGAGGGAACTCCCCAACAGAATGTATATGGTAGCAGAACGTAATGGGGCAGATCGCCCGTCAGCGTCAGTCACTACTACGAAGTATTTGGATAATTAACTAGGCCTCTCTGACCCCACAGGCCGACCCGCCTGATTCCTTCTCGGGAGGAAGAAAAGAACCCACCGTTCGGATGTTGCTCCAGAACACACAAAGGATCCCGGACAAGGATGTTCCACTGCTACAGTCATCAGCTAGGCAACCTCTTCGAATTCCGGGAACACTGGCTGGAGTTGGGGTCTTGCTTCCGTCTGGACTGCTGACCTCTCGGCAGATCTAGGCCCCGGCTTCCGGCCTAGGCCACGGCAATCTCCGTCAACCGCTCCGCACAGGAGAGATGGTGGGTCCAAGAGAGCGAGAACCGACCACCTCCTCCTCCTTAAGTAACCTCCTTCCCTGAACTAGCGGAACATCACATTCTCCTGGAGGGCAAAGCATTGCGGGAATTGTAGTCCACTTCTCCTACGAGTCAATGGAGTCCATATCTCCTGCTATTTGTAGTCCCGCAATGCATAACTTGTATAACAGTGTCTAACATATTTACAGGCTTAAGTAAAGTTCCAGGGGAAAAGGAAAGGGTCCTGTCACTAGACTCTGACCGGACAACCCCGCTACATTAAAAAAAAATTACATTGCGTTCTGTAAAGCATTAGACCTGCAATCAGCAGATCGCAGAAGCAATGCTAGGATCCTGCAGATACACTATCTGCCCGTACCTTCGATACTGCTAGGTAGTTCCTGAATGGCAGGAAAATCAAATCAATGAACTATGAGGACACTCACCAAAGCCCTTGTAGTTTATTGAGCCACACATACTTTATATATGTTACATGTTCTCATTCACATATCATAATTAAAAACAAATATGTATAAAAATTGCAGCTTACCTTTTCTAGACACTCTTTTCTAGACCTTCCAGCAAGAAAATATCCTAGGTACTTATCTTTGCTTGTTAGGGGTCTAGGCAGCTGTGTTTTCCATAATTAACCCTGTCGGTACTATGCAGACAGATTTTTTTGTTCAAATATTTTTAGAGGTTTAACAATGTAAATATCATTTTACATTTATTAAGTAGTCAAAGAAGAGCACTTCAGAGAGGCTCAAAGTATATAACATAAGCCAATGGTAAAGTGTAAAGAACATTGAAAAAGGTAGTATTAACAATAACAGTAGGGGGCCTTGCCATGCCGTGTGGATCTAGGCCATGTGAGGTTTAAAAGGGTAGGCCCCTGAGGTCAGGGAAGGTTGGTAACAACAAAGCAGGCATAGTGTAAGGAATGTCAACAAATGTTTTTGAATAGAAGGATGCATGAAAGTTTCTAGGGGTATATGAGGAGATTGGTTGAAATAGGATGAGAAAAAAAGGGGGGGGGGGCCGTCAGGGATCACAAGGTTAAAGGGGGGGACCCTGACGCATGCAGAATTTCATTCTCTTTTGTAACTAAATTTGAACACTGTCTGTCCTCACAAAAGGTTAAAGATGTAGAGGCTGGGCATTTTGCATTGTACACTGCTCACATTTTTGTAAATGCTTTATTATATCTTTTCTGGATCTGGATCTGGATCTGGATCTTGCAAAACTAGGCTAGTCGGGTAGTACGATGCCCGTGTACTCTGTCCGCTACTATACTTGTGTATTAATATTTACTGTCTATGTATTGTTTCAATTGGCAATTGTTGGTGTCATGTATGTAACAATTTTACTTTACGCATTTAAACAATTTTTCCTGAATTAAATTATATACTATACAATTATTGTTATTTTTACTGGCGGAAATGTTACACACTTCATTTAAAGTCCCGGGGTGAACCTTTTTACTTTTGACTATATGTAATAGGGATGGAAGTGTGTCACTGGGGACACCAGAACTTTCCTCTTTTTTTCACATTTTTTAAAAATATTTTATTATATCTTTTCATGTGACAACACTGAAGAAATTACACTTTGCTACAATGTAAAGTAGTGAGTGTACAGCTTTTATAACATTGTAAATTTGCCGTCCCCTCAAAATAACTCAACACAGCCATTAATGACTAAACCGCTGAGAACAAAAGTGAGTACACCCCAAGTGAAAATGTCCAAACTGGGCCCAATAATGCATTTTCCTACCCCAGTGTCATGTGACTCGTTATTGTTATAAGGTCTCAGGTGTGACTGGGGAGCAGGTATGTTAAATTTGGCGATATCACTCTCACTCTCTCATATGGGTCACTGTGAGTTCAACATGGCACCTTATGGTAAAAAACTCTCTGGGGATCTGAAAAAAAGAATAGTTGCTCTACATCTAGGCTATAAGAAGATAACCAAAACCATATGGCCAAAACTAGGGTTGTCCCGATACCGATACCAGTATCGGTATCGGGACCGATACCGAGTATTTGCGGGAGTACTTGTACTCCCGCAAATACCCCCGATACCAGAATAGAATACTCATACCCCCCCTCCCCGCCGCCGCTCCCGCCACCGCACCGCACCATCGCCGCATCCCCGCCGCTTAGTTAATACAGGCGGGGAAGATAACAGCTTTCATTTGAATAGCTGTATCGTTTTCCGCGGCGCCGCACATAGACACTCCCCCTTGCTCGTGATTGGACAGATCGCGAGCAAGGAGGAGTGTCTTTACGCGGCGCGGCAGGAAACGATACAGCTATTCAAATGAAAGCTGTTATCTTCCCCGCCTGTATTAACTAAGCGGCGGCAGCGGCGATGCAGGATGTAGGTATGTGGGAACTGGCTGCATATATGGGGCTGACATAGCTGCATATATGGGGGTGATATAGCTGCATATATGGGGGTGACATAGCTGCATATATGGGGGTGACATAGCTGCATATATGGGGGTGACATATATGCAGCTATGTCACCCCCATATATGCAGCTATGTCACCCCCATATATGCAGCCATGTCACCCCCATATATGCAGCTATGGGGGTGACATAGCTGAATATATGGGGGTGACATAGCTGCATATATGGGGGTGACATGGCTGCATATATGGGGGATATGGAGGTGACATAGCTGCATATATGGGGGTGACATGGCTGCATATATGGGGGTGACATGGTTGCATATTTGGGGGTGACATGGCTGCATATATGGGGGTGACATGGTTGCATATTTGGGGGTGACATAGCTGCATATATGGGGGTGACATGGCTGCATATATGGGGGATATGGAGGTGACATAGCTGCATATATGGGGGAAATGGAGGTGACATCGCTGCATATGTGTGGGGACATGGCTGCATATGTGTGGGGACATGGCTGCATATGTGTGGGGACATGGCTGCATTTGTGTGGGGACATGGCTGCATTTGTGGGGGGACATGGCTGCATTTGTGGGGGGACATGGCTGCATTTGTGGACACGGCTGCATTTGTGGACACATTAAAAAAAAAAAAAAAGTATCGGTATTCGGTATCGGCGACTACTTGAAAAAAAGTATCGGTACTTGTACTCGGTCTTAAAAAAGTGGTATCGGGACAACCCTAGCCAAAACCATACAGCGGTTTAACAGAACAGGTTCCACTCACAACAGGCCTCGCCATGGTTGACCAAAGAGGTTGAGTGCATGTACTCAGCGTCATATCCAGAGGCTGTCTTTGGGAAATAGATGTATGAGTGCTGCCAGCATTGCTGCAGAGGTTGAAGGGGTGGGTGGTCAGCCTGTCAGTGCTTAAGCTAAAAGCAGCACACTGCATCAGATTGATCTGCATGGCTGTTGTCCCAGAAGGAAGCCTCTTCTAAAGATGATGCACAACAAAGCCTGCAAACAGTTTGCTGAAGACAAGTAGACTAAGGACATGGATTACTGGAACAATGTCCTGTGGTCTGATGAGACCAAGATAAACATATTTGGTTCAGATGGTTTCAAGCATGTGCAGTGGCAACCAGGTGAGGAGTACAAAGACAAATGTGTCTTTCCTACAGTCAAGCATGGTGGTGGGAGTGTTTTGGTCTGGGTCTGCATGAGTGCTTCCGGAACTGGGGAGCTACAGTTCATTGAGGGAACCATTAATGCCATGTACTGTGACATACATGATCATTTCCCTTTGGAGACTGGGCTGCAGGGCAGTACTCCAAAATGACCCCAAACACACCTCCAATGTGACCACTGCTTTGCTAAAGAGCTAAGGGTAAAGGTCTCCAGACCTAAACCCTACTGAGCATCTGTGGGGCATTCTCAAATGGAAGGGGGAGGAGTGTAAGGTCTCTAACATCCACTCTGTGATGTCATCGTGGAGGAGCGGAAGAGGACTTCAGTGGCAACATGTGAAGCTCAGGGAAATTCTATGCCCAAGAGAGTTAAGGCAGTGCTGGAAAATAATGGTGGCCACACAAAATATTGACACTTTGGACCCAATTTGGACATTTTGACTTAGGGGTGTACTCACTTTTCTTGCCAGCGGTTTAGACATTAATGGCTGTGTGTTGAGTTATTTTGAGGGGACAGCAAATTTACACTGTTATACAAGCTGTACACTCACTACTTTACATTGTAGCAAAGTGTCATTCCTTCAGTGTTGTCACATGAAAAGATATAATAAAATATTTTTAAAAAATGTGAAAAAAAGAGGAAAGTTCTGGTGTCCCCAGTGACACACTTTCATCCCTATTACATATAGTCAAAAGTAAAAAGGTTCGCCCCGGGACTTTAAATGAAGTGTGTAACATTTCCGCCAGTAAAAATAACAATAATTGTATAGTATATAATTTAATTCAGGTAAAATTGTTTAAATGCGTAAAGTAAAATTGTTACATACATGACACCAACAATTGCCAATTGAAACAATACATAGACAGTAAATATTAGTACACAAGTATAGTAGCGGACAGAGTACACGGGCATCGTACTACCCGACTAGCCTAGTTTTGCAAGATCCAGCTCGCTCTTCAGGGGTGTGTAACACTGTACAAATATATATATAAAAAATATATATGTTTGGCAATCTGGCATAGTATTTGTTGTAAAGGCACAGGGCAGGAGGGGTTGTAGGTCCCCATACTCACCACTGAGCTTGACCATGTGTGGCCCCAAGACGGCAGCAGCAGGTGCCTCACCTGGGAGCTGAGGGGGCGGAGTCATTTAAAGTCCCGGGGCGAACCTTTTTTCTTTTGGCTAAAAAAAATGTGAGGGGTGTAATCCCTTTTGTGAGAAACTGTATATTTATTTTTACAAAGCTTTCTTTCCGATCACAACAGTTTCAGTCACAGTTTAACAAAATCAGAGGAACTTCAGATTGATATGGAAAGATAATTTGTTATACATTACAATTTGGTCTGTGTAAAAATGATCGATGTAGCTTTTAGTAAAAAAGAGATATTGTACTTTGAGAAAAAGATTCACAGTAGTATTGTTCTTTGAGAAAAGGAGTACAGAATTGTCCAGTCTGCTTACTGTAGAGATCATCAAATTGCATAAAGAAAAAAAGTTGTGTAAGGATCTGCTGCCCTCTACTGTTAGCTGCTAATATCACAGTGTTATGTATAATTATGTATTAACACTTCCTATCTTCCTATCTGAGGGGATGGCTGGAAAACCTCAGAAGGGGAAGTGGAAAGAGAGAGGAGGTGACACCACATGTCCACATACCGGAGCTGCATTACTGTGATACTGTATTTTATCCAGACCAGAAGCAGAGACTATTTGGTAATTGTTCCTGTGTTCTGGCTGTTTAACTGCAGCTCCTGAATTCTAGTGACAGACAAGTTTATGTTCTATTGATTGTATATCACATGCACAGTGCCAGATACTGTAGCTAGGTCTGAGCTACGGCATGTAGTGGTCATCTTCCAGTATATTAGTAGGCAAACTTGTTTATTGCAAACCAGCTTATATGCAGCTCTGTTATTTTAATTAAATGCAGCTCCTGTTATTTTAATTAACCCTGACCCTTCTGGTCTGGGATTCTGTAGATAGTTTTAGCTTAGGGCTCAATAGGCAGCATAGGTTAGAATCAGGTTAGGCATCCAATGGCTACTTCTGGTAGTTAGAAGTTTGGTTGCATGTCAGATTAGAAACTACTAGGGAGGGAAAACAGAGGGCCAGATTCACATAGAATTAGATTATCGTAGCATTTCCCAAATACACTACGCCGCCGTATTTTACCTGGCTCTACGTGGAATCCAGGTAGATTTTGTCCAGTAAACGACGGCGGCGTAGTGTATTTCTCCCGGCGCAATCCATCTACGCGATTAGGGGGCGTGAAGCATTTAAAATAGGCGCGTTCCCGCGGCGATCGAACTGCGCATGCTCCGTTCCCAAATGTCCCGCCGCGCATTGCGCAAAATCACGTCGTTACGTCGTAGTAGCGTCGTTTACGTACATTCCTATTCCCGAACGAGTTACGTTTAAAAAAATAAAAAAAATTAAATTCGACGTGGGAACGACGGCCATACTTAACATGGGTTACGCACTGTTAGACCAGCAAAAAGCTGCTCTAACATTACGTAGCCAAAAAATGACGTAGGCGATTGCGAAGGACACTCGTACCTTCGTGGATAGCCGTAAAAACTCATTTGCATACCCCGACGGTGAAAACGACGCGGACTCCACCCAGCGGCCGCAAAAATATCGCAACGTAGATCCGAAGGCTTACGAAGACGTAAGCCTCTCGGATCGAAGCCCGAAGCCCCCGTATCATGGTTTGAGGATTCAAACTAGTGATACGGCGCGCAAAATTTGAAATTACTCCTGTCTAACACCAGTTAGACAGGCGTAATCGCTCTCTGAATCTGGGCCACAGTAAATAGGCTGACTCTGAGTTCCAGTTCCACACTACGCTTTCTACCAGTGAGAAGCTGCATCCCAGGTTGGTTGAACATCAGTTGGAGGATCACCCCATCACCACTGATCTTGTCTTCAGATCTCCAACACAAAGATGGATACCACATCATGATCATCCTCAGGTGCCCCTGCAGCTGGACTGTGCAGCAACATTCATGTGGGGGTATCTCTATTAATAATGATATATACCCAGGTATATGTGCACAATTCCTCTAGTACTCATGTTGGGCTCTTTGCTGATTATATTGTTTTGTACATTGGATGAATGTACTATTATTAAACTTTCCTTATAAAGCTTCTATTATTTCCCTACTAGTGTGCATCTATATACTTATGGGTAATGTTATATGCTGGTTGCAGTAGTTCCCCTGCTTCCAACTACTTACTAAATTGATGAAAGGTTAATTTCCCAGGAAGGGAATCCTCTGTTCACTTGTCCTGGGTGGAGGCACTGGCAACTTTATTATCACTTTTCCTCTTAACCAAAACTTTTGTTATCTTATTTACTTACAGGCTAAGCGCATTGTCCTGTTTATGAAGGGTAATTTCTCACCAAAAGAGGGCTACAGTTGTAAAATAATTGTATTGCTCGGATCAAAGAGAAAGTTTAGACATATATATGACAGATTGTGTGACATTCAACTCATCTCAAAAAAATTGTACACATGCAATGGGGTGATGCCATAGGGGGTAAAGTCAGTTAAAAGCATTCTGCCACAAGCCACATCTTCTGTGTGCCGCAGAGTGGCAATGGGTGGGACTGTGTTCCGTCAACTTCTATGCATACAGAGCACAGTTATATAACTGCTTCTGTGTGCTGGCCACTAAGAGAAACCAACAGTGGACTGACTTATCACTTGTTATGGGCTGCCAGTGGCCACCTCAGGGAAGCTAATGATTGACATTGATTTTAATGTTTTAACTTAGTCTTACCACTATCCCGGCCCATACCTGGGTGTGCCTTAGCGCGACAAATATTGTTGTCTTAGGATGTATGGGTGAGCTTTTCCTTTTGGGGACAAGCGAGTAAGCCTTAGGTCTGTAGGTAAAGGAAACGGGGAGACACTGTTCGAGAATGTGCTATGAAGCAGCAGCTTGAGCACAGCAGCCCCCCTCAGCAACAGTAGGATAATTGTGTACGTTTATTGCCGCCAATATGGCATTCTGCCACAATGTGTGGAATGATTTTTTTCCATATGTTTGGAACTGTGCCTACTCAAGTTCTGTGCCTTTTTTTGTATTACACACCTATAATCTCATTTGACATTCAAAAAAAGAGATGCAAACCACTGCCTCACATTTTTGTGGTGAAGATGATAGCATATAAAGTGGACACATGACTGCTGGCAATCAGACAGCGGCAAGGTAGTCTTGAAATATATTGTTGTGATAATGTTCTCATGGAAACATAGGGTACAGCCAATACACGGGGAAACATTTTAGCATTCAATTCAGAGCAAATGGAGTGCGGTAGGGTTTGCTGATGGAGGGTCAGCCAGTGGTGGTGATCAGTCCAGTACACATGACACACAACCTGGGCACCTGTGTAGCATGGACCCCAGGTGAGGTATGTAACCCTCCTTGGCACTGAACCTGGAAGCATGAATGCAAAGTATAAAAACTCACCCATGCTCAGGCCTAGGACTGAAGGAAATTGAAAACTGTGCGAATGTTGTGAACCAGCCGGGGTGAAGACAGAGCTTGGGTTCAGCACTCCTGAAAAGCTGAACTTAGGACCCTGGTCCAGAAACTGGCTTACAACCCTGACACCAGGAGGTCCTCCTAATACACATTGACAGGCATTTATGAACGGTGAATGATGAGAAATGTACCTAACACAGCTGTATTACAATTCTTCTGTTTTTTTATTATAATAGTTGTAAATCTCTGACATATGAAATATGAACAAAGCATATCCCTATATAGTGTGTACTTGTCTCAATCAAAAGCAGAGAGTGTCAGTTCAGTCTACTGGCTTGTTCCTCTGCTATCTGCATGAGTCACTTCTGACAAGTGTTCCTGACACCAATAGAAAAAAAAGTTACGGGAAGGGAGCTCCAGCACACAGCCTGTGATAGACAGGCTCAGCTCTGTTCTTGTGTGCTGTGTGAAGGGGGATGTCCCCTTGCTTAAATTAGCTGTCAATGAGCTCCGCCGTGTGTAATTTCAGCTTCACACCACTCTGCTTTCTAAAAGCTCAGGCAAGCTGTATAAATTCTGCACTTTGAATGGTTATTGAGAAGAGAGGGCTGCAGATAAACAGATATAACTAATGTAGGTGGATTGGTTTCATCTCTGTGCTTCTCCTGAGACCAGTTACCTTGCTGGGTATATGTAAGAATTATAGGTGTGCGCAGTCTACTGCATTGGGGTGTGCACCCCAAAGCTTAAACACATATGCGTGTGTGTATATATATATATATACAGGGCGTTTTTTCAGGGGGAACTTGGGGGAACTCAGTTCCACCACCTCTGGCTCGGACCCTTTGGTGTCTACTCACCACAATCACTTGTAAACACAGAAGTCTGGTTTCTGTGTTTACAAGTGACAGATCTGCATTCTGTGTGTAACCCCCTGAACTCTGCACTCTGTATGTAATGAAATCCTGGTATTTAATGCCCCTTTAAGACCCTCCTACTGTTTGTTAAATTTAAATGGGGTCGTGGTTGAGTTCCTGCACCTATTTTTTGAGAAAAAAAGCTCTGTATATATATATATATATATATATATATATATATATATATATATATATCGCAATGGACGGTGCCAGTAGAGCAGTGGACGATGTCAGTACGGCAGAGATTGGTGTCAGTAGTTTATTTTAATCATTTTTTTTTCTTTTTGCTCTTTTCCAATTTTAGTTTTTATTTTAATTTAAAATTTTAGGAGCCCCCAGTCTCTTTCTCTGCAGCCAAAAAGCAGGGGGAATCTGCACAGCACAGGGTGATTAGGGTGTGCCCACTCACTGTGCGCACGCCTATGGTAAGGGTCTACAACTACGTTAAGTATAATTTTCCTTATTACCAGCCTTTGTACATCTGTAATCATTTTTACAAGTTTTACAAGTATGCTTTTATTAAAAATGGGGATGATTTTTCAAATGAAAACTCCATTTCATAACTCCATTTGTAGGATTATTCTTTTTATACGATGAAAGCTTTTTTTCTTGTTTTATTTTTTTGTGTTTTTTTACATCTACATCTAAACCTTTTGATGTGCCTGTAGAGGCAATTTCTGGTAGAAATCCTTTTTGGTCTGTGTGCCCTGTATGATCCCTAAGTGTTACATAGCAGTCTATAGACAAATCAATACAATTTCTGAGCCTGTGCAAGGTTTATAGTCTAGTGTGGGCTCAAAGACCTTGCTTCTATTTCACACAATTTTAATTGAGCTGTTTTTTTCCACATTATTTTGCTTTTACACTACCACTTTCTATCCCAAAGTATTCTAATGTTTTGTTTTTTTTTGTCACAAATAAAGTAGCTGAATATGATAGCACATGCTATAATTTATATAGCATTCTAAAATCTAGTTAGTAGCAGTGAATAAAGAGGAACGCAAGTTTTTTTTTTTTTTTTAAGGTGAGTAGCTACTGTATACTGTGACTACTTACTTTTAAAAATCAAGAGCCAGATTCAGGTACAATTGCCCTGGCGCAGAGTATCAGAGATACACTACGCCGCCGTATTTTACCTGGCTCTAAGACGAATTCAGGTAGATTTCGGCCCGTAAGGTAAGGCGGCGTAGTGTATTTCTCGCGGCGGAATCGAAATACGCGATTAGGGGGCGTGAAGCATTTAAATTAGGCGCGTCCCCGCGGCGATCGAACTACACATGCTCTGTTCAGAAATTTCCCGCCGTGCATTGCGCGAAAATACGTCGTTACGTCAGTAGCGTCATTTACGTACTTTTCTATTCCCGGACGACTTACGCAAAAACAAAACAAAAATTTGAAATTTGACACGGGAACGACGGCCATACTTAACATGGGCTGTCTAACGTTAGACCAGATTTTTGCTTCCCTAACTTTACGCAGCAAAAAGATGATTACAGATGCCGTAAGAGAAAGCGACGGACGATCGTAACTTCGTGGATCGTCGGAAAAAGCTAATTTGCATACCCCGACGCTAAAAACGACGCTAACTCCACCCAGCGGGCAGAAAAAGATTGCAGCGTAGATTCGACGGCGTCATATCATGGTTTGAGGATTCAAACTAATGATACGACGCGGGTAATTTGAAATTACTCAGGTCTAACAGGAGATAGACTGGAGTAATGGCTCTGTGAATCTGGCCCCAAGTACTTGCCAGTGCCTGGGGTCCAGTGCTCTCTTCCTGCAGCCAGTTTTTCTTACAGCTGCGGGTCTCCAGCATCTTCACCTTGGATATGAGAGCTGGCTGTGGAATCCTAAGGAATCACAGCCGAATCCCCACTGTCCATTGTAAATGGTCCTGCAGTAAGGTTGCGGGAGGGGAGGGAAGGGGCAAACAGCTTTTTTCCCCTGTGATATTAAGTTTTTACATAAATAAAAGCTGACCACTGTAAGCAACCCTGCAAGTGTTAATTGGTTTGTCTCAATTCTACAACTGCTACTTTGAACAGCTTGGTCTGTTAAAAGAAGTTGAAAACTAGCAGATTTACTTGCTGACTCACCAGTAGGGTTGAGCGAACCAGAACTGTAAAGTTCGGGTTCGTACCAAACTTTTTTTTTTTTTTTGGACCCGAATCCGAATAATTTTCTGAAAGTTCGGGTTCAGAGTTTGGCTATGTAATCTGCATTAGATAATTTAGGGAGAAGGTTCCTGATGTTCTTATAGGCAAAGAAATATATAGGAGTCAGTCCTACTTCACAAATCTAATTGCACCAGAATAGTCTCCTATCATTGGGAGGAATAGTGTCTCATCATTTGTGTCAGTGGGAGAAAAAGTGCCCCATCATTGGTATCATTGGGAGGAATAGTGTCCCATCATTAGTGTCAGTGGGAGAAATAGTGTCCCATCATTGGTATCATTGGGAGGAATAGTGCCCCATCATTTGTGTCAGTGGGGGAAATAGTGCCCCATCATAGGTATCAGTGGGAGGAATAGTGTCCCATCATTGGGGAAGGTTCCTGCTTGTCAAGATTTTTACTTTTATGTATTTTATGATATTTTAAGTTACTTCCCTATCCACATTTGATTGCATAGTACTTGCCATGCTCTTACCAACATTTTGCTGCCATTTGCAGCCCTCTAGCCCTTTTCCTTCGTTTTTTAGAGACATTTTAGTAGATAAAAGTCCGGGTCCCCATTGACTTCAATGGGGTTCAGGTTCGGGGTCAAGTTCGGGTCCCGAACCCGGACTTTTTTCCGAAGTTTGGCCGAACCCGCCGAACCCGAACATCCAGGTGTCCGCTCAACTCTACTCACCAGGTAAAAATAAAGAAAAAAAACGAAAAAACAAAACATAATGGAGCTACCACATCTAGGAATTAGTCAGCTGCATTTAATAATTTTTTTGTTTTTGGGTTTAATACCGTTTTAAAGCGGAGGTCCCGCGGAAAATAATAATATTAAAAGCCAGCAGCTACAAATTCTGCAGCTGCATACTTTTAATAAATGGACACTTACCTGTCCTGGAGTCCAGCGATTTCGGCAGCCGAAGCCGAGCAATCGCTCATCTCTCGGCTGCCCCTGCCATCATCCTCGGTGAGGGAATTGGGAAGTGAAGCGTTGCGGCTTCACTGCTCGGTTCCCTAATGCGCACACGCGAGCAGCGCGTCGCGCACTTACTAGTCCCCACTATCTCCTGGGAGCAGTGTGTTTCCCAGAAGACAGCGGGGGGTGATGAGAAGGGGCGTGACTCCCAAGGGAGACAATACCCGGAAGTGGTGCAAATACCTGTTTTAGACAGGTATCTGCACCCCCCTCCACCCTGAAAGGTGGAAAATGTGACACCGGAGGGGGGGAGGGTTCCGAAAAGCGGAAGTTACAATTTCTGCAAATACATAAAAACTCCTGTAGATCCTGAAAAAAATCCAGTATCCTTGTAACTTCCTTTGCAGTGGACTAAATTCCCAAAGTCCACCCCCTTGTTATAGTATACATAAATCTCTACTCAAAATTCAGATCTGTAAACCTTCAATTTTTACAGTTGTTCGTTTCATGTATTATGCAGACGATCAGTGTATTGCGTTTCTTGTTCCTATGTCATTCAATACCTATAGTCAACTTTTTGTTACAATTTTATTTGAATAAACTTTGTTTGTGAAAAAAAATAAAAAAATCCCAAAGTATGTTCCCAGTTGTTCGCTGTAAACTATAAAACAACCATATTTAACAGAGATGAGGCAAAGGGAGGTTTTTGTAGTCTAAATCTGGAAAGCAGCTGTTATGATCTCCTTTGGCAGGTGACATGGTCTTCAGTGCTCTTGATGGGGATTGGGGAAGATGGGCCAGAAACTCTAGTAGTCCCAGTTAACTTTTCTAAAAGGATTGCCCAACCAAGGAGAAAGGGGGAGATGGATTGAAAGGGCTAAAATGAAAAAAGACTGTTCACAGGGCTGCAGACAAAAGTGCAGTCTGGTCAAGGCAGGTGGCAAGTGAGAGAGTATTTAGGCCAAAGCAGACAGCTTTCGGCTTCACGGCCAGACACCCACTGTGCATGCGCGAGCGGCGCTGCGCCATCCGATTGGACAGGCGATCACCTGGGACCTGTCGCGTGTCCCAGGCGATCGCCTACATGGAGGGGCTGCCAAAAGGCGATATGACTATTCGCCTTAGCAGCCCCTCAGCGGAGGGAGGAAGTGGGACAGGAAGTCCCACTTCTCCAGAAGCCCCCACTTCCCCCCCCCCCCAAAAAAAATTACATGCCAAATGTGGCATGTAAGGGGGCGAGGAGTGGATTAAGTGCAAGTTCCACTTTTGGGTAGAACTCCGCTTTAAATACCCTTCTGGTAAGGAGGACATGCCCAGCATTGATGATGGAATGTTGGAAGTCCAGGGGTTAGTGGAGGTCCTAGGAATCCATGAAATCCTTGAAACCCCAACATGGATCCTCTGAGTACTGTAGGATTCAGGAATCCTAGAAATCCTTCCAGACGCATTAGGGATCCTGTCAGCACTGGAGGTCCTAAGAATACTGGAAATCCTGGGAGACCGACAGGGATCCTCTGAGTACTGTATCAGCAGCCTTGGTCAACAACGCTGGTCCACTGCATAGATACAGTAAGTGATAGTCCTCTTCCCACAGACATCAATGTAACAGCCTGTCTTCCTCCCATTGACAAAAATATTAGAGGCAATTTTTCATTCAACAGACAGGAAAGAAATTTGCATTGTCTATGGCCTGCCGAAAAGTAAGCCAAAGTACTTTACAAATGTAAAAAAAATGATAAAATCAGACACCTTTAGTTTTAAATTAGGTTTGGGTGCGTGTCATAAAAGCAAAAACGATACCCCGAGGAGTCATACAGCACAGAATACTAAAAGAATAAAGTTATTTGAGAAGATTGCCTTTGAATCTTAAATTAGATTAAGACTGCAAAACTCTATGAAATGTTTGGTTTCCCTGGAAACATTACTTACAAAGATACATCTACATTCATTATGGGATCTTTGTAAAGGTCCATTATAAGCAATCTTTGCAGACAAGCAGAATAAAAGACCCCTAAAAATTAAGTACTTTAAATGCTATATGGACTTTTATATCAATCCTGCATTAACTGAATGCGTTGAATGTGTTCTTTAGTAATTATTTCTTTAAAGAACACTGTCATTTTTTTGTGAGTTCTGCATAAAAAATAGGATGGAATAAGAGCATTTTAATACACTTTTTTTTAATTGATCAGCTACTCCTGATTATCATAAAGCCGGGACTGTCAGAAAACACAATTTGTGGCTCTAAGATGAATGCATTTACTTGCAATTAAATGCATGCCCATTTCCCAGGTTCTAAAAAGCAACATTGTAGATGATGATGATGAGCCAGCTTTCGCAAGCTTGAAGGTGTTTAAGATCTTGCGATTGTAAAGTCTATTTTTTTTTTTCTATTTAAATATCAAACACATTATATTTACCTGCTCAGTTGCAGTGGATTTGCCCAGGGCAGCCCAGATCCACCTCTTTTCGGGTCCCTCTTCGGCTCTCCTGACCCCTCCCTCTTGTTAAGTACCCCCACAGCAAGCAGCTTGCTATGGGGGCACCCAAGCCAAGCCACAGCTCCATGTGTCCATTCAAACATGGAGACGTGGTTTGGCCCCACCCCTTTCTCTTCTGATTGGCTTACTAAGTTTGATTAACAGTAGTGAGAGCCATCAGCGCCCCTGCTGTGTCTCAGCCAATCAGGAGGGATGGCCGAGGCACCCGTTGAAATCGATGGATCAAGATATGACTCAAGTAAGTATTAAGGGGCTGAGGGGTGCTGCTGCAAATAAAGAGGCTTTTTATTGTAATGTATGAAATGCATTAAAGGGTTTGCAAAGGATTTTTTTTTTCTTAATAGCTTCCTTTACCTTAATGCAGTGCTGTTTTAATGTCCTCATTGTTCATTTTTGCTCCCAAGTTGCTGTAATTCTTCTCTGATCTCCACACTTCCTGGTTGTCTGTTTCCTGATAACCACAGTGCTGTGAGCTTTCTCACTGTGGTCACTAACTTCAAGGAGGTGTGATTACTGTGTGTCTAAAACCCCACAGCACCTCCCCTTTTGGATTTGTTTCGTTTTCCAAACCATCACTGCTCTGTGGCTCTGTATGCTCTGTACAGCAGAGAGGCAGGAAACAACATGCAATCTTCATAGAGTTATTAAGTTTGTATTACTTGCCCCTCCCTTTTAGATTATAGGTATCCATGATCAGAGCACACCTAACCCTCTTGTCTTACATTGTAACTGTACTGTGCAAATTGTTGGAGCTATATAAATTATGTATAACCATAATAATAAAAAAAGAATATGCCGTATATAATCCCTACATTGCTAAAGCAATCAACACAATAAATGATTAAAGGGTCACTAAAGGAAAAAAAATTGTTTTGCTGAAATTACTGTTTACAGGGTATAGAGACATAATAGTTAACTGATTCCTTTTCAAAATGATTAAAAATAGATAAAAATCAATCATATAATGTGCCTGCAGGTTAGTTTTACTTTTGAACTGGCTTCATGTTTCTGCAAAGTAGAAATAGACACACAGAACAAAAACAAACAAATCCAGGGCAGTGTTTTATTTTTAAAATGAATCTGATTGGTTCTGGGACGTTTTAAACACACAGTAATGACAGCTTAAACCACCGTGAGAATGCTCCCAGCACTGGGGTTATAAGGAAACAGACAAGCAGGAAGTGTGGAGATCAGAGCAGGATTACAGCAACTTCAAAGCAAAAACGAACAATAAGGACATGAAACCAGTACTGCAGTAAGATAAAGGAAGCTATTTAGCTAAAAAAATATGTTCTTTTAGTGATCCTTTAACATGCACTCTTTGCTTTGTACTCCTGTCACCGTTTTGTACACAGAGTTTCATATACTGTAGGTTACACTGACCCCTAAGCGGCTGGCTGTCAATGATATGTTGAGACTTTTAGCCCATGTGCTACTAGCAGAACTCTCAGCAGAATTGTTATAGACTTTATTTGTCAGAAATGATGGATGAGCTAAGAGCTAAGATATTCTGATTTGGTCATTCCTTTACTGCAAAACATCTGATGTCGTATCCTGTGTTCTTATCATGTCTTTTTTTGTGTGTATATCTGTTTAATAATATTAATTGGTACTTTTTTTTATTTCAGAATTACATTTTTGGTACATATATACACCTAATATGTGTGTTGTCTCAAACCAGACATTTCGGTAGGTTCATACAATAAGTCTGGTCATTTATACCATACACTATCTATGACTGCACAATTTAAATCCCTACTACTCTCTTTACACAATTTTTTTTTTCTGATTGCAGTGTCAGCAGCTCATTTATTGAGTGTGGGGGTGCAGTATTTTTCTTCGCTATTTTTAAAATAGATTTATTGTCTCTTAACAGAACTGTGGGAGAGTAAGTTAGGTCCAGGACACCCTTAAGTAAATACAATGATAATTGGCAGACTCCGAGACTTCTATAGGTAGACAGCTATACTAAGGAAGGCCTCCAGCCGGATACTACTTCTGTATAGGTAGGACCGCTGTCTCCAATGGCAACAAATCATGTAACAGTCACTAACAGTATTGTACTTAACTATTGGTAACAC
The DNA here is from genome assembly GCA_029574335.1 of Rana kukunoris. NCBI lineage: Eukaryota > Metazoa > Chordata > Amphibia > Anura > Ranidae > Rana > Rana kukunoris. Next base: position 231,983,696 of record CM056052.1, read on the forward strand.
AGAATAGTTCTCTTCACACTCTACAATCTCTCACTGTAAATCTTCACTCACAGAGCTCCTAGTCTCTCAATAAACTCTCAGACACAATCGTCTATTGATCCCCTGAGCTTTTTCAATTCCATGACTCATTAACTTCCTCAAGCGTCACCCCCGCTTCCCTGCTGGGTCCCTGGCTTGGCACTCACAGATACTCTTCAAGCATCACCCCTGCTGACCGGCTAGGTCCCTGGCTTGGCACTCACTAGTGATCCTCAAGTGTCACGTTAGCTGTCACACTGGATCCCTGGCTTGGCACTTGCTGAAGTTTTCCCACTTCTTCACCATCCCCGGGTGGTGAGAAGACTGCTCTGGTATTGGCTCCAGCTTACTGGCAGTGGTAAAAGAAAGAAGGAATTGATTGCACAATTGAGTCCAAAAGATGCTGTTGAAGTTTTTCTTTATTGTCATAAGCCAGATAAACGTGCAAGAATGAAAAGTTGACGTGTTTCACACGCAAGAATCGTGCTTCTTCACAACTCGCAGTGGTCTCTGGTAACAAGGCGGATGGTTCCTTAGTGGCGACAGCTTCCCCTCTACCTCCGACAACAACAACTGGTTCCCTCTCTGGCTAAACCTTTACTCTCGGTTGGACTCTAATACTGCAGTCCCAACCCTGCGCTGCTTCTCCCTCAGACAGCCTAGCAGCCAAATGTCCCCTATAGACTTCAGGATTATGGCCTAGCAGCCCGGGGCAGCATAACACATGTCCACCCAGACAGCTGTCCGGTGGCACAGAACCCTGATCACCTGACTCCACCCAAATAGGCTCTCTCAGCAGACCAAGGAGCTTAATCACATCAATACAGGGCACTTACTTCCTGCCCAGGCCATTTTTCAGCTTTCCGTGCTGTTACACTTTGAATGACAATTGCGCGGTCATGCCCAGAATGAACCAGGTGAAAAAAATAAAACATGTTCTATTTCTAAACACCGATGAGAAAAAAGTCTGATTGGGTCCACACACGATCGGAATTTTCACTGAAAAAAGTCAGATTGGTGTTTAGAAATAGAACATGTTTTATTTTTTTCTGATGGAAAAAAAAAAACCATAGAAAATTCCTATCGTCTGTGTGCAACTCCGACGGAGAAAAAACCCACACATGCTCAGAGTCGACGCATGCTCGGAAGCATTGAAATTAATTTTTCTCGACTCGTCGTAGTGTTTTACATCACCGCGTTTTTGGACGGTTGGAATTTGGTCTGACAGTGTGTATGCAAGACAGCTTGAACGGAATTCCGACAAAAAATTCAATCTGATTTTAGGCCATCGGAAAATCTAATCGTGTATACGGGGCATAAGAGGGAGGTGAGGGGCAAAAAAAGGGAAATGTTTTACTGAGTTGAGTTCTGCTTTAAGTTTAGGGCTTGAACTTAAAGTGGAGTTCCACCCATTTTTTTATGTTTGTCTGTGCTGCATGCCCTAATCTCATAGTGTTCAGAATGGACAATTTTTATTTATTTTGTTGCTTGTAAATACCTTTATTTTGTAGTCCTTCATTACTTCCTTCTCCTTATTAGCCTAGGCTATTATGTCACAAGGCTATTTGCAAGGGTTTCTGGGATAGGCATCATGTTTCCCAGTAGTCCTTGCAAACCTGACTGAAACCTATTACATTGCTTGTGCAGCACTGAGCATGTGCGAGATATGCAAAGCTGAAATCCAGGACGTCACACAGTCTGGCTTCATGATGCCCACACTTAAGATGGCCACGGTCTATTTCTAGATTATAAACTATCTAAATGCTGTAACAACCTAACAAAACGGACCTTAGTTTACAGACTAACTTTACTAGAATACATTAAGCTTGTGTATTACAGGGTTATTTATATTTAAAAAGTGAAATTGTGGGTGGAACTCCCCTTTAAGAAAGGAAACTGTTGCTTTTGTACACACCTTGTATCATTGCTTTCGGATATAAACTTCTATTCAGCATATAACGAAGAGCAGCACGCAGCAGCATCAGCAGTGAAATCTGCTAGTGGATTTCACCTGGTTCATATATAGTTAGAAACACCTGTGCAGCTCTCTCTACTTTTTTTATTTATATGTGTACACTGTATGCATGTATATATACAGTATATACTGTAAAAAATATATATAGAGAGAGAAAAAAAAACACATACAACAGCACACAAGTGTAATGCCTCTTAGATACTGCTTTACCTAAATTGTAAGAAGGATGAATTGGAAATACTTTAATAATGTCACCTCAGGTTCATAATTTCTCCTTTATTATAATTGCAATTTAAAAAACACTAAGTGAAATTCATTAATTGAATCATCAGTCATTGAGAAATGCAGGATAGATGGTTAGATTTTGTATTCTGGGACAAGTTCATTGCCATTTGTAATTTGTTTCAGTGACATAACTTTGGTCACACTTACTGCATTTATTCATGATGTGTTAATGCCTTAAGTATACCATAAGTGTGCAAATTTGTGATTTATTTGCATGAAACATCTTTTCATTTTTCTTTTCTTAAATTCAGCACAGAAACTTCCCCCTTCCTAGAATTTATTTTTTTAATGTATATTGTTCCTGTCTGTAAATAATAATAATAATAATAAAAAAAAAACATATTTAAAGCGCAACTCCACTTTTGTTGAGGAAAAAACATTCCCCTCTGGGTGATCCCTGCACATTGCATGGATTATAATAACCTTTTTTGCAGATTCCTATCTTTTTTATTCTCAAGAAATCCTTGTGTTTGTCTGTAGCAGTGCGACTTTCATCCTACTTTGCTCTGCCACATCGGTCCTACATTGATCCTACATCGGTCCTACATCCATCTGACTTTAATGAACAGAATGCTACTTTGAACCGACTTTGTGATAGTCTGACTTGTTCTTTGACCAATCAAAACAATCCCAGAGTGAGATAAATTCCTTTTACTGCTGCTGTAATCACATGTCGGATGTCTGATAAGGGCAAGGCTCCTACTTTGGTCCGACTTCAATGATATTCAATGGGCTGAAGTAGGATGAATGTAGGACCAAAGTAGTACAGGGAGCATTTTCAAAGTCGGACAGACTTGTGTTGGATCAGTTAAGACGGCTCTCCTAGAGAATCATTGATTTTCACACATCATGCGACATGAGCTCCCAATGTCGGAGCGTTTGTAGGACAAGTGTGAACCCAGCCTCCATGTGGGAAAATGAATCTAATGGGAGTGGTTTCATAATTATCAATCAGCTGTGGCGCCTGCAGAGCACTAATGAGGTAAATTGCAGGGCCTGCATCCCCTATCTCACCAAAATTTTTATTTTTGTTGCAGGGAATGCCTTTAATATAACTTGTATCTTAGTGCAGACTTCTGGGAAAATCTGTGTGTACCGAACACCTCCAGGTAGCCATAAGGCCCCTTTCACACAGGGACTGGAGCTGCGCTGGCGGTATAGCGCCGCTAAAAATAGCGGCGCTATACCGCCGGAATTGCCGCGAGTTGCAGCCGCTATCGGTGAGGTATTAACCCCCGCTAGCGGCCGTGAAAGGGTTAATACAGCCCGCAATGCGCCTCTATAGAGGTGAAGGAGCGGTATACATGCCAAAGATGCTGCTGACAGGAGAATTTTTTATCTCCCACCAGCGCATCACCTCAGTGTGAAAGCCCTCAGGCTTTCACATTGAGGATGCAGTGAAGGAGCTTTTCAGGCAGTATAACAGCGCTATTTTTAGCACTGTACCACCTGAAAAACTCCTCAATGGGAAAGGGGTTCTTAGAGCTGGGCGATTTTCTCCCCCAAAAAAATCTGCGATTTAAAAAAATAAATAAATACTGAAATCACTTTTTTGAATCAAGTTTTTTTTTTTTTTTATGGACACCACGCCGTTCTGAGTAGCTGCGGGCAGGAGTCTTTAGGTGAGTCGGCTTCGGCCTAGTCCGCGGCATCTTTATTTGCTATTTTTTTATCCCCACAAAAGTGGAGTTACCCTTTAATAATCCATGGAGTCCAGTGATGTCCTCCTTCCAGGCCAAAGTTCTCCCTAGTCGCTCTGCTCCCATGCTGCCATCTTTGACCAATAACCTGTCCCATAGACTGTCAGATATTAGCTGCTTTATTCGCATATGTAGGGGTCTTGTCAAGATTTTGCACATGGGCACTCTCGCTGCAGTTCTTTGCCAGGTCCTATAGATCCCACGGCATGACTGTACACATGTCAGATTATGTTACTTATGCCATCCTTGCCTTGGTTATTAACTCTACCCATAACAACTTGATTCAATAATGTTCTTTTAGCAAGAAACATACTGTACATTCCACATTATTAATACTGCTACCAAAATTAGCGTGTGCTGTAATTTTTCTCCAGCATTATTCCTGTTTCTTCTTGCTGGAGGCTGCCATTTTGCTGACCCCAGAGCCCCTGGACACCAGTAAATGGATTTTAAACAGTATACGCACTTATTTATTTATTTTTTTATGTTGCTATACCTGAAAAAAAGGCCAGCCTGAAGTAATCCAGCAGGAATTTTCTGACTAAAGTTCCTCTTTAAAGTGGAAGTAACTTCCATCTTTTGCTTTTACCTATAGTGGTCATCAACCCTGTCTTCAGGGCCCACTAACAGGCTAGGTTTGCAAGATAACTGAAATACATCACAGGTGATATCATTTGCTGCTCAGTGATTGCAGTATTCCAGTCTGCATCTCCCCAAGGTAATACATAAAACCTGGCCTGTTACTGGGCCCTGAGGACAGGGTTGATGACCACTGATCTATAGGTAAGCCTATAATAAGTCTTACCTATAGGTAGTGTAAATATCTCCAAAACATGCACCGGTTAGGAGTAATTTACATGCAGCCAGTGACATCACTGACACATGCACTCTGAAGGAAGGCCACCCGTGCCGTTTCTGTAGAGCCCCGAGCTTTGAATAACGGACATCTATGGAGTTACATCACCATGGCTCCGGCCAGTCACAGAGCCAGAGTCCACGAACCTGGAAACAAGATGGGTGAAGACAAAAGTGCCTTCAGTGCTGACATCTCGGTGATGGAAGAGCTTTGTTTTAAGGTAAGTTTAACATAATGTGCTAGTATGCGATGCACACTTGCACATTATGCCTTTACCTTGCAGTTCCAAAAAAAATGCCCAGCGGTTTACAACAGATTTTGCTTGTATACCGATGGACATTTTTTTTTTTCTTCCTGCAAGGTAAATTCATAATGTGCTAGTATGCATCGCATACGCAAACAAAGTTGTTCCAGCGCCGCAATGTCAGCGCCATAGCCGCTTCCATTTTTACCCATCTTGCTTGCAGGCTCTAGCTCTGTGACTGGCCAGAGCCGCAATGACGTCACTCCCACACATGCGCATGGGAGCCGCCATTCACGGCACAAGGCTCTGAAGGAATGGCACCCATGGCTGTTCCTTCAAAACGCATGCACCAGTGATGCCACTGGCTGAAGATAATGTAAATATCTCCTAAACTGTGCAAGTTTGGGAGATATTTACACTACCTATAGGTAAACCTTATTATAGGCTTACCTATAGGTAAATGTTAGCAAAGGAAGTGTACTTCCTCTTTAGGAAGCAATGACTGTAAAAATTTACCAATTGAATAAGAGGGAGGGTTTAGAGGAGAGGAAGTCAGATTATTTCAGGGGAAGGTACACTTACCCCACGTTCACACCTTTGACTTTTTTAGTGTGTTTTGCAGTTTGCAAAAACACACTACAGTCCATTTAACATGACTTCCTATTGTACTAGTTCACATCTATGCATTTTGAGGCCGGTGTACCCGATACCCATTCACATTTGGGGGGCGGGATCTGGGGGCCTATTCTTAAAGGGGGGCTTAAAGGAAAAGGCCTTTGTCCTCATCAACATGGGGGCAAGGGGTTTTGGGGTGGGGTCCCCTCCCTTTTCTGACCTGGTGGGTAGCATTCTCGGATAAGGGCCTGTTATGGATTTTGGGGGGGAGGGGGCCCATGCCATTTATTTTTTTCACTTTTTGTGTGGGGGGCCCTCCAAATCAATATTAGACAGCTGATGACTCATCAGTTGCTAAGGACATGGCTGCTGACTTTCCAGCCCCCACCTTAGCAACCAGCCATATATAGTGTGTTTTACAGTGTGTTTAAATAGAAAAAAAATACTTTAAAATGCACTGAAAAATGTGACTGAAAAACGCATCAAACTCAGCCACATAGATGTGAACCTAGACTGAGATTCATGTTCATAATATGAAGGATTGTAGTGCAATTTATTTGCAGCAAGTAAGAAAAACATTGGTGCAACATTAAAATGGTATAGCGTTTTCTTATGTACAATGCATACAAAGAAACTCCTTTCTTTCAAAGTGGCTTTCCATTCAAAATAAGGGGTAGGTCTAGGCCCTGAATTCATGACTAGGAACAGTTCCGAATTTTCAAGCTATCTCCGTGAAATATATGGTGCTGGCTTTGACCATTTATTCAGTGACAAGGATATCACATAGATTACTCTGCTGAAACTCACCTATGTGGATCGGCACTGGGGGATTAGCCAATAAGGAGTTTTTTTAATGTTGCCAAACAAATTGTCAAAAAACAGGAGATTTCAGTAACATTGTTGCCATTTGGCAAAATCAATTGTGGTCAGCAGGGAAGGAGATTTTAAGGCGGGTAAGTGCCCATTCATAGCAGAAGCAGTTGGATATGTTTTTGAATGCAGTCCAACTGCATAGAAAATCATTGTTAGCTAGGGAGCATAGGTTACACCATTGTAATGCATAAAAGTATGAAAAAGAGTGTAAACACAATTCACATGAATGCAACTCTAGGAACAAAAAACACGCTTGGCTTCTTTGACCTGTCCTTCCCCATTCCAAAAAATGCTTAGAAAAAAAATGTACTGCAAACACATGTAAATGCACATTTGGAAATGCATGAAAAACATACAGTTTCTGCTGTAGTTTCCTCAGAGCTGGTTCAACACCATATTTTACTGTGCTAGAAGTGTTGGTTCTGGGAAGTGTTGTTCTGGCTGTCTGGTGGCTTAAAGCAAATGCAGCTGGTCTTTTCTTTCACAGTTGGATGCACTGGTAGAATCCTTCTGGGTGCGTAAGATGCCTGCGTTTCTCAGCTGTGTCCTGAGGGTCCCCCATTTTTCACCAGGTATTATGTTATCAGCAGAGCTTTTTTTCTCAGAAAATAGGTACAGGAACTCAACCACGACCCGTTCAGATTTCACAAACAGTAGGAGGGTCTTAAAGGGGCATTAAATACCAGAATTGCATTACATACAGTGTGCAGAGTTCAGGGGGTTACAAAGCAGTCACTTGTAAACACAGAAACCAGACTTCTGTGTTCACAAGTCATTGTGGTGAGCAGGCACCAAAGGGTCTGAGCCAAAGGTGGTGGAACTGAGTTCCCCCAAGTTCCCCCAGAAAAAAAGCCCTGGTTATCAGTTTACGCCATTAGAGCTGCAGAAACACAATGATGTTCTTGTAGTTGACTATGTAGATCAGGGGTGTCCAAACTTTTTTCAAAGAGGGCCAGATTTGATAAAGTGAACATGCATGAGGGCCGACCATTTTGCCCGACATTCTTTGAACCATTAAAATTGTGTTCGTTTGATCACTAATACACTGTCCAACAAGAATTAGGCACATACAGGCACACGGACACACGCACACACACACACACACACATACAGGCACACACACACAGGCACATATACAGGCACACACACACACACACATACAGGCACATACAGGTGCGCACACACACACATACAGACACACATATACACACACATACAGGCGCACACAAACACACATACAGGCAGGCACACACACAGGCACACACACACTTATACACACATACAGGCACACACACACACTCATACACACATACAGGCACACACAGATACAGGCACACACACAGGCACGCACACACACATACAAGCAAATACACATACAGGCACACACACACACATACAGGCACACACACACTCACATGTACAAAGCCCTTTTAAAACAAATCTGGGTTTCTAGCACAGTACCTTTCAGTTTCCTCGTTCAGTCGGGTACTGCACTCTAGGGGGAAGCAGAGAGCACAGCACAATCCCCTGCATTTACTTTTACTTTTGAGGCCGACGGAGCTTCTTACAGTGCCGATGGGGATCAGGAAATCGGGCTTATCTGACAGCCCTTATCTCCCCTGATAGCGCGGCACACCTGAGAACCAGGCGGGCCGTCCAAAACCAGCTCGCGGGCTGCGATTGGCCCGCGGGCCGGACTTTGGACATGCCTGATGTAGATAGTATTTATTACGGTTGTCCCGATACCACTTTTTTGAGACCGAGTACAAGTACCGATACTTTTTTTCAAGTACTCGCCGATACCGAATATCGATACTTTTTAACCACTTGCTTACTGGGCACTTACACCCCCCTCCTGCCCAGGTAAAATTTCAGCTTCCGGCACTGCGTCGCTTTAACTGACAATTGCGCGGTCGTGCGACGTGGCTCCCAAACAAAATTTATGTCCTTTTTTCCCCACAAGTAGAGCTTTCTTTTGGTGGTATTTGATCGCCTGTGCGATTTTTATTTTTTGCGCTATAAACAAAAAAGAGCGACAATTTTGAAGAAAAATACAATATTTTTTACTTGTTGCTATAATAAATATCCCAATTAAAAAAAAAACACATTTTTTTTTCTCAGTTTAGGGCGATACGTATTCTTCTACATATTTTTGGTAAAAAAAATAAAAAAAAATCGCAATAAGCGACTGGTTTGCGCAAAAGTTATAGCGCTTACAAAATAGGGGAGAGAATCATTATTTTTTATTATTTTTTTTTTTTACTAGAAATGGCAGCGATCTGCGATTTTTATTGGTACTGCGACGTTATAGCGGACACATCGGACACTTTTGACACATTTTTGGCGCCATTCACATTTATTCTGCGATCAGTGCTATAAATATGCACTAATTACAGTATAAATGTGACTGGCATTGAAGGGGTTAACACTAGGGGGTGAGGAAGGGGTTAAATGTGTATGCTAGGTGTGTTCTACTGTAGGGGGAGGGGGGGGGTGACTGGGGGGGTGACCGATCTGTGTCCCTATGTAGGAAGGAACACAGATCGGGCTCCTCCCTTCCAGAGACAGGACATTGTCTCTGTGTGAACCGGCAATGAGAGATGATCTATGAGAGATCATCTCTCATTGGCCCACAGATCGCATCACAAACGGCCGCTCTGATTGGCCGTTTGCCGCGATCTGTGATTGGCCGTGTCCAAGGGACACGGACAACACAGGGCTTCCCCGCAGCGCGCTGTACAGCGCGCGCTGGGAAAGCCAGAATGACATGCCGTCAAATGACGGCATGTTGGATATTCAGGCCCGCGCTGTTGCCGTCATCCGACGGTAGCACGGGCCTCAAGTGGTTAATGTCATGTGACTTTTTTTTTTTTTTTTTTACACATTTTTTTTTTACACGTTTCTTTTTTTTTTACAGTGATTTTTTTTTTAAAGGTGGGGGGGTAGTGGATTGTCAGTGTGTTTTTTGTTTTCTTTTTTGATTATTATTTACATTTTATTTTTTAAATTATTTATTACAATTTTTTAATTTATTTTTTAATCAGCCCTGTTGGGGGAGCTTTGGTGAGATATCAGGGGTCTTAACAGACCTCTCTCCATTCATAAACTGAAGCATCGTAAACACAGGTTACTATGCTCAGTTATGTGAATGGACAAAGTCAGCGATCACTGACTCACTGTCCATTCGGAAAAGGTAGGAGCCGGGTTTAGCGGCTCCTACCGCCGCTCTCCATCCTGACAGACTGAGGGGGGAGAGCGGCACGGGGGGGGGCTGCATGGGAGAAAGTGGCGGGGGGGGGAGAGCTGCACGGAGGGGGACAAGACAGCATGGGGGGGAGAGCTGCACGGAGGGGGACAAGACGGCATAGGGGGGAAGAGCTGCACGGAGGGGGACAAGACGGCATGGGAGGGAGAGCGGCATGGAGGGGGACAAGACAGCACGGGGGGAGAGCTGCACGGGGGGACAAGACGGCACTGGGGAACAAGATGGCACGGGGGAGAACGGCATGGGGGGAAGACAGCACTAGGGAACAAGACGGCACGGGGGGAGAGCTGCACGGGGGGAAGATAGCACTGGGGAACAAGACGGCATGGGGGGAGAGCTGCACGGAGAAAGACGGCACTGGGGAACAAGACGGCACGGTGGGGGGGAGAGCTGCATGGGGGGAAGACGGCACTGGGGAACATGACGGGACGGGGGGAGAGCTGCACGGGGGGAAAACAGCACTGGGGAACAAGCCGGCACGGGGGAGAGCTGCACAGGGGGAAGACAGCACTGGGGAACTGCACGGAGGGGGGCAAGACAGCACGGGGGGAGAGCGACATGGGGGGGAGAGCAGCACGGGGGAACAAGACGCACGGGGGGAGAGCTGCACGGAGGGGGCTGCATGGGAGAGAGTGGCGGGGGAGGAAGAGCTGCAAGGAGGGGGACGGAGGGGGGGGGGACAAGACGGCATAGGGGGGAAGAGCTGCACGGAGGGGGACAAGACGGCATGGGGGGGAGAGCGGCATGGAGGGGGACAAGACAGCACGGGGGGAGAGCTGCACGGGGGGACAAGACGGCACTGGGGAACAAGACGGCACGGGGGAGAACGGCATGGGGGGAAGACAGCACTAGGGAACAAGACTGCACGGGGGGAAGATAGCACTGGGGAACAAGACGGCATGGGGGGAGAGCTGCACGGGGGGACAAGACGGCACTGGGGAACAAGACGGCACGGGGGAGAACGGCATGGGGGGAAGACAGCACTAGGGAACAAGACTGCACGGGGGGAAGATAGCACTGGGGAACAAGACGGCATGGGGGGAGAGCTGCACGGAGAAAGACGGCACTGGGGAACAAGACGCACGGTGGGGGGGAGAGCTGCATGGGGGGAAGACAGCACTGGGGAACATGACGGCATGGGGGAGAGCTGCACAGGGGGAAGACAGCACTGGGGAACTGCACGGAGGGGGACAGCACGGGGGGAGAGCGACATGGGGGGAGAGCAGCACGGGGGAACAAGACGCACGGGGGGAGAGCTGCACGGGGGGAAGACAGCACTGGGGAACAAGACTGCACATGGTGGAAAGCTGCACGGGGGAAGACAGCACTGGAGAACAAGAAGGCACGGGGGGGGGAAAAGCTGCACTGGGGAACAAGACGGCATGGGGGGAGAGCTGCACAGAGGGAAGACAGCACTAGGGAACAAGACAGCACTGGGGAACAAGGCTGCACGGGGGAAGACAGCACTTGGGGAACAAGATGGCACGGGGGGGAGAGCTGCACGGGGGATGACAGCACTGGGGAACAAGATAGCACAGGGGGAGAGCTGCACGGGGGGAAGACAGCACTGGGGAACAAGACGGCACGGGGGGAGAGCTTTACAGGGGGGGAGACAGCACTGGGGAACAAGACGGCATGGGGGGAGAGCTGCACGGGCGGAAGACAGCACTGGGGAACAAGACGGCACGGGGGAGAGCTGCATGGGAGGAAGACGGCACTAGGGAACAAGACGGCACAGGGGAGAGCTGCACGGGGGAAGACAGCACTGGGGAACAAGACGGCACTGGGGGGGAGTTGCACGGGGGGAAGACAGCACTGGGGAACAAGACGGCACAGGGGGAGAGCTGCACGGGGGGGAAGACAGCACTGGGGAACAAGACGGCACGGGGGGGGAGCTGCACAGGGGAAGACAGCACTGGGGAACAAGATGGCACGGGGGGAGAGCTGCACGGGGAAGACAGCACTGTTGAACAAGACGGCAGGGGGGGAAGAGTTGCACGGGGGGAAGACAGCACTGGGGAACAAGACGGCACAGGGGGGGAGCTGCACGGGGGGAAGACAGCACTGGGGAACAAGACGGCACGGGGGGAGAGCTGCATGGGGGAAGACAGCACTGGGGAACAAGACGGCACAAGGGGGGAGAGCTGCATGGGGGAAGACAGCACTGGGGAACAAGACGGCACAGGGGGGGAGCTGCACGGGGGAAGACAGCACTGGGGAACAAGACGGCATGGGGGGAGAGCTGCATGGGGGGAAGACAGCACTGGGGAACAAGACAGCACTGGGGAACAAGACGGCAGGGGGGAGAGCGGCACAGAGAAGACTAGTAACTCCCCCCCATCACCCAATACCTGACTGCCCAGGTATTGGGTGAAGCATCGGAGCATTTCCCCCCCGAGTACAAGCACTTGGGAAATGCTCGGTATCGGGACATCCCTAGTATTTATAACATATCCTGTCCCCTTCTATAGGAAATGTATATGGGTTGTGTACAATGTTTTCTTATTATAGTCAGGAGTGAAGTATAAACATTTTATCTTTGTGAGCTAGAAGGTAGATCTTTAGACTCCTTTACAGAGTTATTCCATGAAAAGTATTCATATAAAATGTAGATATTACTTAAAGTGGAGGTCCACCCAATTTTTTTTTTTTTTTTTTAAAGCCAGCAGCTACAAATACTGCAGTTGCTGACCTGTAAAAAATGGACACTTACCTGTCCAGCGCGCCCGCGATGTCAGAAGCCGAGGCTGAGAAATCGCTCGATCCTCGGCTGCTTCCTCTGCCATCCTCATGGAGGGAATCAGGAAGTGAAGCCTTGCGGCTTCACTGTCCGATTCCCTACTGCGAATGCGCAAGTATCGTGGCGCGCCATCACTGGTCCCCACTCTCTCCTGGGAACAGTGTTTCCTAGAAGACAGCGGGGGGGGGAGAGGGATCCAAAAAGCGGGGGTTCATTTTTTGTGTGAACCTCCACTTTAAAAGTAAGGAAAGAATTTATGTTTTTTGTACACCAGTCAATGGCTATACTTATGCTTAATTTTAGAGAGGGAGAAGGAAAACAGAAGGGTAGCTATGGACGTGGTATACTTGGATTGTGCAAAAGCATTTAACACAGTTCCCCACACACGTCTCTTGTGTAAGGTAAAGTCTACAGGATTGGAAATATCACTTTGTAAATCGATACAAAATCGATACAAAACTGTCTAAAAGACAGAATTCAGAGAGTACTGGTTAATGATTCTTATTCTGAATTGTCTGAGGTTTTCAGTGGTGTACCCCAAAGTTCAGTGCTGGGACTTTACTTTTTAATATCCTTAAAAACGATATAGGGTCTGAGTCTAAAAGCACCATTTAGTGTTTGCAGATGACACCAAACTATGCAGTGGAATAACGTCCTTACAGGATGTCTCCAACTTACAAGCCAACCTCAATGCATTCTTTAATTGGGCAACTGTTTGGCAAATGAGGTTTAATGCTGATAAATGTAAAGTTATGCACTTGGGGGCTAAGAATTCGTGTTGCCAACCTACCAGATTGAAATTTACTGGCAGGATACCAAAAATGTACTGGCACAGCCAAGTTTTTACTGGTAGTTTTTGTCACCCGTGTCCAACCATAACGACCACAGAAAGTGAGTGGAAATCTCTGGTAGCTACTATAGGATCACCAGAATTGATGTTCCCAATTCAAAAGACCCCCTGCATCCATTACCTCCTGACACCATCACCCAGTACAACCATCATCACCCCTGCCACCATCAGACTTCAGTTACTCCCTGCGGCCTGCCACCATCAGACATCAGTCACCCCCTGCGGCCTGCAACCATCAGACATCCCCCCTGTCCCCATCATCCGCCCCTGCGGGCTGCCTGTCTCAGTCTTTCTCTGAGACAGTGAGTGCACTCACCACCAGGCTCAGTCAGCCTCAGCCAGGCAGGGGTCCGTTGCACCAGTCCAGTCCGCGCAGCGACTGACTCCCACATGTGCCAGCATCTGCTCAGTGCTCTGTCCACTCCACCACGACGAGGCTCCTCAAATGCGCCCACTCAGACCCTGCCTGACACATCATTGGTTGCGCGGTGGGTGGGCTGGGCTTAGAGGCAGCAGAAAGGCTTAGTTTAGGAAGACCGTATGTTCTCGCCGAATAAGCCTAATAATAGAATGCAATGCCAAGCCGCAGTTTCCAAAGCGAGCAAAGTCTTGTATTAAGAGAAAGAGAGAGAGAGAGAGAGATAATTTTGCCCCTGTACAAATCATTAGTGTAGGACCCTCTACCATAAGAAGGTGCTAGAATAGAGTTTTTCTAGGGATAACAGTCAGCGCAGGCAAATTTAGGCAGGGCCTGAAGCTGGAGTGGCAGACCGCTCATGTAAGGAGCCCTGACCAATCCCCATTCGGTATTGGCAGGGGGGCAGGCCTCCCATATTTGCTGAGGTCACATGCTGCTGGGGAGGATTATCGGCCAGGAGAAGTGGTAAATAAAACACTAGGCAGTAGCTATAGGGTGTCCCCATCTGGGGGGGCATGCCGAACGCGGGGTGGCCGGGGGAGAGCTGTGAGGGAACCTCATCCTTACACGGTCATGGATGAGGTCCAATTCTGTACACGGTCACAGAGGAAGAATTACTGGAGCAAAAGGGCAGAAGGTACTGCTGGAATGTATTTCCAGATAACGTTCTCCATCATGGACTTGGGGCAGGAGAAGGTCAGTGTGTGTACCACAGTGGAGTGCTGGGTGCGGAGGCATGCCAGGGAGTCTGGAAGGGAACTTCATCTTTACACGGTCATGGACAAAGTCCTCTTCATTACACAGTCATTGGTGAGGAGTCCTGGAGCAGAAGACAGACCGTGTGGGAGTAGTGTCAAGTTGCTGTGGCATAAGGCTGCAGGATTTGCATGTCGGACTAGCTGGAAGCAGTAGTACACCTGTTACCATGTGCTACTAGAACTGCTAGGCGGGGAGAGGTACTGAAAACCTCTGGCCTAGTAATAGCGCTTAGGTGACACCATTTAAGGACACACCATTCACCTTTCAACAGTAACTAAGTACAGCCAGCAAGCTGGGGTTATTCAGTGATCCTCTTTTGTTATACTGGAGGCGATGAGACAGCAATCTACCTGGTTTGCAGTAAAGGATTTGTGCAGGAGGAGAAGGGTCCTGGGGAGTGACATTCTGAAGCAGCTAGTACAGAGGAGGAGGAGCAATAGTCTGCATGGAGATATGCAGGGGAAAAAACTGCGAATGTTAGAAGTACATCAGTTTCAGGGCTAAATCTACTAATCAAACTTTCTGTAAATGTGATGGAAATTCAACAAGTGCTATGGGCATCCCATATACTCCTTACCCCAACAAAGTTATATCCCCCCAATAAACAAAACAAAACAACGCAAATGACTTCTCATTGTCTCGGAGGTGATATTTGGGGGTCTGGCAGCAGGGTGATTTTGGTGGATGTTTGCTACCAGTAGCAACCAAGGCCATCTTAATAGCATCATTGGCCCCTGGGCAAAGTAATGCTCTGGGGCCCCTACAATGATGACAGTGTAGGTAAACAGACATCAAGTAGGTAGGAGGCAGACTGCCTCCCCTGTGCATCTATCATTCTCAGTGACATCACGGGGCCCCCTATTTCGGGGCAGCGTGGGCTCAAGGACCAGCTGTTTTGGGGAAAGTGCAGATGGCCCCCCATGCAGCTGGGGCCCCTGGGCAGTGCCCAGGTGTGCCCTCTCATTAAGACAGCCCTGGTAGCAACCAAGCGCTACATTAGCAAGACCGCATCTGGAATATGCAGTTCAGTTTTGTGCACCAGTTCTCAAAAATTATATCGGGGAACTGGAGAAAGTGCAGAGAAGGGCAACCAAACTGATAACAGGCATGGATGAATACAAACATGAGGTTTAAATCTTTCTCCACTCTGTCTAAAACAAATAAATAATTAAGACTTTTGATTATACTTTAAGAGCAGGCAAAAGATCAATATACACTTAAGGGGGTTGTCAAGGAAAACATTTTTTCCCCTAAATAGCTTCCTTTACCTCAGTGCAGTCCTCCTTCACTTACCTCATCCTTCCATTTTGCTTTTAAATGTCCTTATTTCTTCTGAGAAATGCTCACTTCCTGTTCTTCTGTCTGTAACTCACCACCGTAATGCAAGGCTTTCTCCCTGGTGTGGAGAAAGCCTCTTCAGGGGGGAGGGGGCAAGCAGGAGTGTCAAGACACCCACTAACACACAGCTCCTTTCTCCATCCTGCTTGCCCCCTCCCCCCTCAAGAGGCTTTCTAAAGACCAGGAAGAAGGCTTTGCATTACGGTGGTGAGTTACAGACAGAATAACAGAAATTGAGCATTTCTCAGAAGAAATAAGGACATTTAAAACCAAAATTGAAGGATGAGGTAAGTGAAGGAGGACTGCACTAAGGTAAAGGAAGCTATTTAGGGAAAAATGTATTTATTTTACAACCCCTTTAAAGTATAGCTCCAAGTGTAAGTCCAGAGTCCCTTGAGGCCTAATGATGACCTCCACAGTTAGGGACAGCTGACATGCTTCTGTGTAGAGTGGGTTGCAAGGAATGATGGGTGTAATGCAAGATGAAATTGTGGGTGTCAGACACTTTTTTTTAATGAGAAGAGATTTATTGTCTCTTGAACAGAACTGTGGGGGAGAGGGTTAGGGCCAGGACACCCTTAAAAAGATGCAATTATAATTGGCAGACTCCTGTAGGAAAACAGTTATACAGATGAAGGCCTCCAGACGGACACCACTTCTGTATAGGTAGACCGCTGTCTTCTATGGCAACAGTCTTGTAGTAGTTACTAACGGTAGTATATTCTACTATTGACAACAAAAACAGTTCTCTGTTCACTCCACAATGACTCACTGTGGATCTTCACTCAATGAACTCCCAGTCTTTCCCTAGACTTTGGATCCACTAGCCACTGGATCCCCTGAGCTCTTCCACCGTTTGTACTCAGTATCTTCCTCAAGCATCACCCCATTTCCCTGCTGGATCCCTGGATTGGCACTCTCAGATACTATTCAATCGTCACTCCTGCTGACCCGCTAGGTCCCTGACTTGGCACTCACTGAAGCTTTGCCACTTCTTTACCGCCCCCGGGCCGGCTGATGAGAAGACTGCTCTGGTACTGACTTCAGCTTGCTCACGGTGGCCTCCGGTAACAAGGTGGATGGTCCCTTAGTGGCGACAGCTTCCCCTTCTACCTCCGACCACAGCTGGTTCCCCGTCCAGCTGAACCGCTACATCTGTTTGGACTGCAGGCCAGCAGTCCCAACCCTATGCTTCTCTCCTGTGTCTGGATAGGCCTCAGACAACCTAGGAGTCAGATATCTCTGGGACAGGGCCTCAGGCTGCCGGCCTAGCAGCCCGTGGCAGTACAACACACGTCCACCCAGACAGCTGTCCAGGTGGCACAGAACCCCGATCACTTGACTCCACCCAAATAAATAGGCTCTCCCAGCAGGCCAAGGGACCAAAGAATTCCTGCCCATTGGCTGAGACGCCCTATCCATTCATATCTGAGCTTGCAAAGCCCCTGTCTATTCTAATGTCACTAGCATAGTGCCACCTAGTGACAGAAGAGAAAGGGTGCAACAAGTCCAGATTTAGAGAGGAATCAATTGACCTCCGAACAATTGCCCAGGGCAACTAAATGTAAGAGCAGCCCTGCCTAAACATCAGAGTGCTACATCTATAACAAAAATAAATACTAGTAATAATAATAAGGCATATACAATTGTGACCCAAGTCATATTGTAATTACTGTAAATCTTATTAAAATGTCCTTTACTTCTAGACCTGCAACTCTGTAATTTTCTGTAAAGTGCACCACAATATGGCTATATGGCTATACCCCCCAGAAGTGTACCTTAAGATAAAGTCAGATTTTGGGCATCCCCTGCAACAAAAATGTAAGTTTTGGTGAAATCCTCCCAACGGGAAATCACGTCTAAGGAGATGCAGACCCTGCAATTTTCCTCACAATTGCAGCAGCTGATAGATAATTATGAAATCACTCCCATGCTCTAGTTTCCACATGGACAGACAAACAAACAAACAGCTATTTCTTCAGAATAACTCTTAACCACCTCCCACTTGGCCTATTGTAAGAATACAGCTGAAAGGGAGCACTGCTATTCTGCGGGGACATCATATGATCTCCTCCCACTCACGTACCTCGTCCAAGCCCTAGCAGCCATGCAGGATTGCGATCTGTGACCTGCTATGTCCACTGTGTGCAGCCCTGGTACTATGTGATCAATGTGACCAATCATGTCAGTTGTACACAATGGCTTTCACTCATAGCTATTGTGTAGTATTGTGATTATCTATGTGATTGTGCACAGTGATCACATGGTACAGGGCCAATGAAAGCAGACCTGTACCATGTGATAGATGTGGCAAATCACAGCTATCACAGTTAAAACCAATGGCACATGAATGGGTGCCATTCACAGGTTCACAGTAATAAGCAGTAGCGCAAAAAAAAAAAAATCCTGATCACCTCCCTAGAGCAGTACAGTGTCACTATGTCCATACTGTAAAAAAAAAAATATTGATCTCACAAGTTTGCTAATCTGCTTTTAAAATTCAACACTAAAACAGTGTTATTATACTGTATACAGCAATGGTTACTCACTGGGCATAGTAAATACACATCACAGAATTTGAAGCGGAGTTCCACCCAGGAAAACAACATTTGCCCATATATCTTAAAAAAATGAAATAAAAAAAAACCTGAAAAAAAAAAATACTCACCCGAAATACCTGTTGCTATGCGGAAGTCCGTAATCTGCCTCTTCCACGCCGCAAGTGTCTTTCCTTATGCTTCTTCTGCTTGTGAATGGGGCGCGCTGCTTTCTGGGAACTGTGTGTGTTCTCAGAGAGCAGCACGCCCATTCACAAGCCAGCGTGAGACTCACGCAGGCGCAGTAGGAAATGGGCAGTGAAGCCGTACGGCTTCACTGCCTGTTTCCCATAGTGTGAATGGCGGCGCGGGACCCGGAGCGATCGTGGGACCGGCATCGGGGGGCCCATCAGCGCGGGCAAGTAGGACAAGGTAAGTGTCCTTATTTAAAGTCAGCAGCTACACTGTTAGTAGCTGCTGACTTTAAAAAAAAAAAAAATTGCGGCTGGAACACCCCTTTAAGGAAGTAAAGTTGTGGGGATCTTCACAAAGTATGTTTACAAACTTCAAAATCGTTCAAATTTATAGGCGTAGACTAGAAATAATTGAAATACAATGCAAAAATTAGTATAAGATTTTACAATTCAAAGTTACAAGCCAGCTAAAACAGCTGGAATGCTAGCACAGGTCTGTTTACGGAAAGGATTATGCACAATCTGTGTTTTTCTTGCTACCATATTGCTATAATAGCTTCTCACATTTGCCAGATCACTGACTGGAGCCGTACTTTAACCAGTACAGTTGAAAGCATCTCAGATTTTACGCATTTCATTATAACATTTGCATTTCAATGTGTATTTATCTCTAGAATGAAACACTGAGCGAACTGTGATTTGTAATCCGTGGTCCCATGGATGTCATGTCTATATAAACGTTTATTTCAAATGATTTTGCTCATACAGTGTCTTAAAAAAGTATTAATACCCCTTAAAACTTTCCACATTTTGTCATGTTACAACCATAAACATAAGTTTATTTTATTGAGATTTTATGTGATAGACCAACACAAAGTGGCACACAATTGTGAAGTGGAAGGAGAATGCTAAATGGTTTTAATTTTTTTTTTTTTACAAATAAATATGTGAAAAGTGTGATGTGCATTTGCATTCGGCCCCCTTTACTCTGAAACCCCTAACTAAAATCTAGTGGAATCAACCGTATTCAGAAGTCACCTTAATAGTTAAGAGTCCACCTGTGTGTAATTTGATCTCAGTATAAATACAGCTGTTCTGTGAAGACCATGCAAAAGTCCGCCGTGAGTCCGATGGAAAGATAGAGAACAGGTTCTCTAAGGTCCATCGGACTTCCAACAAAAAAAGTCAGATGGAGGCTACACACGGCCGGACTTTCCGAGGAAAAAAAAGCCTGTCTGACTTTTTTTCCCCTTGGAAGTCTGGTCGTGTGTACAAGGCATTATAGAACCTTAGTGAACAAACAGCATCATGAAGGCCAAGGAAGACATCAGACAGGTCAGGGATAAAGTTGTGGAGAAGTTTAAAGCAGGATTAGGGTATAAAAAAAATATCCAAAGCTTTGAACATCTGACAGAGCACTGTTCAATCCATCATCCGAAAATGGAAAGAGTATAGCACAACTGCAAACCTACCAAGACATGGCTGTCCATCTGAACGGACAGGCCGGGCAAGGAGAGCATTAATCAGAGAAGCAGCCAAAAGAGCCCATGGTAAATCTAGTGAAGCTGCAGAGATCCACAGCTCAGGTGGGATAATCTCTCCACAGGACAACTATTAGGCCGCGTACACACGACCGGTTTCCTCGGCAGAATTCAGCAAGAAACTCGATGGGAGACGTATTCTGCCGAGGAAACCGGTCATGTGTACACTTTTCGCCGAGAAACCCGTCGAGGAACTCGTCGAGCCAAAAAGAGAGCAGGTTCTCTATTTTCTCGACGGGAGTCGAATTTGGTTTGTCGAGTTTCTCGTCGGGCTGGCTTCTGACGAGAAACTCGAGCATGTGTATGCAAAGAAACCCGCGCACCTTCGGTAAAAGTAGCGTTTGTAATAGAAAATAGCACATTTGTCACGCTGTAACAGACTGAAAAGTGCAAATGTCTCTTACCAATCTTTTTCTTAACACGCAGTAACATGAGATTAGCAAAAGCAGCCCCAAGGGTTGTGCCAGTGGAATTGAACTTCCCCTGCCGTAGTATGTGTTGAAGTCACAGCGTTTGAGAACAAGGAGATTTGGTCTTTAACGTGTGTACGCAAAGCAAGCTTGTCGAGTTGCTCGACAAGCCTAACCAGAAACTCGACGAGGTAATCGATGTGTTTCGCCCGACGAGTTTCTCGGTCCTGTGTACGCGGCCTTAGTCATGCATGCCACAAATCTGGCCTTTATGGGTGCAAGAAGAAAGCCGTTGTTGAAAGAAAGCTATAAGAAGTCCCCTAGGAATAGCGCCAGTAGAGCTCCTGAAAAACGCCTCCCCTGCAGTCCCAGTGTGAAGGCCAGAGTGCTTTCACACTGGGGCGCTGCGCACGCACACTCAACTTTGGTGGACCATGGCGAGGCCTGTTCTGAGTGGAACCTGTCCTTTTAAACCACTGTATAGCCTTGACCACTGTTCTGCAGCTCAGTTTCAGAGTCTTATAGCCTAGGCCATCTTTATGTAGAGCAACAATTCTTTTTTTCAGATCCTCCGAGAGTTCTTTGCCATGAGGTGCCCTGTTGAACTTCCAGTAACCAGTATGAGAGAGTGAGAACAATAGCACCAAATTTAATACACCTGCTCCTCATTCACACCTGAGACCTTGTATCACTAATAAGTCACATGACACAGTGGAAGGGAAAATTGCTAATTGGACCCAATTTGGACAATTTCACTTAGAGGTGTACTCACTTCTGTTGCCAGCAGTTTAGACATTAATGGCTGTGTGTTGAATGAGTTATTTTGAGGGTACAGCAAATTTACACTGTTATAAACGCTATACACTCACTACTTTACATTGTAGCAAAGTGTAATTTCTCCAATGTTGTCTCATGAAAAGATATAATAAAATATTTACAAAAATTGTGAGGGTTGTACTCGCTCTTTGTGAGATACTGCCAATGCTGCCACAGTGTAATATGAGAAAAAAAAATGGTGTGATTTTTATTGTAGTTTTGCAGGTTTGTTTCTAGTGTACCGAACATGTGCTTTTTGCAATCCATTACTCAAATGATATTCAGACGCATATGAGACTATTATATGTGCACAGTTTTATGTATGTTTGCTGCATTTTATGATTGTTTTGTTCAGTTGCATCCTGTTCCCCCAGGGAAATGTATGTCCCATGTGTCTTGCAGCTACTATCTATTAACCACTTACCTACTGTGCACCTAGACCCCCTTCCTGCCCAGACAAAATATAAGCTTCCCGCACTGCGTCGCTTTAACTGACAATTGCGCGGTCGTGCGACGTGGCTCCCAAACAAAATTGGCGTCCTTTTTTTCCCACAAATAGAGCTTTCTTTTGGTGGTATTTGATCACCTCTGCGGTTTTTATTTTTTGCGCTATAAACAAAAATAGAGCGTCAATTTTTAAAAAAATGCAATATTTTTTCCTTTTTGCTATAATAAATAACCCCAAAAAATATATAAAAAATATTTTTTTTCCCTCAGTTTAGGCCGATACGTATTCTTCTACATATTTTTGGTAAAAAAAAATGCAATAAGCGTTTATCGATTGGTTTGCGCAAAATTTATAGCGTTTACAAAATAGGGGATAGTTTATGGCATTTTTTTTTTTTTTTTTTTTTTACTATTAATGGCGGCGATCTGCGATTTTTGTATTGGGACTGCGACGTTTGGCGGACATTTCGGACACTTTTCTGACATTTTTGGGACCATTTACATTTATACAGTGAAAAATGCTATAAATATGCATTGATTACTGTATAAATGTGACTGGCAGTGAAGGGGTTAACCACTAGGGGGCGGGGAAGGGGTTAAATGTGTGTCCTATGAGTGTTCTAACTGTAGGGGGAGGGGGGGGTGACTGGGGGAGGTGACCGATTGTGTCCCTATGTACAAGGAACACAATCTGTCACCTCTCTCCCTGACAGGGACGTGCAGCTCGGTGTTTACATACAGAGCTGCACGTCCCAGCTCACTTACAGAGCAATCGCGTGTGCCCGGCGGCGATCGTTGCCGCCGGGCACTCGCACGGGATCCCCGCGGAGCGGCGGGTGCCTGCGCGCGCCGCCGGCGACGCGCGCGCGCCCGCCCGCGGCTTTAAAGGGACATCACGTCATATGACGTGATGTCAGAACAATGGAGTCCTCCGCCCGCCGTCATATGACGGTGGGCGGTGGACAAGTGGTTAAACACCCCAATTTCACCCGCCCTTATCGCACTGTGGAATTTATTCATCATATGTGCAACACATGGATGTTGGAAGGAGGCAACCAACTCTTCTAGGACATTTGTGAGTACAGATTGCTGTGAGAAATCTTAGAGATGTTTGGGCTACTGCCTCTAGCTGTGTGTTTATGTAAAGGGGACATTTGCTGGTGATCTGAAGAGTTCAGCTTATCTAGTTCTTTGTGAAGAAACTCTGCTCTGATCCCTCAAAGAAAGAATCTTGTGTGTTTTTAAGGCTAGGTTCACACTGCTGCGATTTCACCGCAAAATTTGCGGCCGCAATTTTGCCGTGATTTGCGCCCGTGATTTCAGGGAATGCCAGTCAGTAGAGCTGAAGTTGCATCGCATACGGCCACTTTTTTCCCCCGCAGCTTAGATTCGCACCGCACTGATGTGAACGGCACTAATGGAAAACAATGTTATTTTAATGACTTGCGAATTTGATCAATCGCAACTGCTCAAATTCGCAAAAGAATTCGCAGCAGTGTGAACTCAGCTTGAGCTTATTTGGCTGGACTTCTCCTGTGCATCACAGGAGTGCAATTAGTTTTTCAGTCCTGTGACCCGTTTTCAGCAGAGAGCAGGCTGAAGTTAGTTCTCTGCTGATGTCACAGAAGCCGGAACAGGGGAGGCATTATCACGTTAATGGAAGTCAGGATCCGCCAGGTCGCTAGACCGACACCTGGCTCAGCCTCTTTGAGCAGCCGAGAGCCTGAGCCGGCCGTTTCGCCCCCCTCGACAGCTCAGTGCTCGAGTGAGCGAGGAGGGACAGAGCACAGAACTGCTGACTGACAGCTCCTTGAGCAGACTGTCAGAATGACTCGGTTCTCAGTGTAGAGGTGGCGGGGGACAGATGCAGCATCGGACCGATGCTGCATCCACCTAGGTAAGTATGAATCTGGGGGGAGGGGGGGGGGGAGATCTCTTTTAACTGCTTCTTCTACAGTACAAAATCCACTGTTTGCTTTTGCAATGACTTTTGCTTCAACTCTACAGAAGGAAGTTTCCTGTCCTCATCTTGTACATATTTTTTTTTGGAATATCCCACTCAAATTCCCCATTCCTATCCAAGTTAACGCAAAACAAAACACACCAAAGAGAACATCCCTGGACTTTGTAATTGGGCCAAAGAGTCACTGTGATTGTGTAACTGACTGTGGGGTAATAATTACCAGGAAAAGGAATCCTGGGTAATTTCCAGCGGCCCCTACAGGGGTAGCGCTTCACTTATTTTGATCTAAGCTACGTAATAAAATCGCACTCGCACGATTTCACTCCCGCTGGCAGTCCCGATTTCAGCCGCGATTTAAAAGACATCTGTGCAGGTTTCTGCACAGATGTCAATGTAAATCGCGTCCTGAAATCGCAAAAAGTAGTACAGGAACTACTTTTTGAAATCGGTGCAGCGTCGCAGGTGCGGCGTCGCACCGATTAGGACAGTGTCATTGTCGGCAATTGGCAATCGTACCCAGTGTGAACCTGGGCTGAGATTGTGACATTTGATTTCTGGAAGAGCCCGGGAAGTATTCCGCTGTCAGGTAAATTAGAGGGAACTGCTCTCTAACACTAGTACTATGTTTTCTGCATCCTGTGTTTGTCATTTATTTCATCTTTTTTTATTATTATTTGATTTTACTGCTTCCACAACATTAAAGCTCAGTGGTACTTAGCATCCTCTAAACGCAAATTATAAATATTTTTCAAACTCTGACAAACTCTGTATTTTTGTTAATGCCCTACTGAAAGCAGCCTGTGGTGGTTTCGAAGCCCACAACCCTGGGTGACAGAACTGTGTTATTTCATTACTACGGCAATAAGCATTAGCATAGAGTGATACTCCCATTAGCCTTGCGGCATACTGAATGCTGGAATACACTTTGAAATAAACTTGACAGTACAGACAGACTAAATATAAGGGTGTTTTATTCTCGCTCTGGAAGCTTTATTTGATAACAGACAGATCTCTGTTGCTTGAGGTTTTAATAAGATTATGTGAACTTGCTTGTTTGGAAACAGGTTAGTATGACGCCAGGAAAAAGTCTTGTACAATTGTTATATGAGAACTAATGTACAAAGAAGTGTTTCATACTGTAATTGTTTACTATTTTTTTAGTAAACTTTAAAGCATATCTATGCTCAAAATGTAAAATCATTATACTGTATTCATTTCTACATTGTATTAAACAAAATATCTAGCCTACCCCTATTAATCTGAATGAGCTTGAGGTTTGTAAACTTATGTTGTGAAGATTCCCACACTTTTACTCTCTTGAATTCTGTGACATGTGTAGGCAGGTTGCCTAAATTGGGAATGTTTTCTGTTAGCAACTGTGACAGGCTGCCAAGGCTGGGAAGGGGGTAAACCTTTCACTGCAGTTCCCATTCTTTTTGAACTCTTCCCTCTACCGCTGTGCTGTAAATAAAAGGGGGAAGGGCTCTGCACACAGAGAGCTGCTGCATGGGAAGAAGACACAGACAAGCCTAAAGATGTAGGGCCAGATTCAGGTAGATCAGAGCATCTTTGCTCTGGAGTAACGCATCTCATTTACGTTACGCTGTAGAAATTTTAGGAGCAAGTGCTGTTATTCATGAAGCACTTGCTCCTAAAGTTGCGGCAGCGCATCGCAAATGAGTCGGCGTAATTCAAATTGGGCGGGTACGGGGCGCGTATTATTTAAAATAAGCGCAATCCCGCGGCGAACGTACTGCGCATGCGTCGAGTGTCAATGCATCCCAGTGCGCATGCTCCAAGTTCTGTCAGTGAACGTCAATGACGTCACGTCCCCATTTATGAATGTTTTACACAAACTACGCGATTTGGTTTTTTTCCGACGCGATGACGACGCCTATACCTAACATAGGATATTCCACTAGGGGGCTGCTTTATCTATACGCCGCGTATCGCTTCCGGAAACGTCGTAAAGTCACTGCGTCGCGCCTGAAAAAGATTGTGAATTGCCGATTTCCGCTCATTAACATATTTTTTGAGCGTAAATCGGCGGGAACGCCCCCGGCGCCATTTTTAAGTTGAAGTAACGATGCGATGGCGAAATTCAATTACGCCGATCGCATCGGAACTCCAACCCGGCGTTTCTTGTTTTCTGGTTACAGAAAACAAAAATGCCGGCTTAAAGTGACAGTTAGGCTGGCGGATCCATTGATCCGCCAGCCTAACTCTACCTGAATCTGGCCCGTAATCTCCAGCTACTTCAGGGACTCTCTGAACAGACATGCTGTTGGTTTCCTGCATCTTATAGTCTGTTGCAGGCATCGGAGGTCCGGAGGACAGCCAGGACATGGAATTTGCCAGCTATGGACTATCACCTGTAAATCTCCTTGCATGGGCACTTGGCCATCATTGATAGTCTCCAAGCACAGCAAGACAGAGCAGGTGTAGCTCCCTCCATCCACCCACTGCAAGGAGACTATGTCGTTTGCCCACTATGTGAATGGATCCACCCCTTACCTGGTGGAAGTTGTTCTTCAGTCTGCTCTCCAGACAGCGTGATGGTGGCTATGCTGCCGGGGACCGTCATCAGCCATACCGGCTGGTCACGACACAATGACATCATCAGCCGCTGAGTCGGCCGGCGCGGGTTTGTTTGGTCCACGTGTTTCGGTGGTGGGGGCATTTAAGGAGGAGGCCGCATTCCCCCATTGCAGCGGCTTCTCTGGGAGGTGATAAGTAGTGATGAGCGGAATACGCCATATACGATTTTGCGATATTTCACGAATATATAGAAGAATATTCGTGAAATATTCGTTAATATCGAATATTCGTGATATTTTATCAAAAAAAAAAAATTTTGCGAAATTTGATTGCGAAATTCTCGTCAACATGCGAAAACAGAGATCATTTCCTGGATTACTAAACTAATATGCACTAAACACTAACTCTACTTACACAAACTTATATGACTAAACTAAAGCTAATTTTTTTTTTTATATACACAAAACACAGAAGTGCAGAGAAAGTATTCGCGAATATTCGCAATGCGAATATTCGGCAACATAAAAGGATCGCCTCAGCTACTCGGCCCAGGGTCTCTAATCATACCAGCAATGCTTTTAGACGTCGATGGAGATCACTAGGATGTGATCTGTTTTAAAAATAAAAATAAATTTGAAAAAATACGAATATTCGCAATAGCGAATATTCACCGCGATATTCGAGTTATTCGCGAATACTCGAATATGCAATATTCGTAACGAATATTCGCATTGCGAATATTCGTGAGCAACACTAGTGATAAGTCCCCGGGACATCAGTAGGCAACCTGCTTTATATTTGGTGGCTTGTATTAATGGTCTCAATACAGTGCCTTGCAAAAGTATTCACCCTCCTTGGCATTTTTTGTGTTTTGTTGCCTCACGACCTGGAATTAACATGGATTGTTTGAGGATTTGCATCATTTACTTTATACAGTAGATAGAACATGCCCAACTTTGAAGATGTTTTTTTTTTTTTTTCTTATTGTGAAGCAACAAATAGGACAACATGACAGGAAAAGTCAATGTGCATAACTATTCACCCCCCTAGTCAATACTTTGTAGAGCCACCTTTTGCAGCTATCACAGCTCCAAGTCGGTTTGGATAAGTCTCTATGAGCTTGCCACATCTTACCACTGGGATGTTTGCCCATTTCTCCTTGCAAAACTGCTCCTTCAAGTTGGATGGTTTGCTCTTGTGAACAGTAATCTTTAAGTCTGACCACAGATTTTCTATTGGATTGAGGTCTGGTCTTTGACTAGGCCATTCCAACACATTTAAATGTTTCCCCTTAAACCACTTAAGTGTTGCTTTAGCAGTGTGTTTGAGGTCATTGTCCTACTGGAAGGTGAACCTCTGTCCTAGCCTAATATCACACACAGAGTGGTACAGGTTTTGCTCAAGAATATCACTGTATTTAGCACCATCCATCTTTCCCTCAACTCTGACCAGTTTCCCAGTCCCAACTGCTGAAAAACATCCTCACAGCATGATGCTGCCACCACCATGTTTCACTGTGGGGATGGTGTTCTTTGGGTGTTGGGTTTGCGCCAGACATAGCATTTTCTTTGATGGCCAAAAAAATCTATTTTAGTCTCATCAGACCAGAGCACCTTCCTCCATACATTTTGGGATTCTCCCACATGCCTTTTCGCAAACTCAAAACGTGCCATTTTGTTTTTTGCTCAAAGTAATGGTTTTCTTCTGGCCACTCTGCCATGAAGCCCAAATCTATGGAGCGTACGGCTTATTGTAGTTTTATGTACAGATACTCCAGTCTCTACTGTGGAACTCTGCAGCTCCTCCAGTGTTACCTTAGGTCTCTGTGCTGCCTCTCTTATTAATGCCCTCCTTGCCCAGTCCGTGGGTTTTGGTGTGTGGCCAGGGGCGGACTGACCATTCGGTCAGTCGGGCACTGCCAGAGGGCCCGTGGTGGGAGGGGGCCCGGGTCGGCTCAGTCTGCCCCTGGAGGTTCCCCCCCGAAAATCTGACTGCAGTCCGACTCTCGAGTCCCGACCAACTCTGGTCATTACGCCGCGCAGGAGGGAGGAGGTGGGTAGAGCTGCGCTGCTGGCTAGTCTTCGCCTGCCCTGGTTTCTAACGCTTGTGCCGCTTGGCGTGTAGCAACCAGTGATGTCACGGCTGCAACCCACTACAATACATGGTCAGCGTTGAAAGCGAGGCTTTCACTTCCTCCTCCGCGCTACTGCTCCTGGGAGCCGAGTCAAGTATGAGGCTGGCTTGAAGGTACAGCGCGAGAGGGAGTGGGAGAATCGCCACCCTGATTGACCTGAGGCTAAGCAGCAGTAAGTGCGGCTGTATTCCCGGCACCTCCCAGAGCATGTACACCATCTCCAACGTCGGCTCCCAGTCCCAGCTGTGACAGGCTGTCAGCAAGAAGGAAGATGGTCTGGCCGAGTGCCCAGGGGATGAGGATGGGCGGGAGGTAGGTGCATCACACACACCTACCCACCACAGACAGGGGCTGGGACAGGAAGGACCGCAGGCCAGGCTAGGGGGTCAATTTCACTCACCCTCTCTCTCTCTCTCTCTCTTATCCATCCCCCTCTCTCTCTCTCTCTCTCTCCCATCCATGCCCCTCTCTCCCATCCATGCCCCTCTCTCCCTCTCTCCCATCCATGCCCCTCTCTCCCTCTCTCCCATCCATGCCCCTCTCTCCCTCTCTCCCATCCATGCCCCTCTCTCCCTCTCTCTCATCCATGCCCCTCTCTCCCTCTCTCTCATCCATCTCCCTCTCTCTCTCTCTCTCTTACATCCCCCTCTCTCCCATCCATGCCCCTCTCTCCCATCCATGCCCCTCTCTCCCATCCATGCCCCTCTCTCCCATCCATGCCCCTCTCTCCCTCTCTCCCATCCATGCCCCTCTCTCCCTCTCTCCCATCCATGCCCCTCTCTCCCTCTCTCTCATCCATGCCCCTCTCTCCCTCTCTCTCATCCATCTCCCTCTCTCCCATCCACTCCCTCTCTCTCCCATCCACTCCCTCTCTCTCCCATCCACTCCCTCTCTCTCCCATCCACCCCCTCTCTCTCCCATCCACCCCCTCTCTCTCCCATCCATCCCCCTCTCTCCCATCCATCCCCCTCTCTCCCTCTCTCATCCACCCCGTCTCTCTCTCTCATCCACCCTGTCTCTCTTTCTCTCTCTCTCATCCATCCCGTCTCTCTCTCTCTCTATTATCCATCCCGTCTCTCTCTCTCTCTCATCCATCCCGTCTCTCTCTCTCTCTCTATTATCCATCCCGTCTCTCTCTCTCTCTCATCCATCCCGTCTCTCTCTCTCTCATCCACCCCGTCTCTCATCCACCCCGTCTCTCTCTCTCTCTCTTATCCACCCCGTCTCTCTCTCTCTCTCATCCACCCCGTCTCTCTGTCTCTCATCCACCCCGTCTCTCTCATCCACCCCGTCTCCCTCTCTCTCTCATCCACCCCGTCTCCCTCTCTCTCTCTCTCTCTCTCATCCACCCCGTCTCCCTCTCTCTCTCTCATCCACCCCGTCTCTCTCTACCACCCTCTCTCACCCACACCCATTTTCTCTCTCATCCACCCCCCTTGCTCTCTCTTTTACATCCCCCTCTCTCCCATCCATCCCCATCTCGCTCTCTCTCTCTTCCATCTCTCTCTCTCTCTTCCATCTCGCTCTCTCTCTTCCATCTCGCTCTCTCTCTTCCATCTCGCTCTCTCTCTTCCATCTCGCTCTCTCTCTTCCATCTCGCTCTCTCTCTTCCATCTCGCTCTCGCTCTCTCTCTTCCATCTCGCTCTCTCTCTTCCATCTCTCTCTCTCTCTCTCTTCCATCTCTCTCTCTTCCATCTCTCTCTCTCTTCCATCTCTCTCTCTCTTCCATCTCTCTCTCTCTCTCTCTCTCTCTCTTCCATCTCTCTCTCTCTCTCTCTCTCTTCCATCTCTCTCTCTTCCATCTCTCTCTCTTCCATCTCTCTCTCTTCCATCTCTCTCTCTTCCATCTCTCTCTCTTCCATCTCTCTCTCTTCCATCTCTCGTTCTCTCTCTCTCTCTCGTTCTCTCCCCTCACCAAGCCCCTCTCCCCTCCCAAGTGGACACTGACTAACAGGTGACAGCAAGTTAGAGTGGTCTTCTATTCCCCGGGGGCCCCATGGTCTTCTATTGCCCGGGGGCCCCATGAGTTGTCAGTCCGCCCCTGTGTGTGGCCGACTCTTGGCAGGTTTGCTGTTGTGCCATGTTCTTTCCATTTGGTTATGATAGATTTGATCCTAGGGATCATCAAAGATTTGGATATTTTTTATAACCTAACCCTGACTTCTCAACAACATTGTCCCTTACTTGTTTGGAGAGTTCCTTGGTCTTCATGGCAGTGTTTGGTTAGTGGTGCCTCTTGCTTCGATGTTGCAGCCTCTGGGGCCTTTGTATATGTAATGACAGATCATGTGACCCTTAGATTGCACACAGGTGGACATCATTTCACTAATTATGTGACTTCTGAAGGTAATTGGTTGCACATTGTCCCGATGCTCGACTGCAGAGATCGGGAAGGATGTCTCCCTAGCTGTGATTAGCACAGCGCCGTGCAGACTTCCTGGCGGGCTCTGCACGTGTACTATGTGAACACGCTGGAGCTCATCCTTACACCAGAGTATTTAATGGGCTTCATAACAAAGGGGGTGAATACATACGCACATGCCAATTATCCATTTTTTATTTCTGAAAAATTGTTTTTTAATTGTATATATATTTTTCTAATTTTACTTCAACAACTTTGACTATTGTGTTCTGATCCATCACATATAATTCAGATTAAAAAAACATTGAACTAAAGGCTGTAATGTAACAAAATAGGTAAAAAGCCAAGGGGGGTAAATACTTGTGCAAGGCACTGCAGGTATGGAAGTGAAGGCGTTAATGAGTGTACGCATGAGGTCCGTTCTATGTGCAGGGTGGGACCCTATTCTGTTACTGGGAGTAAGGTAACAGAGGTAACTGGACTTGTGGAATGGGCGCAGGCTCAGCACGTCCACCCTAATACAATGCACCAGTTAGTGTGTAGTGACATGGAACAAGACACTTTTCATAGGAGCTCTGCACTTTTACTGCATATAGTGTTATGGCTTATCTCTAAGTTGGGGAATCGCCTTAACCACTTAAGGACCGCCTACTGCACATTTACGTCGGCAGAATGGCACGGCTGGGCACATCAACGTATATATACGTTGGTTTTAGTACCCAGCCGTGGGTTGCGGGCGCGCGCCCGCGACCCGGTCCGAAGCTCCAGGACCGGGACCGCGGGATTCGCGGACCCGATCGCCGCTGCAGTGCGGCGATCCGTCCCTGGAGCGGAAGAACGGGGAGAGCCGTGTGTACACACGGCTTCCCCGTGCTTCTCTGTGGCCGGAGCATCGATCGCGTCATCCCTGTAATAGGGGGACGCGATCGATGACGTCACACCTACAGCCACACCCCCCTACAGTTGTAAACACACACATTAGGGCACACATTCCCTACAGCGCCACCTGTGGTTAACTCCCAAACTGCAACTGTCATTTCCACAGTAAACAATGCAATTTAAATGCATTTTTTGCTGTGAAAATGACAATTGTCCCAAAAATGTGTCAAAATTGTCCGAAGTGTCCGCCATATTGTCGCAGTCACGAAAAAAATCGCTGATCGCCGCTATTAGTAGTAAAAAAAAAATAATTAATAAAAATGCAATAAAACTATCCCTTATTTTGTAAACGCTATAAATTTTGCGAAAACCAACCGATAAACGCTTATTGCGATTTTTTTTACCAAAAATATGTAGAAGAATACGTATCGGCCTAAACTGAGGAAAAAAAATGTTTTTATATATTTTTGGGGGATATTTATTATAGCAAAAAGTAAAAAATATTGCATTTTTTTTTAAATTGTCGCTCTATTTTTGTTTATAGCGCAAAAAATAAAAACCGCAGAGGTGATCAAATACCACCAAAAGAAAGCTCTATTTGTGGGAAAAAAAGGACGCAAATTTTGTTTGGGAGCCACGTCGCACGTCCGCGCAATTGTCTGTTAAAGCGACGCAGTGCCGAATCGCAAAAACCCCTTGGGTCATTTGCCAGCGTATTGGTCCGGGTCTTAAGTGGTTAATGTTAGATTGTTCACATGACCTGAATCTCCACCTGGTCCCATGCATTGATGAGCCTGCTCTGCCCAAAATGTAACCCTGCATCAAGGGTGAGTAGAACCGGCCCACCCCCTTGTGTAGCCCAAGAAGAATACGCCAATGCCCTCTCTGTGTATGCCCACACGTATTCACTATGTCCTGTGAGTAGGCACTGTTGTGTGATACATTTCACAGAGCCTGCCTTCTGAACTACAGCGTGGAGAAGGAGAAGGGGGGGTGGGGTCAGAACAGGAATCACAGCTTGCAGGCAGCAAGGTACCATGGGATATATAGTCCTTAGAAATTGAAATTAAACAGCATAGAAGAAGCTTTAAAGCATGCAGAGAATCCAGGAAGCCGTGGAAAGAAATGTCCAGCAAACAATCAGCACTCACAACTAGATTGTCAAATATAACTATTGTTTGTGTTGCTATTACAATGCTGGTGTTATAAAAGTGAATTATGTAACCATTTTTAATTTCAACCATTTAGGGAGCTGGGGCTATTTATGTAGTTATGGTACTTGAACAGAACTGAACTCCATGTATGATCTTTTTTGCATACATACAGTGCCTTGAAAAAGTATTCATACCCCTTGACATTTTCCAAATTTTGTCATGTTACAGCCAATAAAGTAAATTTATTGTATTGGGATTTTTATGTGATGGACCAATACAAAGTGGCACATAATTGTGAAGTGGAATGATAAATGGTTTTCAACATTTATCACAAATAAATATCTGAAAATTGTGGTGTGCATTTGTATTCAGCCCCCCTTTACTCTGATGCACCTAACTAAAATCTAGTGTAACCAATTGCTTTTAGAAGTCAACTAATTAGTAAATAGAGTCCACCTGTGTATAAATACATTTTAGTATAAATACAGCTGTTCTGTGAAGCCCTCGGGTTTTTTTTTAGAGAACTCTAATGAACAAACAGCATTATGAAGGTCAAGGAACACACCAGACAGGAAAGAGTATGGCACAACTGCAAACTTACCAAGACATGGCCGCAACGCTGTATCCTGACCTGGTCCAACAAGGCCCCCATAAAGCGACCGCACTGCTTCCAGTATGCGGGCCACCAGCATTGCGCAACTGTGGTGGGGGCGCCGCTTCCAATTTTGACTCTCCCATAATCCTGGACCACGAACCTTCCTCACTGTGTTATATGTGTTATATGTTTCTGGTGCACCATTGGCATTATTATATCTTCTTAGTCCTCTCCATAAAATTATCAGAAATGTGTGCTTAAAGTACAAGTATTGGCAACACTTTTTCATTTTGGATAGAGTAAGGAAAGGTTATAGGCCCTGTCAGTTTATTTTTTACCCTTCCTGTCCCATTGTGGAGATTTTCCTTCACTTCCTGCCCCATAGCCAAACAGAGAAATCTATGCAAACCAGGGGAATCCATTGCCCCCACTTGAAAATTTGAGGGTGGGTACATGCGGCGGTTCCCGTGGCTCTGGGAGCGATCCGGGACAAGGGGGCGGCTATTCATTTTTGTCCGCCCCCTCCTGATCGCTCCCATCCCAGCCAATGCGCGCGCTCCCTTGCTCTGCACTTCCTCCTCCTGTGTAAACATAGGAAGAGGGAAGTGATGTGATCTCTGCTCTCTGCGTTTTTTTCAACCGCCGCTGAGGCTAGATCACATCGCACAGTAAGTCTGCACAACGCTACACTGACACACACTACACATAGGCACATTAACCCCTTGCGATCACCCCCCAACCCCCTGTCACAGTGTCACTGAATGCAGTGATCATATATGTACTGATCACTGCATTTAGTGTCAGTGTGACAGTTACTGTGACAGGCAGTTAGTGTTAGGTCCAGGGTAGCCCCGTACCCCCCCCTAATAAAGTTTTAACCCCTTGATCACCGCCCTAGTTAACCCTTTCACTCCCTATTGCCAGTGTCACTAAGCGATCATTTTTCTGATCGTTGTATTAGTGTCACTGTTCCCGCTAGGTAGCTATTTTTTTTTTTTGCGATTTTTTTTTTTTTTTTTTTTTTTTTTTTTTTTACTAAAGACATATGGCTGAATACATTTTGGCCTAAATGTTTGACTAAAATTTTGTTTATTTGATTTTTCTTATAACAAAAAGTAAAAAATATTGATTTTTTTCAAAAATGTCGCTCTATTTTTGTATATAGCGCAAAAAAAATAAAAATCGCAGAAGCGATCAAATACCACCAAAAGAAAGCTCTATTTGTGGGAAGAAAAGGACGCAAATTTTGTTTGGGAGCCACGTCGCACGACCGCACAATTGTCTGTTAAAGCGACGCAGTGCCGAATTGTAAAAACCCCTTGGGTCATTTACCAGCGTATTGGTCCGGTCCTTACGTGGTTAAACAGCAAGGGTGTGGCCTTGACAGGAAGGGGTGTGGCCTTGACAGGAAGGGGTGGGCCATATTTAAATTAGGGGTGCACGAGTTTAGTCAGGCCTAGGGCAGCACAAAACCTAAATACACCACTGCATGGCCATCCACCTAAGCTGACAGGCCGGGCAAGGGGAGGATTAATCAGAGAAGCAGCCAAGAGGCCCTTTGTAACTCTGGAGGGGCTTCAGAGAGCCACAGCTCGGGTGGGAGAATCTGCCCACAGGACAACTATTAGCCGTGCACTCCACAAATCTGGCTTTTGTGCAAGAATTCACGTTTGCAGTTTGTGAGAAGCCATGTGGGGGACTCAGCAAAGAAGAAGGTGCTCTGGTCAGAAAATTTTAGTTTTTGGCCTAAAAGCAAAACGCTATGTGTGGTGGAAAACTAACACTGCACTTCACGTCTACTTTCCAAAAAGGGGTCATTTGTACTGTCCTGACATACCATTCATATCAGTCCCTTCCTGCCCTCAAGGAGCTTACACTCTAAGGCAGCCCTCAAAATTTCCACTCGCCTACTAGCATTTGGCGAGTGGATTTAAGCTGGGGGCGAGTGATGACAGGGCTGCATGACCAATCTCCCTCCAATCTGTGCCTACACTTAGTGTCCCGATGAGATTGGTGGCCGAAGAGGAATAGTCTGGTGAGCCGCGCACAGGCAGAGCAGTACACAGGTGCTCTCCTTACAATTCTCATTAAGCCATGGGACAGTATGACCTCTCTGAGCCTGCCCCCCTCCCCCCGACCAATGTAGCTAAAGAGCAGAGAGCAGGGAGCAGGAAGTAATGAGTGAGGTGGAGGATTGCGAAAATTACCACTCCGGTGCAGCACTCACTGAAAGTTGCCCTGACATGAGAGTGGCAGCCTTCCAGTTTGTGCAGTTTTCTTCTCCTTGTGCTCTATGTAAGTGTCCAACAGTTCAGCCTGAGCACTGTGAACAGACTGGTCTCAATGTGTGCTGTGCGGGGTCAGTGTACGCTGTGCTATGCTGTCAATGGCAGTGCAGTTGTGTGGATCTCAGCGCTGGATTGTACTCCCTCCCTCTGTGCTGCAGCTCCTCTCCTCACTGCCAGCCTGAATAAAAGGGGAAAGTGGGGACATGCAAGCGTGGAGCCGCACACACAGGCTCCTGATGATGAGATGAATAGGAGAAGGAGAGGGAGAGAGAGAGAGAGAGAGAGAGGATGGATGGGAGTTGCAGAGGAAACCGCAAGAGAATGGGGAAGAGACACAGTTCTAGTGCCCTGTCCCTCTGGTCTGCCCCCAGTGCCCTGTCCCTCTGGTCTGCCCCCAGTGCCCTGTCCCATTTTGTTAAAGTTGTTGTTGGTAATATTTAATTGTGTAACTTGATTCTGCATAAAACATTTAACAGTGTCTTTCCATGAGATAATCTATGAGGGCGTGTTTATGGGTCCAATTAGGCACAGGACAGTGTGTGAATTTGGTGGGTCAACTGGTGGCGAGTAACTCTTGATGCCTGGCTAGTAGCTATGGGCTTGAAATTTTGAGCCCTGCTCTAAGGTACACTCACATTCATACTGTACATACTTGAGCCAATTTAAACAGAATCCAATTAACCTACAAGCATATCTATGGAGCGTAGGAGGAAACCCACGCAGGCAGAACATCCAAACTCCAGGCAGGTAGTGTCGTTGGTGGGATTCAAACCAACTACCCTTTTGCTGCTAGACGAAAGCACTAACCACTACACAATTGTGCTGTATTATTTGTGTAGCGCTGGTCTCTCAACGAGTTGGGCGCTATTGTACATTTAGGGGTGTCTGAGCCTATAGTTGGGCTCAGACTCTGTTAATTCTATTTAAATTAGCCTCTGTTCTGGCTATGGTTGTGCTTGGTAGAAGTCTGCCCTTGTTGCCTGTAGGTGGCGTTACCACTTCGGGCCCATGTTGGAACTCGAGCAGACCATAGTGTGTTAGGTGAACCCCTCTCGGCAGCAGCCCAGTGGGAGTGGTGCCCCGCTGTGCATGCTGGGGGGGGGGGGGACTTTTAGGGGCAGATGCCGTTTTTCAGGGTCATTCGCCTCGTGGCCCTCCTGGCGCAAGGGGGGTGTGTGTGATTCCAGTCTCGGGACCACGTTGGTCTGAGGCTATGTTCCTGTCAAGTAGGCCCAGCTTTGCTGGCTGGGGCCTATGGTTCTACAGGGGATCCCAAGCTGTCCGTCCGAGTGGAGGAAGCTGCTTAGTGAAGAAAACCGGGGGAGGACCTGCCCTGGAGGAGACAAGCAAGACAAGCTGATGTCTCGGGATAGGCCTGGTAGCCTTGTTAAGGAAAAGGGATCTAGTATGCAAATTGTCTTATAGTCCGCCGGATTGGCTTAAAGGCTCTTTGGCTGTAAGACAGGAAATTCGGGGCTTTAAATCCTGTGGCAGAGGATTGCTGACTACCCATTCTGTGTTCTCATATGGTCTGTAGCAGAGACTGTTTCTATACTGTCCGTGCATCATTCCGGCTGCTAGGCCATGTGAGAGGGGTCTACGGGGTGAGCAATACCCACTCAGGAGTGAGTGGTGAATACTGGAACTTTATATACAGTACTTTTGTACCTTTGTACAAAAGTAACTTTGTACCGCGTTCCTGAACCTTCCCCTTCTCTCTATACTCTCTACTTCCTTCACAAGTTTTATGCAGCGAAAATAAAACCTACATTTGAAGGTTTTACATCTTGTGTGGACATTGCAATTTCTACCGACTTTCTCCCCTGGACAACGAACTTGGAGGTAATGTGCAAAACCCAAAATCTAAACCAGCAGCTCCTACAGGGGTAGTGCTACATTTTGTAAGTATGCCTATGCAGTGTGCGAGAAATAACTTGTTAAAATGACAACTTTCTTAAAAAACAAAAAACAAACATAAATTGTATTTAATTTCTTCATTTTCCAAAAAAGTTTAGCAACAATTTATAGCTTCAAAAAACTCACCATTTCTCTAAGTGCCGGTTCACACTGGGCCAGCGCGACTTTACAAGGCAACTTGGAGAAAAATTAAGCGCGACTTCAGCGCTACTTGGATCGACTTACAAATGCAACTTTAAGTCGGGACAAGTTTATTTCAGTGGCATTAAAGTATTCTTATAAATCAGTAATCAATAGTAGATAGGTGTTCCTCAATTAGAATGTGAAAGGAATGAGCAGGCCTGTAGACCAGAGTTGTCACCTAGATGCCAATAGAATTGTCACTTCCTTGGAGGTATAGATAATGATAAATGAACTGTCACCTCCCTGAGCCTCAAAGAGAAGCTCTAGCCGGTCTATCTACAAGCCAAGCAGGGAACAAAGCATATACACCCAGAAGGTCCTGAACTGTCTGTCAATGATTTATGTCAAGGATCAGAGGATAATATATTTTTATCTTTTAGTTGCAGGGAAATGAAAATAACTCCTTCTGATCATTCACATTTTGTGGTACACATACATATAAAATTGTCAGTGTAGTGTGTCATATACACATCTACACCGACAATTTTACTTACTTACCATACTCCTAATAAAACGATTTAATGTTTATCAAAACGATTATAAATAGAAATAGGTTATTAGTGCACATACTCAAGGGCCAAATTACCCTGAAGCCAACCTAGGCAGGTGAGTGCGGGTCAGGGTCTCAGCCACCCACATATACTCCAATTGTTCCCCTCTTTCATTCTAGTCTTGGCCCACCTGTGGAGGCACCAGGCCCTAGGGTCTACAGTGACAACAGCAGGCACTGCAGGAGATAAGCTTTTCCGTCTCTAGTCTGAGCTCATTATGTGTGTGCCCAGTAATGCTTCTGCTGCGTCTCCATCTGCTAGTAATGTGAATATTCCCAGCTTGCAAAATTATCAGCAGATGTATCACTGACAGAAAATTCTAAACTCTGCAGGACTCATAAAAGTTGTCATTGTATGAGCATGTGGTATGTGTATTTTCCATTCATACTTGTTTTCTTTAATTAGTTAAATTTTGAACAAATGTTTGCTCCTCCCTTTAAGGCCGCATACACACGATCAAATCTGTCTGCTGAAAACGGTCTGCCAGACTGTCTCAGCAGACAGATTCGATCGTGTGTACGGGCGAGCAGACGGATGTGGCCAGCCGACAGATTTTAAAGCATGCTTTAAAGTCTGTCGGCTGGGAACCCGTCTGCCCGACATGTCTGCCGGTTAGTACGCTAACCAGCAGACATATCTGCTCGCACGTGCATTGAATGGTTTCGACGCATGCGCGGAAGTGTTTTACTTCCTGGTGCAGTGACGTGGTGGCGTCAACGTCACCGACACGTCAGCGTGCTATCTGCCGGCGGGGATTTTGGTTTGATTGTGTACACGATCAACCAATACATCCCAGCAGACAGATTTGTTCAAATCGGTCTGTCCGACCGATTTGAACAAATCTATTTGCTCGTGTGTACGGGGCCTTACAAGTCAATTTTTTAAATAAAAGAAAAGGTCATCCTTATGATATTGCACATAAAGCACAGTTTTCTGCTCTTCTGGCAGTCCCCCCAGTGGTACCGTCATCTTCTCTCTTCTCTCTGCTCCAGGTGCATCTTTAGTAAGCCGAGTGCTTAGAAGGTACCTGTGAGTGTGCAGTCCAGAGCCAGGCTCTGTGCATCCATAGACACACACAACATGGGTAAACCACGCCGTTGCTCCCTCCTCACAGGAGTTTTAGTGACAGCAGCGGGAGACTTTGGCATCACTGCCCTCAGTTTCTCCTGTGAAAGTGAGGGGAGCAGTGCTGGAGACAGGATAGTTAAGAGATAGAGGGGTGTTATGGGGTGTGATTTACCCCTTAACGCAGAGAATGCAGTAAGAAAAAAAAAAAAAAACTTTTAGACTTTAGACTCACAAACCACTTCTTTCAAGCATTTTCCTACATCTTTAGTCTAAAATGATTTATTTTAGTACCGTGCAAACTAATCACATTCATTTGCAACCAGCTTAAATTGACTATATTAAATATATGTGTAGCGTTACCCCCGAAAGGAGCCGCTGGTTAGATTTGGGACCGGCGTGTTACCGTTGTAGCTTGTCTAGAAAGCTACTAAATTGGACTTTAAGGGCACACGATGATATGATAGAAAAACTAAATAAATTTATTAGAAAAATGTCATAAAAAACTGTTATAAACATAAAATCTAACCGAGATCAGGTAGATAACTGGTCCACACAGGCTATTACAATAGTAATACAATTCTAGCATAAATACAGCTCAAATATAAAGCATCATTATAAATCAATGTTAGCTTGAATAGTGCATAACCAGGTGACAATCCAGAGGGGTAGGAGGACTTGCTCTACATGTTGCGCGCTAATCACATTGCTTCCTCAGGAGCACAGACATTTCAATAGAATGGTTGGCTGCGTTGGGGATAAGCAACGACAGGTCTTTTTAAAAACCCTAATAATGGCTATGGTTCAACAACGTGTCACTCAAGCCAATTAGGGGAGTAAGTATCGTAAAATAAGCAGGTGTTAGGTGATAGGTCACTCATTTGCTGGTAAGCAAAAAGTGAGAACCCCAGTTCCAGGGATATGCACGGACAGTCAGGTGTAGGCTGAATAAGGGTAGTCAATTTAGGCGACGAATGGGGATGTGAGTCTAAGTAGCCGATTGCCAGCCTGTAGGTCTCCAATCCAAAGGGATGGGGATATTGTACAGGTTATGGAAGGCAGGGAGTCCTTATGTTTTATAGCCTGTTTGTCTGTCCGTGTTGTAATCCCTGGTAAGTGGAGAGCGCCTATACTATTTTTCTATCATATCATCGTGTGCCCTTAAAGTCCAATTTAGTAGCTTTTTTTTTCATTCTATCATTATCAGGGCGATGGCACACTGATTATTGCTGCATCTGCAGTATCACCCTGCGTTGGTTGCATGTTCAATTTAGGCCCTTCTTATTCATTGTCTAAGGGTATGATGAAAGGCAGATGGTGTGAGCAATGATAGAATGTCCAAACAGCAAGGTGTCGTTTTCTGTGCTTTTATTCTTGTGTCAACACAGCAAAAGGTAACTTCAGCTGAATAAAGGAAAGATGATGAAAGAAGAAGTTGCAGGTTCAGGCCTTAACTATGTACAGAAGCAGTCCTGCTTCAATAATACATTTTGCTTACGTCGCCACTCCAGCGTGGGTGTAGTGTACCCGGAAAGTCTCTCTCACAGAACTGGTAGCCGGAGTATCACTCGGAACCCTGAGAAAGAAGCAAGCCTCTGCCACAGACTTGGCTCAATAGAATAGGCGAGGTACCTCTGCCACATGCCCTTGCTCTGGAACGTAACTTGGTGGAGCGATTCCTTCTCAGTAAAGTAGTTTGCCTGAATTGTCTTCAGGTAGGTCTTGATTTTTTGGGTGACCGACTGACAGGTTGCCATAGAACAAACTCCCAGTGTCCGGTCACCTTGATCCCCGATGGCTTATTTAGGCCTTATTGGATCGCCTGCCTCCGGGCTCTCCTCAGACTGACTCCCCACCGAACAGCGCAACTCGCTTGAGATCTTCTCTTAGAAGTGAGGACCCAGTAAGTCACTGGGGCCCCTCTGCAGCTTTAGTTGCTCCGGGCCATGAGTGCCTAGAGCCAGGGACTCCGCGTAGCACGTGCGCCCCGGCCTGGTAGGCCATAACGCCGGGGCCTGTGATGTGCACACACCCCAAAGCTGGGTGCCGCACCCATATCCAACCTCGAACTCTCGACGCCAAGATGGCGCCCTTAAGAATTACCCTTTCCAGCATGCCCCGCCAGGGAAAACCTCCTCTGATTGGCTGCTGGCAAGAAGGCACTCTCGCTGGTCTCCACTGTTGCCAGCTGTCGTTCCAAGATGGTAAAGCATCTCTGGGACACAGAATGCCACAACAGCACAGCACTAAACTAACGTAAATCATATGGATGAGAGCTGTGTAACTCAATCATCACCCTCTAAATTTAAACAGCGTCCGTACTTGAAAGTACAGGGGCGCTACATATGTTTATAGTATGAATTAATAAAAATATATAATATATCTATCTGTATATAGTGTGTGTGTGTGTGTGTGTGTGTGTGTGTGTGTATATATACTTTTTTTCCCTTTCTCTCTCTTTTTTTTTGTACGTGTTTTATTATCTAATTTTCCTGGCTCTGGTTCTTAAGCCAGTTATGTATTTTCCCTTGATTCATTTTCAAATAAAACCTTATCATGTTTACATTGGCCAGAAAGTAGGAACTGTATCTGCCCTATAGCAAAATTAGAGCTTGGACTGAAATAGGACCTGGCCTTACTCAGTTTAGCTTGCTCCACTCCCCATTCTTATCAAGTGGTGACATGTCGTATTTTTACTGATGTTCTACCTACTCTTTCTTGGTTATTCACGTATGCTGCACAACTGTACTTATGGTATAACGCTATTCACAGATATACACTAAAAGATGCATTTGTACCATTGTTTATATGCTACATGTTCAAAAAAATTTATTAAAATTGCCTTATATGTTAGAAGACCCTGAATGCTAAAGGTAAATCCTTCTAGAAACTGGTTGCCCTTTTTGTACCAGGGCCGCAGGCAAAATGATGCTTAAACAGCCTTGACATTGTACAAGTGTGGTATTATAAAGGCTCTGCAATTTCATCATTGCCTCTCCCTTTGTTTTTGTTTTCCCTGTCTTTTTATATGCAGTGCACCACACTGCTCTCCTGGCATTATTGTCAGTCTGAGAGCAGCTGTGAACATAGGCGTGGGCACACCCTAATCACTGTGTGGGGTGCAGAGTCTACCTGTTTAGACTCCTGATATTTCACCAAAGTCCCCTAAAGAGGGTCCTAAATAAATTGTAAAAAATAAATAATAAATAATAAATAAAATTGCCCTACTGACACCATCCATTGCTCTGCTGACAG
Organism: Rana kukunoris; assembly: GCA_029574335.1. Classification (NCBI taxonomy): domain Eukaryota; kingdom Metazoa; phylum Chordata; class Amphibia; order Anura; family Ranidae; genus Rana; species Rana kukunoris. The sequence goes on from CM056052.1 coordinate 232,026,462, forward strand.
TGTCAGGATATATTGTGTAGCGCCTGGTTACTTCAAAGTACTGGTGCTATTTAAATTTAGAGGGAGATCAGAGTGTTAATTGAACTCTGATCCAGTTAATGTGTTTAAATTTAGGTCCCTGGCTCAGCTTGGCTGTGCTGTGGGCTCATTCTGTTGTAATGGGGTGTTCATCCAACCCCAGGGCAACAGGTGGTAGACAGTGGAGTCAAGATTTGGGTACTTTTCCCCAGCAGCCAATCAGGAGGACTGGGCCTTGCTGTGCTTGCTGGGGGAGGGTATTTATGGGACAGACGCCATTGGTTCTGGGTCTTCTTCTTCGTGTGCGGTACCCACCTTTAGGGTGACTGCATCACAGCACCCCAGTGTTATGGCCTACCGGGCCAGGTACGCTATTCCCACTCAAGCAGGAGTGGCGCAAGAAGTGTTACACGTGGGAGCAGGACTGTTTTCCCCTATTACTACGCCTGAATCTGCTATGTTTCTTCTCCTTCACCACAAGTTTTATTGTTTTTACCCAGCTGGGTAATAAAGAGCACAGCAAAAGACACCTGTCGTGGACATTCCTTTACTCTTGCTATATGCACCGTACACCGCTAGAAATTTGGAGAGCCACGAGGTAAATGTGCCACCCAAAACAAACCAGCATCTCCTCCGGGGGTAGTGCTACATAAATATATATATATATATATATACACACACACACACATACACACAAGCGCATATGTGTTTAAGCTTTTCTGTACACACCCTAATGCAATAGGCTGTGCACACCTATGGCTGTGAATCAGGTCATAGGGGGCAGAGAGATGGGCAGCACAGGATGGGCCAGTTGTCATGCAATGGTGTAAATGGTCCTTGGAGGTCTGCAGTTGTGAGGGGTCTCTCCCTCTCTCTCTTTGCAGTCCTGCCAGACTTACCTCAGATTCTGACTGAGTCTCCTGTCTGCATCTGGATGTGCTGTCTTGCAAGATCGACTCCCCCACCAAAAAAAAAAAAAAAAAATTATACGCTCATATGCATAATTACTAAACCGCATGTTTTTTTGTTTTTTTTTCGATCTACTGTACCTTAGTAATCCTTTAGGTTACTGGCCGCTTCCTGTATATGGATTTATCGGGTAGTGTGCCGGTAATCCATTACTTCCTCGATGCCGCAATGTGTTCTGGGAGCTTTTGTCATTGTTCTCAGGAGACATTGCAGAGGTCTGACGCGAGTTATCGCAGAATTTAGAAAGTAGCAAGTTCTTTCTAAATCCTGCGATAACTCGTGGCCAGTAACATAAAGGATTATTAAGGTTCGCCTGCCCCTGACAGTGACTCGAGCTGGGCATCGCTGCTTAGTGAAAGTTTGGCTCGGGCGGCTTGCCTGCTCTCGGCTGCTCTAGTCCTGCAAAGGGAACGGAGTTCCTGCTGTGAAAAAAGTGCAGGAAATCCGTTCCCACACGTTCCCTCAGGACTTGAGCCCTGCTGTCTTGGCTCCCCTGCTATGCTGTGTACTTCTGTGGGTTTAACAGTCTGACTTTTTTTTTGTCTCATACTGTGTCTGCTGTCTGCCTTTGGAAATGTTGCCTGAGCTCACCTGCGGCTGCTTCTGAAGTGAGTGGATGAAGGCAGATGGGTCTTAAAGAGACAGGGTACCTGTTTTTTGGTGAGAGGTAATGATTTTCTCCATATATTTTGTGCAAATATGAGCTTGCCACACCTGTTAGTGGCACAGAAGATTTGCAAAGGTAGGAGGGGGCAACGGGGGACATGGTTTTTAAAAGAGTTCTCAAGGATATTATGCAAATTAAGGTGTTTTGCATTATTTTAGGAGTATAAACTCTGAATGCAAACGCTCCAAAAAACATAAGACCCGCCAACCATCATCTTATCCTCACCAGGACAACGGCGCCTAACAGGTTGTCACATTCATTAAGCATGTGGTCAATACACTCTGAAGGAGTTTCTTCCACTTACCCTGTGAAGGGACAGGATTCAGGAAATTGGCACATGCATTTATGCCAGCACGATAGGAATGCCTCACCAAGCTCAGGGTAAATTTTGGGCCTGCATGCAGTCTGCAGTGGCAGAGAAACGAAATTGAACAGGTTGCCTCAAAAGGATGTTGTTGTGCAAAATTCTAAACCCTATTAAGGCGGCTATAGCAGAAAGAATGAGGCAAATATCCACGCCACGAGCAACACCCTTAATAATAGAGTGTAAATCGCTCATTGATAAAGGATGGTCTTTTCCCATAATGATAGCATGTAAATCGCTTATTGATGAGGTATGGTCTTTTCCCATAATGATAGAGTGTAAATCGCTCATTGATAAGGGATGGTCTTTTCCCATAATGATAGCGTGTAAATCGTTAATTGATGAAGGATGACAGAGACCTTGTCAGAAGACCAAATTTACAGTAACAGTTTCTGATGTATGTTTATGCACTGCACTTTCAGGGGTGGATGCTGCCCTCTAGTGTCTTGGGCAGCAAGTGTCTTTGCCTTTTTATAACTCGGTTGCCTTCAGAGATCCTATGGATGAGAAAGTGGGCTTGTTCACACCAGATGCAGTCCAGTGCGTTTTTATTCTGCATCAAGAACGTATGGACAGCGTAACTTTGACTCCAATTACCTAGTTCACACTAGTACAGCTAATTCTAGTGCAGGAAACAAAAGTAGAATGTTGCATTGTTTCTGTATAGAACACATCTGGAAAGTGGCAAAACGCACTGAGAAATCATCAAAAACATTTATGCAGAAACACATCTGGAACACAGAAATTGTGATGATCTGGCCATCGGGCTTCCACAGAATCTATATAGTGATAGATTTTGTCTGCCAATCAGCAATGGAATTAACTTCGCTATATAAACTTCAGAAAAAGCATTATATTCAACACTGGAAACTACAAGATTCGGCACAGTTTCTGGAAAGAGTGTAACTTAGCAACTGACTTTTGGTTGGTGCTTTTGATAGACCTAGTAAAAGCGCTGGCGCACTCAGTCACTGCCATGAGAGCATTATGGTTATGCCACTAGAGGGCAGGCAGAACTTCTACACAAGTCTTCGCCATTTCCTATAATGGGAGATTATTGTTTGCCCAAATCTTGTAGAACAGGATGCAGATTTAACAGATCACAGTGGAGGTGTCTCAAAGTTACTTTTGATGTGAAATCAAGTCCAGAGCAGGCTGCTAAGATGACTTTTTTGAAGTCTTTTTTGAAGGTTTGGCCAACCAGTCTCTTCCAGTTGGGGCCAGGGGGCCTGAGTGAAGTTGATGATTGTAGCCTTCTTTTGGAGGGTTTGGACTACAATCATCAAAGACCAGTGGGTCCAGGAGACAGGTGGGAGTACAAGGGAGAATTTTAAAGATGACTACTGGATTAATTTAATTTAAGTTCAACAGATCTCAGAAGAGAAAATATTTGATGTTTGTGATGCTGAAAAACATAGAATCATCTGGGGGCCTTTCTCCCCAGTTTTTTTAGTATTTAAAGCTGAGTACCACCCAAATAAAAGCCAGCAGCTACAAAAAGTGTGGCTGCTGACATTTAATAATCAGACGCTCGCCTAGCCCCTGGGCCAATGATGCGGGGCGATCGAAGCCCTGCTCCTCTTCCCCTCCTCTCCTCTGTGCAGGCATTGTGACTGTGGGTGCCTGGCTGTGGCTTCACAGCCAGGCATGCACAAGCTGCGCTGCGATTGGCTAGTCAATATTATGGGACCTGTGACATCTGAAGATTGCACAGAGGGAGGGGGGAGAGAGATGAACTTCCTTCTGGCACTGCAGGAAGAAGAGGGAGGAAGAGGGAGACATCACTGAACATGCAGCTTCTAATATTTGCAACAAGATACCAATGCAAAGACTCCGTCATACAAGATAAGTTCACAGTGCCATCTTTGTCTATGGTTGAATGAAATTATTTATGGCAAGGTCAATAACAGCACCCCAATCCAATGAGGCTAATTTGGCTAGGGAATAGGCTACACTAGAGGTGCAGGGAGTCTCATCTGAGGTTGTTCAGACCTTGGTGACCAGAAGATCATCCATGAACGCTACATAGGAGATGATTTGAAAGAAGTTTGTTTTGTTTGCTCAGCAAAAGCTTCCTCTCTTGTGTTCCCTGCTCTAGCCTTGACATTTTACAGTCAGCGCTAGAGGTTGGTCTGGCATACAACCAAGGGCGGATCCAGAGTCTAGTCTTGGAAGGGGCACTGCCAGAAAATAAGGTGTTGCTTACAGAACTCAATTAGGTGTCCGCTGCAATGTTGCAGTACCGCTAAAAAATCAATGATCGCCGCCATTACTAGTAAAAAATATTTAAATATAAATGCTATCGTTTGTAGACGATTGTCAGGGACTGCAGACGTGGTACAAGAGATGGTCAGAGACTGAAGACATGGTACAAGAGACCAATGCAGCCTCATCAGTGCCCATCATTGCAGCCTCACTGTACATATGAATGCAGCCCCACTTTTGTATATTATTGTAGTCCCACTTTTGTATATAAATGTAGTCCCACTTTTGTATATAAATGTAGTCCCACTTTTGTATATAAATGTAGTCCCACGTTTGTATATAAATGTAGTTCCACTTTTGTATATAAATGCAGCCCCACTTTTGTATATAAATGCATCCCCACTTTTGTATATAAATGCAGCCCCACTTTTGTATATAAATGCAGCCCCACTGTGCATGGCACTCACCATGGCATTGCCTCGATCACACACAGCAGGTATCTCCTCTCCCAAAGTGTGTCATGGAACAAACAGGAGCTGTAGGTCTGTGTTTGGCAGGGCAGTGTGCTCTAGCAAGGTCCCGTGTGATAGACAAAACACTGATTCAATCAGTGTTCCATCTCCATCTACTATCACACGAGCTGGTCTAGCACAGGCAGCACAGCCGAACACAGACCCAGCTCTCACACACAGCGAGAGATGCCCGGTGTCATACACGCAGGAGAGAGGGGAGCACTGCAGTCAGCTACAGCTCAAAGTAGCCTCAGGACAGGCAGCCTACTGGCCCTGGTGATGAGAGAGCGAGAGTGAGAGACTCGGCAGCTGCAGGCACAGCAAAGCAGTTTAAGAATAAAAAATTATAACATTTTTTTTTAAAGCCAATGTGACATCATTGTCTCGGGGGGGTGGGGCAATTGCCCTGTTGCCCCCCCCCCCTGGATCCGCTGTTGCATACAACTCCATTCGCTCGTCCCTCAGCTGCACCCGCCGCCATCCTCGGTGAGGGAATCGGGAAGTGAAGAGTTGCGGCTTCACTGCCCAGTTCCCTACTGCGCATGCTCGAGTAGTGCGGCATGCTGTCACTGGTCCCCGCTCTCTCCTGGGAACAGTGTGTCTTAGACAGGTATCTGCATTCCCTCCCCCTAAAAAGTGCCAAATGTGACACCGGAGGGGGGAGGGTTACGAAAAGCGGAAGCTCAATTTTTGGGTGGTACGCCGCTTTAAGGTACAGATCTCTACTTTATCTTTTCACAAGGCAACAGATGGGTGCAAAAGCCAAATTCAATTACTAATAGGGACAGGCCAGGAACAGTAAGGCTGGGGAGGAAAGTGCTAGATGGATGCGCAAAAATTAGGTCGGCTCTGTCTGACTTGCTCCAGCTTCTAATGCACACTGCAAGAAGCCCACAGTGTACAGTAAAATCAGAATGAGGAGGTTTGTTTTTTATTTTCCAAATAGCGTCCTTTAAGCTAGTGCATTGTTGGTTCACTAACCTTTTCCTTCGATTTCCATTCTAAATGTTTTTTTTCTTTGTTTTCTTTGTCTGATTTTTCTCATTTACTGCTCCTCCTCAGTAAGCTGTTCTGGCTGACTAACCCCCAGCCAGAACAGCTCAGATGATGGGGGCAAGCTTATTGAGGAGAAACAGAAAGTGAGAAATTCAGACAAAGAAAAAAGAGATTGAGAAGGGAAATCAAAGGAAAAGGTAAGTGAACCAACAATGCACTAGCTTAAAGGAACCTATTTAGAAAATAAAAACAAACCTTTACATCCCCTTTAAGGTCAGTAGTAAAATATTACATTAGTTCTGTATTAAACGACCATCTGTGATACTTACTTAAGGGGGTTGTAAACCCTGGTGTTTTTTCAGCTTAATGCATCCTATGCATTAAGAAGAAAAAACTTCTGACACTGACCAGACCCCCAGCGACCCCTTTTACTCACCTGAGCCTGTTCGTTCCCACAGCGGAGATGCGCTCTACCTCTCTGCCCATTGTCTTGGCTCTTGATTGGATAGATTGATAGCATCGCAGCCATTGGCTACCGCTGCTGTCAATCAAATCCAATGATACAGGCTTCGGGGCCGAGTCCTGCATTCTGTGTGAGCGAACACAAAAACAGGACTTGGGGTGTCCACCTTAGGAAAGCCTTCTCCAACAAGGGCACTCGATACAGGGAGGAGCTACCAGGGCCGCCAGGGGACCCCAGAAGAGGAAGACCGGGGCCACTCTGTGCAAAACAAACTGCACAGTGGTGGTAAGTATGATATGTTTTTTATGTAGAAAAATAGGGTTTTTTAACCCCTTTAAAAATGAGCATTACAATGATGATGCAGCATGTCTTATATTTTGATGAAACAGCCATTTCTTTATTTTCAGAAACAATGATGTAGGGTTATTTACTGGCAATGCATAGAACACTAGATTATGACTGGCACCACTGAATACACTCAGATATGATACATTGCCATACACTTACAAGCTGCTAGATCTACAAGCAGTTCAGGTTTCGAAACTTTCATGAGTGCCATAGAGGCACTTCGAATAAACAGTTCAAATTGTGACTATATTGCACCTAAAGTAACATAAATTCAGCACCCTCAATTAATAATATATCAAATCATTTTTATAATGCAGATAGTAAAAAACTAAGACATTTATCTATTCATTCCCATCATTTCTACATTATTACATCTTTCTCAATATGGTTATTGTAAAAAAGACAAATTATTTAAAGCCGTGTTTGAATGCGAACCCAGCTGGGCCCTGCTAGCCATGCAAACTAGCAAACAGTACAACAGAGATTTCTGCAATTATGCTTTGAAGCAACTGAAAAATAACAAGATATCCTTAAAAGATTTATTGCAACAGAAACTGTGGGACATCTTCTCAGCTTTATTTTCTGGCACCAAAAGTGTTAAAATGCAATCTTTCTTATTTTGCTGGAATAGAGAATACACAATATACATAGTGTTCAATGATAAAAACAGCAAATAAAAAAAACAAATTAAACTGATCAGCATGAACAGATGTCACAGAGGATTCTTAACACATATTTCTATGCCAACGCCAGGCCTCATCACTAGGGTGTAGAAGGCACATGAAACGCTGACCAATACATGTGAATGCAAATAGTCTTTGATGTCACGTATTTAGGTGTGTATTCCTGATGACAGTCAAGGTCATTTTTGTAAATTGCACAAATAGAATGTTATAGGTCCTATGGAACTGCAAGTGTCAGCTTGAATGGTTGTTGAGTGGTATGCAACCTTAGAACTTCACCTTCCACAAAATCATGGGAGCTATTGAACAAGCTTTTAATTTTCTGATATTTTGGCCCAGATCCACAAAGGCTTTACGCCGGCGTATCTCCAGATACGCCGCCGTCATTTCAAATGTGCACCGTCGCATCTTTATGCCGATCCACAAAGCAAGATACGCCGAAAAACATGGCTTCAGTCGTCCAACGTAACTTGCCTACGCTGGCGTATCGTGGGCGCATAGTTACGCTGGACGCATTCGGCGTTCCCATTATAAATATGCAAATGAGAAAGATATGCCGATTCATGAACGTAGATGCGCCCGTCGCTGTAAGTTACGCCGTTTACGTAAGGCGTACGTCCGGCGTAAAGTTACCCCTGCTATATGAGGCGCAGCCCATGTTAAGGTATGGACGTCGGAACAGCTGTCGAATTTTACGTTGTTTATGTAAGGCGTACGTGAATGCGCCTGGGTGTAAGATACGCTCACGTCGTATGCAGTGTTCGACATATCTTAGGTAATCTAGCCGGCGTAATTCTGAGCATGCACACAGGGATTTGTTCACGAACGGCGCATGCGCCGTTCGTTTGGCCCCTCATTTGCATGGGGTCACGGTTCATTATAATACAACACGCCCACTACCTGCCTACTTTGAATTACGCAGGCTTATGCCGGCCCATTTACGCTACGCCACTGTAACTTAGGACGCAAGTGTTTTGTGAATACCGCACTTGCCTCTCTAAGTTGCGGCAGCTTAGCGTAAAGAAGATAAGCTATGCCGGCAAAAAGATGCGCCCAGTTACATGAATCTGGGCCTTTATTTCTAGGATTTTGCCTGTCTATCAGCAGAGGGTGATGAGGACAGCATAGTAGTGATGTGAAGTTCCCCCAAGCTTTGGATCCTGGAAAAACTTGCCTGTATGTTCTCCCTGACCTGTGTTTGTTCTTCTGCCCTCTCTCATAAGAACACAGCCCTCAGCGGGAGAGTTTTAATCACCCAGGACAATCTGAGATGCCAGTGGAGTAAGGCACATATTTTGATTTCTCACTGACTAGGGCCTTTCATTGACTAGTACATGAACATTGCAGAGACAGCTGTAACACTGAAAGTATTCATCATAGTGAAGCACAGCAGCATTAACTTCTCTGTGGCTGATGGTGCTGATCATTAGATAAGCAAGAATTTCCCGTGAGGGAGACTCAAATGGCCATGATAATGAGCATCAGCAGTCATACTCAAGAGGTTCTACTCACTAAGGTCAGCATTATTACACTTGCAGACATTAAAATGTTGGTAACATCACATTGCTGATACCAAAGACGAACTACATATACGCAATAACATCCTAAAAATGCCATCTTTTGACAGTTACCTACTTGGGAAGCATGCTTTTATTTTTTCGCATATTGCTACTGTTAAAAAAAGGGTCACACTTTTGTACTTAATTTATCTGATTTGCTGCACACACTAGAGGTGAAGTAGGGGGATGACCAACCAGTCTGATCTGCCCTTCAGTGGATACAGCTCACGCCACAGTATTCATGCAAGCAGTGAGATCTTCCGTGAAGACACACAGCTTACCCCCTAGTATCCATCCCCCTAGTGGCTCGGGGGTTAAGTCCATGCCCCACACTATATAAGGCCGCCTGCATGTCGGCCCTGTGTAGTATGTTGCTGGCGTTGATCAAGAGAGAGTGTCATTTTATTTGGTTTGAGCAGGCAGGCGATTCAGTTAGCTGCAGCAGTGTATTTAGTGTATATATATATATATATATATATATATATATATATATATATGTATATGTATATATTAGGGCTGTGACTGATTAAAAAATTTGTGTTCGATTAATCGTTTCTTTTTTTAATCGATTAATCGACTAATTTCGATTAATTAACGCGCATACAGATACAACTACTTTTAGCTGATCTCCTTGCATTGCAACTCTGCATTAGCCAGTGGTAAATATGGTGGGGCAGCATGGGGGCAGATGTGTATATTCTTGCAGTATGGGGGCAGATGTGTATATTACAGCATCTGCCCCCATGCTTTAATATACACATCTGCCCCCATGCTGTAATATACACAAGGGGTTAATGTGCCTATGTGTACTGGTATCAGTGTAGTGTTAGGTGTGACTTACTGTGATGTCTTCTCTCCTCTCGGCGGTTTGAAAATACTGCCGAGAGGAGAGCTGCATCACTTCCTCTGCCAGTGTTTACATTTTACAGGCAGAGGAAGTGACACGGCAGGACACAACGGGATTGGATGGGAGCGATCACGAGGGGGCGGACAGAAACGAACCGCCGCCCCCTCAAGACGGATCGCTCCCGGAGGTAAGCCGCCCGCCACACGCAGCGGAGGGGGTCCCGATCGGACCCCCGACCCGCTAGAAGGCATGGACGTATATATATGCCCATCTGCCTGTACGTGCCATTCTGTGGACGTACATAGGCATGCGGCGGGCGTTAAGTGGTTAATATACACATCTGCCCCCATGCTTTAATATACATACTCCAGGAATAATATATAAAGCTGCCCCATAATGTTACCACACACAGATGGTTGTCCTTTCTTACCTGACTATCAGGCAGGCAGACCCGTCCGCAGAGTAGCTGATGGACACACGTGCGCAAGGGAAGATGATACAAGCAGGCGGGCAGGTGATGATGACGTCAGTGCGCTGCTACTCGGCTGCCGCCGGGTGGACCAAGATGGCCGCGGCTCCGGAGCTAAGCCGAAGCCGCGGCCTTTCGTATGGGCGAAACTGCGGAGCTCACTCCGCAGATCGTCCTCGGTCAAAATTATTTTAGTCGACCAAAGACATTAACGATTAATCGACCAATTATTCGTTAATTTCCGCAGCCCTAATATATATATATAAACCCACATCCAGGCTTTGTGTGTGTGTGTGTGTGTATATAATATATACACACACACACACACTGTATACAGTTTAGCTAGATCTCACTGCAGACCGTTCCTGGTGTACGGTTTCTGATATACTTCAGGCAGGCAGGCCATTCAGTTAGCTGCAGTGTATTTAGTGTAATTATATATATATATATATATATATATATATATATATATATATATATATATATATATATATACACATACATATATAGACACCCAGGCTTGTGTGTGTTATATATATATATATATATATATACATACATATATACACACTGTATCCTTTGTAGCTAGATCTGACTGCAGGCCATTCCTGGTGTATGTGTTCAAATACACTTTCAGGCAGGCAGTCAGGTGATTCAGTGATATGCCATGCATAAAATATATATATGCAGTCTCCTACATATATATCCACTGCATTCTAGTGTAGCCAAGCCTATACTTGACTGCATGCCATTCCTGGTGTACATTTTCAAATACACTTTCAGGCAGGCAGGTGATTCAGTGATCTGCAGTGCATAAAATATATATACAGTCTCCTACAATATATATATATATATATATATATATATATATATATATATCCACTGCATTCCTTGTGTACTTTTTCTAGTAAACTTCAGGCGGCGTGTTGCTAATCTAATTGTACAGTATGTCTGAAGGCCACCAAGGAGAGGCAGATGCTCACAGGCCACTAAAAGAGGGCAAGCAGGCTCTGTGTCTACAGCCAACAGTGCTGTTGTGGACACGGTGCATCCTCAGCACTAGTGATGTCGCGAACCTAAAAATTTGCATTCGTGAACGGCGAACGCGAACTTCCGCAAATGTTCGCGAACCGCCATAGACTTCAATGGGCAGGCGAAATTTAAAACCCACAGGGACTCTTTTTGGCCACAATAGTGATGGAAAAGTTGTTTCAAGGGGACTAACACCTGGACTGTGGCATGCCGGAGGGGGGTCCATGGCAAAACGCCCATGGAAAATTACGTAGTTGTCGCAGAGTCCGTTTTTAATCCATAAAGGGCAGGGAGGGTATGCTGCTGATTGGCTGGAATGTGTCTGCTGACTGTGAGGTACAGGGTCAAAGTTCGCTCAATGATGACGAATAGGGGGGCGAGTCGAACATCGCATATGTTCGCCGACGGCGAACACGAACAATCGATATTCGCCAAGAACTGTTCGCCGGCGAACCGTTCTATACATCTCTACTCAGCACGTGGCTGTGGGGCACGGTGGTCCTTCTTTTCCCCATCAGCTGGCCGTGTTGAGCCACAACATGCAAAAGAGTTGGTAGCGTGGATAACAAAGCTGTCCTGATCCTCTGTCACCCAGGCTCATAGTACTTTGGCTGCCAAAGCAGCCTATTCCATTGGCTCAATGTCATCAGTCCCTTCTTCCCTAGCCCCACCATCATGCCCTAAATAGTCCCCCAAACTGTTCGATTACATTTTGAAGCCTCCGATAATGGTACCCAGGTTGAGGGTGAAGGCAGTAATGTGAGCCCAGAGAGAGGGGGTTCCCAAGAAGAATAAGAAACTGTAAGTCATGTTCCCCCAGCTGCAGCATACTGCCAGGTTTGCTCCAGTGGCGAGGAGGGAGGGGGATGATGAGGTCACTGACTCTACGTGGGTGCCTGATAGAAGGGAGGAGGAGGCACATCTCCAACGAGGCAGGATGCCTCCAGCTTAAGGGCCGCCAACTGACTGCATCACACCGCAGAGCTCTGCATGTGCAGGGCGCTGTTGACAAAACAGCATCAGAATCTTTTCTTTGGTTATTGGAGGACTAAATTCCCCATCCCTACATGTACGTTTAACTAGAGAAGTTAAAGCAGATTTAATGATGTGGCATCGTTTTTTTATCCAAGAATAATGGCAGGTCATTTTGGCAGGACATTTTCATTCTGGGCACTGATTTCCAGTTTTACACAGATGCTGCTGGGTCCATAGGCTTTGGTGCCTATTGGAATGGCGAATGGTGTGCTTGATTTCTGGAGAGATAATGGTTTTAAAAAAAACATTGTGTTACTGGAACTATTTCCAGTCATAGTTGCAGTGGTATTGTGAGGCCAGCAATTTAGCAAGAAAAGCATTGTCTTGCAAACAGTTAACAAAGGTGTCATGTATGCAATTACCTGTCTGGTGTCTTAGTCTCCTCCTGTAGTCAGGCTGTTGAGAAATTTGGTCTTTCATTGTTTACATCTTAACATTTGGCTCAAGGCAAACTACCTGGCAGGCGAACATAATGTAATTGCAAATGCTTTATCTCACCTGAATTTCCAACAGTTCAGAAAACTAACCCCAGGAGCATTTGTTCCACAATTTGTATCAGCAATTCGTTCAGAATGTGGTGAGAAAGTCTCCATCTGAAAAAACCCCGGAGTGATTACGTATTGGCATAGAAGAGGAGGTGTGACTATTCGAATGCCTGTGATTTATCTCTATTTGCTAATTCACCAAAGTTAATCCTGGCATTCTTATGCGACTTGATTCAGTCTGGCTAGTCTAATGCACATTTATCCAAAACTTTAGCAGGCGTCTCCTTCCTTAGGAAGCTATACACTGCTTCAGTTTGATCATTGTATTTCATCATAAAACAGTTCCTAAACACTTTTAAAAACCAGTGTTAACTCCCCTGACAGGAGGTCAGCCATTTCATTTAAAATCTATGTGTGATCTGCTCGAAGTTACTAACGTGGTTTGTTCCTCAGCTTTGGAGGCATTACTGTTCAAAACTATGATTTGTATAGCCTTTTTCAGTGCCTTCCACATCTCTGAACTAGTTTCGTGTTCATGTAAATGCAATACAGGTTTGTTGATGGAGAATGTGAGGGTAAGAGAAAACACTGTTAATATATTTTTGTGCAAGTCAAAAACAGATTGGGTAAAGGTAAATGGTTACCTCTTCGTCCACTTGGTGGTGTGTACTGTCCTGTGGCCTTGGTATCTCAGTGGTTGGCAGTGAAGTCCCTCTATATCTCCTTTCCAGCACATGCAGACCGTACTTCTTTTGTCCAATTTTCAACTTAAAGCAGTATTAAATAAGTGCTTAGCTGCTAATGGTCTAAATGGCATGCGCATTTATGCCCATTCCTTTAGAATTGGGGAAGGTACCGAGGCAGCAGGGCTGTATCAAGAGGATTGGAAGATGGGAGTCGAGTAGATTTCGATTGTACATTCGCCCTACTCTGAGTATTTTCTCTTTCTTTTTAGGTCCATAAAAGGTGTTATGGTTTATAGGCCACGCTTGTCTTGTGGGCGCAAAAAAGGCCTTTAGCATGGAGTTACATAGAGAATTGGTTCATTTATCTGACATTGGTTATGATATTTTTAATGCCGGTCTCCAGTCTATGATTGAGATGGGAGGGTGCCAGGTCATAACCTGGCTGGTGGGGTAATGTCACCCCACAGGTGACATTACCCCACAGACAGTATTTTACTTAATGGTTGGTATAGATTTTGGGTGCTCGAGTCCTGAAAGACTGAGCAGGTGCTTTGGTGAAATTTTACCACTGGTGTTGGTCTGTGTGTGTTTAGTGTTAACAGTCTGGTAAAATAAAAGGTTCAAGGTTATTCATATTCTGTTTTAAAACCCAAATAAAGGGGCCGCGTCCATAAGTTTCCACACTTCGGTTTCTTGGTTTTATTTTATATCATGATTGGTCAGATGGTTTTGGGTTGGGTGGAATCAGGGTGGTTGTTTTTGTTGTTCAGTCCCATGCTAGGGACACGGGCAGTGGCGGCTGGTAAAGTTTTTGAATGGGGGGGCACAAGACCCCTGCCCCTCCACGTTTGCCCCCTCCCACTTCTCATAAGCCACACCCCGTATAGAATCCACCCACTCCGCCCCCTGTATTCCACTTGCTTCCACTCATAGTGTCAGGATCACAGGACAGAGTATATAGCCCCAGCATCACAAATCATGGTATATAGCGCAGCCTTACAGATCGGTGCAAACAAACTAAAAAATTACACTGTTAGTAATGAAGGACTCTAAATGGGCACAAGATTACCAGATACTGCGGACATACTGCACAAGATTACCAGAGACTGTGGACATACTGCACTAGATTACCAGAGACTGCGGACATACTGCAGGAGATTACCAGAGACTGTGGACATACTGCAGGAGATTACCAGAGACTGCGAACATACTGCACAAGATTACCAGAGACTGCGAACATACTGCACAAGATTACCAGAGACTGCGAACATACTGCACAAGATTACCAGAGACTGCGGACATACTGCACAAGATTACCAGAGACTGCGGACATACTGCATTAGATTACCAGAGACTGCGGACATACTGCATTAGATTACCAGAGACTGCGGACATACTGCATTAGACTACCAGATACTGCAGACATACTACACTAGATGACCAGAGACTGCGGACATACTGCACGAGATGACCAGAGACTGCGGACATACTGCACGAGATGACCAGAGACTGCAGACATACTGCATTAGATTACCAAATACTGCGGACATACTGCATTAGATTACCAGATACTGCGGACAAACTGCATTCGATTACCAGATACTGCGGAGATACTGCACAAGATTACCACATACTGCGGACATACTGCATTAGATTACCAGAGACTGCGGACATACTGCATCAGATTACCAGATACTGCGGACATACTGCATTAGATTACCAGATACTGCGGACATACTGCATTAGATTACCAGATACTGTGCACAAACTGCATTAGATAACATGTAATTCCGTGAATTGTGGCTCTAATGAAAAACTTTGCGTAGGGGTGAAGGTCGGTATTTTTGCAGAAATGTACATGTAAATGAAATTAGGTAAATAAGCGTGGGGGGTTGGGGGGGGTTTGGTGGAGATGGCCACTATTTTGGCAGAAATGTAAATGTACGTGTAAAAGAAATTTGGTGGTTATTAAGTGGGGGGGGGGGGGTGACGGCATCTATTTTGGCAGAAATGTACACTTGTGGTTAATAAGCATGGGGGGGGGGGTGGTAGTGACTGCTATCATTTTGGGGCAGAAATGTACATTTAAAATAAAAGACATTTGGTTCATAAGCGGGGGGGGGGGGGGGGTGGTAGTAGTTAGTGACTGCTATCATTTTGTCAGAAATGTGCATTTAAAATAAAAAACATTTGGTTAATAACCGGGGGACCGGGGGGGGGGGGGCATCTATGGTAGTGACTGCTATCGTTAACCAAAGATCTTATTTTAAAAGCACATTTCTGCCAAAATGATAGCAGTCATTACCAACCCCCCAAACCCCCCCCCCCCCCCCCACCCCCCCCCCCCTTATTAACCATCCCCCCAAACACCCCCCCCCTTATTGCCAAATGCCTTATTTTAAATGTACATTTCTGCCACAATGATAGCAGTCACTACCAAATGTCTCATTTTAAATGCACATAAGTGGGGGGGGGGGTTGGTAGTGACTGCTATCATTGTGGCAGAAATGTACATTTAAGATAAAAGACATATTTGGTTAATTAGCGGGGGAGGAGGGGGGGGGCGACGGCCGCTATCTCAGCGGCACATAAGATTACTGAGCAGAGGAGCAGAGGGGATGTACATGTTAACATGTACATCCCCCTCTGCTCCTCTGCTCATTAATCTTATGTGCCGCCGAGATAGCGGCCATCACCTCCCCTCCCCCTTATTAACTAAATGGGTTTTACAGTAAAAGACATTTAGTTAAAAGGGGGGAGGTGACAGCCGCTATCTCGGCGGCACATAAGATTAATGAGCAGAGGAGCAGAGGGGGGATGTACATGAAAAAGGACGGCCGCTATTTAAAATGAAAGAAAAATATAAGGGGCAATGAGCACAGGAGTGGAGAGAGGATGCTTACCGGGAGTTCCGGGAGTCGGGACCGCACGGGCGCTGAGCTGCAGAGTGAGTGCCGACGTCACTTCCTGTACATCGAGTGACGTCGGATCACTATAGCGTGTAGTGCACCCGCCGGGCCATAATAACACATACAGTCCATCGCGCCGGAAGCAAGTGGCGCAATGGAAATAGCCACAATGGCTTTTTCTGGCTGCCAATGTAGCGCCACGTCTGCAATCCCCTGATTGCACAGACGAGGCGCTACCCATACTGCACTGTGCGCCGGGACACAGTGCACATAAGGACCATTTTTGGATATTTTTTTCCTTAAAGGGACATGTTTTAATAAAAAAACTTTTTTTTTTTTTTTTTAGATTTTTTTTTTACTGGGGGTGGGGGGGCAGCACCCGGGCGCCCCCTATGGACGGGCCGCCCCCATGGGACTTGTCACCCCCTACAACCATCTCTTATTTTCCTTCTTGTATTCTGTCATGGTTTGCAGCTTTAATTGAATTAGCACAATAAAAGGTACAGAATCCTTCTGCTGGCTTTCTCTGTTTTTTAGGTCTTTTAGGTCCTGGGACATCTACACCCCCTCCCCCCACCTCACACCTCACATCCTGGTCACTGATTAGAAGACACAACAGATAGCTATTGACAAAATACCATTTCTGGCTTATTCCTAAAAGAAGAATGAACAGGCGGTTTGGTGAAAATGTTACAGTGGTATTGGTCTATGTGTGTACAGGTTTAACCATCTGGTAAAATTAAAAGTTCAAGGTTATTCATATTCTGTTTTAAAACCCAAATAAAGGGTCTCCGGCCATAAGATTCTACACTTTGGTTTCCTGTTTTTATTTATTATCATGATTGGTCAGATGGTATTTGGTGGGTGGAATAATGGTGGTTGTTTGTGGGGTTGTACAGTCCCATGTTAGACCCAGAAGTTTCACCATACTGCTCTGCTTAGACCTGCCCTTCTCTGCCCCCATAAACCAGAATATAAAAGTATGCTGTTTTCAAGACCAGAGATCTCAATGAAAAAGAAAGAGATTTTACAGCCACTTCTAGTGTAGTAACACAAGTGCGGGCAGATGTAGGTCCCCTGGGAGTCTTGGAGTCTGGACGGCCCCTTAAAAAGCCCCAGTCTAGATCAGCCACTGAGCATACTGGGCAACAACTGGATTTAGGCCCCTTAAAGGAAAGGAGTGCACACCATTCCCCATCAACACAGACAGTGCTGACAGAGGAATGCCTCCTGCCAAGCTATTGTCTTCTCTGGAGGAGGGGGGGGGGGGGGGGGGAAGCCACAGACAAATGTTGGATGGCGTGCTTTAAAATTCCATGGACAATGGTCTGTTGCTGCATTTTCCGATCGGGTGTGCACAAGTCTATGGAAGTAGAAAAACATCCTGGACTGCAGCACTCTGTTGAAGCAATTTTTATTTGAAAATTCCAAAGGATAAAATCCCAAAATACAAAAATATAATCCAAAAAAACAGTCAACAGCAAATAGTGGACATACAGGGACAAATTAACTGACGCGTTTCACATCATAGTTTAATGCTTACTCATAGCTGAAGTGTGCGGCAATCAAGATGTTTATAAATGGAAGACACTTATACACATCTTGATTCCCGCACACTTCAGCTATGAGTAAGCATCAAACTATTATGATGTGAAATGCATCAGCCATTTTGTACCACTATTTGCTATTGACTGTTTTGGGATGTTTTTTGGATTATATTTTTGGATTTTATCCTTTGAAATTTTCAAAAGTCCAGGATGTTCCTTCTTTCCATGGATTAGTGCAGAGCCAGCACCTGTCGGTGTTACAGGTTTGGGAGCTATCACAGGTGTTTGGGGGCTTGGAGCGGTACGTTCTCTTTGTGTGCACAAGTCTGTCGGACAAAAATCCAAAGTACAAACACGCATGCTCGGAAGCAATGCTCACTAAACACAATATTAGCAGAAGGTGCCCAAAGGGTGGCGCTAAAGAGCTGAGAAACCACGTAGTACGTAACTACATTCGTGTTTGTTGGCCGACAATTGTGTGCCATTTGTATGCAAGACAAGTTCCTGGCCATCGCCCTTCAGACAAAAGTCTGAGGCTTTGTCTGCGGAAAATCCGATCGTGTGTACAAGGCTTAAGGCCCCTTTCACACTGGGCGCAGGAGGTGAGCTGGCGGCATAGCGGCGCTATTTTTAGCGCCGCTATACCGTGATTTTTACATGATATTCGGCCACTAGCAGTGTCGTTTTAACACCTGCTAACGGGTGAAAAAATAGGGTTAATACCGCCTGCAATGCGCCTCTGCAGAGTCGCATTGCCTGCAGTATTGTCGCGATTTCCCGTTGATTTCAATGGGAAGGAGCGGTAAACACCCCGCTCCTTCACCGCTCCAAAGATGCGGCTAGCAGGACTTTTGGAGCAGTCCTGCTTTTTTCAGGCGCTGTAGCAGCACTATTTTTAGCGCTAAACCGCCTGAAAAACGTGTCAGTGTGAAAGGGGCTTAAGACTCCTGAAATTTTTATTTAGAAAATGCTGTTCTCCACTGGATAACATGCTATTATTAAACAGGCTTTTGAAAATACACACTGTGCTTTTTCTAGCACTTAAAAGACCAGCTTAACCAGGGTTGGTGCAGACATACAGGGGTCTGTGTATAACACTAGATGAAAATGATATAAAACAAAATGTGTTGCGCAGTCCCTTTAAATCATAAATGTTACCACAGTGTAAAACCTGCATTATAAACAGCCACATAATTGCTCATTGACAAATAGACAGTTCATTCATGAAATATTAATTAACAACCAAAACAGTAAAGTAATCTGAACACAAATCAATAAAGTCCAGAGAGTGAATAAATCACAAAACAGCAGAGTATTATACAGTGCCTTGAAAAAGTTTTCATACCCCTTGAAATTTTCCACATTTTGTTATGTTATAACCAAAAATGTAAATGTATTTTATTGGGATTTTATGTGATAGACCAACACAAAGTGGCACATACCGTATTTATCGGCGTATAACACGCACTTTTTTTCCCCTTAAAAACAGGGGGAAATCGCGTGTGCGTGTTATACGCCGATCCCTGCTGTCTGAGGGAAGAGGAGCGAGCGCCGCTGAATTACATAGAGCCGTGATCTCCTTCCTGTGTATCCGGTGCTCCGTCGCGCACAGCCACGCCTCCTGGCCCCGCATTGGACCACTGTACTGTCTATCATATGAGCAGGGGCAGGAGGCGTGGCTGTGAGTGACGGGTACACAGGAAGGACATCATGGCTCTATGTAATTCAGTGGCACTCGCTCCCCCTCTTCCCTCGGAGACAGCAGGGATGATCTGACAATGAAAGGTGAGACTGCAGATGGGCAGTGAACAGGCAGGGCATTTTGGTATATGTATAGGCTGCAGATGGGCACTAATCAGGCTGCCGTAAGGAGCAATGTTGCAGATGGGCACAGATCAGGCTGCACTGAAGCTGCAGATGGACACAGATCTGGCTGCATTGAGGCTGCAGATGGGCACAGATCAGGCTGCATTGAGGCTGCAGATGGGCACAGATCAGGCTGCATTGAGACTGCAGATGGGCACAGATCAGGCTGCATTGAGACTGCAGATGGGCACAGATCAGGCTGCATTGATGCTCAGATACCATCATTTTGCTTCAAAGTGGTTTATTAAAAAAATATATATATTTTTCCTGAAACTTCCCTCTTAAATTGGGGTGCGTGTTATACGCCAATAAATAAGGTAATTGTGACATTGAAGGAAAATGATAAATGGTTTTCAACATTTTTTACAAATAAATATGTGAAAAGTGTGGCATGCATTTCTATTCAGCATCCTTTACCATAATACCCCTAACTGAAATCTAGTGGAACCATTTTTCTTTAGTGCTCCTTAGGATCCGTTTTTAAAATTTAAAAACTGGAGTTAAGCCTAGGTTCGCACTGATTCGGGTTTAAAATTGGGCAGTTCAGCTGATTTCAAACCTGCATATCAGTCCGACTTCTGGAGCAATTTCAGAGAAATCTGTGCAGGTTCCTGCACAGATGTCTCTGAAATTGCCCCCAAAGTCGCTAAAAGTAGTGCAGAAACAACTTTTGGGCGTCGCACCGATTCAGACGGTGTCGTTGGTGGCAATAGCCAGCGATATAACACATCAAATCACATGTCAAAATGGCCTGATGTGAACTTGGGCTAAATGTTACTTCAACAAATTTTGCTGAAAGCTCTGTGAATGTTGTGTCAAAGCTTGCTGTTCACACTGCTCCTATACAAGCGAAAGCCCACGTGAAACAAGCATTACAGCACTTTATATTACCCACACAGATCCCTGATGGATCTCTCTTATCTTATGACTCCCAGTATTAATATGCCTCTCAAATGCATGTAGTGCCTTTTTTATACCTCCCAACTTTTTGAGATAGGAATGAGGGACACCTATCAGCAAAAGTATGCAGGCATAGGACACACCCCTTGCCATGCCCCCTTAAAGGAGAATTGTACAAAAAAAAAAACAAGATTGGTTAGACCCACAAGTTGATTTTTTACCACTGCTATTCCTTCATATTGGCTTTCGGTATTTACAAACGCAGCAATTTAGAAACCAGCTGAAAGGTTTAGTGCTGGAAAACACTTTTTGATAAATACAAAGTGCATTTTATATACATCTCTATAGATCAGACCAAAGTGAGGAGGAATGAGGGACAGAGGGACATTTCTCCAAATCAGGGACAGTCCTTCGAAATCAGGGACAGTTGGGAGCTATGCCTTTTACTGTTTACACACAGTGCCTCACAGCTCTACAGTATATCATACAGACAGGGTTTCATACCCAAGTCTTACCTTTTAGTGCCTCATACCTCTCTAGAACTTGTTCCTCCATTCCTCTACACACAATGGAGTTGGTTTACTAAAATTGGAGAGTTCAAAATCTGGTGCAGCTGTGTGTAGAAACCAATTAGCTTCCAGTTTTTCTTTTGTCAAAGCTTAACTGCTTGCAGACTAGCCGCTATCATTATACTGCGTGAGGTCGGTCCTCCTGCGCAAACCGCAGTAGGTGTACGTCAGTGCTTGCTAGGGGGGCAACGGATCAAAATACTTACGGTTTGGATCGTTTCTATGATCAGAGTCACGGATTGGATAATTTTTCGGATCAGCAAAAAAAAAAAAAAGACAAATAAACATATTTTTTCTTTGTCTTTTTGTTTATTAACACTTTTATATTATTTTAAAATGTATAAAATCAACTTAAAGTGTGCCAAGGCAGTCAGGGAAGGCAGGGGAGCTCACCTAGGCCGCCGCCGGGTGGAGCAAGGTGGCCGCCGCTCCAGGAGGTAGGCCGACGCCGCAGCCTGTCCTAAGGCAGGTGTAGGCTGGGGATGTGCTGCAGGAGAGCTCTCAGGCACTTCGGAGGCTGATCCAGGACCAGGAGGGGAGCGAACTAAAGGCAAATCAGGCCAGGAAAGCTTGTTGCGGTGTCTCGTTCCCCATCACAGATTCCTCCGGAAGTGACGTTCTGTTGCCGCCATCTTGCTACACCCCACACCGGCCGCCGCCGGGTGGACCAAGATGGCCGCCACTTCGGGAGCTAGGCCGAAGCCGCGGCTTTTCCTATGGCCAATGCAAGACCAGGAGGCCCGCGTACCATGTGTGTGCCGACCTGAAGGTGTTGATTCACATGGAAATGTAACATAAATGGGTAATCGATAATCCCAAAGTACAAATTGCAACAGTATGCCGTAAATAAATGATCAATAGTCCAAAAGTGCACAAAATCTCCAAAAAGTGCAAAGTGCGGAAACATGCAAAATTACTGTAGCGCCCCTATACTTTCAGTTAGGACGCTATTGTAAATTTAGTGCGGTGAGAGACTTATTTGCTCTCACCAATGTTGAATTATTTAAATTCAGCTGCTGCCAGCCCTGAACTGTCCTGTGGGTCATTCTGTGCTCCAGAGATGCAGTTCCATCTATGGGCAGCGGGTGGTGCCAGAGGGGTCCAGGCAGAGCCACTTTTCCCCAGCAGCCAATTGGAGAAGGTTCTCCTCGCGGGGCATGCTGGCGAGGGGTATATCTGTGGCAGATGCCATTTTTTCAGGGTTCTTCGCGGGTTCTATGCGGGTTCCGGATTCGAGGTGGGCACCCACCTTCAGGGTGTGCGCACATCACAGGCCCCACCACTATGGGTTATCTGGCCGGGGACCATGCAATGCGGAGTTCCTGGCTCTTGGCCCATATGGCTCAGAGCAACTAAAGCAACCAAAGGGGGATCCCAGTGACTTACTGGGACCCCACAATTCAAGAAAGATCCCAAGCTGGGTGCTGTTCGCTGAGTCGGTCTGAGGTGAACCTGGAGGCAGGTGATCCAATAGGATTTAGACAGAACCATCAGGGATATTCTGACTACGATTGTTGTGATAGCGATATATCCCTTGCTGAGACCTCTATGCCTGGCCTGTATAAGTAGATATACTCACTGTGGACAATCCTTGTCAGATAGCTGAACTCGTCAATACCGATTCATTCAAAAGAGGTGTTTATTCTTTAACTTTAGGGGTTACAGCAGATAACAGGAACAGCAGATGAATGGTAATAGTATTGTGCGGTCAAAAGATGATGCCTTTCCCAAGTACCGTGCAGATACATGTGTGTCCTTGTACATGTGGCTTGCTAGCTGAGGGAATGACACAGGAAGTACTACACACAGGAAGTAGGGAGGGGCATACATAAACTGGAAAATATGTGGTAACTAATGAGGATTTACAGAAAACATGTACATTGCAAGAAAGGGCCACTAGATGGCAGCATAGGATAACACATAGATTTAGCTATGAGAAAATAGTTAGGCAAATCACACTATATAACTCTAATCTATATAACAATGCTAATTTTAACTGAGGCTATGCATCTCATATTCTATGCCCCTATTGGGGCAGCACACTCCCCGTCTGGCATGGTAATGCCACTATTTACCTAATACAACGGTACTTATGCAAATAAACAACAGCGCAATTTGCTTGATGTCTTGAAAACCTGAAAGACATAATGGAGAACATGCATATAATGCAGCAACAACTATAATATAAGGCTTCAAGTTGTGACAACTAAAGTCCCAGATAAAAGGATTTTTAATAACAGCTTACCTGTAAAATCCTTTTCTTGAAGTACATCACGGGACACAGAGCGCATAGCCATTACATATGGGTTATATGGGTACCTTCAGGTGTGGACACTGGTGTAATCAACTTCACAGGAAGTTCCTCCCTATATAACCCCCTCCCACTGAGAGTGCTTCAGTTTTGTAGCAAGCAATTTCTCCGAGGTTACACAATGTTCCCCAAAAGAGGGGTGGGAGCTCTGTGTCCCGTGATGTACTTCAAGAAAAGGATTTTACAGGTAAGCTGTTATTAAAAATCCTTTTTTCTTTATCGTACATCACGGGACACAGAGCGCATAGCCATTACATATGGGATGTCCCAAAGCAATGCTCCATGAAGGGAGGGAGACCGTAAGGCCAAAATTAGCCAAACAAAAAACATTATTAGGAGGAAAAATAGCTCCACCAACAGAAAAAAGGGGGCGTGAACCGGGCCAGAGGATTCTATACTACTGCCCGTAGGACCGCCTGCCCAAATGCTGCGTCCGTAGCTTTTGTGACGTCCAACTTATAAAATTTAGTAAACGTATGTACGGAAGACCAGGTTGCCGCTTTGCAAACCTGTGCCATAGAGATCTGATGGTGTGCCGCCCAAGAGGCACTCATGGCCCTCGTAGAATGGGCCTTAACTGATAAGGGAGGTGGAACGCGCTTCAGACCATAGGCCTGAAAGATCAGCTGCTTAATCCACCTAGCCAAGGAAGACTTGGCAGCCGGCTGACCCTTCTTGGGGCCATCCGGGAGAACGAAAAGCACATCTGTTTTCCGAATCTTTTCTGTAGCCTTGAGATAAACCCTCATGGCTCGGACCACGTCCAAAGTATGAAGCAATCTTTCCTCTCTGGACTGGGGAGTAGGAAAGAAGGATGGTAGGACTAGGTCCTGATTCAAGTGAAAACTGGATATGACCTTAGGAAGGAAAGAAGATTGAGGCCGCAGAACCACTCTGTCCTTATGCAGAATCAGGTATGGTTCCCTGCAAGACAAGGCTGCCAGCTCGGAGACTCTTCTGGCCGAAGCCATAGCCACCAAGAAAACCAACTTTCGGGTTAGCAGCACAAGAGGGATTTCTTTCAGAGGTTCAAACGGCTGTCTTTGTAAAGCTGACAAGCCCAGATTTAAATTCCAGGGGCAGAGGGGAGCTCTAATAGGGGGATTTACATGCAAGACCCCCTGCAAGAAGGTTTTTACAAGCGAATGCATGGCCAAAGGCCTTTGAAACCATATCGCTAAGGCAGACACCTGCCCCTTTAGAGTACTAAGAGCTAACCCCTTGTCAACGCCAACCTGTAGGAATCGCAAGATCCTGTCAATAAAAAACTTGCGAGGATGCCCTCCTTGAGACTCGCACCACTCCACATAGGTCTTCCAGACTCTGTAATAGATATTTCTAGAAACTGGTTTTCTAGCTTGAATTAGCGTAGATATGACCTGGGCTGAGAGGCCTCTGCCCTTAAGAATTAGGGATTCAGCCACCAAGCCATCAAATTTAGCTGCTGTGAAGCAGGGTGGTAGATCGGGCCCTGAGACAGCAGATCTGGGCGCAGGGGGAGTGGCCACGGTGCCCCTACTGACATCCTCACGATGAGTGCGTACCAAGCCCTTCTGGGCCAGGCTGGGGCCACCAGGATCACCGGCCTGCGCTCCACCCTGATCCTTCGTAGAAGGCGGGGAATCATCTGTAGTGGAGGGAACGCATACAGGAGAGAAAACTGGTGCCAGGGGCAAACCAACGCATCGGTCCCGTAGGCCGAGGGGTCCCTGGCTCGGGATACGAATTTGTCCAATTTCTTGTTGAATCTTGTTGCCATGATGTCCACATCGGGAACTCCGAATCTTTGGCAAATCTCTTGGAATACCTGGGGGTGAAGAGACCACTCTCCCGGGAGTAACTGTTGACGACTCAAAAAATCTGCTTGAGAATTGTCTATCCCTGGGATGAACACTGCTGAGATGCAGGGTACATGGGCTTCGGCCCATGAGAAAATCAGGTTTACTTCCCTTTGAGCCGCTAGGCTCCTTGTGCCCCCCTGGTGGTTTATGTATGCCACCGCCGTGGCATTGTCGGACTGTATCCTTACTGGCAGACCCTGCAGGGGGAGAGTCTAGGCGACCAGGGCCAACCGAGCAGCTCTGATCTCTAGGACATTGATGGGAAGCAGACTTTCTGCCTCTGACCACTGTCCCTGCTGGGTCCGTTTTCCTAAGATTGCCCCCCAACCTGTTAGGCTGGCATCTGTGGTTACTATTTTCCACGTGAGGGGGCAAAAGGTTTTCCCTTTTGCCAATTTTTGAGGGATCAGCCACCAGTACAGGCTGCGCTTGACCCCTGGGGAAAGAACTAATGGACGGTCTAATGCCTGTATGGCCTTGTTCCAAGCAGAGAGAATAGCTGCCTGAAGAACTCTGGTATGGATCTGGGCATAGGGCGCTGCTTCGAAGGCGGCCACCATCTTTCCCAGCAGTCGCATGCATAGGCGAATAGTCGGCTTCTTTTTGCCTAAGACTATTTGAATCGTTTGAATCAACGACCTGATCTTCCCTTGAGGTAAAAATACCCTCTGGCATTCTGTATCTAACCGAAGGCCTAGATATTCCAACTGTCTTGTGGGTTGTAACCTTGATTTTCCTTGGTTCACAATCCACCCGAATTCTTCTAGATGCCGCACTGTGCGGACTACTGCATGATTGAGGTTGGAAGCTGATCTGTCGATAACCCGGAGATCGTCCAGGTATGCCAGGACCAAGATGCCTTCTGTCCTTAGGACGGCTAGCACCGGGGCTAACACCTTTGTGAATACCCGCGGAGCTGTTGCCAACCCGAAAGGGAGGGCTACGAACTGGAAATGACTTTGATTTATCGTAAAACGAAGAAACTTGTGGTGTGCTGGGTAAATCGGCACATGCAGATATGCATCCTTTATGTCTATAGATGCTAGAAAGTCGCCCTGATGCAGGCTGGCTGTCACTGAACGTATGGAGTCCATACGAAAAGTCTGAATCTTTAGAAAGCGATTTAGGCGTTTGAGGTCTAATATAGGCCTGACGTCGCCATTGGGTTTTGGTATAACAAAAAGGTTGGAGTAGAATCCCCGACCCCATTCTTGGGTTGGTACTTCTACAATTACTCCTTGGAGCAATAGGCGCTCCAACGCCTTTACGAGAGAGGCCCTTTTTAATGGGTCGCTTGGAAGACTTGACCCCTGAAAATGAGGAGGGGGGATTTCTCGAAACTCTAGTTTGTATCCCGTGGTTACCACGGACCGAACCCAAGAGTCGGGAATTCTGGCCTCCCAGACTTCGGAGAAAAACCGAAGTCTTCCCCCCACCCGAGAGAGTGGGGGCGCCCCTTCATGAATCTGATTTGATGACTGGTTTAGCCGGTTTGCAAGACCAAGGTCTCTTGTTTGCCGCGGCTTGACCCTGTGGGCGGCTATTAACCGCTGGACGCCCGGGAGGCCGTCGATACTGACGAGAAGTCGAAGGGGCCGAGCCTACAATGGCCTGTCGTTTAAACGTGGGCCCACGCGGTCTTTTCTTGACCGGTAAGGAAGTACTTTTTCCACTTGATATGGTGTGGATATATTTATCTAGGTCTTCCCCGAATAGTCTTCCCCCATGAAAGGGAAACCCTGCTAAAAGCTTTTTGCAGGGTGCCTCTGCTGACCAGTTCTTTAGCCACAAAAGACGACGCATGTGAACCATCAGTAGAGATGAACGGGATGCCTGTTGGATGGAGTCCTTAATAGCATCTACTGCAAAGCAGAGAGCCCTAGGGAATTCTGCTAATTCATGAGTATGCTGAGCCGGCATGTCCTTTAATATCTGTTTTGCCTGATCCTTCAAGGCCTGACAAACACCAATGGCTGCTACTGCTGGCTGAACCATGGCACCTACTGAGGTGAAAGCGGCTTTCAGTAGGGTCTCGAATTTCTTGTCGACCGGATCCTTGAACATCTGGACATTTTCAACCGGACAGGTCAGGGATTTATTCACGCAGGAAATGGCCGCGTCCACTGTGGGGAGTGCCCATTTCTTTAAATATTCCTCTTCCATAGGATAGAGAATAGAGAATCTTTTAGGAGGGACAAAGATTCTATCAGGTCGAGCCCAATCATGGTAAATCACGTTCCGCAGAAGGGGGTGCATTGGAAAAGACGCACAAGTTAATGGAGCCTTTAAAGAACCCAATGAGGAAACCTCAGGGGCTACTAGTTCTGGCACTGGAAGTTTAAAGGCAGTGCGAACCATATCTGTCAAAGACTGGATCCACAGGCTCTCCGCTTGAGAGGCCGAAAAATATTCATCTATAGTGGAACCTTCCCTGTCTGAACCGTCGGGACTTGGGTCTGCTTGATCCCCTTGTGGGTCCCGTTCCTCTGAAGAGGAGACCTCCGCATCTGAAAACCCCACACTAGGTGAGGGGGATCTAGCCCGCTTGCTACTTGGCAAAGGACGGGCAAACAACGCAGTTAACCTTTTCTCTAGCCCACCCATGGTGGCTGCTAGCATTTCTTCCGTCACGTAAACGGGAATGGGTGGATCGGGGGCCGCCTCTGCCCCCAGCACCCCCAATGGCTCTTGTACTATGCCACTCGGTGGTCTAACTGGCGAGGGTGGGGCCGTTGAAGCCTGGCCCAAATCCTCTGACCCCGATGGAGACCCCTTTTGTTTCTTGGCACCTTTAGCAGCCTTGGCTGGTCCAGATCCCTTTGGAGCCATTGCACAACCTTGAGTCACCCCTATAGCCAACACCTGACTGTTGTAGCTAGGAGTAACCAATATGAGGACAGGTATGAGGAAAATGAAAAAATTAATTTCTTTTTTTTTTTTCCAAAAAAATTATTATTATTTTTTTCTTACCCGCCTGGGAGGTGGCAATACTGAGGAAACCTGTGAGTATTGACACACCAATGCCCGTTAGCCGGAGTCCAAGGTAGACTCAGATACTGCTGGAGTCCCTTTAAGCAAAAAAACTCTTTTTTTTTTTTTTTTCTGGTCAATAGTGGAACTAAGTCCTAGACCTGAAGATCCACAAAACCGCCACTAGGTGTCCCTGTGTGGCCAAAAGACCCAGCTGCACGCTCTGTATCCTTCTTCCTCTGCTTCCAGGAGGGAAAGACCAGCCAGAGAAAAAGTTTTACTTTTAAACAGACCCTGACGCTGCTGGCCCGCCCCCCCAACGCACGCCGACGCTATAAAAGGCGGCGTGCACGCGCGCGCACGCGCGCACGCGCGCGCACCCCCCCACGCTGAAAACAACATGGAGGAAGCAGAGCAGAGGAAAAAACATGGACCAGCGCCAGGCAGCACCAACAGACACCAGGTAAGCACTAATCTTATTGTAGTGCACAGAGAGAGGAAGCTGTCCCCATGGGCTTCCTAAGAAACAGGAGTTTTCACCAGCAATTTCCTCTTTAAAACATGTGGGGTTGCAGTATCAATGCTAACAGGCAGACCTGGGGTGAGTAGCAAATATATATCTTACACAAGTATACATATATCTACATGTTATCTGGGTAAACATTAGTATCCCATCCTGCCCACACAGACATAGTGGAGATAGTGGCTGATGCACAAGCATACCATTAGCCAACCCAGAACCCCCAGGGGGATACCTACTGTCGAACCAAGTCCCGCAGGTTCCCTCTTACCTGCTCCACGCCGCAGGGTATTGCAAACTGCAAGAGGCCCAATCTTCCCTCATCTCCGTGGGTATTGTCTCGGACCTTCAGGGACCGGGGTCCTGTGTTAAGGAACCCACACCCCTGGACCTATATAGCATCCTGGCATCAGTAGCGTTTAGTCCTGGGAGAGACCAAGGCAGTGGAGCCCAGAATCCAGCCCTCCAAGGAGAGGCATTATAGGCAACACCCCACGCAGGCAGGGCCCGGGTACCGTACTCCTTGGCTTTGAAGCACTTCGGACGGATCCGGCTAGCTATCCTGGGTCCCGAGACCTCCGAGGGACAGCTAGACGTGACCAACACCTAAGACACTGGCGAAAAAACTGAAGCACTCTCAGTGGGAGGGGGTTATATAGGGAGGAACTTCCTGTGAAGTTGATTACACCAGTGTCCACACCTGAAGGTACCCATATAACCCATATGTAATGGCTATGCGCTCTGTGTTCCGTGATGTACGATAAAGAAACTTCCTTCTCGAAGTCGCAGGTAGGATCCAACAGCATACCCAAGTAAGTTGAGTCTCCAAACGGCAAAAGTAAAATGAGTTCCGTGATAGGTCTGATGAAAGTCTTTACAGTCCCTTGTCTTGAAACTTTCACCTCTACCTTACGTACCTTACCGTCATCACTAGGAACGCTCTTTACAATAAGTCCCATAGGCCACTCGACTCTTTCAGCTTGCTGATCCTTAAGCAGAACGAGATCTCCAACTTGGATGTTAGGGTTCGGACGCTGCCATTTCCTGCGTCCTTGCAGAGTAGAAAGATACTCCATCTTCCAACGATTCCAGAAGCAGTTGGCAAGGTGTTGTACTCGCTTCCACTGATGGTAGCACAGATTTCCTGATTTAAAGTCTCCAGGTGGCACGGGAACAGACCCAAGCTTCTGGGTAAGAAGAATGGCTGGAGTAAGGATAGTTGGGGTCTCTGGATCTGTAGACACTGGAACAAGTGGTCTTGAATTGATTATGGCAGATGCTTCTGCCAGGAAGGTGGTTAGAATCTCATGGGTAAGTCTTGTGGATTTCAAGTCCATGAGCATAGAGTCCAGTATTTTTCGCGTGATTCCTATCATTCTCTCCCATGAACCACCCATGTGGGAAGAATGAGGAGGATTGAAAATCCATGTGCAGCCTCTTTTAGCTAAAAGGTCTTGTATTGGCCTAGAGTTGAGCTGTAACTCTCGACAAGCTCCAATGAAATTAGTTCCACAGTCGGATCTTAGTGTCTTGACTGGTCCTCTGATGGCAAGGAACCGTCTTAGAGCATTGATGAAATTGAGGCATCCATAGATTCTATTACTTCAATGTGTACTGCACGCACACTCATGCAGGTGAACAGCACTGCCCATCGCTTGCTATTTGCTTGGCCACCTCGGGTTCTGCGGGCTGTTACCATCCATGGTCCGAAGACATTCAGACCAACATGAGTAAAGGGTGGGTCAGTACTTAGCCTGTCAGCTGGCAAATCTGACATTTGCTGTTGCTGATGTTTCCCTCTCAGTTTGCGGCACTGAACACAGCTGTGCAGTGTAGCTGTAATCTGTCTTTTCGCTCCTATAATCCAAAGGCCTGCAGCTCTTATGGCTCCCTCTGTGAAGTGTCTACCTTGGTGTTTCACCCCTTCATGGTAGTGCCGTATGAGCAAAGTGGTGATGTGATGGCGAGCAGGTATAATGAGAGGATTCTGTTCTTGCTCACTGAACTTAGCCTTGTTTAAGTGTCCACCAACCCTTAACATGCCATCATTGTCAATGAATGGGTTCAGGTTAGCAATTGGACTGTTTTTTGGAATGTCCCCCTTGTCACGGATACGTCTAATTTCTGAGCCAAAGACATCCTGTTGTACACTGCGTATTACGATCAGTTCAGCTTCAGCAATGTCTTTTGCAGAAAGAAGCTTTTGGCACATGTGCCAACCTTGACAGTGAGCATCTGTGGGCTTTGTGTGAAAGCAGTGTGCAATATGAACTAACCTTGCGATGGTGCGTACCAGCCTTGTCCACTTGGAGAAACGTTCAAAGCGTTGACAGCCCAAGGCACGTCTTTGTTCAGTTCTGGTGACAAGGGTTTTAACTTCAGGACGAACCTCTGGATCTTTGTCGGGTTCTAGAAGACTGAAGACATCAGCTGTGGTTTCTTCTGGATCAGCCAGCAAGAATTCAGGACCTTTTGTCCTTTGGAGCAGGTCTATGGCTTCTTCCGCTGTAGGTAAAGATTTAAGTCCGTCGTCCACATAGAAGTCTCTCTCGACGAAATGTCGAGCATCTGCACCATACTCCTGTTCTCCATCAAGAGCAGTCCTTCATAAACCGTATGTTGCAACGGCAGGTGAGGGGCTATTTCCGAAAACACGAACCTTCATGCGGTATCATCTCATTGTCCATGTTGTTGTCACGGTGCCACAGAAACCTTAGGAAGTTCCTATGGTCTTCTCGTACAATAAAGCAATGAAACATTTGTTCAATGTCAGCAGTTATGGCAACTGGCTCTCTTCTGAACCTCATGAGTACACCTACAAGGTTGTTGGTTAGGTTAGGACCAGTGAGAAGAATATCGTTCAGGGATACACCCCGATGCTTGGCACTGGAGTCGAACACTACCCTGATTTGTTTTGGCTTACATGGATGGTACACTCCGAAGAAAGGTAGGTACCAGCACTCATCGTGTATTTGAAGAGGTGGAGCTGGCTCAGCGTGCTCATTGTCAAAGATCCTCTTCATAAAGGTAATGAAATGGTCCCTCATTTCAGGCCTGTTCTTTAGTGTTTGTTGAAGTGAGTTGAATCTGGATAAAGCCTGTTCACGATTGTTTGGCAGTTTGACCTTTGCAGCACAAAGAGGCAATGGTGCAACCCAGCTGTTGGACTCATCCTTGAAGAATTCTTTGTCCATTATTTTGATGAACTCTCTGTCTTCAACTGACAAGGCTATTTTGTTGTCGTCACTTGTGGTACAAAACACTGTGGTACCTAGGTTGTCGTCACAAAGGATAGGAGTGACATCAGGTACTTGGATGATGTCAAGAGGCTTCTCCTTTACTTCATAATGGTGAGGGCACTCTTTGAAATGGGATGCACGTCCATTTCCTAACATGTAAGTTTTGAAGGAGTGGATCTCAGATGACGTACACATTCTATCCAAGCATACATCGCCCACTATTACCCAGCCTAGATCAAGTCTTTGTGCATAAGGGGCATCCTCAGGTCCATCACACTGCTCACGTACCTTATGTACTCTGAGAATGTCTCTTCCTAGCAAGACTAAGATTTCAGCATTCATGTCCATTGTGGGAATCTCATCAACAAGGTGCCTTAAGTGAGAATGCTGATATGCAGCCTCTGGAGTAGGAATCTCTTCTCTTCGTCTGGTATCTGGTCACACTCAACTAATGTTGGTAGGAGTATGCCCTCTTTCCCTTCGATATGAGACACCATGAACCCATCGACCCTTCTGCCGAAAGTCTTTACACGACCAGAACAGGTTCTGAGAGTATACGGTGTGACATGACCCTCAATGTCAAAGATCTCAAAGAATTTAGGCTTGACCAGGGATCTGTTGCTCTGTTCATCTATTATAGCATACATCCTGGCAGCTTTTTCAGGTTGATCCTCTGGGTATACCTTAACAAGGCATATCTTGGCACAGCACTTGTGATCTAAACCTTCTCCACAGACTTCTGTGCATGAAGAAGAAACATTCTCCTTGGCTAGAGCGTGGCTTTGTTGCTCCCCGCCATGATTTGAGAGAGGGGTGGAGGTAGGTAGCTGCTGTGGGCTGTCTGTAAGTGGAGTAGGATGCATAGCTGTCACATGTCTTTTGCTACTGCATTCTGTGCACTTTTTTTTTTTTTTTCACATCAGACTTTACCATCTCCAGAGAGTCACTCGTAATATTACAAGCAGAGAGGGGCCGCTGTCTCCACTTCGGTAATGCATCATTTGTGAATTTCAATTATATTTATTTCTTGTTTTATTTTGTTGTTTTCTTTTTTTTTTTTTTTTCCTTCTTCCCTTCCTTTCCCTTTTCTTTTTTCTTTTTCTTTGAAAGTCGCTGCTCGTTATAAAAAATCCTCTATTTCTAATTATTTGATACCACAACAACAAAAAAAAACAAAAACAAACAAGAAAGCACCTTTTCATCCTCTCACTTGTCCTACTCTCCAGTCTCTCTTCTTCTATTCTGTGTCCCCCCTCTCCTCTTCCCTGCTCTTCCCCCCTCCCCCCTCCCTTTCCCCCCCCCCTCTTTTTTCCCCTTCCCCTTTCCCCTCTTTGGTTTGTTTCTAGGGTCTTGCTTATTCATGCATTTTTGTTGTGTATTCTTGTGTCCCCTTATATCTCTCCCAATGCTTCCATTTTCTCTTATGGTTTTCAAGTTGGCTTTTGTCGCTGCTGCTTAGATATTCCATTTTATTATAATTTTCGATTCGCGAGAACCACTCTTTTATATCTGGTTTATTGATATTTAGCCAGTTTTTTGGAATTAGTCCTTTTGCGGCGTTTATTAATTGCGGGAGCAGACTTTCTTTCCTTTTATTTTTGGGACCCTTTTTGTCATGGAACAGGCATGTGTGTATATCATCTTCTAGCGCCTCTTGGGTTATTTCCTTCGAAATTTCTTGGATTTCCCTCCAATATTCTTTTATTTTGGGGCAGCTCCACCAGATGTGCAAGGTTGTTCCTATATGGCCACATGCTCGCCAGCATAACGGGGAGTTGTCTTTATTGAGCTTATTCATGGTTTCCGGTGTCTTATGCCATCTCGTGATGCACTTATAGTTCATCTCGATAGTGTTCATATCTGTTGCAGTGTTGTGCACGGATGCTGTAATTCTTCCTAGTTGTTTGTCTTCAAATTCTTTATTCATTTCCCGTTCCCATTTTTTAATATATTCCGGTTTGCCTTGTGCTTCCATATCTGTCAAGATTTGATATATTTTTGATGTTACATGTTTTATTGGTGTTTGTGCATTGCACAATTTTTCGAATTGTGTAAAGTTCTCTTCCTCTCTTATTGGTGTGGGAATTGATTTTACCAAATGCTGCAACTGTAAATATTCCCATTGATTGATGTCCCATCCGAGTTCTTCTTTTATCTTCTGGAATGATTTAATCTTTCCCTTTTCTGTAATATCTTTTAATTGTGCTGCTCCTATTTTTTTCCCTAGTCGTGTCTCTTTACCCGGCAAAAAAAAATTTGTGCTCGTGAGTGGTATTAGCGATGAATTATAGCTCCATTTATTCTGATTAAATAGTGTGTCCCATATTCGAAAAACATTTGTGGTTATTTCATGGATATTCCTCCCCATGTCTCTGTGTTTGCGTGGTATCCATACATTTTTTTGTAGTGCTGTGTTACTTATGCTTTTTTCAACTTGAATCCATTTTTTTTCTTTTTCTATGTGTTTGTTTCCCCATTCAACTATCCGTGCTAAGATTGTGGATTTGTAATATCTCTCTATGTCTGGTGCTGCTAGTCCACCACTTTTTTTACTTCTTGTGAGTGTCTTAAAGTTTATCCTTGGGGTTTTTTTATTCCATATATATTTTATCATTATTGATTTCATTGTCTTGAAGAAACTTTGGGGAATTTTTATAGGCAGTGTCTGGAATTTGTATGTTATTTTTGGTAAATTCATCATCTTAAAGGCATTAATTCTTCCGATCCATGAAAGGGCTCTTGTAGTGTTTCTTTTTAAATCTGTTTTAACCTCGTTTAGTAAGGGGATAAAGTTGGCATGGAACAAACCCTCTACTGTGGGTGTCAGCTTGATCCCCAAGTAGCTCAGCTCTTTTACCCATGTGTATGTATGCTGTTTCTGTAGGGCTAATACTTCCTTTTTTCTCATTCCAATATTCAGAATTTCTGTTTTTCTAGGGTTTATTTTGAAATTAGTTAATTCTCCATAATCTTTTATTTCTTTAGCAATCTCTTCTAAGGTTGTAGTTGGGTTTGTTATGTACATTAAAATGTCGTCGGCATATGCTGCTAATTTGTGTTCTTCTGCACCTATTTTTGCTCCTTCGATTCTAGTGTTGTTTCGGAGAGTTGCTAAAAAAGGTTCTAATGATAGTATGTATAGTAGTGGGGAAAGGGGACAGCCTTGTCTAGTGCCGTTAAACATCTCAAATGGGGCGGAGACTTTACCATTCACCTTCACCATGGCCGTTGGTCTATTATATAAATTTTGTACCCAATGTCTAAATTTTGGCCCTATTCCCAGATGTTGGAGGGTTTCTGCTATAAAACCCCAGTCCACTCTATCGAACGCTTTTTCTGCGTCAATTGAAAGCAGTAGGACTGGGGTTTTTACCACCTCATTTTTTTGCATTAGAAGTATCGTTTTTAAGGTATTATCTCGTCCTTCCCGCCCTGGCACAAAACCCGTTTGATCTTTATTTATCCAGTCTTGCATTAGTTCTTTGAGTCTTGTGGCGAGGATTTTTGCATACAGTTTTGTGTCCGTATTTAATAATGCAATTGGTCTGTAGTTAGAACATATTGTCTTGTCTTTATCAGGTTTTGGTATTACAGTGATATGCGCCAGCAGAGATTCGGGTCGCATTTCTATCTCTTCTCCCAATTGGTTGAAATATTCGCATAGTCTCGGGACCAACAATTTTTGAAATTTTTTGTAGTATTTAATGGTGAATCCATCAGGTCCCGGGCTTTTCCCATTTGGTGTTTCTTTTAATGCTCTTAAAATTTCATCTTGTGTGATCTCTGTTTCGAGGGCTGTCAGTCGTTCTTTTTGCAGTTTTGGGAGGTTTGCGCTGTTTAGATATTCTTGTATTTTCTCCCGACTCTTTTCTTCTTTTTCTTTGTGTCGATTCTCTTTGCCTATTGCATAGAGTGCGCTGTAGTAGGTGCGAAATGCGTCTGCAATATCGACTGTTCTATTCACTATTTCTCCTCTTGTGTTCTTGATTTTTTCTATGAAGTTTAATGCCTTTTTATGTTTTAACATTTTTGCAAGGAATTTTCCTGGTTTATTCCCACCTATATAACGCTCCTTTTTCATCCTGAAAAATTCTTTCCTTGTCTCTTGTTCCAGTTGCTCTTTCAAGATCTCTCTTTTAATCATTAGCGCTTGCTGGCTTTCAGGTTTCAGGTCTTTTTTATGTCTTTGTTCTAGGTCATATATTTCTTTCAAGGTCTTGTTGATCTTATTTTCCCTTTCTTTCATTTTTCTGGCGCCTATGGCTATTAGTTGTCCCCTTATCACGGCCTTATGTGCTTCCCATATAGTGGCCTTACTTATGTCTGGCGTCTCGTTTGTCCAGAAATACTTTTCTAATTCTGTTTCGATTATCCGTTCTGTTTCCGGCTCTTCTAAAATGTCTTCGTTTATTCTCCATCCTCCTTGTCCTCTTGTTTCCCTAATGGCCTTTAGTTTCATTGTCACTGGTGCGTGATCTGATAATGTAGCTATTTCTATATTTGAATCCAGGACTTCCTCTAGTAAGCTGTGTTCAATCAGGATGTAATCCAATCTGGAGTACATTTTATGTACCACTGAATGATAGGAGTAGTCTTTTATTTTATTTTTTTATTTTTTTTATTTTTTTTCCCGGGGTGTTGGATCCTCCAGATATCCACCAATTGATATTCAAAGAGTTTTTTTTTTAATCTCCTGTTTTCTTTAGTTTCTATTTTCATCTTCCTGGATGTAGAGTCCAAATTGTTGTCCATATAGAAATT
This sequence comes from Rana kukunoris, assembly GCA_029574335.1. Classification (NCBI taxonomy): domain Eukaryota; kingdom Metazoa; phylum Chordata; class Amphibia; order Anura; family Ranidae; genus Rana; species Rana kukunoris. Next base: position 232,063,233 of record CM056052.1, read on the forward strand.
TAGATCCCCTGCCAGGATAAGTTTACCTTTTTTTACTTCCTCCAATTCTTTTAGTACTTTTAGGAAATACCTCTTAGAGTGTTTGTTTGGGCCATATATGTTGACCAAAGTATATCTTATATTTGAGATAGTTCCTATTAGTACCAAGAATCTGCCATTAGGGTCGGTTTTTCTCTCCTCTATTTTAAAGTCCATGTTTTTCCTGAAACCGATTGCCACCCCTTTTGCCCCTTTTGTGGGGGTATCACTATAAAACCACATTGGGAATTGTTTTGAGTATAGCCTAATATTGTTCTCTAGTGCCAGGTGTGTTTCTTGTAGAAATATTATTTCAGCACCTCTCTTCTCTAGATCTCGCATTACCATATGCCGCTTTTGAGGGGAATTCAGTCCCCTGACATTATATGTTAAGAAATTGATTGAGCCCATTTCTTGTTAATTGCTTCTTCTTTTCCAACCCATTTGAATTTATTCTCAATTCGCCCGTCCATGTCGAGGCGAGGCGGGCCCGAGCCCTTTTTCGGTGGCCGGGGCACGCCTCGTCACCCAAAGAGGTCTTTCCACAACTGTCAAATGTTCTCCTTATTATTATTTTTCCCTTTATGAGACAAACCACTCTTCTCCCATAAACCCATTCTCCCGCCCTCCCTCCCATCCTCCCCCCCTTGTCTCCCCCCCCCCTCCCCCCCTCCACCCCTTCTCCATGCCCATCCAAAGATGTTCTTGACCCATGGTCTGTCAGGTGCCTACTCCTCTCCTTAACCTGCCTATTTGTGGGCTCCGAGGTGGAGTACTGTCTGGCGCTGTCCACCCTGTTTGGGTCGACCTAGAGCTCCTTGAGCTATCCCGTCTCCCTGCCCCCATCTACACTTCTCTTCTTATTTTCTCCCCCCCCCGAGCCCCCATGTCCCCCCATGCCCCCCCCTTTCTTGTTGATATTATTTCCTTCTTGGTACCAGATGCCACGACTCGTCTTCTTGTATCTCTGATTCTTGTCTCCTCTTTAATGCTTCCGGAACAGGTATGTTTAGTTTCTCGCAAAACTCCTGAGTTTCTTCAATGAATCTGAGCTTCACTACTTGGCCGTTCTTTCTCCCTATTAAGCAAGCGGGGAACCCCCAGTTATATTGGATCTCATGTTCTTGTAGTGTTTTTATCAAGGGTTTTAATGCCCATCTTCTCTTTAATGTGTCCTGAGATAAGTCAGGGTATATTTCTAGTGGCTTCCCTTCGAATTCCAGCGGGGGTTTCCCCTTCAGATTTCTCCAGATTTGTTTTTTTTCTTCCAGGCTTTCTAGTCTCACAATTATATCCCTGGGGCTCTCTGCGGGTATTCTCTGGGGTCTTTTTATTCTGAAGACTTCTTCTATTATTAAGTCTTTTGCTTCTTGGTTACCCAGTAGTGGAATAAGTATTTTCCCCATGATTTCTTCCAGGTTCTCTTTCTGGGGGTGTTCGGGAAGTCCCCTAATTCTCAGGTTCCTCCTCTTGTTCTTATTCTCTTGGTCTTCTTTTTTGTAAGCTTGCTCCCTCTGTTCTGTTCTTAGCGATTTTATTTCACCTTTTAGGTCTTTTATTATTTTTGTATGTGTGTCAACTCTATTTTCTGTTTTTTCCACTCTGGCAAGTAAGTGTCCCACATCATTGTGGATTGTAACGATTTCTTTTTTTAAAGAGGATTCTAGACTTTTCAATGATTTTTCTAAGGCTGCAAACATCGCTTCCATATCGCATTTTGTTGGGAGCATGTCTGGGAGTTGCTGTCCCCTTTCTCCTGCCCTATCCGTCTCTTCTTCCAGCTCAACCTCTATTTCTTCTTCCTGGGGTTCTATCTGTGGGTTTCCTGGTGTTGCTACTAATGGAGTTTTACTCTGCGTTTTCTTTTCCTTTTTCTCCTTTATCTCTGCCTGCCACCCCCTAGTGGTGCGTTTCTCAGAATCTTGGTTGTTTCCGCTTGCCCCTAGTGTTACATATTTTACCATAGGTCCTGGGCTTAAGCTTGTGCGTGGTGACTTTGGGACCGCCCCACCTCTGCCCGATCTCCCTCTCATGCTTCCTATCATCCCCTAGAATATAACTACTGAAGGGTAGCACTTAGCGTCTCCCAGGGGGAGGGATATCTTCTCCTTAGATTATTTGAGCTTACTATAGACCTTTTTCAGTTTTCTTCCTTGTCCGTCTTAAATGTGTTTCACCTTAATGTATAATCTGTACCTCAAAATCCTTTGTTTCCGAAACATAAAAAATAAAAGCAAAAAAAAATCTCAATAATTTTAAGCATGTAATTTTCCGGGTGGGTGTACTGAGGGAGATACTCACACTGTCTCCCCTTTCCAACCTCCCCTTACCTGCTTCTCTGTTTGTATATGGATATCTGCGAAGTAGACTTCCCTCTAGATCAATAAGTCCAGCTTCGGGGTATTACATTGTAGGGAGTGTTGCCATTATGCAGATATGTGAACAAACATTAGTTATCACGCAGAGAGGAGAGAATAAATAAGAGGTTAATAGTAAAGTAATAAGAAATAATCTTCTGTTTTCTTATGGGCTCTTTCTAGAATCTTATTTTTATCGGTGCCCCCAGTCTATTGCTCGAACCTGTTATGCTCAGTCCTGTTATCCAGGGGGTATCTCCGCATATGATCGGCTTTTGTGACTGTGATCCTGTTATTCCTGGTGTACTGCATTCTGTGCACTTGATGACAACTTTACAGTCCTTGGCAAAATGACTATAAGAAGCACAGCACCTGTAGCATACTCCAAGTTTCTGGAGAATCTCCCTGCGCTCTTGTAAAGTCTTTGCTCTCAGCTCTCGGCATTTCTTAAGAGGGTGAGGCTTCTTGTGAATAGGGCACTGACGATTAGGATCTTTATCTCTACCACCCGAATCACTCTGGTATGCATGAGAGGATACGGGTGGTGAGATGTCTGTCCTTTTAACAGATATTGCTCTATGAAAGTCTCTGCGTTTAGCTGCTGTGTTATCATACCTTGGTAATGGTGATGATAATGAAGCAGGCAAGTTGGGTTCACTGAAGCTGAAGCTGGGATCATTTCTCATCCAGGCTTGTTCACTGATGAACCTGCAAAAATATGAGAATGGAGGAAAGCATACGTTATATTCTCTTTTGTACCTTGAGCCCTGCTGCGCCTATCTCTCTTGCAGGCCATATGGCAGTTTGGACACCACTGGATTGACACCATGAGCAGTGTCCAGGAAGCTTAGTCCAGGTAGACGTGGGTCTGTCTTTGCCAACTCTAACTCCATGAGGAGGTCACTTAGATCTTGGAGCTTGCGATAGTCTTTGTTCCCTATTTTTGGGAAGTTTTGCAGTCTCTTGAATAGAGCGCTTTCTATGGCTTCTGAGCTACCATAGGCTTGCTCGAGTCTTGCCCATGCAGCAAAAAGACCTGCATCTGGGTTGTCAACATGTACTGTCCTCAGTCTTTTAACACGATTTGCAGATTCTGGCCCCAGCGACTTTATGAGATAATCAAGTTCCTGCTTGGCAGTAAGGTTGAAATCAGCAATAGCAGCCTTGAAGGTTGATCTCCAGGCCCTGTAGGTCTCTGAACAGTCATCAAACCTTGAGAGGCTAGTGTTAATGAGCTCACGGCGTGCCATATATCTGGCGAAGTCATTCAAGTCTGATCTCTCACTCTTTTGTGCCAAAGTAACTTGTGGAACCCCTTGGGTGTGAAAGTTCTCTGGTGAAGAAGGGTGAGGTTTACCAGGATAAAATGATGTTGTATGAGCACTTAACTTTGGTGTAGTCTCTAAGGCTTCTGCTGGCTGTGGCTGGAGCTGCGGCTTGTCGCTGGAAGTCACATTGTTGTTGGCAGGAGTTGATGTGGTTTGCTGCGTAGATGCACTTGTGTTGTGGACTTGAGGAGGCTCAGGCATTTGGAGCTGAGAGGTCACTGTGTTGAGAGTCAGAACAGTGTTGTTAGTAGGAGGTACAGGAGATGACTCTGTATCTTTGTAAGCATTATGCTTTAGCACATATTCACTGGTGCGTTCAATTGGATCTTCCAGTTCTGCTGGGATAAGACAGTCTGAATTAGTACTTTGACCCAATGCTTGTTCAAGGACTTTCAGCCTTGCTAGCGCACCTGCTTCCTCTTTCTCTATTTGCAGAATCTTTATTTGGGATTCCATCTCTGCTTGGCGAGTTTTGCTCTGAGCTTCCATCTCTGCCTGGCGAGCTTTGCTCTGAGCTTCCATCTCTGCCTGGCGAGCCGTCATCTCTGCTTCCAGAGCTTTGCTTTGGGCTTCCATCTCTGCTTGAAGAGCTTTGCTTTGGGCTTCCATCTCTGCTTCTTTCTTAACAAGGGAGCTTTGCGCTTTTCTGGATTCAGCATCAACGCGGGCCTCTATTAGCTTGTCGCTTAATGTTGAACTTCTGGAGCGAGAGGATCTAGAAGAACGTGCAGTGTGCTTGGTTGATATTAATCTGTGAGATCTGGTCTCTTGCAGTTGAGCAATGCGGAGTTCTGCCTTACACTGAGCATTTTGCACTAAGAGATCCCTTTGTTGCATCAGTCTTGGTCAGTTCTGCTGAAGAGTCCTCTATATTACAGTCTTGCAAGAAGGCAGTGTATTTTGCAGACAGCCGCTGGTAATGTTCATACGCAGCAGATAGGCGATCTATAGAGTCTCTTAATTCAGCTGGTTGATCATTAAAGTGTGGCAAAACTGACATGCAGTGTGAAGTTCTGTCCCAGAGGTCTGACAGCTTGCTGGAGAACTCATCTCTAGTGTATTCATAGTTTTCTCTGAGTTTCTGTGTTGGTTTTATTGTACGCTTGGGTCTTACACTCTGTTCAGCAATATCTGCAGAGTCTGCTCCCTGTACGTCTGCGGGTTCAGAGGCATGATGAATCTGCGTTGGTTCAGCCATAAAAGAGTGTTCAGAGCCTTGTCTAGACATTTCTCACGTTTTTTTTAAAAATGGTACTGTCTTTTTAAGAAGACAAACAGCAGCTAGACAGGTGGGGTAACACAGTTCAATTTAAAGAAACAGCTTTCAACATTCACATGAAGCGCAGTAAGCTTGTGCGACAATGTGCTTTCACAAGATGGCGGCTGGCACTGAGCTTGATTGCAGATTAGGCACACACATATACCCAGCAGGCTGTAAGAATTCTATGCATCTTTTGACTATTCTGACTCCGATTGTTGTGATAGCGATATATCCCTTGCTGAGACCTCTATGCCTGGCCTGTATAAGTAGATATTCTCACTGTGGACAATCCTTGTCAAATAGCTGAACTCGTCAATACCGATTCATTCAAAAGAGGTGTTTATTCTTTAACTTCAGGGGTTACAGCAGATAACAGGAACAGCAGATGAATGGTAATAGTATTGTGCGGTCAAAAGATGATGCCTTTCCCAAGTACCGTGCAGATACATGTGTGTCCTTGTACATGTGGCTTGCTAGCTGAGGGAATGACACAGGAAGTACTACACACAGGAAGTAGGGAGGGGCATACATAAACTGGAAAATATGTGGTAACTAATGAGGATTTACAGAAAACATGTACATTGCAAGAAAGGGCCACTAGATGGCAGCATAGGATAACACATAGATTTAGCTATGAGAAAATAGTTAGGCAAACCACAATATATAACTCTAATCTATATAACAATGCTAATATTAACTGAGGCTATGCATCTCATATTCTATGCCCCTATTGGGGCAGCACAAGGGATCTGGGTGACCGGACACTGACAGGTTGTGAGCTGCAAACTGTCAGTCGGTGACCCCAACTATTGACTGAGAGGATTCGCTTTAATTCTTGTCCTTGAGTATTGGACCTGTGGCAGAGGCCTTTACTAATCTACTAAAGCCAAGTCGTGGCAGAGACTTGTTCCTTCTCAGAGCTCACAGTGACACTCCAGCTGCCAGGTCTGTGAGGGAGGCCTGTCCGGGTGCACTGCACCCATCCCGGCTGGGGTGGTGATGAAAGCGAGAATACTATTTGGAGGCAGGACTGCTTTCTTCTATCCAAAGCCTGAATCTGCAAAGTTGCTCTTTTCACCAATCTGTCCTATCTACTCCAAGTTGACTGTTGGTCGTGTTGACCGAGAATAAAGCATTTTAAAACGTCAACCAACTGCCTGGATATTCAGTCACTGCTATCACTCCTAGACATATTACAGAGGTAACTTCAATTACGCCGATCCCACATCAAACCAGCGGCTCCTGCGGGAGTAAGCGCTACATTACAAAAAGGTGAAAAAATATATAAGCAGCCAGAATGTGGATACATGTGAAGAATGGTTCAATATAACAATAAGTATCAGGACATTGCAGAGTGTGTAAAAAGTTCTATTCAGATAAATGGTGGGATCAGGCAGGGTCAGACTTCCAATATAACAATAATCTTGATGGATATATTTCCTAGATTGCAGTATTGAACCATACTCCGTGTCCTCCACCAGTCTCCCAGAACTCTCACCTCACTGCCAAAGCATCTAGAGCACATCAGCTTATTTCTTTATCGTCAGTCTTCTCTGCTGTGTATGTCATACCCACTGCGATAGGTTCACTAATAGATTCCTCTGTCCCTTAAAACTCTCTATATCAACCAAGAGAAGAGGGGGGAGAAGGGGGAATACTCCAGCCCATACCCAGGGTATAAAGCAAGGAGGAAAGGATGTGCCAATAGTGTAGTAGATAAAATTTGACTTTAATGTAAACACACATAAAAATGGACTCTTACAATGTTCAAATAAAGCGAGAGCATTTGGGGTACATTTGCAGAAATGCGCTGTCTTACGGTTCCCTCCGCTCCTTCCGAACTGCGGTGGCCTCTGTATCCCATCCCAAAGGGATACAGTTAAGTGATGCAGTGCCGTATCGCAAAAAATGGCCTGGTCATTGTGGGGGCAAATCCTTCTGAGGCTGAAGTGGTTAAGGTGGTTCATTCTATGCATGAAGGTAAATAACCTTCAATGTGCAGCTCCCCCCCCCCGCCATTACTTAACTGAGCCCTATCTTGATCCAGCAATGTGCACAAGAGCATCACTCTTGGGTCTATCCCTCCTCATTGGCTGAGACACATGGCTCCAGCTGCTGTCAATCACAGCCAGAGTGGAGGGATTGGGGGACGGGCAGAGCCATGCTCTGTGTGTCTTATAGATACTCGGGAGCGAGCATGCACGAGTGCACCAGGATCAAGCACCTTTCTATGAGCACATTGGAGGGGCCAGGAGTGCCGGCAGGGGACCCAAGAAGCAGTACAGCTGTACTGTGCAAAACCAATGCACAGAGCACGTAAGTATAACAAGTATGTTATTTAAAAAATAAATACACAAAACATTTAGTAACACTTTAATTGAAGAAGCTTAAAGTGGGGGTTCACCCTAAAAACAATTTTCTAACATTACATTGAGCTCACTCTTGACATTGACAGTATGCCGATTTTTTTATGTATTTTATTTTTGCTGTACATAACTTGTATAGCTATTTTCTTCCTCGGCTTCCGGGTAGTGCCTTCTGCGATAGTGGGTGTTCCTATGCAGCAGTTTGGCAGACTCGACGTGTGGCTTCTTTCGGCAACTTGTGACGCTCCTTATGCGACGGGGGGTAGTTTTTGTCATCACGTCAATCACTAACTGCTGCATAGGAACGCCCACTCCCGCGGGAGGCACAACCCAGAAGCCGGGGAAGAAAATAGCTATACGAGGTATGTACAGCAAAAAATAAATAAAAAATCGGCATACTGTCAATGTCGAGAGTGAGCTCAATGTAATGTTAGAATTTTTTTTTAGGGTGAATCCCCGCTTGAAGTTAGAAGCCAATTGGCTACCATGCACAGCTGCACTAGATTTTGCACTCTCAAATCAATCTAAATCAACGCCAATGATTCATGCATCTCTCAAATTTACAATTATCATCCTTTTAGAATATGATACAATCTGACTGTAGAATTTTTAAGAATTTTTCTATTTTTTTTCTAATTTTTCTAATTTTTCTATTTTGTACCAGTCAACATTAAAGAGTTTGTAAACCCTTGTTTACATAGGATGCATTGAGGTGAAAAAACTTCTGTCACTGACCAGCCCCCCAGTCCCCTGTTTTACTCACCCGAGCCCGTTCGTTCCCACTCTGGAGACTCGCTCTACCTCTCTGGCCAGTGGCTCTTGGTTGGATAGATTGATAGCAGCGCAGCCATTGGCTCCTGCTGCTGTCAATCAAATCCAATAACGCAAACACCGGGCGGTGGGGCCGAGTCCTGCATTCTGTGTGAACACACGCACAAGCAGGACACGGGAGCACGCCCGCACGGGTGTCCACCGTAGGAGAGCACTTCTCCGATGGGGCGCTCGATGCAAAGAGGAGCTACTAGCGCCGATGAGGGACCCCAGAAGAGGATGATCAAGGCTACTCTGTGTAAAATGAACTGCACACAGGAGGTAAGTAGGACATGTTTGTTATTTTAATTTTTGTTTTTTAAACGCGCGGGTTTAGTAACCATTTAATGTAGGGTAAGATAAAATATGCCCACCTTGGTAAAAGGACCCCTTCGGTACCGGGAGAATGAGTTTAACCTTGCAGTAACAAGACACACGGTATTAGGTTAAAGTCACTCTGGTTTAATATGGCACGGACAGTTTCTTTTATAAAAACATACAGAGATTCAAAGGAAATACACAAATACATGTCTTAACATCATTGGTTAATACACTGTTACTGGGCGGACGCCCCCCTTTTGGGTGATGCTGTTAAAATATCATTGGTTAAAAGTTACCGTTATTTATTGCTTAAGTTAGAACTCGTCTCATGATTAAGGCTTGTATATATGTCAACCGCCACAAACTGGTTATAGAAACCACAAAACTTAGGTCACAAGACATTCAAACTGACTACTACTATATATGGTCATCACAAGAATTGCTCATGTCATTCTGATATACAGACAGCATATATGCAATATATGGACAACTTATGTTAACCCTTACAATCCCCTCTTAGAATCCAAATAATTCTAAATTATGTGGTTCTCCTTCTCCATCCTTCTTTTATCATGATACATGTTCAGATAGATTCTATTCGCAGCTGCTGGGTCGGGTGTTCGGGACATTTTAACAACTATGCACATTATAAGCCTATAACAAGCATATAAGAGTAAAACAAAAAAAAAAATGGAAAGGGTTAAACTCATCAATAACTGTCCCACTGGGGAGGTCACGGTTAAGAAAGTTCATTAGAGTGGTGTTTAGGGCAGGTTCTGAAGTGTGAAAATAAGGGCTCTCAATTGAAGTCATTGAAAAATTAATTTTAGCTTGTTGGCAAACTTCAGCTCCCTTTGTGGAGTTCCCCAACCCAGAACACCAGTCTGGGAAATAACTTCTTTATAGATATATATATCTCAACATTATCAGTACCCTATTGTGGGGTCACTTCCATATCTTCTCTACTTAGTATGACACCAAAGGGTCCACAGTACTACTTCACATCTATGTGGAGCAAAGATCTTCTTAAGGTGTATGTGGATACATATCTTTACTCATTCATATCACCCATCTTGGCATCATACGAATCTACTAATCTGACAATCTGATAACACTCTATCACTTCCCTGGGGTGATCTTCCTCAGTTCTAATTGTCACTGTAATAATAATTGTATTTTAACAATAATAGAACATTTGTGATATTTAAAAGTACAGCCATATCCAACATTTTTCATATCCAGACTTCTGGGCATAGGCATATTTAAACTTCAATAATAACATTTTATCTGTAAAACCATCTGAGTTCTCATTTCTCTTGTGTCTATTATGTGTATTATTCATATTGTCCTGTTGTGGAGTGTTGGAATTTCCACAAATGCTCTTTATATGTCCCAAATCTTCAGGGTGATAGATACAGTTCGTTATCAGCCAAACTGGCAGGAATACGATCAGGACAGTCCAAAATAGGAGGCACAAGGCTTTCCCAGAAGTCTGTGGTGAAATAAGCAACGTCATCTTGTCGGAGGTCAGGGCTGTCCGCCCCCATTAGTACCTCACTTGTACTTGCTTCTAGTCGGAGGCCAGGGCTGTCCGCCCCCGTTAGTACCTCTCTTTGTCTGGCCCTAGGCACCAGTTTTACTCGGGTGGCATGGATCCATGTTGGGCTCTCTTCCGTCAGTATTGCGGTCCGGGTAACGGCTACCACTATCATCTCTGGACCATAAGCGCAGTCTTTGGCTCTTTTATCTTTGGTCAATCGTTTTACAACTACAACATCTCCTGGTATAAAAGGGTGGGTGTTTTCCTGTGGAAGAGAAGGAAACTTACAGACAACTTTTTGTTCTATCTCATCTAGTTTTGTTATAAGTGACCTGACATAATGATCCTGAATCTGCTCTAAATCTCCTTCTTGTAGAGTGAGGGGTTTCTTGGCCCAAGGTGTGGGGAATGGCCTTCCCATTAAAATCTCGAATGGCGAGAATTTTAAAGATTTGTGGGGTGTCATTCTTATTTCTGCTAGAATAATTGGTAGCACCTCCTTTCATTTATGAAAGGTGCCTCCTGTGGCCTTTCTCAGTTTTAGTGGGATATATCTCTGGCCATCGTGAGAACATATCCACAATTACCAGGGCATATTCCTGCCTACCCTTATCACAGGGAATGTGTGTAAAATCAATTTGGAGGTGTGTTAATGGAGTTGTTGGATATTTGAGGTGTTGGTGGACTGCCCGATTAGGGTTGTTAGGATTTGCACGGAGGCATGTAATACACCTCTGTACAAACCCAGCTACTAACTTATCAAACTTAGTAATGTAAAAATCATTTTTTTTTAGCAGTAGTAGCGTTGTGGCTTTACTGTTGTGGCCTACCCCATGGTGCTGGGCTATAAAAAGTGGTGCACTAGCCTGTGGGATACATGGTTTCCCCTCTTTGCAAATTAGTCCACTCTTTGGACTCTTTTGCAACACTGGATAACACCAGTCATTTAGATCTGTGTCACTTGCCGAGTACTGGAGTTCCACTATCATTTGTGTGTCATCTAACAAGGGTGGTGTTAGTACGGCCATTTGTAAGGTAGCTAATTGTTGGAGTGCGGCTTCTTTCGCTGTTCTATCTGCCAAGGCATTGCCCCTGGAAATCTGATCACTGCCCACCGTGTGTGCCCTACAATGCTAGTAGATCATTGATCAACTGGGAGTGAGAAATTATTTTCCCATCCGCTCCTATGAACCCTCCTCTGGCCCAGATCACTCCGTGGTCATGGACCACGGAGAAGGCATACTTTGAATCTGTGTAAATGGTGACAGACTGTCCCTAACAACTAGCATGCTCTGGTCAAGGCTATCAGCTCGGCAGCCTGAGCCGACTGATAGGGGATGGGTTCTGCTTCATGTATGCAGTCAGGTAAACTTACAACGACATATCCTGCGTTGTATGTGGTGTCATTTGGTCTTGTGCATGACCCATCCACAAACACAACATGTGAATCTGGTATGGGCAGGGTTGCCATGTCTAGTCTAGGGGAAGTCTCTGTTGTTACAGAAGTTAAACAGTCATGGTATTGTGGAATGTCATCTGCCTCACCTTTCAATCCCAATAATGCATTTAAGATAGGGGCAGGGCCTGCATTTGGGGAACAGTATCTGACAAGGATGTGTTTCCTAAGAGGATGACTTTGTATCCACTTAGACGTTGGGCTGACATATGCTGGGTGTGTACCCCTCTTAGAAGATGGATGACATGGTGGGTAGTGTAAAGTGTGGTGGGGTGGCCCAGGGTGAAAACTACTGACATTTCCACCACCATTGCACATGCCGCTAGGGCTCTCAAACAAGCGGGCATACCTTGTACAGAAATTGGCATTACCTTTGAAAAAAACTACGGGTCTAAACGTTCCTCCGTGTTCTTGTGTCAGTACCCCCGCCATGGTTTTACAGTTGTCCCTTGTATATAGCTGAAATGGCTTTACATATTTAAGGGAGGCCCAAAGCAGAACTACACATCATTGCTAACTTCAACTTTTCAAAAGCGTTTAACATTTCTTGTGACCATATTATATCTTTTGGTTTGTCTGACAGTGTACATTGCCTCAAAATGTTGTCATAGTAAGAACAGTCCGGTATCCACTGTCTGCAGTAATTTATCATACCCAGAAAAGATAGCATTTCCCTCTGAGTATTTGGGTTGACCAGGCCCATGACAGATTGGATACGGCTAGGACTGATTTTCCTACTCCCTTGACTGAGGACAAAACCAAGATATTCCATTTACACCATTGTAACTTTTTGGGTGAAACTTTGTGCCCACATTCATGTAACCATCCTAACAACGATAAACAATCTTCCCTGCAGGCCTCCCTTGATAGACTACAAACGAGGAGATATCCACATATTGTAGCAGGACAGAACCTTGGGGGGGGTGCCAGGGTTTTAATGTGGCTTGGAGGACTATGCTGTACACAACAGGTGAATCAGCATATCTCTGGTTCATACGGCACCAGGTGAGTTGTTGACCCTCCAAAGGAAAATGCAAACAGAGGCCTAGTGTCCTCGTGTACAGGTATACTGAAAAAAAAACGTTCTTCAAATCAATTACAGAAAAATAGGTGGCCTGTGCAGGGATGGAGGAAAGGAGAGAGGTGACATCTTGCACTATCTTGCACTATCGGGGCAAGTGGGATGATTAAACTATTGATAGCCCTTGGGTCTTGAACAAATCTGACACTACCGTCTGGTTTGGAAACAGGGTTGATAGGGGTACTATATGCAGAGCAGATAGGGGTTAAGATTCCCTTCTCTAAAAAGGTCCTGTATCATAGGTCTGATTCCATCTAGTTTCTCTTTTGACAAAGGATATTGTTTATGAAACACTGGTTGAGCACCTGGTTTCAGGGTAGCCCGATAGGGGGTACAATCAATGAGACCTGTGTCAAAATCGTTCTGTGACCATATGCCGTTATCAACAGTGAGTAGTTCATCAGAAACCGCTAAACTGACAAAAATGGGACGGGTTATAGGTATCACCCTAGATTCCATACTGAGTCCATCCGGACCCGAGTGGATCCTCCGGGCCTCGTCACCGTGGGTGTTGAGTCCAGTCTATGTCAAATCTAGGTTGGGTATTTGTCTTGAGCAGGCCAGGGTTCTGGTCTTGGAATATGGCCCTTCTGTCAGGTAGGGGGCAATTTCTGGCCCAATGGCCGGAACGGCCGCAATTGTAACAAGGTTGGTCCTATGCGTTTCTATTCATGTGATCCCTGTCCATCCCGCTATATTATCCACCCAGGGATTAATAAGAAAATAATCCGTGCCTCCTACTCGGGCAACGTATTCTTTGCAGGTTTCTTGGACGTTGGGACATGGGTAGGAGGTAGGTTTACTATGTCTGGTCCCCATTGATCCAAGCACCGAAGTTGGTCAGTATAATATACTGATCCCAATTTTCTTCCGACAGTTGTATCAATGCAAAAATCTTCGTGCCACACACACTGGAAACAGGATCCCGGTTTGATCGGATCCCACACAGTACAGATTGTGTTGGGCAATTTAACTATGGCTTGGATAATACAATTCTTATAACTAAAGTCTGTGTTTTGCAAAATGAAAGTAACTTTGGCATTTTGCGCTGACACAGGAAGCAAGTCATTGGTTTACACAAGACGACAGTAAGCTATCTATATGCTATACCAATTAAGGAAGTGTCGACTTCACAATGAAAGGTTTTTTTTTTTTGTATGTGCTGTCCACTTTCGGGTTATTAAACTATTAAATTAATAAGTGACTTCTGTGTACTTCTCATATCTCTGGAGAGGTTATTGTATTTTAGTGTCTAAGTGCTCAATCTATGTTATGTGTCAATCGGTATGCAATTTCACTGTTTGTTGCTAGATTGCATGCTGATCTGTGTGTGTGTGGGGACAGTGGAAAGAGTGATTAACACTGGGATTCAAGCTTACAGGATAGCTGGAGGAACCCTAGAAGTGTGTAGTAATTGCTAGACTGTTTCCCAACCCTTAGCGTGCAGCAGATTGTATGTAAGATCTGTATCTGCCTGTGTGTGGTCAGCTAGTTGGATTGGAGTGGAGTCTCCCTCTAGAAGTGGTTAAAGGTAATGCGGGCTGTGAAGCATCACAGCCAGTCTTACGTGCTTAGTAGAAATTCCTTCTTATTCTTTTAGTTCCTCATACAGCCTCGTCACGAGACGCTCGCTCGTTGTGGTTAGTAATTCACCACTGGCAAGACAGATTGTGAAAAGTACAACCTTATTGTCTATCTGGAAAATCTACCCTGCGACCTAAATACTCTGTACTTTCTTTGGGAGAGATTATTAAAACTAACTTTGGCAGATTTTTTTAAATTCCACTCAGTTATATTAAATACTAAACAAATTTTACATCAAGGACACATCATACAATATTACACAGACGATCGGCTCGGTATCACTTGCTTTCATCAACCGTGGGTCATATAGCTTTCGCCTAGCCACGGAGATGGGGCGTCTTATACGTTTGCCACAAAACGTCTCAAAGTGGCCCTGGTCTAGCTCACCTTCTAGACACTTGTACCACACAAACAGATAATCTTATTACTCTAAAATTCTTAATACTTTAAACATATACTTCTAAACAGCAATAATTTTAAGCAGCAAATAATATAAGCAGCAGTAATGGGTAATTGTACCAAGGTGATTTCTATGCCTCCCCGAGACACTTGATTCTTAGTTATCCCTGATAACCTATATTATCTGGACATCCCCGATGTCTATATATGGCGCCAACCACTCTTACCCGTATCTAAAGCACAATTAATTTACAGTCCCTGACTGCCTGGATTCATAAGGAATTCAGGAATTGATCGAGCCCCGCTGACCGAATGAACGGTTTACAGGGAGACCACCTAAATCCCCGGACGAGCCTCCAAATTGTAGGGTAAGATAAAATATGCCCACCTTGGTAAAAGGACCCCTTCGGTACCGGGAGAATGAGTTTAACCTTGCAGTAACAAGACACACGGTATTAGGTTAAAGTCACTCTGGTTTAATATGGCACGGACAGTTTCTTTTATAAAAACATACAGAGATTCAAAGGAAATACACAAATACATGTCTTAACATCATTGGTTAATACACTGTTACTGGGCGGACGCCCCCCTTTTGGGTGATGCTGTTAAAATATCATTGGTTAAAAGTTACCGTTATTTATTGCTTAAGTTAGAACTCGTCTCATGATTAAGGCTTGTATATATGTCAACCGCCACAAACTGGTTATAGAAACCACAAAACTTAGGTCACAAGACATTCAAACTGACTACTACTATATATGGTCATCACAAGAATTGCTCATGTCATTCTGATATACAGACAGCATATATGCAATATATGGACAACTTATGTTAACCCTTACATTTAACAAAGTAGATTGTACATTTACGTGATAATACGTGTGACCAGCTTTACTGTGTAACCAAGCAACAACTCGTATCTTCCATATTTAGGTTAAATGCTCTAAAACTTTTCAGTCTGTGCTTCCTACAGTCGCATCAAATTCTCTGAATACTTTGACTCCTAAGTAAATGTAACCACTTCTGAACAATGTTAATTACATTAATTGTTTTACGTCACCTATAGACTAATTGTTATCTACTGGTATTTAGTTGTTGGCAATATTAGGATATAAACATATTCCACTTATTTTTTTTTTTACATTTAATAATAATGTGTGCTTATCCACCCCAAAGATGTGATAATGTCCTTTGGCCCTTTCTTTGCTGGAGTGAATCGTCATAGCAACCAACAGGCAGGTCAGAAATTGCTCCAGTATCTTCTACAGTTTAAATTTGTTTTAATGATTATTCTTTTAAACAGTACAAATTACAACAGGAATGTGCAGAGGGTGGTATTCCATAGTGCCCAATCAAGTTTAATCTTTTGAAGGGGTCAGCTAACAGTTAATTATGGTTGCTAAGGTTACTGCACATCATCATTGCTCTGCACTGCCTTACTGCTTTTTGTATCTTGAGTTGGAAGTGGAAGTCCAGGAAGGTCAGAATATCTCATGTTATATTCTTATTTTCCCCGTTCGGCATATACATACAATGTAACCTTATATATAAAGAAAAAGCCATGTAATGTTTCTGGTTACATTCTTGTAGTGCACTGCAACCGCAATAATTCAATGTTGTAACTACATAGTAAATCCTAACAATGTCTTCCTGTAAAAATTCAGTGATCCACTTTAAAGAGGGAAGAATGGATCCAGCTCTTACCCACCTCCCAGTACAATAAGAAGAGATCTTTAGGCTGGCTGACAGCAGCAAGTAACATACCATACCAGCAGGGGTGGACTGACATCTCATGGGGCCCCCGGGCAATAGAAGATTATGGGGCCCCCGGGCTTACAGATGGCCACCAAGCCAGGTGGCAGTACAGAGGCAGGGCAGCTAAAATCTCGGGATTTTCACATCAAAAGCATGTAGGTTTTAGACATATCAGGGACAGATGTAAAAAAAACACAGATTTTCACATACTGTCCCTGGTTTTAATGAGCCTGGCAACCCTGATGGGGCCCCCTAGTGGCATGGGGCCCTCGGGCAGTGCCCGAGTTCCTCAATGGTCAGTCCGCCCCTGCATACCAGTATTAAATGTGAAAGGCGGCTGTAGAGGTGAATGCTGAGTTGGATCGGGTCCATCCTGACCTGTACAAACCTAGATCCTTGGGAACATGTCTGTTACTTCTAAAGACACTGGTCATTACAGCCATATGGTGTGCAATGGCTTAGGAAATGAGGTAGCTGAAGTGGATCTAACCCTAAATGTATGTTTACATAAATAAATTAAGCAGGCATAAAAAGGGTGCATATTAGAAATACTAAAGTCGGCATAACCATACCTATCAGCTATAATAAACCTACTGCGTCACTTGACATGAAGTCACTACATCACTGGGGAGTGGGGAGTATATTTCAGTGGTGTCTTCAGTCAATCTTAATGATGACTGTGCCTTTAAAAGCACCATCAATGCATGGGTCTTCAAACTACGGCCCTCCAGTTGTTCAGGAACTACAATTCCCATCATGCCTAGTCATGTCTGTGAATGTCAGTTTGTTCCAATGCCTCATGGGATGTGTAGTTCTACAACAGCTGGAGGGGAAGCGTAGTTTGAGGATCCCCAATCTAAGGCTGGGTTCACACCTATGCGAATTGAGTGCGGCTTAAACCGCATCCAATACGCAGAACATTTCTAAATACATTGTTTTCAATGAGGCTGGTTCACATATGTGCGATGCATTCGCACTGCGCATTGCAGAAAAAACGTGTGCGTATTTTAGGCCTTGCTGTGCGGCTCAGGTGCGAATTAAGGCCCATTATCTTCTATGGGTACGCAGCTGATTTGCAGCTAATCTGCAGCTAAAACGCAGTGGATCTGCTGAACACTTCTCTTATCTCTGTGCAGAGATAAGAGAGCTGAAATTCGCACTGCACTAGTGTAAATCCAGCCTAATTTCTGTAGTTCCTAGTAATTTTTCAATGAGCCAGAACATTTATATGTGCAATATGGAGCCTGTCTATTAATTTACAGGGTAAAAAGTATTTGATCCCCTGCTGATTTTGTATTTTTGCCCACTGACAAAGAAATCATCAGTCTATAATTTTAATGGTAGATTCGTTTTAACAGTGAGAGACAGAATAACAACTAAAATATCCAGAAAACGCTTTTCAAAAAAGTTATAAATTGATTTGCATTTTAATGAGTGAAATAAGTATTTGACCCCTTCGCAAAACATGAATCAGTACTTGGTGGCAAAACTCTTGTTGGCAATCACAGAGGTCAGATGTTTCTTATAGTTGCCCACCAGGTTTGCACACATCTCAGGAGGGATTTTGTCCCCTCCAAGTCATTAAGGTTTCGAGGCTGATGTTTGGTAACTCGAACCTTCAAATCCCTCCACATACAGGGATTATGGTCTGGAGACTGGCTAGGCCACTCCAGGACCTTAATGTGCTTCTTATTGAGACACTTCTTTGTTGCCTCGGCCGTGTGTTTTGGGTCATTGCCATGCTGGAATACCCATCCACAACCCATTTTGAATGCCCCGGCTGAGGGAAGGAGGCTCTCACCAAAGATTTGAAAGTACATGGCCCCATCCATCACCCCTTTGATGCAGTGCAGATGTCCTGTCTTCTTAGCAGAAAAACACCCCCAAAGGATAATGTTTCCACCTCCATGTTTGACAGTGGGACTGGTGTTTTTGGGATCATAGGCAGAGTTGAGGCCAAAGAGCTCAATTTTGGTCTCATCTGACCTCAACACTTTTACCCAGTTCTCCTTTGAATCATTCAGGTGTTCATTAGCAAACTTCAGAACGGGCCTGTACATGTGCTTTCTTGAGCAGGGGGACCTTGCGGGCACTGCAGGATTTCAGTCCTTAACCACTTAAGGACCACCGCATGTACATTTACGTCGGCAGAATGGCACCGACAGGCACATCAACGTATATATACGTTGGTGCCTTGGGGGGGATCGGGCTGTCCGCGCGGCTGCATGCGGCTGTCCGCGCGGCTGCAGGAGCGATCCGACAAGAGGGGGCGGCTATTCGTTTTTGTCCGCCCCCTCCGGATCGCTCTCAGCCAATGCGCGCGCCCGCCCGCCCTGTCACTTCCTCCCCCTGTGTAAACACAGGAAGGAGGAAGCGACGTGATCTCTCCCTCTGCGTTTTTTTTTCAACCACCGCTGAGGAGAGATCACAACACAGTAAGTCCTGCACCAACACTACACTACACACAGGCACATTTAACCCCCCGATCGCCCCCACCTCCCCCTGTTACAGTGTCACTGAATGCAGTAATCATACATGTATGATTACTATATTTAGTGTCAGTGTGACAGGCAGTGTAAAAGTCAGTTAGTGTTAGGTTCAGCGTAGCCCTGTACCCCCCCCTAATAAAGTTTTAACCCCTTGATCACTGCCCTAGTTAACCCTTTCACTCCCTATTGCCAGCGTCACTAAGCGATCATTTTTCTGATCGCTGTATTAGTGTCGCTGTTCCCGCTAGGTAGCTAATTTTTTTTTTATTGCGATTTTTTTTTACTAAAGACATGTGGCTAAAGAAATTTTGGCCTAAATGTTTGACTAAAATGTAGTTTATTGATTTTTCTTCTAACAAAAAGTAAAATCTATTTTTTTGTATATAGCGCAAAAAATAAAAATCGCAGAGGCGATCAAATACCACCAAAAGAAAGCTCTATTTGTGGGAAGAAAAGGACGCGAATTTTGTTTGGGAGCCACGTCGCACGACAGCGCAATTGTCTGTTAAAGGGACGCAGTGCCGAATCGCAAAAACCCCTTTGGTCATTTGGCAGCATATTGGTCCGGGTCTTAAGTGGTTAATGGCGTATTGTGTTACCAATTGTTTTCTTGGTCACTATGGTTCCAGCTGCCTTGAGATCATTGACAATTTTCTCCCATGTAGTTCTGGGCTGATTCCTTTCCTTCCTCATGATTATTGAAACTCCACAAGCTGAGATCTTTCATGGAGACCCACACCGAGGGAGTATGACAGTTTTTTTGTGTTTCTTCCATTTACAAAACTGTTGTCACTCTCTCACCAAGCTGCTTTGCGATGGTCTTGTAGCCCATTCCATCCTTGTGTAGGTCTACAATCGTGTCCTTGACATCCTTGGACAGCTCTTTGGTCTTGGCCATGGTGGAGCGATTGGAATCTGATTAATTGATTGATTCTGTGGACATGTGTCTTTTATACAGGTAACAAGCTGAGATTAGGAACACTCCCTAATTTCAGCTCATTACCTGTATAGAAGACACCCGAAAGCCAGAAATCTTGCTGATTGATAGGGGATCAAATTATTTATTTCACTCATTAAAATGCAAATCAATTTATAACCTTTTTGAAATGCGTTTTTCTGGATGTTTATGTTGTTATTTTTTCTCTCACTGGTAAAGCGGAGGTTCACCCAAATAACATTTATATCAGACCAACTTCTTTATACTTCTAACTAGGGTTGTCCCGATACCGATACCAGTATCGGTATCGGGACCGATACCAAGTATTTGCGGGAGTACTTGTACTCGCGCAAATACCCCCGATACCTAAATAGAATACTCCCCCCCCCCCCCGCCGCTGCCGCCGCATCGCGCCACCGCATCGCGCCACCGCATCGACAGAGGGACATGGCTGCATATGTGGGGGACATGGCTGGAGGGACATGGCTGCATATGTGGGGGACATGGCTGGAGGGACATGGCTGCATATGTGGGGGACATGGCTGGAGGGACATGGCTGCATATGTGGGGGACATGGCTGGGGGGACATGGCTGCATTTATGGGGGACATGGCTGCATTTGGGGACACATTTAAAAAAATTATTGGTATTCGGTATCGGCGACTACTTGAAAAAAAGTATCGGTACTTGTACTCGGTCCTAAAAAAGTGGTATCGGGACAACCCTACTTCTAACATGTACAGTCCGCAATTATTATTTTTTTAGGCTGTACATACCTTATAATAAATATTTGCAATCCGGCTTCCGGGTACTTCTCCTGCGGGAGTAGGCGTTTCTATGGTGAGGAGGCATGTCATCTGGGAGGTCGCCCAGATGATTGACGTCCTTTCAGAAAAAGTTCCCCCTGGCGGATAAGGCCCCCTCGTATTGTGTAGGCGCGTCACGAAAACGCTGTGACTCGTGATGCGCCTATGCAATACGGGGGACGGGGCCTTATCCGCCCGGGGGAACTTTTTCTGAAAGGACGTCAATCATCTGGGCGACCTCCCAGATGACATGCCTCCTTAGCATAGAAACGCCTACTCCCGCGGGAGAAGTAACTGGAAGCCGGATTGCAAATATACATTATAAGGTATGTACAGCCTAAAAATAAAAATGCGGACTGTACATGTTAGAAGTATAAAGAAGTTGGTCTGATATACGGTAAATGTTATTTGGGTGAACCTCCGCTTTAAAATAAACCTTAAAATTATAGCCTGATCATTTCTTTGTCTGTATACAAAGTTACTCATCTTTAAAAGACATTGATTGTGGCACTCGGTACCACTGTTCAAATACACCTCTTATCTTCAGGAAGCACTCTGAATTCTGTATGATAACTACTGCTTTGGCTGCAGCCCAGATAACTCACACATAGGCAGTGCATATGGACTGAACCAAGCTTCAGCTCTATCTGTCCTTTATAGCTGCTGCTGCTTGACATTAAAAATCACCTTGACCGATGATTTCTACAAAACTAGACTATAATTTATAACAGGCAAAAACATGCTTAATTAACATCCTAGATTTCCAGTTTATAGAAACATGAGCAGTTTTATGTGTTCTATTGGCAGCATAGCTTTCCTTATTGCTGAGACTCTGAAATTGACAAATCTAAGTAGAGTTACAGACGTTCTTGTGTAAAGTTCATATTGTAAGTAAAATCAACACCGAAGCAGAGCATTTGTTCCAATATCAGTTTTATGAGTGTAAAAAATCTGATTAAAAAGTATAACAATTGTTAATGTAGTTTAAAGTTATTGTAAAGGTACATTTAAAAAAAAAATAGCAAGCATCTCTATACTTACCTTCTCTGTGCAATGGAATTGCAGAGATGGCCCGCAGGGTTGCCAACTTTCAGTAAATTTACGAACAGTTTGTAAAATCTGTACTTTTTGTACCTGTCCTTGAATGTCCATTACGGACATTTAGGCTCCATAATTGACATTCATGGGCAGACGCAGCAATTATGGATTTTACAAACTGTTCGTAAATTTACTGAAAGTTGGCAACCCTGATCGGCCGAGAACCTCCTCTTTTCAGTGCCCCTATGGGAAGCGGCACCCAAGTCCCACTGCTGTGTCCATTAACACAGACAGCGGGACTCCCTCCGCTCCCTCGTCACTGGCTTTGATTGACATCACTGGGAGCAAATGGTTTCCGGTGCCCCAGCGAAGCCAGTGAGGTCAGAAGGGGTGGGGAGAGAAGAGCTGCAGACGTGCATGGCACTGGATCGAATAAGGGTTTAGGTAAGTAAAGGGGGGGGGTAAAGGAGGGATGCTGACACAAACATTTTTTACCATAACCACTTCAGCACCAGAAAGGTTTTACCCCCTTCCTGACCAGGCCATTTTTTTGCAATGCAGCACTGCGTTACCTTAACTGACAATTGGGCGGTCGTGAAATGCTGTACTCAAATAAAATTGATGTCCTTGTGACTAGAGGAAAACAGAAATTTTCTTCCCTCCCAGAACAGCAGTCTGCCTTGTTTAAATAGGCAGGCCGCCGTTCTGCCTCTCCTGTGAATGATCGCGGGTGGCCGGCAGCCATCACGGCCGCAGGACCTGCTGATTGGCTCCCACTGTGTCCAATGGCAGCAGCAGCGGGTTGTTGGCGGCACAAAATCACCTACAGGTACCTGATTTTACGCAGCGAGGCCGCCCTGCCAAAGTTGTAATGCATTAAGGTAAAAAAAAATTAGGCTTTACAACCACTTTAAACATTCTTACTATACAGTAGCCCATTCAACCATCTTGGTTCTTCAGGGATGCCTTGGCAAAATGCCTAAAAATTGCTGCAAGTTGCCCAAAAGAATGTGAACAAGCCAGTAGGTGGATGAAGCGTGCTTTTTTGTTACACAAAGCCTCACATTTTTTATTGTGCACCATTACAACTTTGGGCACTGTGCAGGCAGGGCCGGTGCAAGGATTTCTGCCTACACAAGCGAAGCTCCATTTTGGCGCCCCCCCAACGGCCACCCACCTCCCTTGCAAAAATGTTTCTTTCATTACATGCCAGACGGTGCCCCATTACATGCCAGACGGTGCCCCATTACATGACCAGACCTGCCCCATTACATGACCAGACTGTGCCCCATTACATGACCAGATGTGCCCCATTACATGACCAGACTGTGCCCCATTACATGACCAGACTGTGCCCCATTACATGACCAGACTGTGCCCCATTACATGCCAGACCTGCCCCATTACATGCCAGACCTGCCCCATTACATGCCAGACCTGCCCCATTACATGACCAGACTGTGCCCCATTACATGACCAGACCGTGCCCCATTACATGACCAGACTGTGCCCCATTACATGGCCAGACCGTGCCCCATTACATGACCAGACCGTGCCCCATTACATGACCAGACTGTGCCCCATTACATGGCCAGACCGTGCCCCATTACATGACCAGACCGTGCCCCATTACATGACCAGACCGTGCCCCATTACATGACCAGACCGTGCCCCATTACATGACCAGACGTGCCCCATTACATGACCAGACGTGCCCCATTACATGACCAGACTGTGCCCCATTACATGACCAGACCGTGCCCCATTACATGACCAGACCGTGCCCCAATACATGACCAGACCGTGCCCCATTACATGACCAGACCGTGCCCCATTACATGACCAGACCGTGCCCCATTACATGACCAGACCGTGCCCCATTACATGCCAGACCGTGCCCCCATTACATGACCAGACCGTGCCCCATTACATGACCAGACCGTGCCCCATTACATGACCAGACCTGCGCCCCATTACATGCCAGACTGTGCCCCATTACATGCCAGACTGTGCCCCATTACATGCCAGACTGTGCCCCATTACATGCCAGACCTGCCCCACCAGACCGTCCGTGCCCTTACCTTATTCCATGCGAATCGCGGCTGTACGATTTTTCAAAAGCCGCGCCTCTTCGACGTCTTCTGTTCCGTGATAGGCGGAACATTCAGCTTTCCATGAGGCACTGTGTTCAGTGTTCGCCTATCACGGAGGCTCTCTCGTCCAAGGACGAGAGGGCCTTCCGTGATAGGTGGACACCAAACCAGGACGAGAGAGCGCCTCCGAGATAGGCGGACACCAAACCAGGACGAGAGAGCGCCTCCGTGATAGGCGGACACTGAACACAGTGCCTCCTGGGAAGCTGATTGTTTCCACCTATCACGGAACAGAAGACGTCGGAGGCGCGGCGTTTGAGAAATCGTACAGCAGCGATTCTGGTCATTTTTTCACCCCATCCCAGGCTGCGGACCTGCCCGCCCCCAAGTGGCCGCTTGGTCCGTCTGGTGGTTGCGCCGGCCCTGTGTGCAGGCTAGCTGCCAACGTCCTAAGAACCGCTGACATCATTAGTTTACGAGAAGGACATTGGACACCTGCACAGCATCCTTATTCGATCCCCCACTTCTCTCTGTCAGCACTGGGGTCATGTAAGCTGCATAAGGGAGAGACAACGAGGAAGAAGCCATGCTGGAATACTACATGAACATATTCGCCAGCACACCACGGATTGTATATAACGTTATATACGATCCGTGGTGTGCTGGCGAATAACGTTATATACGATCCGTGGTGTGCTGGCGAATAACATTATATACGATCCGTGGAGTGCTGGCGAATAACGTTATATACGATCCGTGGAGTGCTGGCGAATAACATTATATACGATCCGTGGAGTGCTGGCGAATAACATTATATACGATCCGTGGTGTGCTGGCGAATAACATTATATACGATCCGTGGTGTGCTGGCGAATAACATTATATACGATCCGTGGTGTGCTGGCGAATAACGTTATATACGATCCGTGGAGTGCTGGCGAATATATATACATTATATACATTATATACGATCCGTGGTGTGCTGGCGAATAACGTTATATACGATCCGTGGTGTGCTGGCGAATAACATATACGATCCGTGGTGTGCTGGCGAATACGATCCGTGGTGTGCTGGCGAATAACATATACGATCCGTGGTGTGCTGGCGAATAACGTTATATACGATCGTGGTGCTGGCTAACGGATCCGTGGTGTGCTGGCGAATAACGTTATATACGATCCGTGGTGTGCTGGCGAATAACGTTATCGATCCGTGGTGCTGGCGAATAACGATCCGAATAACGATCCGTGGTGTGCTGGCGAATAACATTATATAAGATCCGTGGTGTGCTGGCGAATAACGTTATATACGATCCGTGGAGTGCTGGCGAATAACATTATATACGATCCGTGGTGTGCTGGCGAATAACGTTATATACGATCCGTGGTGTGCTGGCGAATAACGTTATATACGATCCGTGGTGTGCTGGCGAATAACGTTATATACGATCCGTGGTGTGCTGGTGAATAACGTTATATACGATCCGTGGTGTGCTGGCGAATAACGTTATATACGATCCGTGGAGTGCTGGCGAATAACGTTATATACGATCCGTGCTGGCGAATAACATTAAATACGATCCGTGGAGTGCTGGCGAATAACGATCCGTGGTGTGCTGGCGAATAACGTTATATACGATCCGTGGAGTGCTGGCGAATAACGTTATATACGATCAGTAGAGTGCTGGCGAATAACGTTATATACGATCAGTAGAGTGCTGGTGAATAACGTTATATACGATCCGTGGAGTGCTGGCGAATAACGTTATATACGATCCGCTGAATAACACGATCCTGTACGATCCGTGGAGTGCTGGCGAATAACGTTATATACGATCCGTGGTGTGCTGGCGAATAACGTTATATACGATCCGTGGTGTGCTGGCGAATAACGTTATATACGATCCGTGGTGTGCTGGCGAATAACGATCCGTGGATGCTGGCGAATAACGTTATCGATCGTGGAGTGCTGGCGAATAACATTATATACGATCCGTGGAGTGCTGGCGAATAACATTATATACGATCCGTGGTGTGCTGGCGAATAACATTATATACGATCCGAATAACATTATATACGATCCGTGTGTGCTGGCGAATAACGTTATATACGATCCGTGGAGTGCTGGCGAATAACATTATATACGATCCGTGGAGTGCTGGCGAATAACATTATATACGATCCGTGGTGTGCTGGCGAATAACGTTATATACGATCCGTGGTGTGCTGGCGAATAACGTTATATACGATCCGTGGTGTGCTGGCGAATAACGATCCGTAATAACGTTATATACGATCCGTGGTGTGCTGGCGAATAACGTTATATACGATCCGTGGAGTGCTGGCGAATAACGTTATTAATATTATATACGATCCGTGGTGTGCTGGCGAATAACGTTATATACGATCCGTGGTGTGCTGTGGCTGAATAACGATCCGTATATACGATCCGTGGGAGTGCTGGCGAATAACATTATATATAATAACGTTATATACGATCCGTGGAGTGCTGGTGAATAACGTTATATACGATCCGTGGTGCTGCGTTATATACGATCCGTGGTGTGCTGGCGAATAACGTTATATACGATCCGTGGAGTGCTGGCGAATAACGTTATATACGATCCGTGGAGTGCTGGCGAATAACATTAAATACGATCCGTGGAGTGCTGGCGAATAACATTATATACGATCCGTGGTGTGCTGGCGAATAACGTTATATACGATCCGTGGAGTGCTGGCGAATAACGTTATATACGATCAGTAGAGTGCTGGCGAATAACGTTATATACGATCAGTAGAGTGCTGGTGAATAACGTTATATACGATCCGTGGAGTGCTGGCGAATAACGTTATATACGATCCGTGGAGTGCTGGCGAATAACATTATATACGATCCGTGGAGTGCTGGCGAATAATATTATATACGATCCGTGGAGTGCTGGCGAATAACGTTATATACGATCCGTGGTGTGCTGGCGAATAACGTTATATACGATCCGTGGTGTGCTGGCGAATAACATTAAATACGATCCGTGGAGTGCTGGCGAATAACATTATATACGATCCGTGGTGTGCTGGCGAATAACGTTATATACGATCCGTGGAGTGCTGGCGAATAACGTTATATACGATCAGTAGAGTGCTGGCGAATAACGTTATATACGATCAGTAGAGTGCTGGTGAATAACGTTATATACGATCCGTGGAGTGCTGGCGAATAACGTTATATACGATCAGTAGAGTGCTGGCGAATAACATTATATACGATCCGTGGAGTGCTGGCGAATAACGTTATATACGATCCGTGGAGTGCTGGCGAATAACGTTATATACGATCCGTGGTGTGCTGGCGAATAACGTTATATACGATCCGTGGAGTACTGGCGAATAACATTATATACGATCCGTGGAGTGCTGGCGAATAACATTATATACGATCCGTGGAGTGCTGGCGAATAACATTATATACAATCCGTGGAGTGCTGGCGAATAACATTATATACGATCCGTGGAGTGCTGGTGAATAACGTTATATACGATCCGTGGTGTGCTGGCGAATAACATTATATATGATCCGTGGAGTACTGGCGAATAACGTTATATACGATCCGTGGTGTGCTGGTGAATAACGTTATATACGATCCGTGGTGTGCTGGCGAATAACGTTATATACGATCCGTGGAGTGCTGGCGAATAACGTTATATACGATCCGTGGAGTGCTGGCGAATAACGTTATATACGATCCGTGGAGTGCTGGCGAATAACGTTATATACGATCCGTGGAGTGCTGGCGAATAACGTTATATACGATCCGTGGTGTGCTGGCGAATAACGTTATATACGATCCGTGGAGTGCTGGCGAATAACGTTATATACGATCCGTGGAGTGCTGGCGAATAACGTTATATACGATCCGTGGTGTGCTGGCGAATAACGTTATATACGATCCGTGGTGTGCTGGCGAATAACGTTATATACGATCCGTGGAGTGCTGGCGAATAACGTTATATATGATCCGTGGAGTGCTGGCGAATAACGTTATATACGTTCCGTGGAGTGCTGGCGAATAACGTTATATACGATCCGTGGAGTACTGGCGAATAACATTATATACGATCCGTGGTGTGCTGGCGAATAACATTATATACGATCCGTGGTGTGCTGGCGAATAACATTATATATGATCCGTGGAGTACTGGCGAATAACGTTATATACGATCCGTGGTGTGCTGGTGAATAACGTTATATACGATCCGTGGTGTGCTGGCGAATAACGTTATATACAATCCGTGGAGTGCTGGCGAATAACGTTATATACGATCCGTGGAGTGCTGGCGAATAACGTTATATACGATCCGTGGAGTGCTGGCGAATAACGTTATATACGATCCGTGGAGTGCTGGCGAATAACGTTATATACGATCCGTGGTGTGCTGGCGAATAACGTTATATACGATCCGTGGAGTGCTGGCGAATAACGTTATATACGATCCGTGGAGTGCTGGCGAATAACGTTATATACGATCCGTGGTGTGCTGGCGAATAACGTTATATACGATCCGCGGTGTGCTGGCGAATAACGTTATATACGATCCGTGGAGTGCTGGCGAATAACGTTATATACGATCCGTGGAGTGCTGGCGAATAACGTTATATACGATCCGTGGAGTACTGGCGAATAACATTATATACGATCCGTGGTGTGCTGGCGAATAACATTATATACGATCCGTGGTGTGCTGGCGAATAACATTATATATGATCCGTGGAGTACTGGCGAATAACGTTATATACGATCCGTGGTGTGCTGGTGAATAACGTTATATACGATCCGTGGTGTGCTGGCGAATAACGTTATATACAATCCGTGGAGTGCTGGCGAATAACGTTATATACGATCCGTGGAGTGCTGGCGAATAACGTTATATACGATCCGTGGTGTGCTGGCGAATAACGTTATATACGATCCGTGGAGTGCTGGCGAATAACGTTATATACGATCCGTGGAGTGCTGGCGAATAACGTATATACGATCCGTGGTGTGCTGGCGAATAACGTTATATACGATCCGCGGTGTGCTGGCGAATAACGTTATATACGTGGTGTGCTGGCGAATAACGTTATATACGATCCGTGGTGTGCTGGCGAATAACGTTATATACGATCCGTGGTGTGCTGGCGAATAACGTTATATACGATCCGTGGAGTACTGGCGAATAACATTATATACGATCCGTGGTGTGCTACCGAATATGTTCATGTGGTTGATTGTTCCAGTGCCCATTTTGTATCTATGAGCCGTTTTTCCAGGAATGTGTGCGGAAAGTGTGGAATATTAACTATGCTGGAATACTAGTCAGTACCAGTGTGCTAAAGTATATTTGCTTGGAAAAAATATATCACCTCTAATGTGTGGATGCTGCTGAAATATGTAAAACTATTTCTTTAATTTTTACATTTTAAATTGGGGTGCCTCAAGATTGTGCATAATTTAACTTTTGCTGGAAAAAGATTGAAACACTGCTATACATCGCACTTTCTAACATTTCCTTAAAGAATACTACTGCCTCCTTGTGGACCAATGCATGCATTGCATTAACCTTTTAAAACCAATAAAATATTTAAAAAAAAGTATATAATGTTAATTACATTTAATTTGATAGAAGTGCCAATTTCTATTAAATCAAGCCTGTGTGGTATAAATAAAGAGATTCACATTTGCAATCTTGCATTTTCCTTATGTGTATGCTTCTCCCAGGTCAGCGACTTGGTAAAGGCAAAGCATCAACATGACAGCCAGGGAATGAGCATTGTCAAATGGAGGTAAGCAATTGCAGCCTACATTATTCTCTCATGACAGGTGTAAAGTGTTTTTTAAACTTGTGCAAGATGCAAGAAATGCAAGAGCACTCAAAAAAAATAAAAAGTTTACCATGCTGAAAGTGTGAACTGGTGAACTGGCCATAAGAGTGAAACATCAATAGATATTTGTTAAACATAGCCATCTAGTGGACAAATAGGAATATACAGGCAGGAGAACTTTCGCATTAGGCATTTGCCATGTAATTATATTTACATCTAGGTATTAGGGCTCATTCACATCTGTATTGTTGTTGTGCACACACTATGATTTTCAAGCACACTCTTCAGAGCGTACAAATGAACAAATCTGACAGAATGGTATAAGAAGGATTTAGAAGTTTTTAGTTTTTTCACAATCTAGATCTCTTGGAGTATTGAAGGAAGAAGTGTTAACCACTTGCTTACTGAGCACTTATACCCCCATCCTGCCCTAGCCAATTTTCAGCTTTCATTGCTGTCACATTTTGAATTGAGCGGTCATGCAACACTGTACCCATATGAAATGTCTATCTTTTTTTTCACATAAATAGAGCTTTCTTTTGGTGGTATTTAATCACCACTGGGTTTTTCATTTTTTGCAAAACAAACAAAAAAAGACAGAAAAAATGAATAATGTTTTTCTTATTTTGTTATAACATTTTGCAGGTAATTTTTCTCCTTCATTGATGTGTGCTGATGAGGCGGCACTGATGAGGCAGGACTGATAGGTTGCACTGATGGGCACTGATGAGGCGGCACTGGTGGGCACTGATCAGGAGGCACTGAAGAGGCTTTACTGATGGGTGGCGCTGATAGGTGAATACTGAACAGTACTAATAGGTGGCACTGAAAGGTGGCACTGGTGGGTGCTGATAGATGGCACTGATTAGCGCTAAGGGGACCGATGTCCCTCTAATCCCTCTAACAGAAGCCGCAGCTTTTTTCCCTTCATTCTAACAGCGTGAAGAAAAAAAAATGTTAACTGGCATCTGTTTATTTCCGTGATCAGCTGCCATTGGTCGACAGCTGATCATGTGGTAAAGGGCCTGCTGTTATTGGCCCTTTACCCAATCTATGATCAGCCGAGTCTCTAGGACTCTGCAAACACAGACCGTGCCGCCCCAGGGGGCGTACAGGAAGCATGAGAATGGAAGTCTATGGACACCCTCCCAGGAATTTAAGCCCCCGCTGTAGCCGTCTTTCAGCTATAGCGAGCAGCAAGTGGTTAAACAACATCATATGTGGTCATCCACTTATCCCAACATTTCACTATTTACCAAAAGTATATAAGGACATTAATTACATCAATGGGCAACTTATAGTGAATTGGGTGACTGAATTAATCTTTTTTTTACAGCCAATAGTGCAGGGGCTTCCCTTATGCCTCAGAGATACTAAACACGTGATACTAAAATTACAGATTATTGGGTAGCAAAGTGATTGGATAGGATTCATCTATTATGGTGTGTGCTGAACTTTTTAAACCTCCATTTATTGGGTCATAGAGCATTGGAATACCATTTGGATCAGTATCGGGAATATATACCTAAAAATGTAATCATCAAAGGGACTCTCTTCCAACACACACATAACTATTTTCAATTTGATGAGGTGTTCTATCTATCAAGGTTGATCTATCTATCAACCTTTTCATGGGGAGGGTGCCACATCTATTGAGAAGGGAACCAATCCATCCACTGAGATGTACTATAGTTATATGTTATAAATAGGTAAATGTGGTGCTAACTCCTATATTAACTCACTGGGGTTGATTTACTAAAGGGAAATCCCCTCTGCACTACAAGTGCACTTGTATGTGCAGTCGCTGTAGATCTGAGGGGAAGATCTGAAATTAGGGGAAGCTCTGCTGATTTTATCATCCAACCATGTACAAGCAATAATGAAGAATTTTGTTTTCCTTGCATGTCCCTCTCAGATCTACAGCGACTGCACTTTCAAGTGCACTTGCAGTGCACTTGTAGTGCACAGTGGATTTGCCTTTTGGAAATAACCCCCACTGTGTCATCCTACTGCTGCTGACTAATTGACATACAGATTTAGTGCAAAAAAAAATAAAAAATCATAAAATATATTACCCCTACTGGGTTTTGTGCCCAACTATGCAGTATTGTAAATCATAAAAAAAGATAAGATAAGGTGATAAACATATAGCAATATCCTGATGCTGTTATACTGAAATAGCAGTGCTGCAAATCCTATGTGATAATGTACAAAATGCCCATAAATATATATTAGGGCTGTGACTGATTAAAATTTTTGTGTTCGATTAATCGTTTTTTTTTTTAATCGATTAATCGACTAATTTCGATTAATTAACGCACATACAGATACAACTACTTTTAGCTGATCTCCTTGCATTGCAACTCTGCATTAGTCAGTGGTAAATGTGGTGGGGGCAGCATGGGGGCAGATGTGTATATTCTTGCAGTATGGGAGCAGATGTGTATATTACAGCATCTACCCCCATGCTGTAATATACACATCTGCCCCCATGCTTTTCATATACACATCTGCCCCCATACTTTCCTATACACATCTGCCTGCATGCTTTCATATACACATCTGCCTGCATGCTTTCATATACACATCTGCCCGCATGCTATACATGATGGTTGTCCTCTCTTACCTTCTTAAGGCAGGAGGACCCGTCCGCAGGGTAGCTGACACTGACACGTGCACGATGCAAGCAGGCGGGCGCAGTGGCGTAACTAGAACCTTCAGGGCCCCGATGCATGAAACCATGAAGGGCCCCCCCAATGTTGCCAACCTACCAGATTGAAATTTACTTTCACGACATCTGAAATTTACTGGCACAGCCACATTTTTACTGGCATTTCGCAAAAGTTACTAAATAAAATGTAATAGACATTAAGGTAAAAAAACATAATTTCAATATAATAAGGGCAAATGATTTAGTCACATCACCTCCTGCCTCTATCCCCTCTGCCACCAACACCAGCTGCCTTCACCCCCCTCTGCGGTGCCACAATCTCCCCTGCCTCCAATCTCCTCCTGCGGTGCCACCATCACCGCCTACCTCCATCGTATCCCCCTCTGCCACCATCACCTGTCACTGTCGGCTGGGCTGTCTGTCACACTCTCTATCCCCGACTCCCCTGTGAACGTTGTGTTGCCTGGATGCAGCAGGCTCCGCCATTCCGCCGCCGCCGCGTGCTTCTCAGAGGGGTGCTAAAGAGGGGGTAAGACACAGGGTTTGTAGGGGTGTTACACAGGAGACAGGGGTGGTAGGCATGTTAGACATAGCCAGGGGTGGTAGGGAGGGGGTTAGACACAGGCAGGGGTGGTGGGGGGGTTAAACACAGGCAGGGGTGGTAGGGAGGGTTAGACACAGCCGGGGTGGTAGGGGGGGTTAGACACAGCCATGGGTGGTAGGGGGTTAGACACAGCCAGGGGTGGTAGGGGGTTAGACACAGCCAGGGGTGGTAGGGGGTTAGACACAGCCAGGGGTGGTAGGGGGTTAGACACAGCCAGGGGTGGTAGGGGGGGTAGACACAGCCAGGGGTGGTAGGGGGGGGGGGTTAGACACAGCCAGGGGTGGTAGGGTGGGGGGGTTAGACACAGCCAGGGGTGGTAGGGGGGGTTAGACACAGCCAGGGGTGGTTAGACACAGCCAGGGGTGGTGGTAGGGGGGTTAGACACAGCCAGGGGTGGTGGTGGTAGGGGGGTTAGACACAGCCAGGGGTGGTGGTAGGGTGGTTAGACACAGCCAGGGGTGGTGGTAGGGGGGTTAGACACAGCCAGGGGTGGTGGTAGGGGGGTTAGACACAGCCAGGGGTGGTGGTAGGGGGGTTAGACACAGCCAGGGGTGGTGGTAGGGGGGTTAGACACAGCCAGGGGTGGTGGTAGGGGGGTTAGACACAGCCAGAGGTGGTGGTAGGGGGGTTAGACACAGCCAGGGGTGGTAGGGGGGGTTAGACACAGCCAGGGGTGGTGGTAGGGGGGTTAGACACAGCCAGGGGTGGTGGTAGGGGGGTTAGACACAGCCAGGGGTGGTGGTAGGGGGGTTAGACACAGCCAGGGGTGGTGGTAGGGGGGTTAGACACAGCCAGGGGTGGTGGTAGGGGGGTTAGACACAGCCAGGGGTGGTGGTAGGGGGGGTTAGGGGGGGTTACACAGCCAGGGGTGGTAGGGGGGGTTAGACACAGCCAGGGGCGGTAGGGAGGGGGTTAGACACAGCCAGGGGCGGTAGGGGGGGTAGACACAGCCAGGGGAGCAGTGTGACAGGTGGGGGGAGCAGTTTGTCAAAGGGGGGGCAGTGTGACAGGTGGGGAGCAGTTCTGGGGGGGGGCAGTGTGACAGGTGGGGGAGCAGTGTGACAGGTGGGGAAGCAGTGTGACAGGTGGGGAAGCAGTTTCTGGGGGGGCAGTGTGTCAGGTGGGGTAGCAGTTCTGGGGGGGGGGGCAGTGTGTCAGGTGGGGGAGCAGTGTGTCAGGTGAAGGAGCAGTGTAACTGGGAGAAGTGTGACATATAATACAGCTCATCCGATATCACATAGACAGCTCTCTGTACACCAGCATTACCTTCTCCCCAGCAGCTGCAGCACTGCCTCGCACATCTCTCCCTCCACCTGTTCACGGCTCAGCCTCCTGTTCTCATCTTGGGTGTCCCAGCCAGGTCCCGCAGCACCACCACCAGCACAATCCCCCCTGCCGCCTCCTGCTTCACCAGTCCACCATACCTAGAGCCGACCCGACGAGGAAACCCGGAAGTACCCGGAAGTAGCGCGGAGCTACATGTAGGGGAACTTGGCGCTGAGGGGGGAGAAGGAGGATGCCGGATGCTGCGGGTGATGATGACGTCAGCGCGCCGCTACTTGCTTGCCGCCGGGTGGACCAAGATGGCCGCGGCTCCGGAGCTAGGCCGAAGCCGCGGTCTTTCCTATCGGCGAGACCGCGGAGCTCACTCCGCGGATCGTCGATCAAAATTTTTTTAGTCGATCAAAGAAGTTAACGATTAATCGAACAATTAATCGTTAATTTCCGCAGCCCTAATATATATATATATAAAAAAAAAGTTCATGAATTTTCACTGATTGCAGATCATCAACATTTACATCAGCATGGAAATGCTATTACTCGGCTCCTAAATATTGGTGACAAAGAGCAATTCATATAAGTCTTATGCATATGCAGTAACGTGCAAATACGCCATAGGAAAAATCATGCACAAATCAAATACATTTTCATTGGTGAAAAGTGTCCATGAATTCCACAGTGTCAAGTGCTCTTTATGTATTTATTTCACACCATGTGCAATGGCCACTCACCTTTAGATCTGACCCATACTCTCATATAGGTCTCACAACGCTTAAAGCCTTTGTTACCCCAACACTTCATATTCCTGATATGTGCCTGATGTACCATGTACTTGTATGAGAAAGTATCCTGTTCTCTTTATATTGCTTCTTTTATGTGAAATCCTTGGTGATCTTTCCAGTCCCTTTGCTTTCCTATTAAAAACTGACCACATTAGCAGGAGAGCACAACATGGTCAGTTCTCTAGCTGTGCTGAGAACTCAGCTTGCTCTCCTCCAGTGATCCGACTTGTTCTGACACACCCCCTGCTCATCCATTCACTGGGAAGCTCAGTGTATTGCCGCTTCTCCTCCCCCTAGCTCCTATGCAGCTGAGAACAGAGGGAATGTGATCACTTATAAAAAAGGGAAAAAGGGTATTTATAATGTGTTTTTAGAGCTATACAAAAAAGTTTTGCCTTTTTATTTCTATTATAAACTGAATGGTTTATTTTAAAAGATGAGGATTAACAACCACTTTAATGTTATTTCACTTGTAGCCTTTTCCTCTTTCCGTCTCCTCTTTAGTGCTTTTCCACCTTGTCTTATTACTCCTCACGTGGATCATGAAGTAAAAGGTAATCTCTAGGGTTGTCCCGATACCACTTTTTTAGGACCGAGTACAAGTACTGATACTTTTTTTCATGTACTCGCCGATACCGAATAACGATACTTTTTTTAAAATGTGTCCTCAAATGCAGCCATGTCCCCCAAC
Source organism: Rana kukunoris (assembly GCA_029574335.1). Classification (NCBI taxonomy): domain Eukaryota; kingdom Metazoa; phylum Chordata; class Amphibia; order Anura; family Ranidae; genus Rana; species Rana kukunoris. The sequence continues at coordinate 232,098,767 of CM056052.1, forward strand.
AAATGCAGCTATGTCCCCCACAGATGCAGCCACGTCCCCCACAGATGCAGCCACGTCCCCCACAGATGCAGCCATGTCCCCCACAGATATGCAACTATGTCCCCCCACATATGCAGCCATGTCCCCCCACAAATGCAGCCATGTCTCCGCATACTTTGATAGACAGATCACCCGTCCAATCCTGGGATGGGTGATCTGTCTATCAAAGTGTCCGAGCAAGGAAGAGTGTCTATACGCGGCGGGGAACACACAGCTATTCAAATGAAAGCTGTAATGTTCCCCGTGCAGATTAACTAGGTGGCGGCGGCGGCATTGCGGTATGCGGCGGCGGAGGGGGGGTAGTATCGGATCTGGCATCGGGGGCATTTGCGGGAGTACAAGTACTAACGCAAATGCTCAGTATCGGTCCCGATACCGATACTGGTATCGGGACAACCCTAGTAATCTCCTTAGTGTAAACCAATAAATAAAAAAAACACCTTTTATTTAGCTAAAATAAAACTCACATTGTACAAGGAACACCCAAGCAATTGAGAATATGCACATTAGTAAAAATGCTAAATCACTTTGTGGTTTTCTCACCAACTTCTGGTCCAGCCGAGACATGGAAATTACGTCACCAGCTCCTCCCAGGAGTTTATCCCCCAGCTATCCCTAAATGCTTACCTCTTGATCCAGTGCTGTCCCCACCAGCAGCCCTGCTCTCCTCTCTTACTACATTCACAGGCCATAGACTCCCACTGCTGTCAGTCAAATCCTGTGAGGAGTGAACAGAAGCTTGGCAGAGCTGCACTGTGTTTCTATGGACAGCTAGACGGCTTGCTGAGGGGCACATACAGGGAAGGAGGAGTGGAGAGTACTAGTGGGGGACCAGTAAGGTAAGGGACCCCTCTGTGAAAAACCATTGCAGGTAAAATGTTTTTTTTTTTTTGTTTTGTTTTATGAAAAAAAAAGCTTTACACGCACTTTCATATTTCTTACTATTGTAATAATGTTATTTCTCAATGAAAACTTATTGAAAGTAGAAAAAAATGGGGTACAAACATGAACAGTTGACTTTTCCCATTAGATTTAAACTAGTGTTTTGGTAAAATAAAACAGATTATTAATCAGTACATTCCCATATTGTATCACGATCATGAACAAATTCTAGGAAATTTACAGAACACTAGTTAAATCCACATTATTGATCCTTAACTGTCTAGTGGCCATTCATGATTCATTCCAAATACAGTATCCTATAAGAATATTGACAGCTTTTTTTTTTGCTCATGTCATATTATTGTATCATTTCACGTGCTAAGGGTCTGATTCCCTTCAACATACTCATATTATTTCTATTTGGATGTGATTTTAACCACTTGCCTACTGTGCACCTACACCCCCTTCCTGCCCAGACGAAATTTAAGCTTCCGGCACTGCGTCGCTTTAACTGACAATTGCGCGGTCGTGCGACGTGGCTCCCAAACAAAATTGGCGTCCTTTTTTTCCCACAAATAGAGCTTTCTTTTGGTGGTATTTGATCACCTCTGCGGTTTTTATTTTTTGCGCTATAAACAAAAATAGAGCGTCAATTTTGAAAAAAATGCAATATTTTTTACTTTTTGCTATAATAAATAACCCCAAAAATATATAAAAAAAATATTTTTTTCCTCAGTTTAGGCCGATACGTATTCTTCTACATATTTTTGGTAAAAAAAATAAAATAAATTAGCGTTTATCGATTGGTTTGCGCAAAATTTATAGTGTTTACAAAATAGGGGATAGTTTATGGCATTTTTCTTTTTTACTATTAATGGCGGCGATCTGCGATTTTTTTATTGGAACTGCGACATTATGGCGGACACTTCGGACACTTTTGTGACATTTTTGGGACCATTTACATTTATACAGTGAACAATGCTATAAATATGCATTGATTACTGTATAAATGTGACTGGAAGTGAAGGGGTTAACCACTAGGGGGCGGGGAAGGGGTTAAATGTGTGTCCTATGAGTGTTCTAACTGTAGGGGGAGGGGGGGTGACTGGGGGAGGTGACCGATTGTGTCCCTATGTACAAGGGACACAACCGCTCTCCTCTCTCCCTGACAGGGACGTGGAGCTCTGTGTTTACACACAGAGCTCCACGTCCCCGCTCAGTTACTGAGCAATCGCGTGTGCCCGGCGGCGATCGTTGCCGCCGGGCACTCGCACGGGATCCCCGCATATGACGTGATGTCAGAACAATGGAGTCCTCCGCCCGCCGTCATTTGACGGTGGGCAGAGGACAAGTGGTTAATTTGCACTAAAAATACCTATTTAGTTTAGTTTTTAGTTATTTCTTTTCAAAGGTGCTATTTTTTTTCCGTCCCACTAAGTTTTATTTAATAAAAAAGTTTGTAAAGTAAAGTTTGCTCCAGGTGTATGATGATAACCTGAGGTGGAATATCTCGTAGAGTGCCATCCCTGGCCTGCCTCCATGGGAAACTTGTAAGAACAGAAATGGCTGCACATCCAGGAATTCCCATTGCCTTTTATTGTTCAAAGTGATAACACCAAAGACACCAACACAAGGTCACATAGACGCGTTTCACACAAACATCCTGTGCTTAAAGAGGAGTTCCACCCTAAAAATTAACTTTTGTTTAATCCCCTCCCCCTTACATGCCACATTTGGCATGTAATTTTTTTGGGGGGGAGTGGGGGCTTCAGTAGGAGTGGGACTTCCTGTCCCACTTCCTGCTTGCGCCGAGGGGCTGGTTAGGCGATCAGCCCCTCCCTGTAGGCGATCACATGGGACACATGACAGGTCCCATGCGATCGCCTCTCCAATCAGCGGCGAGCCGCGCGCGCATGCGCAGTGCGGCTCGCACATGCGCAGTGGGTGCCCGGCCGTGAAGCTGAAGGCTGTCACGGCTGGATGCCCACAGTCGGGATGGAGACGCCGGCTGGGGAGGGGGGGGGAGGAGCGGAGCCCCGGTCGGCGCGTCGCTGGAACGCAGGAGCAGGTAAGTGAGTGTTTATTAAAAGCCAGCAGCTACACTTTTTGTAGCTGCTGACTTTTAATAAACACAATTTTTGGCTGGAACACCCCTTTAATCATTACCTGTGAAACGCATCTACGTGACCTCCTGTTGGTGTCTTTGGTGTTATCACTTTGAACAATCAAAGGCAATTGGAATTACTGGATGTGCAGCCATTTAATTTCTTACAACAAAAAGAAAGAAAGAAAAATAATAGGAAGGGGTTTTGGGTTTGCATCACGGAGGGTAGGGAATATAGGGAGTATATATTCTCACCAGGACTATTTATTAAACCTAGCATTGATCAGAGTGGATGGTTAGGAGTAGGACCCAAAGGCTGTTCAAATGTGGAGGTATATAGTGTTCCTGGTTTAGCCATTTGGGACATTCCAGCAATATTGTTTCCACATCTACAGGTAACACATATACTGTAAGATTAAACAGCTGGTTAATTGTAATACACAATGGCGGTTATTTACTAAAGGCAACTCCACTTGCAGTGCACTTTTAGTGCAAAGGGGATTTACCTTTAGTAAATAACCCCCAATGTGTAATTACCTGTAATAGATGTGCTATACAATATGACCATATGGGCCATATGACAAGCAGGTTATGTCATAGACATAGACTATGGGATCATCTACAAAATATTAGGGCCGGTAAACAGACAAATGTGGCTTCTGTAAATGCTGTATTGATGTGCACATGAAATCATATGGATTTTAAAAAAATACTAATTATTGAACAAATAGACAGACTGAGGAGAGGGGTTGATCAATTTTTCCAAATTATGCTGCAGATAGGTATTCTGGATTTTTACTTTGAATATCTGTATACCTAAGAGACTTAATTCTGAATGTGATGTTTCCCATTAATATGGTTGATTAATTCGTTTCACCTCCTCCCTCCTAAACGCCACCCCCTTTTTTTCCTCATTACTTTCCCTTTACCTTTTTTCTTTCCACTTCTCTCTTCCCTTCCTTTCCTCCCTCCCCTCCCCTTTCCCATATCTCCTTCTTGTCTCTTCACATTCTCCTTTTCTTTGCCCACCTCGTCTGCACGTCTTCACTGGTCCCCACTGTGTTCTGGGAGCTGTGTGTCTCCCAGAAGACAGCGGGGCATGAGCATCCACTCTATAGTGCAAGGGGGGGCAATTGTTGAAGTCTAGCGGCCACAGGCTGTCTGAGCGGCCTCGGCCTGGATGTCACACAGGCACAGCGAGCATAATAAGGCCGCCTCCCCCTCCGGTGTTTACGTGTACACAGGTGGATGGAACCTGCTGTGCCGTGCTGATGGCTGATCTAAGGTACTGAATGGGATGGGGGAGGGGGGTCTGTCTGTGCTGAAGGGGGGTCTGTGTGGAATGGAGGGGTCTGTGTGGAATGGGGGGGGTCTGTGCTGAAGGGGGGGTCCATCTGTGCTGAATGGAGGGGTATGTGCAGAATGGGGGTGGCTGTGCTATTCGGCCACTAGTGGGGTGCTTTTAACCCCCATTAGCAATTTAAGAAAGGGTTAAATGCGACTGTGTATCACTGCTGCTGAAGTGCCCCCTCTGAAAAAATATCAGCGGACGCCCATGCAGCGGGGGTGGCTAGAAGTGGCTAGATCACCAAGGTGACCTATGCCAGGAAATGTGATCTGCTCCCTCCTCCCCCTTGAAAGTTGCCAAATGTGACACCAGAGGGGGGGAGGGGTTCATTTTTGGGTGGAACTCCACTTTAAAAAAACAAATACTGTAATTGATATGGATGTCAATCCCAAGGGGCTACTTTTCTAGTTTTTCCTTTTCATATTCTTAACACTATTTTCATTGCCTCCCAATTGAAACAAAAAGCTATTTTGCCTAGAGACTGGCCTATTTTACTAGCAAACAAAGACTAGCTAAACCTGTAGCCAGGTTGCAAATTGAAACTAGGTTTATTGGTCAAAATTCTACGTACATTCCTCAGTCCTCAGAGTCCCCAGGATTCTAGGGGACCCTGCATTCTCTATAGGTGATTTGATCAGTTATGGACACACTTGGAGATGGCCATTATTCTAAGGTGGTAGAATTGCCATATACAGTGTCTTGAAAAGGTAATATTGCTCTTTGAAATTTTCCACATTTTGTCATGTTACAACCAAAAATGTAAATAGGTTTTATTGGGATTTTATGTGATAGACCAACACAAAGTGGCACATAATTGTGAAGTGGAAGGAAAATTATAAATGATTTTCATTTTTTTTTTTTTACAAATAAATATGTGAAAAGTGTAACGTGCATTTGTTTTTTTTTTTGTTTTTTTAGAAAAAATAGGATTTTATTGTGTCAAAAGAATAAAACATACAGCAGATATCTGTATCATAAACAGTTGTCATGGCCAAAGACCATACATTGCATTGAGGAGAGTACAACTGTGCCAAAGAACCCACCATAACATTATGTGACACACAAAAGGGAAATAAAAATAGAAACAAAGGGAAAACAAACCAAGGGGGAAGGGGAAGGGAAAGGAAAAGCCATGTCAGGTGTGCAGGAATGATCCCACCAAACCAACACAGCATAACAAAGGGCCAACAGGCCAACACTAAGTAAACAAAGCCCACGATCCACCTGCATATAAAGAGCTTTTTCTTTCCGTCAACAGCAGGTAGATGCAAAGAGTACCTTATCCAGATATACAAGACACTGTCAACTTGGACAAAAGTATAATCGTAATTAACTCATTTGTAACAATCAATGTAGAATTAAACTAGGGGGTGCTAGCCCCGGGGTTTCCAGCCATGCCTGCCAAATGGAATAAAACTTTCTAAGTGCGTTTCTATGCTGATACGTAAGATGCTCCCTGACAAGGACCTGATTGACCTGTTCCACCCACTGTTTACCGGTTGGGACATGCGGAGACAGCCAGAACCTAGCCACCAGCTTTCGAGAAAGATATAGTAGTCTGATCACAGCTATGTGTACCGGGGGCGTATACTTTTCTTCATCCACCGCTCCCAAAATACATATTAGGGGGTCCAAAGGGACCCCAACTTGAAAAACTGAGGAAATAGTCTCGGTGACATCCCCCTAGTACTTATGCAATTTGGGGCAGCGCCAGATCAGGTGGATAAGAGATCTCACGTCCCCGCAACATTTGGGGCATATAGAGGAATCCCGCCTTCCCCAGCGATGCAGTTGTATAGGTGTACGATAGGCCCTATGCAAAATAAATAAATGGGACAGCCTATGTGACTGAGAAACAGAGGTAATGGGTCGAGCTTGTAGACACACATCCCACATCTCATCAGAAATCTCCCCCAGGTCCTGAGTCCAGCCCCTTCTGCATGGCAGCGAAGCTGAATTTTGAGTGGAGGACAGTAAGCTAGAATATATGTGGGAAATCAGGCCTTTTTTCTGCACTGCATAAAAAATGTCTTTGATAAGGGGATGTTTGGAGAGTGAGAGAGTGAAAGTCCGACCCTGTGTCTGAATGGCGTGCCTAAGTTGAAGGTACCTATAGAAATGAGTTCTGGGAATGTTAAATTCCTGTTGTAGATCCATAAATGATTTAAGTGTATTTTGGTTATGTAGCTGGGCAATATAGCAAATACCGGCCAAATTCCACGACTGAAAGCCTTCTAGTCGGTAGACTTCTTGCAAATTGGGATTACTCCACAGTGGGGTCTCTTCCAAAAATCCCTGAATCCTCATACTAGACCGAACAGTCGCCCAAAGTTTCTTAAGAAGGATAACAGTGGGAGCCGATTGAGGCAGTTGAAGTAACCCCGCTTCTAAATTTGTCAACACAGAGGTGGAATATGTCCCAGTTCGCAACAGGCCTTCTATGGAGTCAGAATCACCCATTCGCCCTAAACCACACAAATGTTGGAGTTGGGAAGCATAAAAATATAGCTTGGGGTTAGGAACAGCCGCACCTCCCCGATCTTTGACATATTGCAGAGTGGACAGACTTATTCTGGCCACCCTTTTCTTCCAAATCAAGGACCTAAACAAAGTATTGATGCGGGCGAACCACCTACGGGGTATCCATTGCGGGGAGTTGTGCATGATGTAAAGAAGCTGCGGGCACCAAACCATTTTAATAAGATTTATCCGTCCTATAACTGACAACGGTAGTTTACACCATACATTACACGTCGCTTGGAGTTTTTTAAACAAGGGCAATAGATTATCCTCTAAGTAGGCCAGAGGATTTTGCTGAGATTTGCACACCCAGATATCTAAAGGAAGAGACCACTTTGAGGGACTCCGCAACGACCGGCAATGAAATTGTTTGCCCATCTCAGGGTAAAAGTACAGATTTGCTCCAGTTGATGGAGAATCCCGACAAAGAGCCAAAATGTTGAATCAGCCCCATGACACTAGTGAGGGACCCAGCCGTATCTCCCAAATATAGTAAGGCGTCATCCGCATAGAGAGATATTTTCTCGGTTCCCTGCTTTCTGCGAAACCCCACGATAGACGGGGACAAACAAATACTGGCCGCCAAAGGTTCAAGGGCTAAGGCAAATAACAGGGGTGACAATGGACACCCCTGTCTTGTACCTCTAAAAAGAGGAAAGGGATCCGAAAGGTCCCCATTCACACAAATTCGAGCCGTGGGGGCAGGATAAAGTAATTTAACCCATTTAATAAAAATTGTCACCCAACCCAAAGCGCTTCAGTACTTCCCATAGGTAGGGCCATTCTACACTATCGAATGCCTTGGATGCGTCTAAGGAGAGAATCGCTCTCTGACCTGGGTTAGCAACAGGAATCTGGAGGTTTAGAAAAAGGCGCCTAATATTCAGGGCCGTGGATCTTGAGGGAATGAATCCTGACTGGTCGTTATGGACCAGTTTGTCAATAACTTTAGCCAACCTAGTAGCCAGAACACTCGCCAATAATTTTACATCTGTGGTTAACAAAGAAATGGGCCTATATGAGTCCAGGAGGTGTGCATCCTTACCAGGCTTTAATAGCAATACAATTATCGCCTCGTTCATTGACTGAGGGAGACTGCCCCCTCCAAAGCCTCCACCAAAACATCCCTCAAACGAGGCAACAGTGTATCGGCGTATCTTTTGTATACCTCCACCGGCAAGCCATCCGAGCCCGGCGACTTGCCAGGCGAGGAAAGAGCTAATGCCTCCATCAGCTCGTCAACCGTGAGGGGAGCATTCAGCTGCTCCACATCCAATGTCGGCAGCTGCGGAACCCGACAGTAATCGAGGAACAGGCCAATCTCACTCAAAGTAGGTGATACCTTAGAGGAGTACACACCAGCATAGAAACCTTTAAAAACTGAAACAATACCTGAGTGCGTAGAGACTAAATCTCCTAAGGGGTCGGTTATTGCCTCTATATGAGACGATCCCTTCTGCGAACGCACCATCATAGCCAGCATATGACCCGTGCCCTCACCTTCTTCAAAGGTGACGTGCATTTGTATTCAGCCCCGTTTATTCTGATACTCCTAACTAAAATCTAATGGAACCAATTGCCTTCAGAACTCACCTTGACCAGTGTATTCGAGATATCCCCAACTCTCCAATACCACCGCTTTTAAACCCTTTTTTTTAACCCATCCCCTTATCTTACACCCCCTTTCACCTATAATAGACCACACCGGAGTTGGAGTATAACTGGCCATAGCAGCCCTCTTTTTTAACAAATAAATAACTCCAAATATTAAATAACTTACTATTAACATATCTACAACATTTTTAAATGACAGTTTTAACTCTCAGTCTGTTGGTCTCTGACGGGGTCCCAAACTGGGACCATAATTTTACCATACCAGGCCTCCAGCCGTATAACAGCTCGGAGACAACCCCCTCCCGCAGTGCAACCATAACCGTATTCCAGCAGACACCGTTCCACTGGAATACATCAGAGGGGCACATACCACTGATGAGCCCCCCACCACTTCCATGACATCTGTTTTCTGCCACTGTCAAAGACCAAAGACACCGCGTTTTCACAGCTGCTTTGACTACCCAAATCCATGCATTCTGCAAGAGAAGAAAACAAAACAACACAGAAACACAACACAACAGGGAGGGTGGGTGGGAAAAGCTTCCCCTCTCTGTCTAAACTCCTCAAAGTGATCCCGGAAGTTCCCGCCTTTTATACTGCTTCTCCCCCCAGTTCATTTTAACCTCCTGCCTCCTCCTCTCTGGCCTTCCCATAATTTAACCCTTTGTTGCCTCTCCTCTCTACCTCGTCATGCCCGGCCCTTCTTTACTTTTTTGTTCTTGTCTCTCCATAATTAGTAAATAGAGTTCACCTGTGTGTAATTTATTCTCAGTTTTAATACAGCTGTTCTGTGAAGCCCTCAGAGGTTTGTTAGAGAATCTTAGTGAACAAACAGCATCACAAAGGCCAACGAACACACCAGACAGGTCAGCAATAAAGTTGTGTAGAAGGTAAAAGCAGGGTTAGGGAGGGGGCGTGGCCTGGACATGGCTGAGTGAGGACGCACATCTTTGGAGCTCCCGGCCTCGTCCTCCCCTATACCGGCCGAAACCTTAGAAATACAGGCATGCGATCTGCCAAAAAAGACAGAAACAGAGGAACACCCAGACTCACCCGTTCGGGACTTAAAACGGGCGATTTGCACCATTATTTTCAACCCAATGCGCCAATCTCACCGGGAGCAAGAGTGGCAGCCCCACGTGGCACCCCGCATGGCGACCTGGTAGAGGACTCGGGGCACACTCCTTGGACCCTCCACCCAACTGACAAACCGGCGGACCCCACAGCACCCGGGACATCCACAGGGGATCCGACCTGGAGAGAGACAGAGACCTCCACAGAGAAACAGCGCTCACGCTCCAATTACACCTAGAAGAGGCCGAAGACCGGAGCCGTCGCAACAATCTACGGCTCAGGGGCATACCGGAATCGGTGGAAGCTGAGGCCCTGGACGACACGCTGCTGCAGCTGTTCCGGGATGTCCTGGAGGACCCTGAAGCGACGGTAGAGATCGACCGCGCACATCGCGCGCTAGGCCCGAAGCCAGATGACCCAGCCAGGCCCAGGGATGTTGTGTGCCGACTTCTCCGCTTTGCACAGAAGGAACGGATCATCCGGGGCGCATGGGACAGAGAAGGGATCCACCTGGGAGAAGCGGAGATCAAGATTCTACCCGACCTCTCGAGGGCAACCCTACGCCGACGAGCGATGCTGAAGCCGGTGCTGGACATCGCCAGACAACGCGGCCACACGTACCGGTGGGGTTACCCGCTCGCGGTGACCTTTCGGAAGGACGGGGAAGCCTTTACCGTTCAGACGCCAGCGGATCTCCCGGCCCTCTTTGAATTCCTGGGCGCGGAACAAGTGCCGATACCCGACTGGCTGCAGCTCCTACCCCGGATGCAGGGACGGGGAGGCCCCTCGAGATACAGACCCGGGCGCGGTCCCCGCCAGCAAGGCCGTGGTCGGAGGAGGCAGCGGGCTCCCTCAGGTGACGACAACCGTGAGTAGGCCGTAGGCCACAGACCCCACTCCCTGTGTTCATCACTTTTATGTTGTGCCGGGACGCTCTCTCCCCCCCTTACCGAGTTGCACTTTCATATTTTATTTTTGGCTGCCTCTTATTGCTGACCTCCCTGACCGCCCTCTTACCCGTAGCTGCAGCCGAGAGGACCGGAGCAGCCGGTAGCTCTGGCGGATAAGTTCCCCACGCTGAGGCCTGACGTGTACGGGGGAATGGGAGAGGCCTCGGGCTGCGGCCCGGAGGCCTGGCCAGCCATCTCAGGCAAACTTTCTGGGCTCCCGCGCTGTTAGAGCGCGCCCTGATCTACGATGGGGTGACCAGTGGAACTGATGGCCGACTCGTTGCGCACCACCCTACTGCCGTGAACGAGCCTTCTCCCCCCCCCCCCCCGACTATCTGACCGGATAGACTCCCTGTCACCTGAACTGGGGGCCTCCCCCCCCCCTATTGGGGGCCTGGTCCTTGGGATCTGTGGAGACACCGCCACCTCTCACCCCCCCAGCTCACCCGGCATACTGATACTAACCCCGACATCTATATTGAGTCGCGGGGTTCATCTGTCCTTTCCTTTTTTGTTGCTCCCCCTTATTTTTATTTTTATTTTTTTTCTTTCTCACTGGACACTTCAAACCACGGGAAACCCAGACGCTGCCTGGACACCAGTGACACCAGTACTGTGCGACCTGTTGGGCTCCCGCGCTGTTAGGGCACGCCCTAGAGTGCAGACATGCTCCGCTAAAAACCACCATCATTAATAATACCTGCTGCCCTTGTGACCGAGGAGCAGATGAAGCTGGATATCCGGCCAGGCAGTGGACATACTACCCTGGCCAGACTGCCTACACCGATGGCAGTGGAGCGAGAAACGGTCCTGGGGGAGGAGACCCTCTCCCCCCCCCGGGGAGGGAGATCTGCCTCTTTTGTTGGAGTGTGAACAGGGAAGAGAGACGCAAGACATATAGTGCCGTTGGGTTGGGGATGTGGGGGAGATGTGCCCTGTGGCCCGGAATCCCTGGGTAGACTGAAAGGGACGGGACGCTATGTTAGATGGCTTGCTCTGGAGGAGGGAGGAGGGGGGAGCCGCTGGCAGATTGGGGATGTTATACAGGAGGAGATGGGGAGCACTGACTGTTCCCAGATCGGCACATCCCTGAGATTGAAGTAATGTTTAATGCTGAATAGGCTCTATCTGATGATGTTTTCATTATATGTGTTTATACTCTCTACTTTGAGGTTTGTTTTTTGTTTTTTCCTCTTTTTTTTGTTTTCATTGACCATTACCATTGATTGCATTACTGTTACTGCATATTAGCACCCGTATTGGCCGGGGGGGATAGATGAGGCCGGGGGCCCACACCGCCGGCTTTGTCTATCCAGTGACCCGCATAGGCCAGCGCTCATACCTCGGGATAATCCTGGTGAGCGTGCTAGCTGTTTGAGCTAAGTTAGATTTCTCCACAACCACGCCGCCTGACGTTGGTTGTTCTTCTATTTCCCCCTTACTATCCTCTCTGTTTCCTTGGCCGGAGACGCGACCGGTCCTGTAAACAACCCTACCCTATCTATATAGCCTACCCCCCCCCTCCCCTCCCCACCCGCGGGCATGGACACCCTGACGGTACTCTCGCTGAACACCAAAGGCCTGAACACGCCAGAAAAGCGTAGGATGCTGCTTCACGACATCCGCGCCCAGAAGGCTGATATTGTCCTCCTGCAGGAGACACATTTTAAGACAGATAAACTGCCAATTCTGAAAAATAAGTATTACCCCACGGTATATCACTCCTCCTATACGGAGGCGAAGTCTAGAGGCGTTTCGGTACTTATAGCAGCTGGAGTGCCCTGGACACTAGGGGAAGTGAAAAGGGACCCTGGAGGCCGCTTTCTGTTTGTAAAAGGACGGATAGGCGCAACAGAAGTTACGCTGGCCTGCCTGTATGCCCCAAATGACAATCAAGACAAATTCCTATCCAAACAACTAAAAACACTGACGCGATTTACCACCGGACATTTGATCGTAGGGGGCGACCTTAATATGCCCCTCTCACCACGGGAAGACACGTCCTCTGGTCTGTCCTCGTTGACCGCTAAGGCTCGAGGTAGAGCACAGGCGGCACTCCACCAATCTCAACTGGTAGACGCATGGTGACTATTTCACCCAGGTGAAAAAGATTTTACCTTCTTTTCTAGGCCTCACCAGGTGTATTCCCGAATAGATTACTTCCTAGTGTTACATAGAAATTTGAGTGCAGTTAGGGGGGTCACCATAGGCCCAATCACATGGTCGGACCATGCCCCGATCACATTAATTTATGCCTTAACGGAAATCTGCTCCGAAAGGAAACACCCCTGGCGGCTAAATGAGTCCTTGTTGCAAGACCCTGAAATTTTAGCAGACGTGACGACAGAAATGACACACTATTTTACAGACAATAACACCCCCGACAGCAAACCGGAAGTAGTGTGGGAGGCCCATAAGGCAGTCGTTCGCGGCGTCCTTATAAAACATGGGGCTAGGAAAAAGAAACTCAGGACGGAACGACTGAATGCCCTATTGTCCAAACTACAAATACTAGAGGCACAACATAAACAAACCCCCACTAGACAGCGAGGATCGGAGCTAGACACCGTGCGGAGACAGATCACAGATATTCTAACATACAAGGCCAAGGCGGCGCTTCAAATTTGCAGACACAAAGTCTACGAGGCGGGGAATAAATGCGGGAGAATGCTGGCACGATCCCTGCGTTCACAGAATAGTGCGTCCTACATCCCACATGTAGTTAATCGGGAAGGCCGGAAAATCTATATGCCACAATCCATCTCAGAAGAATTCAGAGAATATTATGAGGCCTTGTATAACCTACCCCCGAAAATCGGGGATACTGATGCACCCAGGGTGCGTGAATATCTGTCCTCATCGGATATGCCGACACTACCCACAGACACCAGTGACCTACTAGAGGAACCTATTACCCTAAACGAGTTGAGGTCGGCCCTGCACGCTACAAAACCGGGCAAAGCACCGGGGCCAGATGGGCTGACCGTGATTTACTACAAGAAATTCCTTCAGATCTTGGGTCCGCAGATGGTCTCATTGTTTAATGCCCTCGGGACTGGCGGGAGGCTTCATGTCTCCACACTGCAAGCACAAATAGCGGTCATCCCTAAAGAGGGAAAAGACCCAAGCCAATGCGGTAGTTACCGCCCCATCTCGCTGCTGAATGTGGATCTTAAGCTTCTCACCAAAATCCTAGCTAGCAGGATTCAAAGCCATCTCCCGAACCTGATTCACCTTGACCAGGTGGGTTTTGTCCCCACTCGAGAAGCTAGGGACAACACCGCCAAGGTCCTGAACCTGATCCACAGAGTGAACGCCACAAAGACGCCTTGCGTTTTCGTAAGCACCGACGCCGAAAAGGCGTTCGACCGCGTCAATTGGCAATTCATGTTCCAAACGTTGTCACATATTGGACTGGGCAGTAAAATGCTCAACTGGATAGGGGCAACATATACCGGCCCGTCTGCTAGGGTCAAGACCAATGGGGTGATGTCAGGACCGTTCCAGATAAGCAATGGAACACGACAGGGATGCCCCTTGTCACCCTTGCTATTCGCGCTCACGCTGGAGCCCTTCCTGCGCCAAGTTAGGAAAAATCCGGACATCTCCGGGGTTAAGATTGGGAGAGGAGAATGCAAAGTGTCTGCTTACGCGGACGACCTGCTTATCTCTCTGGTAGACCCAATGGAGTCACTTCCCAATCTCCTGCGAGAATTCGAGACATATGGACAGATCTCCAACCTTAAGATTAATATGAGCAAATCGGTAGCGATGGGGGTGGGGATCTCAGCCCCATGCTTAGAACAACTCCGCGGCAGCACTAGGCTGCAGTGGACCGACACGGCCTTACATTACCTCGGCACACACGTCCCCCCGACCTTTGCCCAGACATTTCGGCTGAACTTCCCGCCACTCTTAAAAGCAGTACAGAAGCTGCTAGACCAATGGACCACAGGCCTATATTCCTGGTTTGGGAGGTGCAACATATTAAAAATGTCTATACTGCCGAAGTTTACGTACCTCCTACAAGCCCTCCCAATACATATACCAGCAGATTTTTTCAAACAGACCCAAAACACATTCAAATCATTCCTGTGGGCCGGGAAACACCCCCGGATACGCAGATCGGTACTGGCCATGCCCAAAACATACGGTGGAATGGCCATGCCTGATATCCGAGAGTATTACCACGCTGCCCACCTTAATCGCCTAGTTGACTGGTGCCGACACAAAGATACAAAACTATGGCCCCACTTAGAACAAGCCCAGAGCGATATCCCATTGCAAACAGCCCCGTGGTGCCTCGCAGCATTACCCAAACCGATACGAGACCACCCACTGATAGGCACTACGATTAAGGTGTGTGCTAAACTACTGCCCCGATCACGACCGACGCAGGGTGTCTCACCCTTACATCCGGTGCTGGGCAACCCACAATTCAAACCAGGACTACAAGACGGGAGGTTCCAGACACTGAGAGACTCAGGTGTGTTTCGCGCCTCCCACTTTAGCGTGGCCGGCCGCTGGAGGACGTTGGTGGAGCTGACAGACCAGAACGGGGACTACGGTTTAGACTTCCTGACAGCGAACCAGCTTCATCACTTTCTTTGTACCTTGACACCCCCCGCGACAGGAACGCAAACTCTGACGCCCCTAGAAGAATTATGCTCGGGCACAGAAGCCTTACCACATGCCCTATCCATCCTGTATAACACACTTATAACACCGCCAGACGACTACCAAATCCCATGTCTAGTTAAATGGGAACAAGAACTACGCTGCTCATTCTCAACAGGACAAAAACGACACATACTGACCTTTGCACACAAATCCTCCATCTGCACAAAGGTGCAGGAAACTAACTATAAAATTATGACGCGCTGGTATCGCACACCAGCACTCCTCAGTAAGATTTTTCAGACAACGTCGGAATTGTGCTGGCGCTGCCAGCACGAGACAGGGACATTACTTCATATCTTTTGGTCCTGCCCAAAACTGAAACCCTTCTGGTCGGAGGTCAAAAAGATCTCCCAGGAGTTTACGGAACGACAACTACCGGACGACCCAGCCTTCTACCTACTACACGCCAACGACATCCCAACCCGTGTGTACAAGAAGTCGATCCTCCGACACCTTTTTGACGCTGCCAAAGCATGCATACCACTCTGTTGGAAATCCCCCGATCCCCCGACCGTAGCAATGTGGCTGCGGAAGGTGGATGACGTTGGGAGACTGGAAGATCTGACTCTTACAAACCAAGACAGACAGGAAGCTTACAAAGACACATGGCAGCTATGGAACGTACACAAATACTCCGATGAGGGACAATCCCTCAGAGGCCCGCCCTAGACCTAATTAAAACTGACCGCTACCCCAAATTAGATACACAGATATGACGATTCAGACCCGTTACAGATAGGCCGTAGGGCATGTAGGGCCGGGTAGGTGTGTCCATGCCCGCGAGTCCTCCCCCCCTCCCCCCCCCCTCTACCCTTCCTGTCACTCGTCCATTTCCCCTATCTTCCCCAACATTCAACTACCAGAGGGGACTGTCCCCGCAAGATCTCACCCCCCCCCCTCTCCTCTACACCGAGGGAACTGTTGCTGTCCACTAGTTCCCTTTCTATTTCTACCTCTGCTTGCTATCTCTTAGGAAACAGGAAAATATAGGCGTGCCCACGGGTCCTGGATATACGACACAGATGAGTATAACTGTATGAATACCATGCACTTTGCTCACAGGTTTGAGTTTCCTACTGTATGTTGCACTTTTGTTGTGATCCGTGCGGGACTGCCCGTTGTATTGTATAAATAAAGAATTTTGAAAAAAAAAAGCAGGGTTAGGTTATAAAAAAAATATCCCAAGCTTTGAACATCTCACAGAGCACTGTTCACAGATGTTTGCCTACTGCGCATGCGCAAAGTGTGCTGAGCTTTCTAATTGGTCCATTGATGGAGGAAGGAGGAGGAGGTTGATCTTCCAAGAGACGATGCCCCGTCCCCGTCTCCCCAAAGTGGGGACAGATACCTGTCAAAAACAGGTACCCCCCTCACCTCCGAATGGTGCCAAATGTGGCACAGGCGGGGAGGGGGAGAGACGGATCAACGGAGTTTCAACTTTTGAGTGGAACTCAGCTTTAAGAAATTGGCATGGTATGCCATTCAAAATGTGTTGTTATATGACATAGTCACTTCCATTCCACAGGGAAAGCACTGCCAGAGGAATTATGGACATAAACAGCAATGCGCTATAAACAGTAACAAAGGTTTATGATAAGGTACAGCAAGATCATCACAGCCCAATCATGGAAGCTTGCAAAGATTTAAGGTATAAAAACCCGTCAAGTAAAAATTAATAGGTCATTGATTTCTTTTTCTAAAAAAAAAAGCCTATATAGCTCTATGAATAGAATGTACTAAAACACTTTAGTACCACTAAAGTGTCATATATATTATTCTGGCAACAGACAGACCCTATTTTGAAAGGTAGAGTCTTGCTTCTGAACAATCAGTGATTTAGATAATCATAATGCTCAAAATGCTCCTTGGGGATGAAAACTAATGTTTAGCAACTTGACAGGAGAAAATACATGAATGGGATCAGAACACCAACAGCTAAGAAAGCATAACTAAGGGCAAAACTTTTTTGTTTGTTTCATTTTCATTTCATTTAGATAAAGTGGAGAGCAAAAGCATCGCTACGGGGGGGGGGGGGCAAAGTTATTCTTTGCCCCCTGCCAGTGGCAGACTGGGCCGCTCTAATGCCCTGTAAAAAGGCTGCATCGCCATTACACCCGTCAAAAAAAATATATGTCTCTCCACCAACTTTGCAACTGCCCATGCGCAGTTCCCAAACTGGCCTTGTGTCAGGCAGGCTCCGCTGGGCTCAGGTGGGGGTGGCAGTCCAGGCAGGGCTGGGCTCAGGCAGGGGTGGCTCATATTGATATAATGGCACCACTTGGCCCCTTTTATGAATCACAGCAACAGCCAGGACTGGCTGGGAAGGCTGAAGTGTTGCCCACCGGTGCTGAGAGCCTTGGGGCAGGGTACTGCTGTCCCTAAACTCCACTGTGATTTGTGACTTTAAACAAATCATCTACTGTACAGCAAGGTGGGAAAAATGAAAAACATTACAGGAGACTTTTCTATTCCCTATGATGACTGAATGATCATTACTGGGGAGCAGGGGCGGATTGACAACACTCAGGGCCCCCAAACTAAATAAAGCAAGGGACACCCGTCAGGCCCATGACCCGCCCTTGGCTCCACCCCTGAACCCGCCCCTACATTTTTCACAAAGTACAATTTCTGCCTTTTTTTATTGGGATCTGGAGGGGGGTCTCTCTCTAACAGTGTTCATTAGAGAGTCTCTGTTAGAGAGAGACCCCCCTCCAGGACCCATTAGAGACTACAAAGAAGTCTAATGAGACCTGGAGGGGGTCTCTCTAACAAAACCCCTTTCAGTGTCCATTACAGATTATGTTAGAAAGAGACCCCTACAGGTCCCATTAAAGACTAAAAAGGAGTATAATGGGACCTGGAGGGGGCCTCTTTCTAACAGAGTGTACAGTGAGCCCCTTCATTCACTCTGGTCCTCATGGGACCCCCTCCTTGTGTCATGACTCTCACCCCTGCCTCTGTTGTGGGTCATGGGTGGGTGGCTGGCTGGCACCCAGGCCCTGCTGTGGGTCACGGGCGGATCAATGTGTGTGGCTGGCATCCTGGCCCTGCTGTGGGTCATGGGTGGGTGGCTGGCTGGAACGCTGACCCTGCTGTGGGTTGCTGGCTGGCACCCTGGCCCTGCTGTGGGTCACCGTGGGTGGCTGGTTGGCACCCTGGCCCTACTGTGGGTCACAAGAGGGTCACTGTGGGTGGCTGGCTGGCACCCTGGCCCTGCTGTGGGTAGCTGGCTGGCACCCTGGCCCTGTTGTGGGTCACCGTGGGTGGCTGGCTGGAACCCTGGCCCTGCTGTGGGTCACCTTGGGTGGCTGGCTGCCACCCTGGCCGTGCTGTGAATAGCTGGCTGGTACCCTGGCCCTGCTGTGGGTCACAGTGGGTGGCTGGAAGGTACCCTGGCCCTGCTTTGGGTCACGGGTGGGTCACTGTGGGTGGATGGCTGGCACCCTGGCCCTGCTGTGGGTCACATGTGGGTCACTGTGGGTGGCTGGCTGGCACCCTGGCCCTGCTTTGGGTAGCTGGCTGGCATCCTGGCCCTGCTGTGGGTTACCGTGGGTGGGTGGCTGGCTGGAACACTGGCCCTGCTGTGGGTCACCATGGGTGGCTAGCTGTCACCCTGGCCCTGCTGTGGGTCACTGTGGGTGCCTGGCTGGCACCCTGGCCCTGCTGTGGGTCACGGGTAAGTGGCTGGCTGGCACCCTGGCCCTGCAGTGGGTCACTGTGGGTAGCTGGCTGGTACCCTGGCCCTGCTGTGGGTCACTGTGGGTGGCTGGAAGGTACCCTGGACCTGCTTTGGGTCACGGGTGGGTCACTGTGGGCGGCTGGCTGGCACCCTGGCCCTGCTGTGGGTCACTGTGTGTGGCTGGCTGGCACCCTGGGCCTACTGTGGGCTACGGGGGGGGGGGGGGGTCACTGTGTGTGGCTGGCTGGCAGAAATAACAGAAATGTTCATGTTATGTTAGTACATTGTTTGCCAACCAATGGCATATATACATTTTCTGTAATGTATATTATTTTCATTTGTTATCAGGGGTGACCAAAGAAAATAAATGTCTTTAAATAAGGGGTTCTTATGCCGCGTACACACGGTCGTTTTTTGCGATGAAAAAAAACGTTGTTTTTTAAAACGTCATTTAAATTGATCGTATGTGGGCAAAAAAAATTCCAACATGCTTGAATTTTTTGTGTCGTTTTTCAAAACGTTGTTTTTTGTTTCACAAAAAGTCACCGTGTGTAGCAAAAACGTCGTTTAAAACGACGTTTTTTAACCCGCGCAAGCCCAGAAGCTAGTTATGAAGCGAGCTTCAATGGAAAAGAGTGGTGAACGTAACCTCGCTTTTTGTGAAAAAAACGATGGTGTGTATGCAACATCGTCTTTGAAAAGTGACGTTTCAAAAACGTCGTTTTTTACTTCACAGAAAACGTTGTTAATTTTTCATCACAAAAAATGATCGTGTGTACGCGGCACTAGGCTGCTCACAGCTATTACAAGGCTGTTGAATGGTAGAAAATAACCAATCTTCTAATAATATCACATATGTAGCTATTCGCAGAGAACAGAGCCCAAATTCCATTCTTCA
This sequence comes from Rana kukunoris, assembly GCA_029574335.1. NCBI lineage: Eukaryota > Metazoa > Chordata > Amphibia > Anura > Ranidae > Rana > Rana kukunoris. The sequence continues at coordinate 232,118,555 of CM056052.1, forward strand.
AGTACAAGGAAAAAACAATAAAGACTTGAAAGTAGACCACAGATTTTATGAAAGTGAGACGCACATAGAATAAAAAAAATTGATTTTATATTTTCAATATTAAATACAATAAAATCATTATTAGCACATTTGTAGTTTGTAATTGAATACTAGTCTGGGCTGGCACCAAAGGCGGATCCAGGGGGGGGGGCAACAGGGCAATTGCCCCCCCCCCTCGAGGCAATCATGTCACATTGGCTTTAAAACCATTTTTACCATTTACCATTTTTTTTTAAACTGCTTTGCGGTGCCTGCAGCGAGGCCCGGACTGGCCATAGGGCAAACCTAGCAAATGCCTGTGGGTCGTGGCGCCCCGTGAACGGTCCTCAGCGGCCAGCGGGCCGTATGTCACGTCTCCCCAGGGGTGTACACCACAAACACAGCGCCAGATAGAGAGAGATCAGCTGGGGTATCATAGCCAGCTCTGACACTTTTTCCCTCCCCTTGCTGCCCCCACGGCCAGTTAGAGGAGAGGAGCTGCTTCTACTCCTCCCCCTCCTCTCTTCTTCTCCTCCCGTGTCTGCCCCGCCCACTCTCCCGACAGACACTGTTCTGCTGCCTAAGGCATGTGGGCGGGAAGATTCAAGCCCAGCAAACAGAAAGGAAAGATGGAGTCTGATATCCATCCATCCAGTCAGTCCCTCTTGCCTCTGAGTGAGTACTGTACACTGATGTATGGGGTGCCCTTCATTCCCTTCTCTCTCGCGCTCTCTTCACCTTTCTTTCTCTCTCTCTCTTTTTTCGTTGTCACCCCCCCACCAGCCGCCACTGTAGATAGATAGATAATGATCTATCTAGCTATCTATCTACAGTGGCGGCTGGTGCTCAAAATTTTTGGTGGGCGCAAATGAAAAAAAACAAACAATTGCAGCCTCACTGTGCCCATCAAACGCAGCCACTGGGCCCATCAATTGTCACCACTGTGCAATTACATCAATCGCAGCCACTGTGCCATCAATTGTCACCACTGTGCCATGCCATCAAACACAGCCACTGTGCCATCAATTGTCACCTCTGTGCCATGCCATCAAACAGCCACTGTGCCATCAATTGTCACCACTGTGCCATGCCATCAAACGCAGCCACTGTGCCATCAATTGTCACCACTGTGCCATGCCATCAAACGCAGCCACTGTGCCATGCCATCAAACACAGCCACTGTGCCATCAATTGTCACCTCTGTGCCATGCCATCAAACACAGCCACTGTGCCATCAATTGTCACCACTGTGCCATGCCATCAAACGCAGCCACTGTGCCAATGCATCAAACACAGCCACTGTGCCATCAAGTGTCACCACTGTGCCATGCCATCAAACGCAGCCACTGTGCCCTTTAATTGTCACCACTGTGCCCTTTAATTGATGCCACTGTGCCCTTTAATTGTTGCCACTGTGCCCTTTAATTGTTGCCACTGTGCCCATTGACGCCACTGTGCCCATTGTCGCGGCTGAGCCAGAGGGGACGGCACTTCGGGGCCCTCTATAGACGCACCGCCACTGTCTATCTATCTATCTATCTATCTTTATCTATCTTCCTTCCTTTTCTTCTTTCTTTCTATCTTTATATACCTTTCTTTCTTTATCTATCTTCCTTCCTTCACTTCTTTATCTATCTATCTATCTATCTATCTATCTATCTATCTATCTATCTATCTATCTATCTATCTATCTTCTTCCCTTCTTTATTTCTTTATCTATCTTCCTTCCTTCCCTTCTTGCTTTCTATCTTTATCTATCTTTCTTGTATATATATCTATCTTTCTTGTTTATCTATCTATCTATCTATCTATCTATTGATCTATCTTCCTTCCCTTCTTTCTTTCTATCTTTATCTATCTTTCTTCCCCCCGGGCTGCTCAGTCTAAAATGCCCAGGTCTATTTTTTGTCCCAAAAAGTCGAGTCTCTCACTCTCTCTCTCTCTCATCACCAGGGCCGGTAGGCTGCCTGTCCTGAGGCTGCTTTGAGCTGTAGCTGACTGCAGCGCTCCCCTCTCTCCTGCATGTATGACATCGGGCATCTCTGGCCGTGTGTGAGAGCTGGATCTGTGTTCGGCTGTGCTGCCTGTGCTAGACCTGCTCGTGTGATAGTAGATGAGATGGAACACTGATTGAATCAGTGTTTTGTCTATCACACAAGCCAGTCTAGGGGGGGGGCCTTGCTAGAGCACACTGCCCTGCCAAACACAGACCTACAGCTCCTGTTTGTTCCATGACACACGTCGGGAGAGGAGATACCTGCTGTGTGTGATCGAGGCAATGCCATGGTGAGTGCCATGCCCAGTGGGGCTGCATTAACAGACAAAAGTGGGGCTGCATTCATAGACAAATGTGGGACTGCATTTATATACAAAAGTGGGCCTGCATTGATATACAAAAGTGGGAGTGCATTCATATACAAAAGTGGGACTGCATTGCTATACAAAAGTGGGACTGCATTAATATACAAAAGTGGGACTGCATTACAGTTTTTCTCCATTATTTTGGCTCATTTCTTGAAACAGAAATGACATTCTCAAAACAACATGGACAAATCTCCAAACCACTTGGCAATTGTTCACAACTGAATTGCATTTCTCATTCATTTCATCAAATTGCAAATGTCTCAGTACATGTCTGAATGTCTTAGTAAATTTTTCTAATTATTTAGTACATGTCTGAATGTCTTAGTACATTTTTCTAATTATTTAGTACAAGTAGCCTACATTTAGCACAATTTTCAATTGAATAGATCTTGTTGATCCAAACTGATTTGTCAATTCTCAGTCTAATGGTCGTTCTCTCCAAAACGTGTCAGCGTCATTTCATTGTTTAAGTCATCACATGCACAATAGTCTGTTCAATTGTCAAAATTATTCAGGAACATATTACCATAATTACCATATATGAATCTCTTGCAAAATGTGATAAAATGATTACAGCAATTGACAGTCAGGTACAACTAGAACTTGATTAACGAAGGAGGAGTTGGAGTTAGTCTCAGGTGACCAATCAAACAGTAAGTTTAGTTACCTGAGAGGTGCTGTCCATGATTGTGAATGCTGCCAAACATGTATATATATATATATATATATATATATATATAGAGAGAGAGAGAGAGAGAGAGAGAGAGAGAGAGAGAGAGAGAGAGAGAGAGAGAGAGAGAGAGAGAGATTGACCATGCAGGACCAGTAGAATTTCTGAACATGGAGGCACCTGGCCAAGTAAATGGACAAGGGCAACTGCCTGCTGGAGGAAGAGGAAGAATAGGAATAGGAGTAAGGGTGTGTGATGGTGGAATAGGGGAAAGGGGCAGAGGAGCACGAAGACACCATGCTGTCCCTGATGAAATTCGGGCCACAATTATAGACCATGTCATCAACCATGGCCTCACAATCAATGATGGAATTATATAATGTATAGGACAGGACACTGTGCATAGAGCAACAAATATGTTTATTTACTCATTTACGTATTCATTTTGTGTGTGTGTGTGTGTGTGTGTGTGTGATAGGCCTACAGTATTACAGTATCTTACTTCAGTGGGATGTTACGTATGATACTAACCATGACAAGAAAAATATTGTAGAAAATAAACTATGGAATAGTTAATTTTCTACAATATTGATAATACAGTTTACAGTAGTATTCCAGTATTACAGTAAAAACTGCAGCTTACTGTATGATGCAATTATCATTATAATCCTTATTTTGAAGAATATAACATACAATACAGTAAGTAAAAGGGTCAAAGAGCTGCAATTACAGTAGTGCCTCCCATGCAGGGCTTTTTTTCAGGGGGAACTTGGGGGAACTCAGTTCCACCACCTTTGGCTCAGACCCTTTGGTGCCTGCTCACCACAATCACTTGTAAACACAGAAGTCTGGTTTCTGTGTTTACAAGTGACAGCTCTGCACTCTGTGTGTAACCCCCTGAACTCTGCACTCTGTATGTAATGCAATTCTGGTATTTAATGCCCCTTTAAGACCCTTTTACTGTTTGTGAAATCTGAACGGGGTCGTGGTTGAGTTCCTGCACCTATTTTCTGAGAAAAAAAGCTCTGCTCCCATGTAAATCTATCTAATAATGTTACTGTAACATTTCAGTAAGTCTAGTCGTTGATAATTTTTCCCCTCCCCTTTCTGTCAAATACCCCCTGTAGTATCTCTGCATAGGGTACATGTACCCCAGGTTTGGATCCACTGGATTACTGGCCAGTAGTATATTGAACTTGTGCAGAACATAGAACATTCCTATGTAGCTGTCTGTAACTGTAGTGTATGACTCTTCTGTGTGACTGATTTAAAGTTTTCTTTATTTACTCTATTGTAGAGAATAATAGCATTGGAAGGAAACGAGACCTCTCACATACTAGTGTATGGGGATGAGGCTGGCTTTAACCTGGCCAAGGGCCAAAGACGTGGCCATAATTTTATTGGCCACTGGGCCACGGTGGATATCCCAGGCCAGCGAGGGGGCAATATAACTATGTGTGCTGCCATTTCTGAGAATGGTGTGGCCACACACATTCCCAGTCTTGGCCCATACAATACAGAGAAGCTCCTCATCTTCTTGGACCGCTTTCATTTGGATTTGATCCCTGAAAATGTGAGAGATCTCATAGGGCCTCACCTACCACAATATATAATTGCATGGGACAATGTGAATTTCCACCGTGGCCCGCTTATCAGGGCCTGGTTCACTGCTCATCCAAGGATGGATATTGTGTTCCTACCACCTTACTATCCTTTCCTCAATCCTATTGAGGAGTTTTTCTGCGCTTGGAGGTGGAGAGTGTATGAGCATCAGGCTCAAGATCAGAGGTCCCTGCTCCATGCAATAGACGAATATTACAGGAGATCAGTGTAGGCGATGGTTGCGACATCTCCTTCGTTTCTTCCCTCCTTGCATCGCAAGGGAGGATATACGCTGCAATGTTGATGGTAATCTGTGGCCAGACAGACAGCAGCATGTGGATGGGCAGGAGGGTGAGGGCAGTACCCAGGAGAGGGAGGGTGAGGACAGCGACCAGTGAAGAGATGTTAGGGCTCTTTCACAAGGGTGGCCTGTTTAGGTCCGCCTGGCAGTTTTTTAGGCGGACATGAATGGGTGCTCTGTGCTCCTCTATGGAGCCGTGGATGTCAGCGGTTACATGCCCGCTGACATCCGACCCGCTCCGATCCCCCAAAGTGTGACGGAGGAAAAACCTACATTTCCATCCGTCTGGCGGATCGGATCGGGTGAACACGGACAGACGGTCCGTGTTCATCCCATCCCCTCATAGGGGAGAGCGGAGAGCTGACAGGGAAGTCCCTGCACTATGTGCGAGGACCTCCCTGTCATCCACCGGCTCAGCGGTGATCAATGGAGCAATCCCCGCTGAGCAAGTGGAGGTTCACGGGGCGGATCATTACCGATCCGCCCCATGTGAAAGGGGCCTTGCAGTAGTTGTGAAACTCAAGCTTTATTTACAGCATTGTAGGCTAAATTTAATTGTACTTGTTTTTTGTTTGTGTGTTTATATTTCCGTATATTATGCTGTATACGTTTTCTTTTTAGTCTTATGTATGGAAGTTACTTTGTGTGTGAATGATAATGGTTACAATACTGTAAAGTAATTTTTCCTTGGCAGTATGAGTGCAATGTGTGATGTCAAACCTTGGAGGCTACTCTTACCCTAAAATCTTTTCTTTTTTTTCAGTTTTGTACACAATTGTATTCAGTTAGCTAGACAAAAACTGTGCAGTAACCATTGTCAATGAAGAACTGGGCTAAGACTGAAAGGTGGACATGAGGGATATTTCAATGGTCCTCTGCCATAGAGATAAAACATCTAAACATTTTGACTTGCAGTGCTTACACAATGCCAAAGGGATGATGCATTTTGGGGGCACTGACTATTTGAATGAAAAAGAAATTTAGTTTTGACACATGAGTGAACTGTTTTGGGAAAGATATGAACTTTTGAAGGTGAACCATGGTGTTGTGCCGAACCATCCAGGTTATTTTGGCAAAAGCACCAAGTGAGCTGAGAATGTCTGGTCTGTTTCAAGAAATGAGCCAAAGCAATTGAGAAGAATCTTTGCCATTTTGTAGGCATCGACTCTTTATATGGGAAAGGAATATGGTTTTGAAGCATGAGTTTTGGGAAAGATATGAGCTTTTGCAAGTGAGTTATAGTGTTGTGCTGAACTGTAAGACTGTTTTGCCAATTGATCTCAGAGTTTTGAGAATGTAATTTCGGTTTCAAGAAATGAGCCAAAACAATAGAGAAAAACTTCATTATACAAAAGTGGGTCTGCATTAATATACAAAAGTGGGACTGAATTTTTATACAAAGGTGGAGCTGCGTTCATATGCACAGTGAGGCTGCAATGATGGGCACTGGTGAGGCTGCATTGATCTCTTGTACCATGTCTTCAGTCTCTGACCATCCCTTGTACCATGCCTGCAGTCTCTGATCATCTCTTGTACCATGTCTTCAGTCTCTGACCATCCCTTGTACCATGCCTGCAGTCTCTGACCATCCCTTGTACCACGTCTGCAGTCTCTGACCATCCCTTGTACCATGCCTGCAGTCTCTGACCATCTCTTGTACCACGTCTGCAGTCTCTGACCATCCCTTGTACCACGTCTGCAGTCTCTGATCATCTCGTGTACCATGTCTGCAGTCTCTGACCATGTCTTGTACCATGTCTGCATTCTCTGACCATCTCTTGTACTATGTCTGCATTCTCTGACCATCTCTTATACCATGTCTGCAGTCTCTGAACATCTCTTGTACCATGTCTTCAGTCTCTGACCATTCCTTGTACCACGTCGGCAGTCTCTGACCATCCCTTGTACCATGCCTGCAGTCTCTGACCATCTCTTGTACCACGTCTGCAGTCTGACCATCCCTTGTACCACGTCTGCAGTCTCTGATCATCTCTTGTACCATGTCTGCAGTCTCTGACCATGTCTTGTACCATGTCTGCAGTCTCTGACCATCTCTTGTGTCATGTCTGCATTCTCTGACCATCTCTTGTACTATGTCTGCATTCTCTGACCATCTCTGGTACCATGTCTGCAGTCCCTGACAATCGTCTAGAAAATGTGATAGATTTATGGCATTTATATTTAAATATGTTTTACTAATAATGGCGGCGATCATTGATTTTTTAGAGGTACTGCAACATTGCAGCGGACACATCGAACACCTAATTGAGTTCTGTAAGCAACACCTTATTTTCTGGCAGTGCCCCTCCCGAGACTAGACTCTGGATCCACCTTCGGCTGGCACATGGTGTACTGACTCCAGTCCATTGCATCTTTATCTAGTACAAGTGGCGACTCTATAAAGTAACTTTTTCTGGCTATTGCTTCTGCTGCTGTCCTTTTAACAAACTCCTTGCAGACTACAAAAGTGATGTACTGATGTCCCTGAAATTCGAGTGAGCATTATTTAAAAACGATTACTATTTTATGCATTTCATAACATGAACCCTTTAGTGTGTGCTACTAGTATGAGTGGAGAGAAAATACATTCTGGCCAGGCATACCTCAGATTCATTAAATTGGGTCAGGGTTACTAGAGGCTAGGGCTAGATGACTCATCCTGGCAGCTCCCTGGAGCCTCCCCCTGGTGTCTGGAAGTGTCACGAGTGTACTTACCAAGGCCGAGATGCTAAGGGTGGCTCACCTTTGCGACCTGGCGCGATCCGCCCCCTGGGGTTGGGACAGAGGGAAGAAAGCTCCAGGAGGCACCGGTACCAGTAGTAGGGTGGAGACTGGAAGTGCTGGACAGGAACTGAGCAGAAAGGAGTCCACTGGGGACAGCAGAGAGTCAGGCAAAGACAGTCCGGGCACTTGAGGTACTTTAAGCTGGGAGCAAGGCTGAGAACAGATCCGGAAGACGGGCCGTGGTCAAGGATTGGAGAGAGCAGGAAGTCCGTAGGTTCAGGCCAGAGGTCAGGGGGCAGGAGACAGCAGCAATCCGGGGGTGTCAGCCAAAGGTCAGGTAATCCAGGTAAACAAGACAGGAGCTTCAACAGGAAGTAACACAGGAGCTAATGACAGACCAGCAACCTGACAGGAGGGAGAAGCTGCTTTAAATAGGCCGGTCAGGCCTCTGATTGGTCCCGAGAGGAGGGAGCCCGTGCATGCCCCCGTGTGCGTGCCGGTGCACGTGGCCATACCGCGCATGTGCGCACACAATTCGCGCACAGGCAATCGCAATAGCTGTGATCTACTGTGATACGGGCGGAAGTGGTGCCCTGACAGGAAGGTTAGAGAACCTTCTAGAATTAGAGGGAGGGGGGTTAGAAGCAGCTACCATGAATATTTATGGAGCCCCAGCCAATCCCAAGTGGTGGGCTGGCAGGGCACTGGGACAACCCCATAAATAGCAATGGGCCATGCCAGCAGGGGGAGTCTAATGTAAGATGTAGATTAGGTGCTGAGGAGAGACTGTAAGTGGCCCTGGAGGAAAACCCCTGCCCAGGAAAGGTAGTACCTCAGGCTGGGTGCCCAGAAAGGTTGGCCTGGAAGGATCCAGAGGAAGGATGCATGCCAGAGAGGCAGTGAGAAGGAGCAAGGATAGACAGTGAGTAAGCTCAGCACACAGCAGGGACAGACAAGGGGAGAGACTGCCATCTGCAGAAGGCCTTTCTTGGAGACCACACAGTGCCAAGTCTTCATCTAACCTTGCCCTGCAATGGTCTCTGTGTGTGTGTGCGTGTGTGAGAGTCGGGCAGGACTGGTGCAGAAAGTCAGTCAGGAGGACTGGGAGGGAGATCAGCCAGACGTGGCTGGTGGCAGCCTGGTGGGCTCAAATTTTTCTGCAAGTAAGTGGATCTTGGATCAGTGGCCACAGGGAAGCAGAAGGAGGAATGTCCTGCTGTTTGCTCACTGCACTACTGTGTAAAGTGGTTAAGAGTCCCTGCCTGTAATGGGCCTTTGCTGAACTAACTGTAAAGACTATTTGTTTCCCAAAGAGTGAGCAGCAGGAAACTGTACTGGAAAACCAAGTTTGTGCAGGAGGAAGAAAAAGTGGACTTTTTGTAAATAGGGAAGAAGTGTTCCTTTGTGAATAGTTTTGGACATTTATCAAGTTGGGCATCCCATGAATCCCAACCCCATCAAAGTTATCAATCCCAAATAAAACAACAAAAACGAGTCGAGGACTGATTTTTGTGTCTGCATGAATGAAGGAAATGCTGTTTGATTGTCTGTGCAGCAGTGGGGACCCGGGACACTAGCGACTTCTACGGGGTAGTATTACATAAAATTTGCAAGAAAATTATTTATAAACTTGTAACATGTATGGGGTTACCTAATTTTTGCGTTGTGTAAACTATATCCTTGGGCTCCAATTTTGTGCTTGAGTAAGTTATATGTGTAGCGCTACCCCCTCGGGAGCCGCTGGTTAGATGTGGGATCGGCGTAAGTTAAGTTACCTTTGACGAGTCTAGGGAAATTGATTGCAGCAACTGTGAGAGCAGTAATAGAATGTCCAAGTCAAAGGTTGACGTTTTCTAAATGCTTTATTCCTCGGTCAAACATGACCAACATCAACAGGAGGTAGACAGGACAGGTTCATGAAGTAAAGGAACCTTGCAGTATCAGGCTTGGATAAACATGAAAGGAAGCCTGCTTACAGTAGAAATAGTCACTGTTCGTCGCCACTCTAGCCAGAGTGGGTGAAGTGCCCCCAGACAGGCTTCTGCCACAAGCCTGGCAGCCGAAGTGTCACTTTAGATTGCTGGGAGGTAACAGGCCCCTGCCATGGACCTGGCTCTAAGGATGCCTCTGCCACAGGCCTAGTACTGTGTAGTTTCTGATTAGGTGAGCAGATCCTCACAGTAAATTGAGCTAGGGTCACCGATTGACAGTTGAAGTATACCTGTCACTGCTCGGTCACCAGATCCTCGATAGTTCGCTCAAATCTCTCAGACAACCTGCCTCCTCAGACAACCTGTCTCCTCGAGCCGATTCCCCATCGTACAGCCCTCAGCTTAGGATCTCTTTAGTATAGCTGGGGACCCAGTAAGTCACTGGGGCCCCTTTCAGCATCCGCTTGGATTTCCGCGTAGCATGTGGCCCCGGCCTGGAAGGCCATATCGCCGGGGCCTATTGGATGCGCACACCCTAAAGGTGGGTGCCGCACCTGGAACCCGCGAAGAACCAAAGAAAATGGCATCTGCCACAGATATACCCTCCCCCAGCATGCCCCGCGAGGGAAAACTCCTCTAATTGGCTGCTGGGGAAAAGTGGCTCCGTCAGAACCCCTCTGGCGCCACCTGCCGCCCAGGGGTGGGAACAGCACCCCTGGAGCGCAGACTGACCCACAGGACAGTTCAAAAATGACATCAGCCCAAATTTAACAGATTATGAATGGGAGCAAAATAACTCTCCCATTCTCCCACTAACTTTAGCGTAGTGCCCATACTGAAAGTAAGGGGGCGCTACATATGTATGTTATGTATATTTTAATATATTTTATTTTTCCTTTTTTTAATATTTAATTGTTGGACTGCCATAACAATAGAGCGTATATCACTAAACCTATACATATCTATACATATCTCCTAACTTTCTGAGAACTAACCTTAACACAGCTTTAACACAAATGATGTAGGCAAGAGTCACACCCCCTGCCATGTCCTAAAAGACACATACACTGCGTATTATAGCTTGTTGTAACAGAGGGGCTTGCAGTAAGTGTGATCACTGACTTTACGACCACTTTTACCTGTGGGCAGCCGGCTGTGAAGAATTGCAGCTTCACAGCTGGTTGCCCACTGCGCATGCATGAGGCAAACTGCACCTTTTAAATGAGAAACAGTGGAACTTCTCCCTTTGGGTGAAGGTCCCTTTAACCACTTCAGCCCTGGAAGAATTTACCCCCTTCCTGACCAGAGCACCTTTTGTGATACGGCACTGCGTCAGCAAACAGCCTTGAAAGTAACCTCAGTGTGTGGATTACACCTTCTTGAACATTGTCACATGTCATTGGCTCTAACGTCACCTTGTGCCGATGATGTGTGACAATGTTCCAGAAGGTGTAATCCACAAACTAAGGTTACTTTCGCGGCTGTTTGCTGACTGCCAGGAATGCTTGGCTTGTTAGCCACCAGAGGTGTCGGGAAGACCAAAGGCCCTGGCTAGGTATTAGCTACAGGGCCGCCATCAGGGGGGTACAGGCATTACACCTGTAAGGGGCCCAGATATTCCCAGGGGCCCGGCTGCCCCCCCTTTTCAGCTTGCGGCTGAGAGAGGAGAAAACTTTCATTTTGCCAATCCCCCCCCCCCTCCCCCACACTTTCAATTTGAGGCAGAAGACCATTTATGGCCAGACTCCTTTGGACAGTAGATGGGTATACCTGGGACCCACCAGTTCTGTGATGATGGCAATGCTGGACATCTTCTGATGTTAAAGTGAAATAATGATGTGTGTTTCATCTGCTGCATTAAGTTTTGTTGGCCGACCACTGTGTCTACAGTCCTCAACGCTGCTCATTTGTGCTTTTTCAGAAGAGCTTGAACAGCATATCTTGAAACCCTGGTCTGCTTTGAAATCTTTGCCTGAGAGAGACCTTGCTGATGCAGTATAACTACCTTGTGTCTTGTTGCAGTGCTCAGTCTTGCCATGGTTTATGACCTGTGACATGAAACTGTCTTTGAAAACGTCACCTTAGTAGCAGAGTGTGGCTGCTCCTCAACCATTTTAAAGACTCCATACAGCTTTCTGTTTCAGTTAAAGTGTTACTAAAGTAAAAAAAAAATGTTTTAATTAAAATAACAAACATGGAGAGATGTGGGAGGAGACACTTCAGGCTGTAAATACCTGTTTGCTTGAATGTGTCGCAGAAGGTGTCACAACTATGTATCCGGTTGAGAGTACACTTTACCCCTGTGAAACTGTTTAAAATGGGTAGGGCACCATGAGTTCTGGAGGGAGTGATACCGGAGGAGGTGACTAGAGTGGCATTTGCCAGAGCACTGTTTTCAGGCGAGGAAGACCATCCTCGTACATTGGAAATCTGAGGCACCGCCCAAGGTCAAAACATGGATACAGCATATGGGTAACATGCTCCTAATAGAGAAATATATATATCAACACAGAAAAAATGCAGGTAAATTTGTTAAGCTATGGGATCCCTGGCTGGCAGTGCCCGGCCTAAGCCCCCTGGAACTTGTCCGGATGAGATTGTTAGGGGGGTGTGAGGCACTATGTAGGGAAGGTATGTGAGCAGACTGTTACAGTTGGTTGTGGTCTGTTACACCTGTGATACACTGATGTGCCGTTTCAATGCCTCTGATTGTAGTACTGTACTTCATGTATGTTTTTGTGAGCAATAAAAACCTTTCTTTAAAAAAATAAAATAACAAACATGTTATACTTACCTGCTCTGTGCAGTGGTATTGCACAGAGTGACCCCAATCCTCCTCTTCTGGGGTCCCCGGCGGTGATCTTGGCTCCTCCTCTTCTTCTCAGGCCTACCATAGCTAGCTGCTGGAGAGAAATTGTAATCTATGAGCTCCAGACCTGTGTACGTCCCACAGCGGTACACCCCCCTCCACTTCTTCTTCACTGCCATTGGCTCTTGCTGCTGCTCAAATGCTGTATAAAGAGGAAAAGAGGAGAGAATAGATGCACAGTGCTGATCTCTTCTCCGCTCTCTTTCCCTTCACAGAGAAACTTAAAAGGTTTTTTACCTTAATGAAAACAATGCATTAAGATAAATAAAGTTTTTGGGTTTAGTAACACTTTAATGGCTGTGTTTCAACTTGCATATGAATTTGATGATCATTAGCATCTGCTTGGTATAATTGGTTAATCATACATCTGGCTCTTTTTTCTACAAAATCCTTGAATTTGTGCAAGTGTACAAAGTGCGCAAGTGTAATGCCGCGTACACACGATCATTTTTCGGCATGGAAAAAAACAAAGTTTTTCCAACTTCATCTTTAAAAACGATGTTGCCCACACACCATCGTTTTAAAAAAATGATGAGCAAAGCGCGGTGACGTACAACATGTACAACACGTACGATGGCACTCTAAAGGGGAAGTTCCATTCAAGCTCCCGTCGCATAACTTGCTTCTGAGCATGCGCGGGTTTAAAACGTTGTTTTAGCCCACACGTGATCATTTTTTACAACCCAAAAAACGACATTCAGAAGATGAAAAACGATGTGAAGCCCACACAAAGCTTGTCACCCAAAATGGAGTCACCCAAAAAGCCTGCGATCTTACCGCTGTCCCCACTGGCAGCGAGCATCCATTTTCACCCCTCTTTGTTTCGGGGGCCGCAAACTCTCTATCTTTGACTGGCCATAGTCGCATCATGTCACTCCGGTAAATGCACACGGGAGCCATCAGTCACGGCATTACCCATTAGAAACGGCACGACTGACCTTTCTAAAGTGTGCTTGCGCCTTAGACATACTGTAGGCGTACGGCTTTATTGTAAATATGGTTTAGGACAGGGGTGTCCAAACTTTTTTCAAAGAGGGCCATATTTGATGAAGTGAAAATGCGTGAGGGCCAACTATTTTGCCTAAGATTCTTTGAACCATTAAAATTCAGTCTAAGTGTGTTCGTCCCAGCACTAATACACTGCCCAACAAGAATTCTCTTGCCTTTGTGGCTGTGTGTGGTGAAGAGATGAGCTTGGGCGTGTTATTTGGATATACAGTATATATTTCTTTTGTGGCCCCAACAAATCCCAGAGCGCTGCTCAGGACTAAGGATGAGCTTGGGCGTGTTATTTGGATACACTGTATTTATCGCCGTATAACACGCACAGGCTTACCATTGCAACCAATGCAGCCTCACATGTGCCACCAATGCAGCCTCACATGTGCCACCAATGCAGCCTCACCATTGCCACCAATGCAGCCGTACTATTGTCACCGGTGCAGCTTGATCGGTGCTCACCTGCAGCCTCGGAGGGCAGAGGGAGGGGGGCGGGACGAGTGCTGACAGATTACAAACAGGAGAATCTCTTGTTTACTCTGTGGCCTCTTTAACCACTTAATCACCGCCCTATAGACGAAATACGTCTATAAGGCGGTTCCTGTACTCTAACAGGACGTCCATGGACGTCCCCTGTTAGAGTCAGGTGTGCGCGCCCGACTGGGACCCGCAGCATCAGTGATCGCGGTAAGGAGCCAATGGAGGCGGCTCCTTACCACATGATCGTGCCGTCCAATGACGGCGCGATCACATGTAAACAAACCGGCGTCATTTGATGACGCCGGTTCCTCCCTTCTCTCTCTGTACCGATCGGTACAGTGTGAGAGGAGAGCGCGGATCGCAGCAGCAGTGTGGGATGGATCTGTGACTATTGCAGTCACAGATCCATCCATCCCTGCTCAGCCATCCCTGCATTAACCCCTTCCTTCCCTGCGCAATACTCTGCATACCCCCAGTAATACTCTGCATACCCCCAGTAATACTCTGCATACCCCCTGTAATACTCTGCATACCCCCTGTAATACTCTGCATACCCCCAGTAATACTCTGCATACCCCCTGTAATACTCTGCATACCCCCTGTAATACTCTGCATACCCCCTGTAATACTCTGCATACCCCCTACAATACTCTGCATACCCCCTGAACAATACTCTGCATACCCCCTGAACAATACTCTGCAATACCCCCTGAACAATACTCTGCAATACCCCCTGAACAATACTCTGCAATACCCCCTGAACAATACTCTGTAATACCCCCTGAACAATACTCTGCAATACCCCCGTGCAATACTCTGAACAATACTCTGCAATACTCCCCGCGCAATACTCTGAACAATACCGCGCAATACTCTGCGATCGTTTTTTTTTTCAGGCTTCCCAGCCTAGAGGTGAGATGTGGGGTCTTATTGACCCCATATCTCACTGTAAAGAGGACCTGTCATGCTATATTCCTGTTACAAGGGATGTTTACATTCCTTGTAATAGGAATAAAAGTAATCAAAACATTTATTTTTGGGGAAAAACGTGTCAAACTAAAATAAATAAAGTAAAATGAACAATAAAAAAAATAAAAAATACAGCGCCCCTGTACCCGTGTGCTCGTATACAGACGCGACTGCACACGTAAGTCCCGCCCACATATGAAAACGGTGTTCAAACCACACATGTGAGGTATCGCTGCGAACGTTAGAGCGAGAGAAATCATTTTGGCCCTAGACCTCCTCTCCAACTAAAAAGATGTAATCAGTAAAAACATTTAAAGCGTCGCCTATGGGGATTTTTAAGTAGCGAAGTTTGGCGCCATTCCACAAGCGTGTGCAATATTGAAGGGTGACATGTTGGGTATCTATTTACTCGGCGTAACTTCATCTTTCATATTATGCAAAAACATTGGGCTAACTTTACTGTTTTTTTTTTTTAAAGCACAAAACTGTTTTATTTCCAAAAAAAACGCGTTCGAAAAGTGCTGTGCAAATACCATGTGCGATAAAAAGTTGCAACGACCGCCATTGTATTCTCTAGGGTCTTTGCTAAAAAAGCATATATAATGTTTTGGGGTTCTATGTAATTTTCTAGCAAATAAATGATGATTTTTCCATGTAGGAGAGAAATGTCAGAATTGGTCTGGGTGTTCCAGAACGTCTGCTGGTGCTCCCTGCATGTTGGGCCTCTGTATGTGGCCACGCTGTGTAAAAGTCTCACACATGTGGTATCGCCATACTCGGGAGAAATAGCAGAATGTGTTTTGGGGTGTAATTTGTGGTATGCATATGCTGTGTGTGAGAAATAACCCGCTAATATGAAAATTTTGTGGAAAAAAAATTAAAATGAAAAAAATCTTGATATTGCAAAGAATGGTGGGAAAAAAATTACAACTTCAAAAAACTCACAATGCCCCTTTCTAAATACCTTGCAATGTCTTCTTTCCAAAAAGGGGTCATTTGGGGGGTATTTGTACTTTTCTGGCTTGTTAGGGTCTCAAGAAATGAGAGGCTGTCAGTACATCAGATGTGATCAAATTGATACATTTTCAGTAATTGGTACCATAGCTTGTAGACCCTATAACTTTCACCCAGACTAAATAATATCCACATTTTTTTTGTTTTGTTACCAAAGATATGTAGCGGTATACATTTTAGGCCAAATTTATAATGAAAAATTACTTTTTTGCAAAATTTTATAATAGAAATTAAGAAAAATTCATTTTTTTACAAAATTTTCGTTCTTTTTTGATTTATAGTGAAAAAAATAAAAACCGCAGAGGTGATCAAATACCACCAAAAAAATAAAGCTCTATTTGTGGAAAAAAAAGGACAAAAATGTCATTTGGTTACAGTGTTGTATGACTGAGTTATTGTCATTCAAACTGTGAGAGCACCGAAAGCTGAAAATTGGTCTGGTTATTAAGGGGGTTTAAGTGCCCAGTGGTCAAGTGGTTAATACAAAGTCCTCCTATAATAGAAAGAACAGTCGTCCAATGGCATCCCAGGAGACGGGACTTCCAATACAGACGCTGCTGAGTAAACAGGAGATTCTCTTTATGTAATCTGACGGCGCTCGTCCTGCCCCCTCCCTGTCCCCTCCAAGGCAGTGACGATAAGTACGGTATATATCTTTTATGGCCCTGGGGGCCACAAACAATATATATATCCAAATCCCCAGGGGGGATCAACAGGGGGGCCGCATTTGGCCCACGGGCCGGACTTTGGACATGCCTGGTTTAGGAGATATTTCCAGCACCCACAGGTAAGCCTTAATATAGGCTTTCCTGTAAGTAAAAGTGGTTGTACAGGGTGTGCAACCACTTTAACTCCTTCTGCTCTCCCGTACCATGTGGCTAGGTACATGGGATCTCCGTACTGCTGGTTCAGTTCTGATTGCTTTTGGGGAACTGACCGCTAGGGTGGGAGCCAGAAAACTGACCCCCCTCACTACTGGAGAACTTGTTACCTATGCAAGGTACCACTCTTATTGACCGGCTGCTGTTCACTTCCCATCAGTTCTTGATTATTACTGGCAACTATTCTCTTCCTCCGTGCTTTACAGGCCTGTTCCTTCAATACCCCATATTCCACCATGCACCCCTTGAATAACTTCAGACAAGGCTCAACAACAGTTCAAGAACTTTACTTAAAACACTTGAGAAACATTTCAGCAACAAAGCATGTCAGTCCAATCCCTAGCCAACCACTCTGTGACTACTAAGGCATACCTGTAGACCTGTAGAGGTGTAACTCCAAAACATGTTAGCATCCATAGCCCTTGGGGTGACAAACGATGGTTACATCCTTCCAGGGGACATTGACCACCTGGTTTTCATGCGGTCCCCTGTAGTCCGGCCTTTCCCTTGAATATATATCAACCGGGAAGGAAGGCAGGCCCTAAAAAGCCAGGGAAACCAGTGGTAAGAACTTAGGGTGGAGAAAAGGCAAAACTTAAATTAGCTATAAAACTACTGTCAGACCCATTCTAACCGTAAGCTATTTAGCCCTGTAAAGAAAAAAAATGCTCTAACTGCCTATTCTGAAGCTGGACCGGTCTCCAGCAGTGCTCTCTGTGTGCAGGAGAAAGCCAGACACGTCTGGATGCCCGGGAAGTGTTGGCACCCTCAGACTTACTTTGGGCTTACCTCTCCTACACAAGCTGTCACTGACAGCTCAGCCTTAGAACAGCTGCAGGACAAGTAAGTATAACGATTTTTTCCTTTACAGGGCTAGATAGATTAGGCTTAGAATGTGGCTGAGAGTAGGCTTAGCTAGTTTGGTTTTGCTTTTACTTCGATTTTTTACTTTTCCCTAACCTGGGCAGCCTAAACTCATTTGCTATTGTAGAACAAGCATCTTGTAGGCACTTGCCTACAAGTGTCACAAACTACGGTGAACGGGAGTAAACCACAACTGCGGTTAACAGGAATTTCAATGCACGTCTCTATGTGAGATTTCAGTACTAGGCCCCAGGCGTCACTCCAATCAGACAAAAGGAGTTTGGGGGGTCACTACATCATCTCTCTCACATATGAATGCTTTGAGCTTCTAAGGGCGGAGGTATTACAAAATGCGTTCAACCCCTAGCATTAAAAGATTACAATGCACGTGAAGATTCCAATGATTATCAGTATCGGACCCCAGGCGTCACTTCAATCAGGGAACAGGAGTTTGGGGGTTCTCTACATCATATCACTTTAACATAAAGAATGCATTAGGTAACTAAGGGAGCAGGTATGAAATATCCTCAACCCCTAGAATAGAAAAGTTAAGGCGAACATGTTCAGTAACTTAGGGCATGGGCCCATAAACAAGTAACAACTTATGTCAAGCGCGTAGTAATTAAGCAAGGTGTAGGCAACTGGTAGTTGGTGTAAGAGAGGCAAATATAGCTCAGTTAATTTGAGAGTGTATGTCACTTTAAGATACTCCACAACAAGTAGCCAAAAACACAACAGACAATCTCAAGCAGTATGTTAGTACTTAGTAAGCCAGAGTTCAATACAGCAACTGATTAGAAGCAATATGTGTAGTAGATGATTCTAAAGGCACTACAAGTGAAACAATGGCTACTTATCCGTTTGCAGAGGATGAGTCTTGTTGTAGTTTAGCAGCAATGGGATTCTGTAGTGTAGGGATTCAATAAGGAACATATCTTTAGGGTGTCCCCAATAATGCCAGTACGGATGACAGCATGGATCCAGTTAGGTGATTAGCATAAATGTAGCAGGGATCCAGCATGGCATGCTCTTCAGCTTTAGGAACAGATGGTACCTGTAGCTTGGTAGCCAAGCCGGCTACGGCCGACAATAATAGAACAGCGTTTGGATGTAACCTAAATGCCTTTACAGGCAGGAGACAGGTGCAGTGCATAAGCACTGATTTCAGCACAGCGGTGAGGCGAGGCGCACTTCCGCGTTCCAAGCTGATGTCATCGCATGGTCGCCGTATGTGTTCCATTGTGGAACGCATTACGTGCTGGGAGCGCTTGTTACAACAAGCTCCACTCACTTCTAGCAGAGATGGTACCACCTGGATTTTATATCTGAAGAAATTGTCATGCTCTGCAAAAACAGTAAACTGGGAGCTCATTATAAAGTTTACCATCTAATCTGCACCTGCCATTCACATACACAGGGCAGCCATCACAAATGTTGGGGCTCCTTACACAGCTTTAGGCAGGGCCCCCCTGGAGCAGAGAACCGGGGGGGGAGGCTCCTCTCTCCTGCCCCTGGGGACCATCGGCCCCTTACAGGTGTAATGCCTGTACCCCCTAATGGTGGCCCTGCGCATACATACACACAGTCAGGGTTTTCCTGCTGTCTATGTCTCAGATGTTAAGGTTTCCCACCACTTCCTGTCTCGATAAATCCTGGGATATAGGAAAATGTCTTCAATAGGAACAAACAGCAACACAATCCTGAAAAGGTTCTTGCACTTCTGGATGCTAAAAATATTTGTTTATACACTTGGTGGACATGACAGGTCCACATTATTGCAAAAGTTTAATCTGTTATATTTAGATAAAATAAAATAAATTAAATAAAATATTGTCTTATAACAATTTGCTCAGGTATGTTTAGTAGTGTTGAGCGGAATACGCCATATTCGATTTTGCGATATTGCGCGAATATATAGAAGAATATTCGCGAATATTCGCTAATATCGAATATTCGTGATATTTTATCCCCAAAAAAAATTGCGAAATTTCGCTAATGCGAAAATGATTGCGAAATTCTCATAAACGGAGATCATTTCCTGTATTACTAAACTAATATGCACTAAACACTAACTCTACACTAACTCTACTTAAAAGAAAGGAGAATAAGGGGGCAAAAGAAGGGCGGAGAAGATAATCACGCAATATTCCTATTGCGCGATTATCTTCTCCGCCCTTCTTTTTCATCAGAGCAAATCAGAATAACTCGAATATTCGGCAAAAGGAATATCGCGCAATATTCCTTTTGCCGAATATTCGAGTTATTCTGATTGGCTCTGATGCAAAAGAAGGGCGGAGAAGATAATCGCGCAATATTCCGTTTGTCGAATATTCAAGTTATTCTGATTGGCTCTGATGCAAAAGAAGGGCACATCAGAGCCAATCAGAATAACTCGAATATTCGGCAAAAGGAATATTGCGCGATTATCTTCTCCGCCCTTCTTTTGCATCAGAGCCAATCAGAATAACTCGAATATTCAGCAAAAGGAATATTGCGCGATTATCTTCTCCACCCTTCTTTTGCATCAGAGCCAATCAGAATAACTCGAATATTCGGCAAAAGGAATATCGCGCAATATTCCTTTTGCCGAATATTCGAGTTATTCTGATTGGCTCTGATGCAAAAGAAGGGCCGAGTAGCTGATGCGATTCTTTTATGTTGCCGAAAATTTGCAATGCGAATTTTCGGCAACATAAAAGAATCGCATCAGCTACTCGGCCCAGGGACTCTCTCTAATCATACCAGCAATGCTTTTAGACGTCGATGGAGATCACTAGGATGTGATCTGTTTTAAAAATAAATTTGAAAAAATACGAATATTCGCCATAGCGAATATTCGCCGCAATATTCGAGTTATTCGCGAATACTCGAATATGCAATATTCGTAGCGAATATTCGCAATGCGAATATTCGTGAGCAACACTAATGTTTAGACCATTGGCATACTTAGGGGGGTGTAGTCCACACCAGGTATCTGGCACTTGAGAGATGCAAGCCAGCTGCCCAACATTTTATTGTGTGCATCACACAGTGCACAGATACTAATAGCATTGCAGCCCCATTTTTGCCTATCTCAGAGTGGCAGTTCAGAACTAGGACGGCTCCTCCTCGGCCCCAGTTATATGACACAGCCAAAGGGAGGACATTCCTCACTCTGAACTGTTGATGCATCTGGTAGGTTGAGATAGGAGATCTTTACTGGGTAAGGGGTAATCTGTACTGGAGAGGCTGTACTGGGGCAGCACTGTACTGAGGGGTTAGGCTGGGAAGGTAGTCTATAAAGGAATAGTGGGATGGGAGGAAGGAATTCAATGCTGTAGGTTGTAACTTGTACTGTTGAGTATATGGACTTGAGGGCATGGGTAATTAGCCATGCCCTTTCAAGCCCCTCACACTGTTTGGTGCTTTAAAGTAAAAAATCTTCCAATATTAGCTATCCCCACCACCATACAGCCCTGCTTAAATACTTACCTGAGCCACAACTCAGTCCAGCACTGTGCCCAAGATCAGAATCGCTGCTATCTCTCTCCTCAATCATTTCCAGTGAGGAGAGAACAGGGTTTGCAATGGGGTCAAAGTTTAAAAAGGCCAATGGGTTACCAAAGGCTGGCAAGCAATCTCGCCAACCACCATTTACCCCAGAGCCTATGCTGTGGTTGGGTATGATCAGTCCATCAGGTGTGTTGCTGTGCAGCAGTTTGATATTGTAGTACCACTCGGTATTGCTGACTTTCAGGTTAATTTGTATCATCACTATAAGTATTGTAGCTAGACGACTGTCTATCACCATAGATTGTCTCCCACACATGCCCCCAGGGAGGGATAGTCCATGCCTCTGACCATACTATTTTGCCAGTGCCACACCTTGTTTGGTGCCAGACTACTCCGGCTTGGTGAGCATATTTTCCAGTCACGTTATTATTGATTAAACTTGTATGTTTTTATTTTGAATTACCATGTTTCACTTTCCTAGCACTCCTTACCCCTCGAGGAAGCGGGTTGTTCCCACATAGCGCATTGGAGATCAAAAGACCCCTCACCCATGGAAGACATCATATTTACATTTTTGTATCAAGATTTTAATTTATTGTGATTGTTACAGTTGTGGTGTCTGTTACTGATTTACTCTATGGGGTAAAACTGAGGGTGGTTTCATATATTCATAATCAAGAATTGGTGATTGCGCAAAAATTAATTAATAAATGACATATGGACACATAAGTGGTGGGTGAGAAACTGAATATCAGCATAAATAGTGATAATGGTGACGAAAGTCCAGATAAGGTATAGCACAGCTACAAAGTAATCAAGTGAAATAATGTGCAATAATAAAAATGTGCCAAAAAAGTCCGTGATGGCAGCAAGGATGCTATAGTACAGCCCTCAAAATTTCCACTCGCCTACTGGCATTTGGCGAGTGGATTTAAGCTGGGGGCGAGTGATGACAGGGCTGCATGACCAATCTCCTCCAATCTGTGCCTACACTAAGGCCGCGTACACACGATCGAATTTATCTGCTGAAACTGGTCCGACGGACCGTTTCAGCAGACATCTCGGATCGTGTGTACGGGCTAGCGGACGGGTTTGTCCATCGGACAAATTTCAAAACCTGTCTGTCGGATATGTCCGCTGGTTAGTACACTAACCAGCGGACAGAAATGTCAGCGCATGCGTCGAATGGATTTGACGCATGCGTGGAAGTATTTTACTTCCTGGAGTGGTGACGTGGCGGCGTCAACGTCACCGCGTCCTCAGCCTGAGGGGATTTTTGTCCGATGGTGTGTACACGCCATCGGACCAAAATCAGATGAGACCATCGGACATGTTTGAGCGGACATGTCTCATCGTGTGTACGCGGCCTCAGAGTCCCGATGAGATTGGCGGCCAAAGAGGAAAGGTGCATGCTCAGGAAAAGTAGTCTGGTGAGCACGCACAGGCAGAGCAGTACACAGGTGCTCTTCTTACAATTCTCATTAAGCCATGGGACCTAACAGTATGACCTCTCTCAGCCTGCCCCCCTCCCCCCGACCAATGTAGCTGGAGAGCAGAAAGTAATGAGTGAGGTGGAGGATTGCGAGAATTACAACTCCAGTGCAGCACTCACTGAAAGTTGCCCTGACATGAGAGTGGCAGCCTTCCAGTTTGTGCAGTTTTCTTCTCTTTTGCTCTATGTAAGTGTCCAACAGTTCAGCCTCAGCACTGTGAACAGACTGGTCTCAATGTGTGCTGTGTCAGTGTGCGCTGTGCTATGGTGTCAATGGCTGTGCAGTTGGGTGGATCTCAGTGCTGGATTGTACTCCCTCCTGCTGTGCTGCAGCTCCTCTCCTCACTGCTAGCCTGAGTAAAAAGGGGGAAGTGGGGACATGCAAGCGTGGAGCCGCACACACAGGCTCCTGATGATGAGATGAATAAGAGAGAGAGGATGAATGGGAGTTGCAGAGGAGACAGCAGGAGAATGGGGAAGAGACCCAGTTCTAGTGCCCTGTCCCTCTGGTCTGCCCCCAGTGCCCTGTCCCTCTGGTCTGCCCCCAGTGCCCTGTCCCTCTGGTCTGCCCCCAGTGCCCTGTCCCTCTGGTCTGTCCCCAGAGCCCTGTCCCTCTGGTCTGGCTCCAGTGCCCTGTCCCTCTGGTCTGGCTCCAGTGCCCTGTCCCTCTGGTCTGCCCCCAGTGCCCTGCCCCAATTTGTTAAACTTGCTGTTGGTAATATTTAATTTTGTAACTTGATTCTGCCTAAAACATTAAACAGTGTCATTCCATGAGATAATCTACGAGGGCGTGTTTACGGGTGCAATTAGGCGCAGGGCAGTGAATGAATTAGGTGGGGCAACTGGTGGCGAGTAACTCTTGAGGCCTGGCTAGTATCTCAGGACTTGAAATTTTGAGCCCTGCTATAGTAAATGTCCACTATTCCGAGACAAATGAGAACTCCACCACAGATAAGGTCTGGTCTCCCAGAACTCTCACCTCAAATACGAATATCATAGGCCATATACAATATCCACCACACGGACGTCTCCTCTATGCATCCTGATGGCCACCCATAGACTGGCCTGATCTATACAGAGTACCTGAAGTCTCAAGAGCGGGGGAACAAGAAGAACAAAGCGGAGGACCTCCAATTGTGTATTACCAAAGGTATACAGTTTTAATATAAAAGGTTGCACTTACATGGGCAAGGGAGAGACGTGTACCAGGAGTGACATGACACGGCGCATGAGTCGCTAATGCTTGTGTAACGCTCGTTTTTACTTTCTTCATGTAAGTGCAACCTTTTATATTAAAACTGTATACCTTTGGTAATACACGTTTGGAGGTCCTCCGCTTTGTTCTTCTTGTTCCCCCGCTCTTGAGACTTCAGGTACTCTGTATAGATCAGGCCGGTCTATGGGTGGCCATCAGGATGCATAGAGGAGACATCCGTGTGGTGGATATTTTATATGGCCTATGATATTCGTATTTGAGGTGAGAGTTCTGGGAGACCAGACTTTACCTGTGGAGTTCTCATTTCTCTCGGAATAGTGGGCATCTACTATAGCATCCTTGCTACCATCACAGACTTTTTTGGCACATTTTTAATATTGCACTTGACTACTTTGTAGCTGTGCTATACCTTATCTGGACTTTCGTCACCATTATCACTATTTATGCTGATATTCAGTTTCTCACCCACCACTTACTGTATGGGCCAGATTCAGCAACACTTGCGCTGGAGTATTTCGATATGCGCCGCGTAACTGTGCTGATGCGCCGTCGTTTCTATGTGCCCGTACCCACCAAACTAGATGCGCCCAATAACGGGCCATTTGCGACCGGCGGAACGTTCAGACGCCAGAGTATCGTCAGCGCTTAATTTCGCTTGGCGCATCAGTCGCGCCTATTGATTTCCCCTGCAAATATGCAAATGAGGGATTTTTCCCAATTCACGAACGGATTAGCACCATACGCTGGCTACATGCGCCGCGCGTATCTCGTCCGTCCGGCGCAAAGTTATTTCTACAAAAGGCTGCTTTATCTTTACTCCAGATGGCCACAGGTCAGCAGGAGAGCAGCTACAGCAGCGTTACCGACGATAAGAGCTAGCTGACCAACCACACTTGCAGGACAACACCTCTGTCCATGCTTGTCTGTCAAATTTTACAGCCATGGAGGAAGACATCATAGGTCTTCATAGCCGAGATGACGGCTGACAGCTCCTGGCCATTAAAGTTCAGCTTTCTCCTGTGTGTTTGCGGGGAACGGGAGCAGCCATCTCAGAACAAAAGTAACATCACTGCGGGGAGGGGGAGCAGGATATACTTTAGTGCCAGAATGGCGCTTCTACGGGCGCATTTAAACGCCCAATGGAAGGCATTGCGCTGACATTTCCCGTGAAGTGGTGCCGACGGAAGTTGTGAGCATGCGCACAAAGGGGGCGAGTGGAGCCTCACTCACTGCGCATGCTCCGTGGTTGATGCGCTGAACGTAAGCCTCTGCGCTGGGCTCCGCCCATCATTTACATATGATCACACCCACTTCCCCTTGCGTCGGGTTACGCCAGCGCATTATCGTTACTCTGGCGCAAGTTTACGCGCAACTGCTATGTGAATAACAGTACTTGCGCTGAAAGGGTCGTCAGAGTAACGTAAATGAGAAGCGTTACTCTGGAGCAAAGATGCTCTCATCTACCTGAATCTGGCCCTATGTCTTTTATTAATTTTTGTGCAATCACCAATTCTTGATTTTGACCGACAAGCAAATTTTTTTATTCATTTTTACTCATGTTTATTCTTTTATAATGTTGTGTATAATCCTAAAGAAAATATCAGTATGTATTGTGGTTTGAAAACTACACTTTAAAAAAAGTGTTTTCGGCGGGTGAAAAAAAGTATCAATTATTCCACTGTTTATCTAGAGGAGACCGTTTAGTATTAGCGCAAAAGTCCTCCTTTACATTCATACTCATGTACAATATTTTATTGATGTGATTTTATTTACATTTTGACTTGCTATGGGGGCAGAGGGAGACCCTAAAAGTAGACGTTCGGGCCGCACTGTGCAATATCATTGCACAGAGCAGGTAAGTATAACATGTGTGTGATTTTAATTAAAAAAATAGCCTTTAACCACTTGACCACTGGGCACTTAAACACCCTTCCTAACCAGACCAATTTTCAGCTTTCGGTGCTCTCACAATATGAATGACAATTACTCAGTCATACAACATTCTACCCATTTGAAATTTTTGTCCTTTTTTTCACACAAATAGAGCTTTCTTTTGGTGGTATTTGATCACCTCTGGGTTTTTTATTTTTTGCGCTATAAAAGAAAAACGACTGAAAATTCTGTAAAAAAAAATAAAAAAATCTTGTTTCTGTCATATTAGCGGGTTATTTCTCACACACAGCATATGCATACCACAAATTACACCCCAAAACACATTCTGCTATTCCTCCCGAGTATGGCGATACCCCATTTGTGGGACTTTTACACAGCGTGGCCACATACAGAGGCCCAACATGCAGGGAACGCCATCAGGCGTTCTGGAACACCCAGACCAATTCTGACATTTCTCTCCTACATGGAAAAATCATCATTTATTTGCTAGAAAATTACATAGAACCCCAAAACATTATATATGCTTTTTTAGCAAAGACCCTAGAGAATACAATGGCGGCCGTTACAACTTTTTTCGTAGAAATGTATTGAACGCGTGTTTTTTAAAAAACTGTTTTGTGCGTAAAACAAAACAGTAAAGTTAGCCCAATTTTTTTTCATAATGTGAAAGATGAAGTTACGCCGAGTAAATAGATACCCAACATGTCACCCTTCAAAATTGCGCACGCTCATGGAATGGCGCCAAACTTTGCTACCTAAAAATCCCCATAGGCGGTATTGCAGAGTATTGGGGTATTGCAAAGTATCATGCAGGGTATTGGGGTATTGCCGAGTACTGGGGTATTGCCGAGTATTGGGGTATTGCCGAGTATTGGGGTATTGCCGAGTATTGGGGTATTGCCGAGTATTGGGGTATCGCCGAGTATTGGGGTATCGTTGAGTACTGGAGTACTGGGGTATTGCCGAGTACTGGGGTATCGTTGAGTACTGGAGTACTGGGGTATTGCCGAGTACTGGGATATCGTTGAGTACTGGAGTATTGGGGTATTGCCGAGTATTGGGGTATTGCCGAGTATTGCCGAGTATTGGGGTATTGCCGAGTATTGGGGTATTGCCGAGTATTGGGGTATTGTTGAGTACTGGGGTATTGTTGAGTACTGGGGTATCGTTGAGTACTGGAGTATTGGGGTATTGCCGAGCATTGGGGTATTGCCGAGTATTGGGGTATTGCCGAGTATTGGGGTATTGCCGAGTATTGGGGTATTGCTGGGGTATTGCCGAGTACTGGGGTATTGCCGAGTATTGGGGTATTGCCGAGTACTGGAGTACTGGGGTATTGTTGAGTACTGGGGTATTGTTGAGTACTGGGGTATTGTTGAGTACTGGGGTATTGTTGAGTACTGGGGTATTGCCGAGTACTGGGGTATTGTTGAGTATTGGGGTATTGCCGAGTACTGGGGTATTGCCGAGTACTGGGGTATTGCCGAGTACTGGGGTATTGCCGAGTATTGGGGTATTGCGAGTATGGGGTATCGTTGAGTACTGGAGTACTGGGGTATTGTTGAGTACTGGGGTATTGTTGAGTACTGGGGTATTGTTGAGTACTGGGGTATTGTTGGGTACTGGGGGATTGCTGAGTATTGTTGGGTACTGGGGATTGCAGGGTACTGGGGATTGCAGGGTACTGGGGGGATGGCAGAGCTGGGATGTTTTGAGGGATGGCTGGATCTGTGACTGCATTCGCACAGATCCAGCCACAGCTCAGCTGCTGACACCCTGCTCCCCCCCCCCCCTCTCCTCGCACACTGTACAGAGCGGAGAGGGAGGAGAGGGAGGAACCGGCGTCATCAAATGACGCCGGTTTGTTTACAAGTGATCGCGCCGTCATTTGACGGCGCGATCACGTGGTAAACGGCCGCGATCAGCGGCAATTTACCGTGATCCGTGATGCGCCGGGTCTTCTAGACCCGGCGAGCACGGACACTTTCGTGAGCGCGTCCCAGGGGACGCGCAATCGCGAAAGTGAAGGACGACGTCCCAGGGACGTCGTCCCGAGGTAACCCCGCCGCGCCGTAGCAGTAAAATGCCTATGGCGCGGTGGGCAAGTGGTTAAAGGGTCACTAAAGGAATTTTTTTTTTTTAGCTAAATAACTTCCTTTACCTTACTGCAGTACTGGTTTCATATCCTTATTGTTCGTTTTTGCTTTGAAGTTGCTGTAATCCTGCTCTGTTCTCCACACTTCTCCTGCTTGTCTGTTTCCTTATAACCACCATACTGGGAGCTTTCTCACGATGGTTTAAGCTGTCATTACTGTGTGTCTAAAACTTCCCAGAACCAATCAGATTCATTTTAAAAACAAAATACTGCCCTGGATTTGTTTGTTTTTGTTCTGTGTGTCTATTTCTACTTTGCAGAAACATGAAGCCAGTTCAAAAGTGAAACTAACCTGCAGGCACATTATATGATTAATTTTTATCTATTTTTAATCATTTTGAAAAGGAATCAGTTAACTTTTATGTCTCTATACCCTGTAAACAGCCATTTCAGCAAAAAAACTTTTTCCTTTAGTGACCCTTTAATAACACTTTAATTCTCTTATATTTTTGTGTGCGCGCGCGTGTGTGTAAGGAATGGTTGTTGATTTCCCCTTTTCTGTAGGCACTCTGCTTTTAGACATTTCAAGTCCATAATATGTGATTCACTAGTGTCTACATAAAAGTAAAACTGGCCCAGTCCAAAAAAACAAGCTACTCTAGTAGTAGAAAAAAAAAAAGCAATGAAGTACATAAAACTGCACACCTCTGTTTAGTTTTAATCTTACCTCTTTTATCATGACATCAGAATGTTTTCTAGGTTAAAGTAATGTATCACATTGTTGGAAAACTGCCTTATTCCAGTTTGCCTCCTCAACAAGAAATCTTTGTTGTTTGCCTGCATAAACTTTGTAGAACATACATATCTGTTTCTTGTATTGCCCCTTAAACATAGTAAATGCAGTAAAAATAAATATTGGGGTCTACATTATAATTTAGACATAGTAGCAACATGTGCATTATCATTATGTCCACGATTGGTTCAGCATGTGGGGCTTTAGAAATACAGCTGTCATAGATATCACTTCCTAAGACAACAGCTGCAGCCTTCCAAGCTGTGTACATAGTCAACCTCATTTTCAAAAGTACTATGAACAAAAAGTTGTTGTTTCTAATAACAGACAGATTTTCCATGTTTCTATTGCAGCATAGGATAATTAATAGAAGAGCCTGTCTAGCTGTCATGGGCAATATGAAGTATGTACTGTATATGGACAAAAAAAATTAGGAGGCCTACTATGGGATCCCTACAGGGAAAACTTTACACCACAGATCTTTGTTGCACTTATTTATTTCTCCACTCAAGTAATCAGTTGACAAACAGATCACAAACTGCTGGGAGAAGGTATGAGTTTAGTAATGCCTCGTACACACGTACTGGATTTCCGACGGGAAAAGTTCCTGTCAGAAATCCTGAGGGGAAAGCCAAGAACCTGCTCGGTTCAGTCTTTCCCCTACACATGGCCGGTTCTCCCGACAGAAAAACTGCGAGACCCGACATAGGAGAACTGCCAAAAACCGCCGGGCAAGATTTTTTGGGGAGAAAAAAGGTTCTCTTTTTTTCTTGCCTGGAGGTTTTTGGGCAGTTTTCGTAAGTAAGCTTTGGGGGGGGGGGGGGGGGGCACAGCCTCCCCCCCTCCCATTTCGCACCTGTGAGAAGAGCCATTAAAGTGATTGTAAAGGCTATTTTTTTTTTTATAATAAACATGTTATAATTACCATGTAGTGGCCATAATGCAATATTGTACTAACTGAGGTATTTCAAGAAAAATAATGGTAAGTGGAGGGGGCGCTAATATTGAATATAAGAATATAAACAATAAAGTGAAATCTAATAAATGGTCCGTCTGAACCAACAATAGCAGACTTAGTGAGCAGCAACACACTGAAAATAGTGAAATTAAAATAGATTGTACAAAAAAAAAAAAAGAATAAATGAATAAACTCAAGTCCATTCAAAGAATGTTAGATAAAGTCCAATCAAGGCTAATCTTTCTCAGATGCAAATTGTTGAAAATTCATTGTAAAAGGTGTCCACCTCCACCAAGAAGATCCCCCAAATGTGCACTAATGGATGGCTCCTTACCGCATGGTGTTGACCTGATTGTTTAGAAAAGGTCAAATACAGCAGTCGGTCACTAAACCAGTTGAATGATTCAGCTGCGCAGCTCTATGTTTCCCGGAAAACACTCTCATGAAGGAGGGAGAGGGGAAACCACCATAGTGAAGTACAGTTTATTTAAAATATGTCACAGATAAAACAGCATAGCCAAATGGCCTCTTACTTTAGTAGTGCCGACGTGTTAATCACGAAACGTACGTCGAAGCGCCTGGATACGTAAAAACAACGCACTTCCGGTCCCGCTGGTCCCCTGGCCTGGAACGCACGCCAGCTCCCTAGCGAGGAACTCGTATCCGGCTTGGACTTCACCCCAGTTCCCCAGCGAGGAACACTCATCATAGCCCATCCTGCCACGTGTTAATCACGAAACGTACGTCGAAGCGCCTGGATACGTAAAAAACAACGCACTTCCGGTCCCGCTGGTCCCCTGGCCTGGAACGCACGCCAGCTCCCTAGCGAGGAACTCGTATCCGGCTTGGACTTCACCCCAGTTCCCCAGCGAGGAACACTCATCATAGCCCATCCTGCCACGTGTTAATCACGAAACGTACGTCGAAGCGCCTGGATACGTAAAAACAACGCACTTCCGGTCCCGCTGGTCCCCTGGCCTGGAACGCACGCCAGCTCCCTAGCGAGGAACTCGTATCCGGCTTGGACTTCACCCCAGTTCCCCAGCGAGGAACACTCATCATAGCCCATCCTGCCACGTGTTAATCACGAAACGTACGTCGAAGCGCCTGGATACGTAAAAACAACGCACTTCCGGTCCCGCTGGTCCCCTGGCCTGGAACGCACGCCAGCTCCCTAGCGAGGAACTCGTATCCGGCTTGGACTTCACCCCAGTTCCCCAGCGAGGAACACTCATCATAGCCCATCCTGCCACGTGTTAATCACGAAACGTACGTCGAAGCGCCTGGATACGTAAAAACAACGCACTTCCGGTCCCGCTGGTCCCCTGGCCTGGAACGCACGCCAGCTCCCTAGCGAGGAACTCGTATCCGGCTTGGACTTCACCCCAGTTCCCCAGCGAGGAACACTCATCATAGCTCATCCTGCCATGCTGACTAGCCCCAGTGCCGGGTCCTAGGCACTACTAAAGTAAGAGGCCATTTGGCTATGCTGTTTTATCTGTGACATATTTTAAATAAACTGTACTTCACTATGGTGGTTTCCCCTCTCCCTCCTTCATGAGAGTGTTTAATTCCGGGAAACATAGAGCTGCGCAGCTGAATCATTCAACTGGTTTAGTGACCGACTGCTGTATTTGACCTTTTCTAAACAATCAGGTCAACACCATGCGGTAAGGAGCCATCCATTAGTGCACATTTGGGGGATCTTCTTGGTGGAGGTGGACACCTTTTACAATGAATTTTCAACAATTTGCATCTGAGAAAGATTAGCCTTGATTGGACTTTATCTAAAACTCTTTGAATGGACTTGAGTTTATTCATTTATTCTTTTTTTTTTGTACAATCTATTTTAATTTCACTATTTTCAGTGTGTTGCTGCTCACTAAGTCTGCTATTGTTGGTTCAGACGGACCATTTATTAGATTTCACTTTATTGTTTATATTCTTATATTCAATATTAGCGTCCCCTCCACTTACCATTACTGTTCAGTTCAGACCTTTGATGAGGTCTCTATCTTAGGGGAGCTGCTTATTCAATATAATTATATGTTGTTGTCACATTAATTTTTATTGGCGCGAGATACCACACCTTTTATTTCAAGAAAAATACTGCATTATGGCCACTAGATGGTGCCGACAATCATAGGGATTCAACATATTAGGCAAAAGGTCAGGGCTCTGAGAGCTGGGTGAATCTTTGTAACATTAATCTTACAAATATCTTTTGAATAGACCCCTTAAAGCCAGGGTTGGCAACCCATCGATAGTTTTAGCTAGGTGACAGATAGATTGCATCACATTGCCAACCCCGGGCTAAACTGCTCCTCCCGATCGGCATACTGGGCAGACCAAGGTGAGAAGTCTGGGGTATAGACAAGAGCCGGGCGGGCAGAGCCGTGGAGGAGACTTGCTCAGACACTGAGCTACTGAAGCAGGTGTGGGCTCACTGGTGCTGCTGCAGCTGTATGATCAGGGAAAGAGAGAGAACCCGACAGTCAGAACAGGTGAGGAGAGAGCTCACCGGTCCGAGCAGTGGAGGAGACTTGCTATGGCCCCGAACTGATTCTCTCACTGAAGAAGCACAGCCGGTGGGGGCTCACTGCGGCTGCCAGTTTCTTTAGCAGTGTGTAAAACACAAAGAAAACCCTGACGTGGCTGCAGCAGCCCCAGGGAGCCCACACCTGGTGTGCTGCTTCAGTGCAAGAATCAGCTCAGTACCAGAGCAAGTCTCCTCCACTAGTCTGGTTGTCTTCTGTTCTTGGAGTTTTGTATTGAGGCACCTGAACTGGGAAGGGGGATTCTCTGTTGGAAAGCTGTTGTTTCTGCACAGGGAGTAGGCTAGGAGGGAGGATAAGGGAAGTTAGGGAAGATCTCTATTGTGAGGACTATGGTAAGGAGTGATTTGCATGGAGCAGAGGGGGCCATTTTGGTGGTACTTTGTAAAGTGGCTTGTTTACACTAGTGGTTGGGAGGCAGTAAAAACAAAAAAATAACACCTCAGCTGACAAGCAGTTTTACCACCTCCCAACCACTTCCTCTTAAGCTGCAGAGGCAGCTCCCGGGTAGGTGCGCACACACACTTTGGTCATAATGCTTTGGTTCATGGCCCAGGAAGGAATTCTATGTCTTTACATATTATTTGGGTTTCTTGCTAGTAATAGTCTTTTTTTATAAATAAATAAAAAGGCACGCCCCGGAGATTTTTGATCTCCTCTGTGTTGTTATGGTAGATCTCCACCTATTAACGGTTGCATACCCCTGCCTTAAAGTGTATCTATAGCCAAAATATTCGATTTCATTTTGGATATAGTAGGGAATGATGTGAACTGTCAGGTGCCGTTGGAGAGATTCTTTCACTATTAGTCTGGTAAAGAGGTTGTCCCCAGGACAGGAAGTTTAGGGAAAATACAGTGGGTATAGAAAAGAATCACTCAAATAATCACATTTTGGTGCTTTGCAGTTTAAAATGAAGACAGACACAGTTTTTTGTTTTATTCAGCTGTATTTGCAACTTATAATATCCAAGTGAAAGGTAACATCAACATGTCAGAAAAATATATAAATTGAAAAACAGAATTACTGTGTTGGAAAAAACATTCACCCCTCCCTTATGGGCCAGTCCATACCATAGAAACACAGTCCAAATGGTTTTCCACATGCGCGTTTTTGATGCAGTCCAGTGTGTGTCCCCCCCCCCCCCTCTTTTTTTCTTAATCGGAAATAAGGACCTGAGGGGTCCAGCGAGTTGTTGATGTGTTTTACCACATTCCAGGACAGTCCAGTGGAGAAAAAGATGCATGTTTACTTTTTTTTTTCTGGAACTACAAGAACTGTGTGAACTATGCCATTGAAAACCATATTATCCACTTTCCATGTGTTTTTGATGCATTTAAAAAAACACAACACACTGGAATGCATGTGGTGTGAACTAGCCCTATGTCAGTATTTTGCATTAAAGGGTCACTAAAGGAATTTTTTTATAGCTAAATAGCTTCCTTTACCCTACTGCAGTACTGGTTTCATGTCCTTATTGTTTGTTTGTTTTTGCTTTGAAGTTGCTGTAATCCTGCTCTGTTCTCCACACTTCCTGCTTGTCTGTTTCCTTATAACCCCAGTGCTGGGAGCTTTCTCACGGTGGTCTAAGCTGTCATTACTGTGTGTCTAAAACTTCCCAGAACCAATCAGATTCATTTTAAAAACAAAACACTGCCCTGGATTTGTTTGTTTTTGTTCCGTGTGTCTCTTTCTACTTCACAGAAACATGAAGCCAGTTTAAAAGTGAAACTAACCTGCAGGCACATTATATAATTGATTTTATATCTATTTTTAATCATTTTGAAAAGGAATCAGTTAACTTTTATGTCTCTATACCCTGTAAACAGTCATTTCAGCAAAAAAATTTTTTTCCTTTAGTGACCTTTTAATGACAGCCTTTAGTCTGTTGGGAAATGTCTCTTCTAACCTTTTTTACATCTGGACTTTACAATATTTGCCCACTCTTCTTTGCAAAACTGCTCTCAAGTTCAGCTAAATTTGATGGTGACCATGTAAAAGGAAATAGCAAGTGAAGACTTGCGGCTTCACAGACGGTTTCCTACTGCTCATGAAGGAGCCG
This sequence comes from Rana kukunoris, assembly GCA_029574335.1. Classification (NCBI taxonomy): domain Eukaryota; kingdom Metazoa; phylum Chordata; class Amphibia; order Anura; family Ranidae; genus Rana; species Rana kukunoris. The sequence goes on from CM056052.1 coordinate 232,152,795, forward strand.
TGCTGCATATTCTGAATGGTTCCATAGTCTTCGAGAACCTGTGATGTGTTACAAAAAAAACTATACTACGGCACTATTCCTCCCACTGACACCAATTATGGGGCACTATTCCTCCCACTGACACCAATGATGGGGCACTATTCCTCCCACTGACACCAATGATGGGGCACTAATCCTCCCACTGACAACAACCACGGGGCACCATTCCTTATGCTGAAACCTGTGATGGGGCACTATTCCTCATGCTGACATGATCGATGGGGCACTATTCCTACCAATGACGTCAATGATGAGGCAATATTTACTCCCATTGACACCAGGATATTTTTATACTCGTTATGGCTATAGTCTGGCCCCACAAAGTTTGAAGGATAGCAAACTGGCCCTTTGTTTAAAAAGCTTGGAGACCCCTGGTCTATGGGATAAAAACGCACACCGTCACACCAAAAAAAAAAAAAAAGGCCCGTACACACAGGTGTGAGTGCGCCCCTTAGAGAATGATGGTCATTTTATTGTGCACCTTCACTAACATCATTCAGGCCTGAAAGGGGTTTTAGGTTTAGTTCACATAGGTGCATGGGGGTGGCTGCTTGCAAGAAACAGTAGATACTAAATTCTGCTGGTACACACTGTGTGACCAGCAGCAGCTATCACATATACGTATACTCAGTTAAAAAAAAAAAAAAGGCTGCTGCTGGTCACATGCAATGGCTCATCTGAGTGGTTACATGTGAATAAAGCTTCTGACCAACCCAGACACAGCCAGTGTGCATTCAAAATGTATTTCCTTTTCCAAATTCTGACCGCATCCAAGATGCCCTCAGCTAATCGGCCAACTGATATGTTGGCCTAGCACAGAGTGTTGCTGTGTCCACAGGTGGTGTTTAGCAGAAAAATTATTCACCCATGTGAACGCAGACCAAAGCCTCGTACACACGATCAAATTTTCCGTCTGGAATTGTGTGATGACAGGCTGTTGGCAGAAAATCTGACCGTTTGTACGCTCCATCGGACAATTGTTGTCGGACTTTCCACAGACAAATGTTGGATGGCAGGCTTTAATTTTTTTTCGAACAATGGTCTGTTGTTGGATTTTCAGATCGTGTGTACAAAAGTCCAAACACACATGCTCGGAAACTATGCTCACCAAACACATTAGCAAAAGGTGCCCAGAGGGAGGCGCCAAAGAGCTGAAAAACACGTTGTTTCGTGTTTGTTGGCTGACAATGGTGTGCCATTTGAATCCAATACAAGTCCATGCCCAACGCCTTTCAGACAATAGTCCTACGCTTTGTCTGCAGAAAATTTGAACGTGTGTGTACGAAGTTTTAAAGTGGTTTCAAAGCCTGAACATTTTTTTACCTTACCGCAGGGGTCCTCAAACTACGGCCCTCTAGCTGTTCAGGAACTACAATTCCCATCATGCTTAGTCATGTCTGTGAATGTCAGAGTTTTGCAATGCCTCATGGGATGTGTAGTTCCACAACAGCTGGAGGGCCGTAGTTTGAGGATCCCTGCCTTACCGCATTCCCTGAACCAAGGTAAATAAAAAATATCACCGTAATCGTATCACCCCCCCTTTTTTTTTCATACCCGAGTCTTATGTCAATCCAGCACTGTGCCCATATACAGTGTCTCTCTTCTCACAGAGGCAGAAGTGGGAGCCATTGGCTGCTGTCAAAAACATCCAGTGTGCAGAAAGCGGGGGTATGGCTAAGCTGTACGTGTCAATAGACGCACACATCCCAGCTTGTCATTAAGCATGCAGGTGTACCACCATACGAGGCAGATTCCTATAGTGATGCACCAAGAAGAGGAGCCTGGAGTGCCAGCAGGGGACCCAAGAAGAGGAGGTGGTTTGGGCTGCTCCGTGAAAAAACATTGCTTAGAGTAGGTAACTTTAGCATGTCCGTTATTTTATTTTTAATTACCTTTACAAATGCTTTAAAAAGTATAATTAAAAGACAAAAAAAAAAAATATATATATATATATATATGTTTTTTTCTAGGGCTGTGCAAATTAACTTTTAATCAATCGATTAAAATTATTTTGATTGGTACTCGCCTCTCCGCCGGCTTCTGGGCCTTCAGGGAGTTCCGTCGGAGATCCAGTAACGTCACGGACACCGGCGGGGCTTGCCGTATCCATCTGAAGGGCTCCTTTGCTGTGCCTTCATATCTGCATGTCGGTGGGACCTTACTATCTGCCACACGCAAGGGTTATTACACTTCCCTCTATCACTTCCCTCTATCAACCTGGGATTCTACAACCATCCACTGGGAGTTGTGATAGTTCCCTTCATGGGACATCTACATGCCGACGGACTGATGTTAACCCCTCCTCATCTGGATTCAGCAGTGGTATCGTTGTACACATTTTTATACCAGTATCATACTTAGCTACATGTTTTTATGACTGCTTTTGGTACCGTTTGGTATTACTCGCACCATTTTTACAGTTTATGTAGCTACATCGATTTTATCTCAAGTGCAATATTTATTTGGTTACCTACTTGAAGATTATACAAGTTTTAATGCTATTCCCATCGAGCGCTGCCTTGTGTGTTTTTTGTATCCTATCTATTTTTCCAGTGGTTGGGAGCTGAACTGGGAATCAGCTGGCAAGGAGATCAGCTAAAAGTAGTTGGATCTGTATGTGCATTATAATTAATCGAAATTAGTCGATTAATCGATTAAAATAAAAAACGATTAATAGAACACAAAAATTTTGATCAGTAACAGCCCTATTTTTTTCGTTTTGCGTTGAATGAAGAGGGATGTAAGTTTTTATTGCCATCTGTGCCTTCATTAGAAAGATTCACCCTATTTTTGTCCCGTTTACCATTATCATTGAAAGTAAAAGAAATCACAAATTATGGGGTGCCCTCCAGAAAAGTAAGAGGGCAAATCTTCCAATGGGGGCACCAACTCTGGTGACTTGGGGGTCCCAAAGAAATTCCCTAACTTCCCAGACGCGTTTCGTCATAGGACGTTGTCAATCCCATTGACAACGTCCTATGACGAAACGCATCTGGGAAGACGTGCGGTGACGTCATCACGCTTTGGAGGAGGGTCCTTTCCTGTTTGTTTGCCGGCCGGCAACATTGTGTTTTATATGCCTGCCTAACTCATCTCCCATGTGAGTATTCTGGTTTTTATGATTTTTAATAAATGTCCCAGCGGGATTACGCTATGTCTGCCTCTATTTATCATTCACATATGATCTAACTGGTGGAGTTGCTGAGTGGAGCCCCGGTGTAGGCACTGCCCTAGGATTTGGGATTCGTCCTGGTTCCCTCAAAGGCCGCGGCTGGGTCACAGCCGACTGCTGATTATAGCCATTCCTCCGGTAAGCTGCTTATACTTCTGGTGGTGGGCCACATTAAAAAGCCAAGTTTGAGCACAGTGGTGATTACTATACGTCCATCCTGAATTGAGATCAGCAGAAAGTTTTTCTTTGGAGTCAAGGTTCATCACTACACCTTTTTGTCTGAAGGACTGTTTATCTCCACATGATTGATATATGGACTCTTTTGATTACACTGGGTCCGGGTGACAAGGCGCAGCTCTAAACCTTTGTTTTTTCATGATACCCAGAGTGACTTCCAGGTATTGCTGCTCCGTCGCTGTGACCAGCCATGACAATCACTCCCCCGCATGGGAGACGTCAGGGACTACACTGTCCCATTCATTAACGGCACGTTCAGTGCGCCTGCACCGTAGACATCGGTGCAGTCTTTTCTACAAATATCTCCTTAAAGGGGTGTAAAGGTTTGGTTTTTATTTTCTAAATAGGTTCATTTAAGCTAGTGCATTGTTGGTTCACTTCCATTTTCCTTCCATTTCCCTTCTAAATGTTTTTTTCCTTTGTCTGAATTTCTTACTTCCTGTTTCTCCCTTAGTAAGCTTTCCACCATCATCCGAGCGGTGGAAAGTCAGTCAGAACAGCTTACTGAAAAGGAACAGAAAGTGAAAAATTCAGACAAAGAAAAAAAACATTTAGAATGGAAATAGAAGGAAAGGGTAAGTGAACCGACACTGGCTTAAAGGAACCCATTTAGAAAAAAAAAAAACACCTTTACAACCCATTTAACCATGTAGGTTAAAGCGGGGTCCAGGGCATACATTTTTTTTTTTTACAAGCTAAAATTAATTACATTAAATAGTCCCAATTGTTCAATAAATCATTGCAAACACTTGCCTTATATTCTCCAGCTCATGTTGTGGTCTGTTCCATCATATGTGTGAAGCCCAGTTCCCTTTTTTCCCTGGTTTTCAGGGTGAGGTGCATGCTGGGTGATTTTTAGGCACAGTAAAGCCCAGCAATGGGGTCTTAGGACAGGAAGTTGAACCATCTAGAACCAGGTAGATTACAAATAATGCCTAGTAACTGAGTAGAAATATTTATTTATTTTGTTACATTAAAGGCAAGCTGTTAATAGAAAGTTAATTTTTAGGGTGAAACGCTGCTTTAAGGAGATATTTCTTGCACCTACAGGTAAGCCTTAATCTAGGCTTACCTGTAGGGCCAAGTAGTCTGTAAACTTACCTTAAAGCGAAGCCCTTCTGCACCGAGATGTTAGATCTGGAGGCGGCTTCCATCACCCGACTTGCTTCCGAGTTCTGGGACTCGGACACTGTAAATGGCCGAAGCCGCAATGACGTTACTCCTGAGCATGCTGGTCAAAGCAGGGGGCTCTGAAGAAACAGCGGGTGGCTGTTCCTTTAGAGCACATGTGCCAGTGATTTCATTGGCTGCATGTACAGTAAAGATCTAAATTGTGCACGTTTAGGAGATACTTAGATTACCTATAGGTAAACATCATGCATGACGGTTATCTTTCACGTTAAGCCTGGGTTTACACTGTAGCGATGCGGGAACCAGCGCAATTTCCTGTATCTCCTCTCTCCCTCAATACAATGTAAATGACACCCCCAGAACAGGTCACGGCCTGCAGCACAAACTGTGGATTCAGATAGAAAATCGGATCGCATGGGTGAGATTCGATTCCAGTGCAGGGGAATATATAAAAAAAAAAGCCCTTGCACCTTTTTGTGTGAATACAATGCGAGTTCAACCATACAACTGTATGGCTAAACTCACATGTGATTGGCACTGCGGGGTGAGAATCATATACTGTGAACCCAGCCAAAGCCTTAAAAAAAAAAAAATTATTGGTTTCTATGCAGATCTGCTCTCCATTTTGGTAAATCAACCCCTGAGGGTTTCCGAGTTTGTAGTGAATTCCAGCACACATATACCTAGCTTTGGAAAGTGGAAAAATGGGATCAAGTGATAAATGAATGGATCATGCTTTCTCATTTCCTACACGATTAATTATGATAAAGGGGAAATCTTTTTAAAGAAATCCGCAAAATGCAGCTTGCAAAGGAGGGTCCATCAGCATTAAAGTGGGGCTCATACTTCAACCATGTACTGTCCTGCAATATATGTGAACTAAACATAGATTCCTGAATAGGGGTATAGCAGCGTGCAGAGAGCCCGTCCAGAATTCATACTCAAACCTTGTAAATAATGCAGAAATCAGCATAACATAGTCTTTAGTTTCCCTTCATTGGTTTGCAATAGCAATGTTTGCATCTACCGATAGCACGATTATGGAAAAGCCCAGTAGATAAACTATACAAATAGCGACATGAGCGTAGATTACATTAAATACTGTTAGCTGGGTTGTTTAGAAGTTCTCCACAAATCGGAGTTACCACGGTAGAAGTAAATGAGAGTTGATTAGAAGGATACCATGCCATAGCCATACACGTGCCCGGGTCGCACAAGGAGCGCTCATCCCTCTCTGTGTCCCCCGGTCTTACTTTACTGCTTTCAGTTTCCCTGTTACCTTTGCCCAGCTACAAGGACCCAAGCCAACTTTATTTGTAGTTGTACGGACAGAGCAGGGTACGTGTTTAGAAACCACGTGTGCCTCCCTCACAACGCCGCCATCTTGCCGTCTCTATTGACCACATGGTACATTCGCCCAAAATGGCTACAAACCAGAGCCGCATTCTGCTTCCTGATAGGTCAGTGCTATCCCCGCTCTATCATTGGTGCTCGCTTTGCGTTCCAAAGCAGCCTTTCAGCACGCTATTGGTCACTCCTTTGGACATGCGCAGTATAGAAATCTGAGCTTGGCATGGCGCCTCCCCCTAGTCTCTCTCTCATTGGCTAGCCTCAGACACGTGATAAGCAATCTTTATTAGCGCCTTCTCTAGAGCTCACCTACCAGTCGGTTTCTTGTCACAAGCCCGTAACGTCCTTTAGAAGCGGAACAGACCCACGTGACATTACATCCATCGGATCCGACTGCAGACATGGTTAAGTTAGCAAAGGTAATATCTTAACGCAAATGAGCTGCTTCTGCGCTCTACCAATTTAATTATTTATTTATGTTTTTTTTTTATATATATATATATATTGTTATTGAATGTGCATATCTACAATAACCGAGCAGGCCGGCGTATGTGTGATCGATCGATACAGGGGGAGCCGCGAGTGGCGGCCTAGATCGGCGCTGCATAGTACGGCTAAGCCCGGGCCTGTACGCAGGCGCGGAGCTCGGTGGGTGACGTCATGCGGCTTCCCTGCTTAATATTCTAGTGCTCGATGAGGGGTCCGGTGGTGTGTCTCATTGTACGATCAGTATTAGGAACGATGGATGAGGCTTTGTTCGTTGTGGGGGATTAGAGCTCTCGTACGTTGTAAGCCCCCGTGTGGTAGGTGTGCGGCTCTTTATCGGCGCCATTTTGTTTTCCCGCGAGCCGAGTGTTAGAAGCTCCGGCCTCACTTCCGCTCCCCACGCACGTTGGGTGAACCCGCGTGGCGGCCCCACGTGGTCCTGAGGCGGCCTGTTTGTAACACGTGGCCTTCCCTTCCGAGGGTAACGCACTTCTCCCAATCTAATGGAGGGTTTCCATTGAAGGGGGCGGGCACATGGAGCCTTCTCCTCCATACAAAGCGTGTTAGTGCGCCTTTTACCACACACGTTGATGTCACCGTGTGGGAAACCGGCCGCTTCATGTGTGTATCCATTTTAGCTGCAGTCCCATAGACCTTTATTTTTATGAACTAAAATACCTCCTGCTACATCTATAGGGCGGTTTTATGATGCTTTGTAATGGGAAGTGAATATGCTGTTTCAGGTGCCTTGCCTGTGAAATATGGACAAAAAAATGCAAATAGCTGTGTTTTTACTGTGATTTCCATTTTTTTATATATATTTTTTATTATTAATGGGGAGGTGTTTTCAAAACTCACCACTGCTGTAGTTCAATGATGCCAAGGGTCCCATTGGGTTTAAAGTGGTTGTAAACCTACAAGACAAAGGCATGAAATGCCTTTGATTTAAGCCCTGCATCGGTCCTGGTACACTACTGTGGTCGGTGACATTGCTCCTGGAGCTATTTTCCGGGTATCGCGGGCACTGTGGGCAGCGCCTCCCGCGCGAAAGACACTGGTAAATCAGCTGAAGAAACGGCATTCTCAGACCGTTTCTTCAGGGCACGTGTGCTGATATATTGGACCGTGCAGGTTTAGGAGATATCTAGGGTACCTACAGGTAAGCCTTATAGGCTTGCCTGTAAGTGTTTACATCCACTTTAGGGGGGGGGGGGGGCTTTTTGCAAGAGAAGTACCGGTGTGAAAGGGTCCTTGGTGTGCTTTCAGAAAAACACAAGACCAGTTAGGCTAAAAAAAAAATTTACAAGGTTCAGCCTAGGTTCACATTGGAACAATTTGTCATGTGATTTGAGATCAAATCACATGACAAGTTGCAGCCTATCGGAAGAACTGTTCCAAATGATGCAACATAGATTTTGCAAAAGTTATCCCTGCAATGGCTTTTTCTAATTTCAGGTGCGACTTCAATAGACATCTGTGCTACACAAATCTATCAAGTAGCACCTGAAATTGTGCCACCCATGCTACTTTGAAATAGCGCTACTTAAGTGAAGTAGTGCAATTTCAAAGTAGCATTAATGTGAACCAGAGCTTAAAGTTTTGTATTTGAAACAAACTTTTTTTTCTGCTTCTCACACCCCCCTTTAAGGAAGCACACTGCAATTATGTGATGCTTTGGAACTGCAACTACCATGAGTCCTTGTCCATCCAAAAGGAGAGAAGCTCAGCTTGAAAATGTAGTAGTCTGTGCTTCTACATTGATGGCCATGATCCTTGGTCTCTGCTTCACCAGCTCCCTCTTTGCCCACTGAGCAAAGGGGGAAGCTTGCCTGGCACTACCACCAGAAGATGCCTATATCCTGTCTATTGTGTCAACTTGGTGTTACCCTTTCTGTAGGTATTGGCTCTCAATCTCCCCTGTAACTTTGTTCTCATTAGGTTGCGGTGGCGCTTTATGGCCCTATGAGACTGACTTCTAGACAATGGTTAGAATTCTTTAAAGCGGATCTCCAGCCTAAAGTGAAGTTCCGCTGATCGGAACCCCTCTGGTGTCACATTTGACACCTTTCAGGGGGGTGTGGTGTGCAGATACCTGTCTAAAGACAGGTATTTGTACCCACTTCTGGCCTGCAGTCTCGGGCAAAAGACAGGTTTTTCCCGTTGTGTGCTGGGAACACTCGGCTCCCAGCACACAGCGGGAGCCAATCGACGGGCGTGACTCGCGCATGCGCCGTAGGGAACCGGGCAGTGAAGCCGGAGTGCTTCACTTCCTGGTTCCCTCACCATGGATGGAGGGGGGAGTTCTAGACCACAATTGTTGGAAGTGTGTACAAGAGGCATTTAGGTGGGGCTAAGGCCTGATGGGTAATTTATGAGACAAGTTCTTCACCAGGTCCAACCCAGTAGTGGGTGGATTGCATGCTGTTAACGCAGCCCAATAGTGTCTAGAATTTGCCCACTGCTGTCCGCTGTAAATTATAAGAGCAGACCTGATGAACTAGTCTCAGCTGGCTGCCTGCATCCTAGCAACCAATGAAGCAAATATGAAACCCGTTAAGTTTACTTTTATTGAACATCCTTTTCTCTGAGTGCAAAATGAGTCTCTTCTAGAGTGAAACATTTTCTTTTTATTTATTGCAGGGAGCAAAGGCACAAGGAAAACCTAAGAAGGCACCTCCTCCAAAAGAGGTAGAAGACAGTGAGGAGGACGAAGAAATGGAAGAGGAAAGCAGTGAAGAAGAGGTAACCTCCTTAATTCTGCAATAAATATTTAGCATGTTAATGCTGCATCATTGTCCATTTGATCAACTTAAAGTAGAATTCAATGTTGTATCTTGCAAGGTGGCCCAAACTATTTCTGATACATTAAATTAGTCTGTTGCCATGTGAGCTGCAATGTACTGTAGTAACATTAGGGGTGCATTAAGCGACACTGCTTTCTGACCAACTTTCCATCTCATACTGAGGTGGTTTTCAGGCATTTTAGCACTAGAAAATGCTACATGAAAACCGCCTTCCATTCATTCATTTTAATGACTTCTAACACTAGGGTTGTGCAGAACGTTGGGAAAAAGTCCTGCAAGCAGCATGTTTTGGAGCGCTGTATACAACGCTTCCTGCCCGTTTAAATCAATGGCTAGCAGTGCACTTTTGAAGCGCAGCAAAACGGGTGCTTTTAACCCCTTCTTTGGCCACTAGTGGCTTGGGTTAAGTGTTCTGCTAGTAGTCGTAAAGCCACGCTTAAACAGCCGTAGAGGCGCTAAATCGAGCAGAGCTTTACTGCTAACGTTCGGTGGCCCCCAGTGTAAGGGGTCTTATTGCTTGTTTTTAGGTGCTATTCAAATGAATGGCATCTGAAACGTGCAATTTGTCATTCCTACTTTTTTTTTCATTACAAGCAGAATCGCATCAAACCTGCAAAAGATGCAACTAAAGCATGGCCGAAAACACTGCAAAATTGTAGCAGTTTTCTGCAGTCATCTGTCCTTTTCTTTTTTGGCACAACGCTGGCTGTAAATTATTTTCGCCAAATTATGGGCAGCCTAAATTTTGGTGCATCACTCAAAGTAGAACTACAGTGGAACCTCTGGTTTATGAGCATTCTCCTGGAACTGATTGTGCTCGTAATCAAAGTATTTGCATATAAAAGCACCTTTTCCTGCATTGACTTCAATGGCATGCAATACTGCATGCGGCCAGAGGTGGGGGGGGGGGCTCCGGAGAGCCTCTGAAACAGCCGGAAAGGCCCCACCCAGGACAGCTTGGGAATGGAGTATTATCATGTCTTTCTGAACGGCGCTGTTTGGCTCTGGCGCCCCCACCTCAGGCCAAACACAGTACTACAAACCGCTTTGGCCTGAATCCTGCTCGTTTTGCGAGACAATGCTCGCAAACAGTTAACATTTTTAAAAATACAGTGCTCGTATAGCAAAATGCTTTTAATCATGTTACTTGCAATCTGAGGTTCCACTGTATAGGCAAAATGTTTTTGGGATGGTGGAGTAATATAAGCCTTGTCGGTTTATATGTTGCCATCTGCATCCCATTGGGGGAAATTTCAATTCCTGTCCCATAGCCAAAACAGGAACTTGGATAAAATGCCTGCAAATTAAGAGAATTCCTTGAGGACAACCAGGTCATTAAAGCTATTGTCCCAATTGGAAGCTTCCCCCCTCTATTACTTTTCTGGGAACAACCCAAAAATAGGGTTTTCTTTACCTTTTGATGATTAAAGGGTTTGTGAAGACAAAAATATTTTCCTCTCAAATTAAAGTCTGACAGTAGCTGATAAAGTAAAAAGTAGAATTTTGCATTATAACTAGTTTGATACCTGTTGAAATTGAGCTGTTTTATTCACCCCTGTCACTCCTGAATCGTTGTTCTCACTGACTTCCTGGTTTGCGGTGCACATTCATTCTTGCTACATCATGGCCTAATGGGAACTACAATTCCCATTAGGCTTGGCCTCCATGCCTGTGAGGGATAAGAGAGCATCTTCACGCAGGGCTGTAGTCATAGGGAGGGGGTGAGCACATTCTGCTTTCCACCGTGTAAAACGGCTCAGGTGCTGGTGGAAAGCAAGAAGAGGAGAGACAGGAAATGGCATTTTCAAACCTGGATTACTGTATTTTGGAGGTCAAAAGGAAAAATGAGAAGTGATATTTAAATGCTCTAGCTTACAGCAATCAATTGATCTAATAAAAAACAAACCTTTAGTGTTCCTTTAAGGTAAAAAGGGTGAATCTGAGGTAGCAATAAAAATCTAATTGGTCTAATCCCTCTCCACTATATCCAAAACAAAAAAGTTGCCTTTTAGTTATACTTAAAGCTTATTGAAAAAAAGTTTGGGAATGTGGCTCATATTAACAATATTAGTTTAATCCAGTGATCAAACTTTTTTTTTTTTCTTGCATAAGCTAAATATACATTGTGACCCTACTTTCCTCTTTATAGGTCCCAGTGAAGAATACACCAGCCAAAAAAGCAGCCACTCCAGCTAAGGCAACTCCAGGGAAGAAGGCTGCCACTCCAGCGAAGCCTGTAGCCACACCAGGAAAGAAAGCTACCCCAGCAGTAGCAAAGAATGGAAAACGTGCAAAGCAGCAAGAGAGTGAAGATGAGGAAGACAGTGGTATGTTTATTTTAGTTTTCATTATATTGCAGCTATATAGAAGTCTTGCAATCCTTAAAGTGGAGGTTCCCCCTCAAAAAAATTCTATCATGCCATGGAGCCCACCCGACCGGCAGTATGCCGGAGTTTTTTTTTTTTCTGTACATACCTTTTTACGGGCTCTTCCCCTCTGGCAATTCCGCGTGACTGGGCGTTTACAATCAAAGGCTGCGATTGATGTCCCTCAGCCCGGTGCATGCAGCGCGCCACGAGATGCCGAAGGAACCCGAACGTCAGTGCGCAGGCATGCTAGAAATTTTGTTGGAGGATGAACCTCCACTTTAACAATCCAATTGTCATTGTTCCCCCCCCCCCCCCTGCTTTTGTATATGCAATACCTTTTTAATATTGGAGCATCTGTGGTTAAGACCTGTGTATGTTCAGGGATATGAGTTCATGTATTGATGTGATTTTAAAATGGTGGTTGCTTTTAAAGATGATGATGAAGTGTCTGAAGAGGAAACTGTTGCCAAGAAACCTGCTGCCAAAAAACCTGTAGCAAAGAAAGAAGAATCTGAAGAGGAAGATGATGACGATGAGGAAGAAGGTATGCAAAATGTGGCCTATAGTGTTTGTTAGTAGGAATATTTTTTTGTTGGGCATGGATTTGTCAAAGCACTGGCACACATGATGAATACTTTGGGACTTAATACAGAATAAGTCATGTTGAGATCCTCAGCTGATGTGCTGGTTTTTGCATGTACACAGATTTATTTAATGTTGCTAGATGGTGTAACTGAAAATGTGTGTTAATCGAATGATGAAATTATTTAGATGAATCTGAAGAAGAGCAAAAACCTGTTGCCAAGAAAGCTCCTGCCAAAAAACCTCAAGTTAAGAAACCTGCAAAGGAGGAGTCTGATGAAGAGGGTAAGCTGCCCTTTATCTTGTGAATTGTTGGCACAAATGATGAACAATTTTGGGACTTAATACTGATCCTTGATGACTGTTGTTTTCTGATGTGCCATAAATATGTTTTGTTTTTAGAATGCAAGAGGTTTTTTTTTAGCCTTGGATAATGAGGGGTTAAAACCTTTGTCAGGTTTTTATTGCTCTGTCCCCCCCCCCATTGTGGAGATTAAAAATGTTGCCACTGGAACAGAAAGGGGACAATAAAGGCACTTTTTTTCGTGTGACATTTGTCTAGAATATCCTTCTGTAAAGAGATCCCACTTCTGTTGCCTCTACAGAAAAGGAAGTGAAGAAAAATCTCTTCATGCGGTTGGATAGAAGAGGTTTACAAACACTTTAACCAGCTTAAAGCGGAGGTTCACCCTAAATATAATATCTCCCATGCGATCCAGCATACTGGCGTCAGCGCCAGTATGCTGGGTTTTTTTTTTTTTTAATAGCACACTTACTGTATTATTGTAGAATTCCTTTTCTGTCCCCCGCGGTGGACGGCTGTAGTATAGCGCGTCACATCTTCCTAAAATACCCGATATGGACTCGGGTAATCTCGGCGAAAATGCGGCGCCTGCGCACAGACCTAGGAGCTGACTGCGCAGGCGCCGTATTTCTCCGAGTCCTATTTCGGAGGGCGTGACGCGCCATAGCCGTAGGACTCGGAGAAATACGGCGCCTGCGCAGTCAGCTCCTAGGTCTGTGCGCAGGCGCCGCATTTTCGCCGAGATTACCCGAGTGCATATCGGGTATTTTAGGAAGATGTGACGCGCTATACTGGCGCCGTCCACCACGGGGGACAGAAAAGGAATTCTACAATAATACAGTAAGTGTGCTATTAAAAAAAAAAAAAAACCCAGCATACTGGCGCTGACGCCAGTATGCTGGATCGCATGGGAGATATTATGTTTAGGGTGAAATACCGCTTTAAATGCCCTTGGCTGTACTTTTTTTTGCATTGATGTATTTTTGTTTGACATCTATTCATTTATAAAATTATGTTTTTAATAATAAAAAAAAATTGCTTTAAAATGTTAGAATCTGAATCTGAAGAAGCAATGGAAGTGACACCATCTGTTGCTAAAGGAAAAAAAGCTGCACCTGCCAAAAAGGAGCAATCGGATGAGGAGGAGGATGATGAGGAGGAGGATGATGATGATGATGACGACGATGATGAGGATGATGATGATGAAAGTATGTATCTACTATATTGCATCTTGTATAATTTTTAGTGGTTTCCTCTGCTAACTTTTGTTCTTTTTCAGAGGACACAAAAGAATCTGCAAAGCGCAAAAAAGAAATGCCCAAGAATAAAGCTGCTCCTGAAGCAAAGAAGCAGAAGACAGAAGGAAATGAAGGTAATTGTTTTTAATAATCGCAATGTATAACTCTTATCTGTGACCATCTTAAAAAATGTACTAGGGAAAGGTCTAAGCAAGTACATATAGAAAACCCTTTGAAACATGGAGTGCTCTTGGATTTTTTTTTTTGATCCTGCCATAAATTCTGCATGTAAAAACTAACTAAATTCATTTTCTGCTGGATTAGCTTAGCCCTAGTAGAGCAGTTCAGCTCTGTCAAACTTCAGATGCTTTCATAAGAGGAAAGCTAACTGAGCACAGGCTGATTAATTGGCTTTAGCAGAGTGTAAGGGTGACATTAGTATTTTAATGCCCCCCTGTGAGGGGACTACATTTTGAAAAAACATTTTGACAAGTTTAAAAGCACTTATGAACAGAAACGTGCCCATGTGCAGAAAACTATTGCACCACGTGTATCAATGCAAGTGGTAGAGGGAGCAATATCTCAAGGGTTATCGCTGTGATGCTGCAGCTGTCCCCTGCCTTCTCTAAGCCCAAGAACTGAACGATCACTTGAACGTTCTGAGCAGATAGTGGCAACAGTTGGTTACTAGTTTCTTCTCTGCCCTTCCCAGCGCTCACAGGAGGGCTGGGGAGGGAGTAGAGGTACCAAATTGAGAGGCTGAACCAGCTGCCGGTCAGCCATTAGTTTTTAGTTGGATTCAAAAACTGTAACCTTTGCCATTTACGTTACATTGGTGTTTTCATATAGGGGGTTATTTACGAAAGGCAAGTGCACTTGGGAGTGCTGTTGCTGTAGATCTGAGGGGGACATGCAACAATTTTAGCTTGTATGTGATTGGATAATCAGCAGAGCTTCCTCATTTCAGATCTTCCCCCTCAGATTTACAACAACTGCACTCCAAGTGCAATTGTAGTGCAGAGTGGGTTTGCCTTTTGTAAATAACCCCCATGGTGTTCCTTTGTGTTCAGGATAAATGAACTGTCTGCAATTCCTACTTGCAAATCATATTTAATGTTGGCCACCATTTGAAGTATTTGCTATTGTCTACTTGATATTCTGGTTTACATCTTTTGTTTTACTCCTTTTTGCTAGGCTTGTCAGTGTTTATTGCAAATCTGAATGCTTCAAAAGATTATGATGAACTTAAAGATGCTCTGAGGGAGTTTTTTTCTAAGAAGAACTTGCCAGTGCAGGATGTACGGATTGGAGCCTCCAAGTAAGTATTCTTGAGGTAATACGCTAAATAGGCACCATGTGCTGCAGCTCTTTTACCGTTCCATCTGTATTGCAGGAGGTTTGGCTATGTGGAGTTTGCTACTGCGGAAGAAGTGGAAGATGCATTGAAATTAAATGGCAAGAAGGTTCTTGGTTTTGAGGTTAAAATAGAGAAGGCCAATACTCCTGCCGAGAAATCAAAAAATGCAGAGAACAAAAAAGGTAAGATTTTTGTCCTTTTCCCATATAGTACTTTGATTTGAATTGCCCTGTTGGCTGGTCTTGCATTTATTATATCTAATTTTTATATGAAAAGTACATGTCTAGCAGGGATAGGTGCTTCTGTGTATGCCTTTTTGATCTTTACTTTTGTTTACAAAGGGCTTAATCCCTGCTACCAAACTCAGTTACTGCTTACCCTTTTTATAGAGATGCTTTTAATCAGTGGCTCCAAAAAAATGTTGGTAGCCTTGCTATTATATTGACTTCAATGCTTATTCACCAGTTTTAAAAGTGTGCAGATGGGCAAAGTTTAGCATTCTTTCAAGTTTTTATATCTACACCTTTTTTTCCCAACACTAGCTTCAAAGGAGCATGCAAAGGAAGACCATAGTTGCCACGTTGTGGTGCATGTTCTGAACCCATACAAATGCAGGCCCGTTTAGAGTTGGCTTTTCACAAAAGGGTTTAATCTTTGAAAAGTTAAACATTGCTTTTACACTGGTTTTCTAGAGATGTATCTGATCTGCAAAGCAGTCTGCAGTGAAAATCGCTGAAATTTTTTTCAAAGTTAAGCTGGTCTAAACTAAATCTAGCAGAACTCTGGGTGGTAGTTCTGGCGCTGTATATTTTGCTGGGCGGTTTCTCTAAATGGGATT
The DNA here is from genome assembly GCA_029574335.1 of Rana kukunoris. Lineage (NCBI taxonomy): Eukaryota > Metazoa > Chordata > Amphibia > Anura > Ranidae > Rana > Rana kukunoris. The sequence goes on from CM056052.1 coordinate 232,168,702, forward strand.
TCTATATAATGTAAATATTTCAAGAGTGATATGTTAAACTTCATAACTAATTTCTAATCTTAGAGAGAGATGCACGAACCCTGTTTGTTAAGAACATCCCCTATAGCACAACTTCAGAGGACTTGCAAGAGATTTTTGATAATGCCAAAGAAATTCGTCTTCCAGCTGGAAAAGATGGTACTAGTAAAGGGTAAGTTGATTCATGCTGTCTTTATGCCTGCCAGCAATATAATTTGATAAGGGAATGCAAATTTTTCATGGGGTTAAGTGAATTCATGTTCTTGCACTTTTTGCATTGGGCAGCCTATTCACTACTACCGGTGCATTATCAACACAACATCACTAGATATAATTGATATATTCTAAATGGAGGAAAACGATGTAATCTAAATTTTCTCTGATCCTGTGCACAGCTGCTGCCCTGTAGTAGCATGTGGTAAAATTATCTCCTGAATTTTAGTCTCTTCCTGATTACTATATCCAGCCATTGCATGGTTGTCTATGTAAATATCCTGTTAACGGATCGAATCTGAGATTTGAATTCTTCTAAAGGCTCCCGGCTTACTTTTGACTTTACTGTTGCAAGCGTTTCATAAAACACTTGCATTTTCTACTGGCTGCAGTATTCCACATGTGATTTGGCTGCCTGTGACTACAGGCTGTATATGGTCTTAACTTTTATTTTTTATTTTTAGTAATGCTCTAAATACAGGCAACTAGAGACCCACCCCAGCTTTATTTAAATTTATTGCAGAACCATTAGGTTTCTGTCCTATCGCAATACAGTAAAATATGTTGGAGTTCTAAATAGGTGAAATTTTAGCAAAACGGGTCTTTTGTAATTAAAAAGGCTGTAAAGGTTTTTGTTTTTCAAAAAAAAACACCCACAATGACTGCTGCAGTGTGGCACTACATGATTTTCATGCATGAACTTCATTTAAAACTGCGCTTATGTACAGTATGTAGGCAGTGCAGGATTTGGTTTTTAAAGGCACCTTGTTGTAAGATCTGACAGACAAAATACATTCCCCCGCGCCTTACCAACACCACATTTATGGTGGCCATTTTTGTTGCATCCAAACTATTGGCCACAATGGTGTTTACATTCTTTCAGGGTTTAAATAATCGTGTGTGTGACAAACTAACCAGATGTGTAGCATGTTCTTAAATACTTTTCTTTTTTAGGATTGCCTATGTGGAATTTGCCACTGAAGCCGAGGCAGATAAAGCTATTGAAGAAAAACAAGGTGCAGAGGTTGAAGGCCGTGCTATCTTCATAGATTACACCGGAGATAAGAGTCAAACTTCGGGAGGCAGAAAAGCAGCACCAGGAGGTTTGTGACATTTAAATAAAAAAATCTAGCCTAAGCTCCTTTTTTGCTGGGCTCCTGTGACTCGTAGGCACTGCATAATCGCAACAATGCGCAAGTCTGGATCCGCCAGGTGCCTGGACTGGCACCTGCCTCTCCACAACTTGGCGCTCCTAGTGAGGGTGTAGGAGCAGAGAGCGCTGCTGAATGGCAGTCAGCCGCTCAGAGCTGTGAAAAAGAACCGAGCACTCTGCGTTGACCGCTCGATTTTCAGTGTAGAGGTCCCGGGGGACAGTTGCAGCATCTACCTAGGTAAGTACTTCTCATTTAATATAAAACCCCTCTAATTTAAAGCTTCAGGTGAGAAATTTCCTAAACTATAAGCATCCTAAACAATTGCCTTTACTTGCACTTGTTCACATTTGGGTTTTAGAACAAATAGTTTTAAAGAGGAAGTAAAAGCATACGAGCCCATTTTGTCCACCTGCCTGCAAACAAAGCCTGTGGTGTTCTGCTGGTGGCCGCATCATCTTCCTTCTGGGGTTGCGGACTTGAGATGCGTGACACTCCTGCGCGGGAGCAATCATGGCACAGGCTAGTGAAGAAACGGCGCACTACAAGGTTAAATGGCTCCTAAACGGCGCTTGTTTAGGAGAGATTTACAGTACTTGATAGGTAAGCCTTTTTATAGGCGCAACTTTCACATCGGGGTATACAACCACTTTAAGGCTGGAAATGATGATTGTTAACTCAGAATAATTATGATGAAATAACGTTTTATAAGATAGTCAAGTTCTGATCCAGCTGTTCATATATGGATATATGGAATACATTTTCAAAACTTCTTACTTGCATTTGCCACGAATGTAACATGTAATGGTCTGTCTTTTTAGGAGAGTCGAAGGTAATTGTTGTGAACAACCTGTCCTATAATGCCACCGAAGACAGTTTGCAAGAAGTTTTTGAAAAGGCAACTTCTATTAGGATACCACAGAATAATCAGGGTCGGCCAAAAGGGTATGTATGCAGACTGGTATTGTAAAATATCTTTGCATCTAGTAATACTGTTTATAGCAATATTATGGGTGTATTCACGCCTCTAAATGGGTACACTTGCTAGTAACTGTTAAAATGTAAAATTCTGAAATGTTTTTTTCATTATGCTAAGCTATAACCTTTTACACTTGCAGGTTTGCCTTTATAGAATTCCCTTCTGTAGAGGAGGCAAAGGAAGCGTTGGAGTCCTGTAATAATACAGAGGTTGAAGGAAGAACGATAAGACTGGAGTACAGCCAGTCAGGAGGATCTCCAGGTGGGGATATGTTAATAAAATTCAAGCTGGAAATGATGATGACTGTATCTGATTACCCTTGATGAAAAAATGTTCTCTAGATAGTCAAGTACTGATCCAGCTTTAACCCACATAGTGGACCACCACACTTTATCTTTGTGTTTACTGAGTCTGCCATTAAAACTTGTTCAGCCTGTTCAATTCATTGGGCAGCACATGTTAAAGGGGTTGTAAAGTTAAACTTTTTTTTAACATGTTATATACTTGCCTCCACTGTGCAGTTTGTTTTGCAGTGTCCCCGAACCTGGTCTTCTGGGGTCCCTCGGCGGCTGTCTCTGCTCCTCCCCGCAAGAACGCAACACCTTTATGCGAGCTCGCATGGTGTGAGTTCCTGCGGCCGCACTCCTGTGATACAGTGAGCAGCAATAGCCACCACTGTATCTCTCGGCCCTGCCCATCATTGCAACATTGTGGTGTACATAGCTGGACCAGTAACAGTATTAATGATCAGAGATAAAAATAACCCCTATCCTGCCAGTGTATCAGTGGCTAACACTAGGGGACAATCAAGGGTTTAAGTGTGTCCTAAGGAGGTGTCTCTAACTGGGGGGAGTGGACTGACTGGCGTACAGATTGCATGTTCCTGATCACTAGGCATAGATTATCTCCCTGTACTCTCCTGTCATAACAAAGATCTAGTTTTACAAAGCCGCTCCCCCATTCTGCCTCTAAGAACAATCGTTGCCATGCGCTCAGTGACTTGTGCACAACTACTCTATCACATACCCCCCCTCCCCATTGAATGGCGCAAATTCATGGTTGGTCTTTTGCATACACCTTGCACCTCACTGATCCCAACTACAGGTTAAAGATGTTTTGACTCTAAAATGGGAAATAAGTGTTTTTATTTACCTGCCATTCAAATTACTGTTTTTCTTATGCCTTAGGATCCAGTCAATCAAAGACACTTTTTGTCAGAGGACTTTCTGAAGACACATCTGAAGAAACCTTAAAAGAGGCTTTTGATGGCTCTGTAAATGCTAGGATAGTAACCGATCGAGACACTGGAGCTTCAAAGGGGTGAGTGGTAAATCTTAAGCTGTAACTGCTAACAGAAATGACACCTGCAAACAAGATTGTACTCTTGTGGGTTTTGTAGAACTTCTCTTTGAGCTCTACCCTGCCAGCTTCCTGTGGCAGAGTGATAGGATTCGCAAGGGAAGGATAGAAGGCGCACTTCTAGCCTAAAGTTGCCCCTCGCATGAGGAGTGAATGGCTTCTGTGCAACAAGTTATTTTTAAGGGAGCGTAACTGTTTTAAGCAGGGTTTTATGAAGGAGTTCTGTTATTTCACTAAACGTTGGGCTTAAGTCAGACATGCTTTTGGCAGAATAACTTCAAAGTGTGCAGTGCTGCTCTTATTTTGTCTGGAGGACATTTAAACATGAGGTTAAGAAAATGCACCTTGTACTTGGTAGCCACTTTTAGAGTGGTTTCTGGGAGAAATATATGCAGTAAATTTCTGCAACACGTGAACATGCCTGTGTTTTGCCTGGAAAGTACCATTTCCATAACAAGGTGGGGAGGGGTGCTAGGTATTTTCTATCAAAAATTTAGAATAGTATGCTGAAATCATTGAAAGTCTGATTTATTCACTTACTATATATTTGGATATTTCTGTTATCTGGTTATGTCAATGCATACCTCCATGCTGAATTTTCCTGACTTGAATCATATCCTGTATTTTATGTAAAACTTTGTTGAATTTCAACATGTAGCTCTAGAATTTCAGATTTCACTTTTTATTTTTTTTCTCCACATCAAACAGATTTGGCTTTGTAGATTTCTCCACTACTGAAGATGCTAAAGCTGCTAAGGAAGCAATGGAGGATGGAGAGATAGATGGAAACAAAGTTACCCTAGATTTTGCAAAGCCTAAAGGTGAAGGTCAGAGAGGCGGCGGTCGTGGTGGCTTTGGAGGCAGAGGCGGCGGTCGTGGTGGCTTTGGAGGCAGAGGCGGCGGTCGTGGTGGCTTTGGAGGCAGAGGAGGCGGTCGTGGTGGCTTTGGCGGCAGAGGAGGCGGAGGCCGTGGTGGAGGTTTTAAAGGTAAGCTGGGCATAACAATTTCTAGTTGGTCTAAAACAGTAGTGGTAAGTTTGTGTGAGGTTTTATTTTCCCCCCTCTTAATCCCTTTTATTTTTTTATTTTTAGGAAGAGGAGGTGGAGGATTCAGAGGTGGAAACCGAGGGGAAGGAAAAAGAATCAAATTTGATGACTGAAGAGTTTTTTTTATTCTTGTCTCCTTCAAATTTCAAGCCATCTCCCTTAACTGAAAGGACTCTGAGCTGAAGGGGGCAATGAAATTCCCCTCAATCTTATCATCCAGCTATGGCAGAGCCTTCTGTGTGGACATTCCAGTGTGGAGACATACCTTTTTTTCCTGTTAACATCCGGACACCAAGTCATTTCATGGAAGATGCGTGACTGCTTGACTGTCCTTACAGACTTTTTTTTAAAGAAGTGTGTGTGTGTGTGAGAACAATGTCCTGAAGTTTGTCTGTTTTACTCACTGTACAATTTTTTTCCTACAAATCCTGTAGTATTTTGCTATAAAGGCAGAATGTTAATGGTTTGTGCTTCAGCCGCTGTCTTCAGATTAAAGGACCTCATCTGGTTACATATAATATATTTTTTTTTTTTTTTAATGTCAGGTTTGTAATGCGTCGCTACAATTCTGAAATAATGTACTTGGAACTCCAGCCATAACCTTTTGGTGTATAGAGCAGTTTGTCACCCGTAAGGGAGATCTCTTGCCACTTATGGTGGCAACAATGGGTACTTTAACCACTTAATCACCAGGCCTATTTTGGCACTTCTCTCCATGTAAAAATGACAATATTTTTGCTAGAAAATTAATCAGAACCCCCAAATATATATATATATATATATATAAAATATATTTTTTTAGCAGGCACCCTAGGGAAAAATGGTGGTCATTTCAACTTTTCTTGAACACCTTTTAGGGAAAAAAAGTTTCATGAATTAAAAAATAACAAAACAGTAAAGTTAGCCCAATTTTTTTGTATAATGTGAAAGACTGTTACGCCTAGTAAATAGATAACAAACATGTCACGCTTTAAAAATGCGCACACTCGTGGAATGGTGCCAAACTTCAGTACTTAAAAATCTCCATAGGCGACATTTTAAAAATTTCTACAGGTTACTATTTTCGAGTTAGAGGAGGTCTAGTGCTAGAATTGTTGCACACTCTTAACGCACGCGATACCTCACATGTGGGGTTTGAACGGTGTTTACATATGTGGGCGGGACTTGCATGTGTTTTTTCGCTTTTGCGAGCGACCGGGACGGGGCGTTTTTTAACTATTTTTTATTTTTACACTTTTTTTACTTTTTTTTTTTTTTTTTTTTTTTTTTTTATCACTTTTATTCCTATTACAAGGATTGTGAACATCCCTTGTAATAGGAATCACGGTGACGGGTCTTTATGGAGAGAGATATGGGGTCAATAAGACTCCACATCTCTCCTCCAGGCTGGAAAGCATTAGATTGTGAAAAAAATTCACTGATCTAATGCTTTCAGCCATGATTTCGGCTGTGTTTACATTCCGGGTACCGGGCCTGACGTCATAATGCTGTGCCCGGTCATAGAGATGACTGACCGTCTGGTCACCAGTCATCTCTATCATTCTGCAGGGAACGCCCGCCGATTCGCTCTCTGGGCCCCGATGGCACTGGAGAGCCTGAAGAAGCACCGGATGGAGGGTGGCGTCCCCTCCCGCCGCCTATAAGAACGATCAAGCGGCGGAAACGCCGCTTTGATCATTCTTATGGTGCACAGAATCGCCGGATGAAGACGGCGATATCTGAATGATGGCTGCAGGCATCATTGAGATATCACCGCACAAAGTGGAGGATGTCCTAAGGCGAGCAAGTGGTTAAAGGGGTTGTAAAGGTTTTCTTCTAAACATCCTTTACCTGCAGACATGCCTATTTTTCACTTCCTCATTTGTTTGTTTTTCTTCTGTTCCATTTCTTCTGTTCACTTCCTGATTGTTACTCACCACCGTGAAGGGAGGCTTTACTGCGGTGGTCAGTGACGTGCTCGCTCTCCATGTTGGCCTTCAAGGAGGTGTGAATTACTGGGCGTGCCGCAATGCATACTGGGAAATGTAGTTACATGAACGAGCGCCGCAAACTAGGAAGTGAGAGAACTAACTAGAACGCCGGAGGTCATGTAGATAAAAAAAAATGTAATAGGTATTCGTTTTTTAACAGAATCATTTTTTTTTTAAACTCCTTTTTAAATCCTTAATTTTAACTAGTGCCCTCCTTTTTGTACTATTACACGACTTCCCATGCCTTCTGGGACTCCCTATCCAAATGGAGACTGCTTCTTGCACCTTATCTGGGCTGTGCATGTGTCTTCCTCGCCCACACTCTCTGTACCTGCTTCTAAAACAGGATGATCACTTCTTTGGCATTTCTTGTGCCATCAAAAGTGACTGAATAAATTAAAAAAATACCATGTGCGGTATTGCTGCAAGCAGCAGCTCACAGGCAGTAATTCTAGCACCAGAGGACCTGTGCACATCTAACGTGGTAACGTGTAATTACTTTTTAAAGCTTCTCCTATGGATTGAAATTTCACACAAAAAATTGCTAAGTTTGGTATCCATTTACCCTGTGTAACATTATCTTTTATGGTTTTTTTTTTTACAAAAACAAAATGGCATTTCAAAAACTGCTGCCCAGATAGTGACATACAGTTTTGCCCCAGAAAAAGATGGCAAAAGCTGTCATGTGAACACTATTCCTGGAACTAAATTCTATGAAGTCCTGGAGTCTGCAAGCAAGTCCCCCTCGCAATGGGGGGGTGACCCGTTTGTTAATGTGGGGAGAGGCTTGTTGGTCTTTGTGGCAGTTTGTAGCCTCTGCATACTACATTTTGGACCCAAATTGAAATTCCAATCTGTTTCCACCCAACTTAATGTCACTTGCCAGGAGCCAACTGACCCTCTGTTTTTGCAAATGGTGTTTGCCTTTAACCACTTAAAGCGGAGCTCCACCCTAAAATCATACTTTGCTTCAGTAGCTTCCTTTTTTTTTAAATAGTGTTAAAGTTCTGTGTGGGGGAAAAAAAACTTGCCTGGAACACCCTGTTGCTAGGCCGAATTCCTAATCTGCCTTCTTCCTGGACCATGGTAGTTCTCCTATCCTACCTAAGCCGCACAGACTGCTGGGCTATGAGTGTCATCATTTACTAGGACAGTGCGCTTGTCGGCCCCGATGTTTACGGCGCCATGTTCAAAAGGGGTACAAAGCCCTTTCCTTTCATATAGAAGATATATTGGAAAGGAGTCAGCGTAGATTGTGTTGCAACGGGGTGGGACGTTCCTCCGTTGCCATGACAAAAGAATAAACAAACTGCTGCGAGCGCCGTTCTACAGCGCAAGGTGTAGGTTGCGCAGCATGCAATCCAGGAAGGGAAACAAACTGGGTTTCAAATGCCCACACACAATGGATTCGGCCAGATGAGGAAGAAAATAAGGTAAGTATGGACCAATATCACTTTAACGGCTGGGAAGCTATTGCCATCTTATGGGGACTATGTTGAGTGACAATTACAATCTTGCAAAAAAAGTTTTTTTTTGACTGGAGCTCCGCTTTAAGCCCTGCGTCATTATGCAACCAAATGATGGGCCACTTTTTGCGATTTGGCACTCACTTTAGAGGGGTTGTAAAGACAAAAATATCTTCCTCTTAAATTAAAGTCTGACAGTAGCTGATAAAGTAAAAAGTAATGTTTTGCATTATAACTAATTTAATACCTGTTGAAATCGAGCTGTTTTATTCACCTCCGTCACTCCTGAATCGTTGTTCTTACTGACTTCCTGGTTTGCGGTGCCCATTCATTCTTGCTACATCACGGCCTAATGGGAACTACAGTTCCCATTAGGCTTAGCCTCCATGCCTGCGAGGGATAAGAGAGCATCTTCACGCAGGGCTGTAGTCATAGGGAGGGGGTGAGCACATTCTCCTTTCCACCATGCAGATGCTGGTGGAAAGCAAGAAGAGGAGAGACAGGAAATGACATTTTCAAACCTTGATTACTGTATTTTGGAGGTCAAAAGGAAAAATGGGGTAAGTGATATTTAAATGCTCTAGCTTACAGCAATCAATTGATCTAATAAAAAACAAACCTTTAGTGTTCCTTTAACTGACAATTGTGCGGTCGTGTAACGTGGCTCCCAAACAAATTGAATTCCCCCACAAATAGAGCTTTCTTTGGTGGTATTTGATCACCTCTGCGGTTTAATATTTTTGCGATTTAAACAAAAAAAGAGCATAAATTTAAAAAAATGCTATTCAGTTTTTGGTATAATATCCCCCAAAATATATATACAAAAGTTTTCCTCGGTTTAGGCAGATGCGTAGTCTTGATTGTTTTGCGCAAAAGTTAGCATTTACAAAAAAGGGGATAGTCTTATGGCTTTTTTTTTTTTTTTTTTATATCTTGGCTGACATTATTGTGGGCACATCCGACACCTTTTTTGGGACCATTGTTCTTTTTATAGCAAAAAATGCACTGTTTACTGTGAATATGACACTGAAGGGGTTAACCACTAGGTAGCGCTGTAGGAAAGTTATACGCTCCAGGGCACAGATATGACCGGGCTCTATGTCAGGGTTAGGGCTGACAGCCATGCTGTAACTGCGCGGACGTTGGTTCTGGTCGCAGGACGGGTAAGTAGCAGTCTCCTTGGTGTGGCTGGTGCATTCCTGGGAGGTCGATTGGAGGTCCGCCCTGCTTTCCTCTCCCTCCTTCCCCCGCATTCTGGGTGGTCGGGTGTGGGGTCTGCCTGGAGGGGCGCCATCAGGGGTGCTGTTTTGCTGCTGTGTGTGCGGGGGCGCCTGCCTGGGTGTTTGTCACTCCCTTTTTTTTTTTACTGTGCAATCGCGGCCACCACTTTCCGGGCGCCTTTATTAGTTTGGCGGCCATTCTCTTGTAGCCCACATGCTCTTTTTGGATGGGGATTTTGCCTCTAGTGGCTAAAAAATCAGCACAAACTGCTCCAGCACACTTCCTGAGGGACGGCACAGAGCAGTGCTCTGGGGCAGACTGCAGCATACAGGCCTGGCTGGGTGGTGAGTCCTCCGGGGGGGATTCTCTGCTGTGGCCTGTGGGTCTTGTCCTACACTCCTAGTAAGGCAAAAGGGTAGGTCAGCATGGCGTCCGAACCCTATGCTTCTCCCCCAGACATGCCTTAGTTAACACTTATTGCCTCTGTGGATGCTATGACCGCAGTCCTATAGGCATTTTTTTTTGCCAGGGTTGAAGCGGTGCGTGGCCACCGGGGGGGTAAAAAGCGTCCCTTCCCCCGCCGCCTTCTGGGGATTCCTCTGACACGGAATTGGGCCCAGCTACTGCTCCCAGCCCTGGTTCCGATGTGTCAGAGGTTGCAGGCCTAGTCCACACTGACCGTGAGGATGGCTCTACTTCAGGGTCAGTGCTAGCGGGAGCTCTGATTACTGCGGTGCGGGATACTCAAAAAATTGGGGATTCGGCTGAGACATCAGATGTCTGTCCATTTTGGGTTCCTAAGGCTGGCCCGCACTGCAAAAGTGTTTCCTTGTGTTCCTTATCTGGAAACAATTTTGTACAAGGAATGGGATTGGCCGCAAAAGGTTTTTGATGTTCCAAAATGCTTTGCTCTCTGTTACCCTTTTGAGAACTACTTCTTAAAGTGGACCTCTCCTCCAGTCTGGACACGGGGGGGGGGTCCACTGACGAACAAGGTGATCATGTTGCCTGTGGAAGGGGCTCCTGCTTTTCAAGGACCCCGCAGATAGGAGGGCTGTGGCCCGCTCCATGTTCACAGTGGTGGGGTCGGCGGTGAGACCAGTTTTGGCCGGGGGGTCTAGTGTCCGACAAAGTTGTTGCTTCAGGAGTTGGCAGAGCATCAAGCCCCTCTGGACTGTGTGGCGCTGGCCGATTTTTAAGAAGGCCTTGGTGGACTTGCCCGTTAAAGGTGAAAGGCTTTTTGGGGCTTCTCTTGATTACATCATAAGATGCCACGGGAGGTAAGAGCACTTTGCTCCCACAATCTGGTAAGGGGCCTTGCTGTAGGCAGTGGCCCTCCTTTACCACCCCAAGTGTTTTTTTTTTTTTTTGTCTGCCCAGTGCGGCAGGTAAACGTTCCCAGGGTGCTAAGGCTGTCCCTGTTTCTGGCCCTGCTGAGGCAGCGCAGGATCGCTATTGTAGGGTACCTGGACGACATGAGAGCTTCAAGCTCAGTTAGAGGTGGCTGTGTCGATCACCTGCCAGACCCTCCGGGAATTCGGTTGGCAGCTAAATGTTTAGAAGTCGGTGTTGGTACCATCTCAGCGCCTGGAATACCTGGGGTTGTTCCTGGATTCCTCGGAGGCGAGAGTTTTTCTTCTCACGGAGAAACTACAGACACTGCAAACTGCGGTGAGGCAGTTGGCGACCCAGAAGTGGTCGTCTCTTTGCTTTTGCATGCGAGTTCTGGGTCTGTTGGTGGCCTCCTTCGAGGCGGTTTCCGTATGCTCAATATTCATGTGTTAGGCCCCATACACACAACCGAGCTTCTTGGCAGAATCCAGCGAGAAGCTCGCTGGGAGACATATTCTGCCGAGGTTCTCGGTCGTGTGTACACTTTTGTGTGGACAAGCTTTTCCGACCGCTCAGCAGGAACCTTGTCGGGCGGAACGATGAGTTTAGCCCGACGAGGTTCTCGGATGTGTGTACGCGGCCTTAGAGAGAAATTCTATCGTGTTGAGACAAGCTCCCTTCGTCTCTGGATTACCATCCACAGGGATAAGGTGGTGATGCGGCCGCAGCCGTCGTTCCTTCCTAAGGTTGTTTTGGCCTTTCACATTAACGAGAACATTGTTCTCCCACCCTTATGTCCTCGGCCGGTAAACCCAAGAGGCTGCGTTGCATTCCTTGGATGTGGTTCGAGCTCTATGGGTGTTCCTGTCTGCTGTTCGTGTCGGTGACTGGTCCTCGTCGGCTAGGTGGATCAGGCAGGTCGTGCCTATGCCCTAAAGGGGCGGGCACCCCCCTTCCCTGTTACGGTGCATTCGACCAGGGCAATTGTTCCCTCTTGGGCTTTCCGCCATCAAGGGTCTGTTTGAGAAGGTGTGGACTGACAACCAGGTCGCTGCCTTACACACCTGTAAAAGTTTTACAAGGTGGATGTGAGTGCATCTTTGGATGCCTCCTTTGGCCGCAAGGTTTTTAAACAGTTAATGTTGAAGTTCCTCCATTGAGGACCTCTGGATATTTGGGGTGAAGTTGGTTTGCTGTGTTTTCCTACTCCTCGATTTTTTTGACACTACTTGGGGGACATCCCTAAGGTCAATTGCTGCTGTGTCCGTCCATGAACGGGAGAGAAAATAGGATTTGTATACTCACCATAAAATCCATTTCTCTGTGTTCATGGATGGACACAGCACCCACCACTCCTTTTGTACTGCTTGTTTACGAACTGGGGCTGCAGAGTGGGGGAACCACTGTACTGTGGAGTGTTTTACACTTAACCACTTGCCCACTGAGCCTGTTTTTCAGATTTGGTGTTTACGAGACGAAAACAGGTTTTTTTGCTAGAAAATTACTTAAAACCCCCAAACATTATTATATAATTTTTTTTTTCTAACACCCTAGAGAATAAAATGGCAGTCATTGCAATACTTTTTGTCACACCGTATTTGTGCACTTTTTTTGAAAAAAAAAATCACTTTTTTTGAATAAAAAAAATAAGACCACTATAAATTTGGCCTATTTTTTTTTTTATATATTGTGAAAGATAATGTTACGCCGAGTAAAATGATACCCAACATGTCACGCTTAAAAATTGCGCCCGCTCGTGGCATGGCGTCAAACTTTTACCCTTAAATCTCGATGGGCGACGTTTAAAAAATTCTACAGGTTGCATTTTTTGAGATACAGAGGAGGTCTAGGGCTAGAATTATTGCTCTCGCTCGAACGATCGCGGCGATACCTCACTTGTGTGGTTTGAACACCGTTTTTATATGCGGGCGCTACTCGCGTATGCGTTCGCTTCTGTGCGCGAGCTCGTCGGGATGGGGCGGTTTAAATTAGTTTATAATTTTATACACTGAAATAAATAAAAAAAAATTATCACTTTTATTCCTATTACAAGGAATGTAAACATCCCTTGTAATAGAAAAAAAAGCATGACAGGTCCTCTTAAATATGAGATCTGGGGTCAAAAAGACCTCAGATCTAGGCTTAAATGCAAATAAAAAATGTAAAATGACATTTTTTTTTCAAATAACATAAAAAAAATGTCTCTAAGATGCTGGGCGGGACTGACGTTTTGACGTCACTTCCGCCCAGCAGAGCTCTAGGGATGGGTGGGGGCGATTTTTCCCTCACTCGTATCCCCGCTGAGGAGCCGAACAGACCCGATCGCCTCCGACGGCAAGCGGCGGAGGGCACGGGAGGGGGGCCCCCTCTCCCGCCACCAATAACGGCGATCTCGCGGTGAAGACCGCCGTTATTAACAGAACCGGCCCATGAAGAGATGGATATCTCGGTTGTGGCAGCAGCTGCTGCCGTTACCGAGATATCCATCTTTAAAAACATGACATATTTTGGCATTGGGCCGGTTGTCAAGTGGTTAACATGCTGGTTTTTCTGCCTAGTCAATCTCCTAAAAGGGAGGATAATACCCTAAGGTCAATTGTTGCTGTGTCGTCCATGAACTCAGAGAAATGGATTTTACAGCGAGTACAAAAATCCTATTTTTTTCCATCTGTAAATGGATGGGTGAAAAAATGGACATTACGGTCCGCATGTGTGATGGGGCCCTTTCCCCCTTTCTTCCTCTTGCAAGAAATGTAAATATCTATGTGATAGAAATAAGTAGGGATGAGCCGAACACCCTCCCTGGGTCGGTTTGCAGCAGAACATGCAAAAAATGTGTTCAAACACCATTAGGCCCCATGTACACCGACGCTGTTAAACTCGTTTGAGATCATTGTCTTTCTGAAATGTCATTCTGGTAGAAGGCAGCAGATTTTTATCAAGAATGTGTTGGTACATATTTTGATTCTTCCTTCAATGACATGAAGTTTGCCAGTACAGTATGCTGAAAGGCAACCCCACACCATGATGATCTTACCTCCAAACTTCACTGTTGGTATTGTGTTTTGAGGGTGATATGCAGTATCATTTGACCTCCAAACATGGTGGCTTATAGCATACATAGAGTTATGCTGCGTACACACGGTCGTTTTTTGCGATGAAAAAAACGACGTTTTCTGTGAAGTAAAAAACGACGTTTTTGAAACGTCACTTTTCAAAGACAATTTTGCATACACACCATCGTTTTTTCACAAAAAGCGAGGTTACGTTCACCACTCTTTTCCATTGAAGCTCGCTTCATAACTAGCTTCTGGGCATGCGCGGGTTGAAAAACGTTGTTTTGAACGACGTTTTTGCTACACACGGTGACTTTTTGTGAAACAAAAAAACGACGTTTTGAAAAACGACACAAAAAATTCAAACATGTTGGAATTTTTTTTTGGTCGTTTTTTTTAAGACAAAAAACGAAGTTTTGCCCACACACGATCAATTTAAATGACGTTTTAAAAAAACGTCGTTTTTTTATCATCGCAAAAAACGACCGTGTGTACGCGGCATTACATTTTGGTCTCATGTGACCAGACTATAATCTCACAGTATTTCATAGGCCTGTCTAAATGTTGTGCAGCAAACTTTAAACCAGCTTCCACATGTCTTGCCTGGTGAGCATGCATCACAGTCATAGCGGTTTAGTGCATTACTTATTGTTTTCTTTGAAACAATAGTACCTGCCAATTACATGTCTTTTTGAAGCCATCCACAAGTGGTCCTTGGCTCTTGGACAACTCTTCTGATAATTATTTTTTACTCCTCTGTCAGAAATATTTGCAAGGAGCACCTGGTGATGTTCTTTTCAACAGTGCTCACTAGAACATTGAAGCGTTTAGAAATCCTTTTGTAACCAATGCCATCAGTATAAAGGACAGAGATTGGGATTATAGCGGTGCTTGAAATGATTGGTACATAGAAGAGATATATAAAAAAATATGATAAATTCTTTATTGGTACAAAAAATAGTAAACAAAGGGCTCAATTAAAATGGTTATAGAGCATAAACACATTGCGTATGGGTCGCTAGTGTTCCAAATAGGTAAAAGGTGGTCACAAATGGATGGTCTATCCCAACATGTTTTTCCTGTGATGGATTCCTCGGGGGATTGTTTGGGAGCACTAAAGAATTGGCTAGCTCTAGCACAAAATATAAAGCAAGATACCAATTAGGTATGAGACATACAAATAACAAAAATAAAGATAATTTGTCATGTCTTCAGAGAGACCAAATACCCTCCTCCACCAATCTCGACCCAGGGAATAAACAAGCAGGGTCCCCCAAGATAAAACCCCAGCCAGGGTCCAAGCGGGGGAGGCCGTGCACAGCCACAGGAGGCAAATAAAGACCCAGCTATAATATGTAAAAACAAACGGAAAATTAATAATATATATGAATATTGGGCAAGAACCAACGTCCAATATAGGGGAAGCCAGCCAGACTTTAGAAATACTTACTATGCTCAATAATACAAACTGAATGGTTCAGGGGCACCAGAAAGATGTTATAGAGTGAAAAAAAGGGGGAATATTATAAAATAAAGCATAATGCCCAATATTAGGAAACAATGATGCTAAAATATATCAAGGGATAAGTAGAAGAATGGGAATTAATTCCAAAAGCTAAAGAGAGAAAGGGAGAGTGGCCAGATTAAATGCACATATAGTCATAAAGATCAGGGGGCAAATAGCTCCATATTAACAAAGATTAAATAGCTAGTCTCCAAATACTCAGGTATAGGGGTCATAGTGGTGGATCATAGTTAAAAAGCAGAAAGGACAGGTAAAGTGATACTAAATAGATATCTGAAAATGATTCAGGCAAAGAGAAGTCAGGACATCAAATGATACCTGCACAAGACAATAGAGGAAAGTACAGTTGGCCCTGCTCTCCAGCCGATCGTCTGCTGGAGTGGCCGGCATTAAATACCCCTGCTCGCTCAGCGTCTGATATCATCCGAGCAAGCGTGGACTAAATATTGCCCACCGGGCATGTGCCAATGTGTGATCTTACACTGGCCTACAATTCCCATGGGTCATGGCGGCAGATCGAGAGCTGTCATGACGTGGACAGTGCCAGGAAGGTGCGGTCCAAGGGGGCAGGCAGCCACATCCACCAATTGCATTCAAGCCAGCAGAGTCTGGGAGGGGCCAATAAATGCCAGATAGAGCTGTGATACCAGAGGGGAATGTGAACAGTGGGCACATATCCTGCATCGATAAATTTTGAGGCCCTAGGCGTCCATGCAGCCACGCACATGGTCCACTGTTCACCAACCGGGGCCAGGGGCCACCACCTGTGTCCAATGGTCAGGAAGGGAAGAGAAAATTACTATGGGTAGTGTGCACCCTAACAATGGTGTACCTGAAATAGGTGGATGCAGAACCATATCCCGGAAGCCATGACAAATATGTTATACCATGTGTTGCATATATTGTGCATCTCTATATGAAACTTATACAAAGATCAAAAAGATTAAACACAAAATGTAAAGTGTATAATGGAATCAATTGTAGAGAACATACTTTTTAATGTGTAGTATTACATAAATATCAAAAAAAGGAAAACATACTAACTACATTAGACACTTTTTAGACCCATATATATTATGTGGACACTTTAAGATTTGTTAGTTAGCCTTAAAAGAGAAGTTTGGGTTGCCCAGCAGATGGAGCATCAAACTGATGCATCTGTTCCCCGGCATCTCTGCACTGAGAACCGAGCCACCGAACACCATTGATGGCTTGGTTCTCACTCCTGCCCAAGCAGAGCGATGCTGACTGTCAGCATCGCTTCTGCTCTACTTCTCAGTGTTCATTGGAGTGCTGACCAGTGGAGGGGGGGAGCGGCCATCTCAGCGTCTCGCTAAGACGCTGAGACTGCCATCAATCAGGGCAGCTGGCGGATTCAGACTTGGAGGTTGTGATGACGCGCTGCCCCGTCTGATGGCAGTGATGTCAGCCAAGAGAGGCCTTCAGACCGTTCTCTACTGAAAACGGGTCACAGGAGTGCAAAACTAATTGCACTCCTGTGGTCCAGAGGAGAAGCCCAGCCTAAAAAGCTAAGGCTGGACTTCTCCTTTAATTCAGCTCACTGTTTCATTTAGGTTTAGAGTCTATTTAATTTAGCTACACTTTAGTGGGTAGTTGGTAGATAGTATAAGATATGAGAAAGGATTTAAAGTGTTACCAAACCCAGGACACTGCATTCACTATATCTGGTCTCTCACAGTACACAGAACATGGAAATGCATTAAGCTAATTACCTTTTCTCATTAGCAGTATATAGCAATCTTGTAATTTCTATCCGTGTCTGTTAAAGGTTGTAGGAGGAGTTTTAATTTTGTTCTGACTGTCCTATAAGGCGGCAGGACCCCTGACCCTCTGTCTGGACAGTGCCGATTGGCTCTGTGCTGATCACATGCACTCTCCCCAAAAAAAAACTCTCTAATGCTGGGTACGCACGATTAGAAATTCCAACAAGAATAACTTGAATTTTTTTCCGACGGAATGTTGGCTCAAACTTGTGTTGCATACACACGGTCACACAAAATTCCAACCGTCAAGAACGTGGTGACGTACAACACTACAACGAGCCGAGAAAAATGAAGTTCAATGATTCCGAGCATGCGTCGAATTGATTCCAAGCATGCGTTTTTTTGTGCGTCGGAATTGCATACAGATGATCGGAATTTCCGATAGGAACCTTTTCCATCTGAAAAATAAAGCACCTGCTCTCAATCTTTTGTTGGCTGAAATTCCGACAGCAAAAGTCTGATGGAGCATACACACGGTCGGAATTTCTGACCAAAAGCTCACATCAGAATTTTCAATCGTGTGTACGTGGCATAATGATGCACACCAAACTAAGCATGTGCAGCTTGTCCACAAGGCTTCGTTCTATTAGGAGATGGATTGGGGAAAGTGAAAGAAGGGGAGGATCAGAGAAGACAGGATCAAACAGCTTTTTGCAACAATGTAGAGGATTAACCCCTTAGGATCCACAGTGAGTATAACAAGCATGCTTTACTGCATATGCAGACTAATTTTTACTGCTGTTTAGTAACACTTGAATTAGCCATATATAGGGTTAGAGGAAAACTCACAACAGAAACCTGACAAAGGTTCCAACCCTTACCCTACGCTATGCAAAACAAAACAAAAAAAAAGCAGTTTGAGCTCCAATCAGCTAGCCAAAATTAAATATCAAATACAGTCTATGTGTCCATGAAAACTAATGCAATAGTAGCTCTATATACTAATTATTCAAAACACAATAGCTATATGTTGTAGTATACAGCTATAGGAAGGATTTAACACTAATGTTTTAATTGAGTCCATGGTATTTGGTGGCATTGAGGTTATGGATCCATTTAGTTTCCACCTGTAAAAGAGTACGATCAATACCCCTGCCTCTTACATGACGTGTTAGACGAAACGTACGTTGAGGCGGTACTTGGTCACGCCAATACCTCACTTCCGGTCCCGCTGGCTCGCCGCTGTCGTAGGTGGAACGCACACCAGTTTCCGACGGACGGACGGGACATACATCCAAACATACCATGCCTTCCAGCCTCCGTGCCAGGCTAAGGCACCTCCAAATGTAAGCAGCCAGTTGGATTTTTATTTATGTATTAATTATTAAATGGGATTACACTATTTTGGTTCCTATACCTTTTTGTTCACATATCCTGCTCTGAGCCATCCTTGGGGAGTAAGACTATATCCGGGATTACATCTCTATATACCTAGCAAGTGTCCTCTTGCTCAAAGCGCACTTGACCTTTTTTTAATTAAAGGGGTCAACATCTTGTGGTAAGCGGCCATCCATTCATTGAGCACTTTGTGTCATCTATTGGTGGTGAAGGTGTCACTTTAAGATTATTACTGGATTTCTATTCACATGTTCTTATGGACTGGCTAGAAAGTTCACTGAGTAATTTATTACCCAAACAACTCACTGTATTGATTATGGACTTATGTTGCTTTTTCTCATCATTAGCACCAGTTTACATTTGATCTTTTTTTTCTGATATTCATTCACAGATTCAGCTCATATATACATTTTTGATTAGTACATTTATTATCACATGTGGATAGGTTTAGCTTATCCGCAGTTTGCCCTTACATTTTTATTTCACATTGCACTATTGGTATTTTCACATAGTATTTTGGGGAGCAGCTTATTTTTACACATTTATTTAATCGGCGCAAGATACTTCTTACTTACATGTTCAAGGGCAGTGAATTTGATCATATTGGGGTCAAAATTGTGTTCAAGACCAACATGGTGGCTAATGGCAGTGGTCATGAGTCATTTCCATATAGGAGTTGTGTGGCCCTTGATTTGTTTAAAAAAGGGGCGTTTAGTTTTAGCTATGTAAAAACTACCTCAGCATAGCTCTCTACCCAAGGGGTGTGTGACTCTCTGCTTACAGCCTTTCGCACACAGGCTGACAACCTAACACCTCTAGACTAGGGATGAGCTTCGGCGTGTTCGCATGGAACACGTGCAGAGCCCGCCAGGAAGACAGCGCGGCGCTGCGCTAATCACAGCCGGGGAGACATTGTCCTGATGCTCGGCTGCAGAGATCGGGAAATGTCTCCCTGGCTGTGATTAGCGCAGCACCGTGCACACTTCCTGGCGGGCTCTGCACGTGTTCCATGCGAACATGCCGAAGCTCATCCTTACTCTAGACTCCCCTACATGCTCAGCAGAATGCAATTCACTGGGCCTCTCTCCAGATGAGCCCATCCTGGCTGAAATTATGCTGGCTATAAAAGACTGTAAGTGAAAAAGGAAAAATAATTGCGCTAATCTAAACAAGTGAATACTAAGCTGCTACACAACAATGTGACAAATATTAGAACAGTGATAAAGGAAAAATGTAGTGCTATAAATGATACACAACTTGTAGTGTCACCTAAAGTGACAAAAGGTGAAATAAATAAATGTGATATAATGAAAAAAACACAAATAATGTGCAAATGAATGTCCACAAATAATTCACTGAAGAACAAGTGGTCACATCGATCATCATGGACAAGGCATTCTTCTCAACTATATGATCTGAATCCAACAATTAAACCGCAGAAGAAGGAGGAAGGCCCCCAACTTCAAGCCAATAATGCATGGTAAAGAGAATAGCCCAAAAGGGATATATAATGATAGTGAAGTTTAAACTTTATCCGGCAGGTCATGCAAGGAGAAAGAAAAAATGCTCCAGATGGTGCAGATCAAAAAGATAAGGTTTTATTGCAATAAAACCAAACAAATTTTGAGAAAAAAGTGATCACGAAAAATAAGTAAATAAAAAGCAATATGAGGAGTAGGCGTACCAAGGTTTTTGCACAGATGTCAATGTAAATCTTGGGCCGAAATCGCAAAAAGTAGTACAGGAACTACTTCTTTAAATCGCTGCAGCGCCGCAGATGCGGCGTCGCACCGATTAGGTCGGTGCCATTGTCGGCAAATGCCACCGATTTGAGATGCGATTTGACATGTGAAATCGCATCTCAAATCGTACCAAATCGTACCCAGTGTTAACCTAGTCTAAAGCTTTGTAGCTTCCACTGTTCTGAGTAAAGAGTACTGTATATTCATTAAAAACTATATCCAGAGTTGGTTATATGTGTGCCTCTATATTGCTGCGTTCACTGATCACTGTGACCACTAGATGGCAGGAGTCGCACAGGTAACAGCAGCTACATAGCAAGCGGAGTATTGTCCCTTATCATTCAATTGTTAAATGTCACAATATCACTGGATAGTAGTAGCAGCTGTGCCAGTTGACTGACGGGTGAGGTTTCATCAGTTTATCTTGAAGCTGAGGCCTCATGTACAGACAAACATAGGGTACTTACAGGCACCACAAAGCACCTGCAGCACTGAGGTTATCTTAGAAATATTTTAGTCTGAGGTCATCTAAGAAATATTTAAGCCCAGGCCATATTTACTTTATTATTGATCATAGAAATCTGGTTTTATTTGCAAGGATGGTATATATATATATTTTTTTTTTTTAACATTTTGCCTTTAGTTCCACTTCAACCACTTCAAGCCCAGGCCAATTTTGACACTTCTCTCCTACATGTAAAAATTAAAAAATGTTGCTAGAAAATTACATTGAACCCCCATACACTATATATGTTTTTTTTTTTTAGCAGATACCCTAGAGAATACAATGGAGGTATTTGCACAACAATTTTTGATGGTTTCATGCTTTAAAAAAAAAAACAGTAAAATTAGCCCAATTTTTTTGCATAATGTGAAAGATGAAGTTATGCCGAGTAAATGGATACCTAACATGTCACGCTTCAAAATTGCATGGCGCCAAACCTCAGTACTTAAAAATCCCCATAGGCTACGCTTTCATTTTTTTTTATTGGTTACATGTTTTGAGTTAAAGAGGCGGTCCAGGGCTAGAATTATTGCTCTTGCTCTAACGTTCGTGGTGACACCTCACATGTGTGGTTTGAACACTGTTTTCATATGTGGGAGGGACCTACATATGTATTCACTTCTGCGTGTGAGGACTTATTTTTTTATTTTGACACTTTCAAAAATAAATAAAAAATTTGATCCCTTTTATTCCTATTATAAGGAATGTAAACATCCCTTGTAATAGGAATATGACATGACAGGACCTCTTTACAGTGAGATATGGGGTCAATAAGACCCCACATATGATGTCCTCTGGGCGCCAAGTGGTTAAGCAGCCAACACAGAAGGCATAATTACTATCGTTGAATGACTAATATTGCAAAAATGATTGTATTCTGATAACTGTATGTCCATTCTGTATGCAAAATGTGAAGAAAATGAATATAATATTAAGTATATAATATTAAAAATGGCATGCAAAGTTAAAAAAAATATATATAATGGGGGGGGGGGGCATTAACCAATGCAAGAGTAGACAAAGCTGATTGGTTGCCATGCACAGCTGCTCCAGATCCGATCTTCAGCTTGAAGTAAGCTTTGAAAATGAAATATAGATGCTGAATGGTTGCCATGAACCCCCCCCCCCCCTTCACTTATGCTATCACTTCAAGTGCTACCTACATAAATTTAAATTTAGCAGAATGTAATTCAAATAGTGGTACTTTAATTGACTTATATGGTTTGATATGGCATACCTTTACCACTACATGTTTTTCTAGTTACCTACAGATTACTCAGAAATGGGTAATAAATAGGTTGATATCTGGCAGATGGCTAATGTTGAGATGAAATCATATGTCAATCAGTATTTATAGTACAATCACTGAAGGCACAAAGCAGCCATTGAATTTGCTATCCAGTGGTGTAGTTCCCTATTTAGGCCAGTAGATGGTGGTGGCATACACCTAAAATAAATGTACACTATATTACCAAAAGTATTGGGACGCCTGCTTCTACAAGCACATGAACTTTAATGGCATCCCAGTCTTAGTCCATCGGGTTCAAAAATGAGTTGGCCTACACTGTGCAGCTATAACAGCTTCAACGCTTCTGGGAAGGTTATCCACAAGGTTTAGGAGTGTGTCTATGGGAATGTCTGACCAGTCTTCCAGAAGAGAAGGCCTGGCTTGCATTCTCCGCTCTAATTCATCCCAAATGTGTTCTATGGGGTTAAGGTCAGGACTCTGTGCAGGCCAGTCAAGTTCCTCCACCCTAAACTCGCTCATCGCACTGCTCCTGCACATCAGAAGGAGAATTGTCAGGATTTAGTTCATGCTATACAAGTCCACATCCCAGCCACTGATTCCATTAGGAAGATGGACTCTCTCAGATGGTCCTCACAAAGGTGAACCAGCTTCACGCTACAATATTTTTCAGTTGGCCAGACCGATTATTGTTCCAGCTTTTGGTTTCAAGGATCGGTTCAAGCTTCAGCTGATGCCAGCTTTAGGCTGGGTTCACACCTATGCGAATTGAGTGCGGCTTAAACCGCATCCAATACGCAGAACATTTCTAAATACATTGTTTTCAAGGAGGCTGGTTCACATATGTGCGATGCATTCGCACTGCGCATTGCAGTAAAAACGTTTGCAGATTTTATGCCTTGCGGTGCGGGTCAGGTGCGAATTCAGGCCCATTATCTTCTATGGGTACGCAGCTGATTCGCAGATGTGTTCAGTTCTCTTCAGGAATTTCTCTCATTCAGCTCAATACACTTCTCCCCCACTCTCCTCTCACCCGTAACTTCGCCCAGGTCTCCAAACTTGTAGCTAAAACAGAGCTAATCTGCTGAACACTTCCCTTATCTATCTGCAGAGATTACAGAGCTGAAATTCTCACAGCACAAGTGTGAACCCAGCCTAAGGTGTAAGGTCCTTCAAGCATGTCTTTGAGCTGAAGGCAGATCACAGTTATTTTTAATAGTGTTTTGTATGCTGTGTTGCCCAGCCCTCAGTTGGACTGCTTTTGGATGCTCCATAAGTCTTAGAATCTTGTGTCCCTAAATAAACAATCAAATAGGGTTTTTATAATCGCCATAAAAATCCTTTCTTGGAATTTATTGAAGAACTTACAGTAGGTCCCACCACACTGTGTTTTGTGTCTTAAGCCTCATACACACGATCGGATTTTCTGAAGACAAAGCGTAGGACATTTGTCCAAAGGGCGTTGGCCATGAACTTGTCTTGCATACAAACGGCAAAGAATTGTCAGCCAACAAACATGAAACTACGTGTTTTTTCAGCTCTTTAGCACCACCCTTTGGGCAACTTCTGCTAATGTTGTGTTATGGTGAGCATTGCTTCTGAGCATGCGTGTTTGTACTTTGGAGTTTTGTCTAAAGGACAACACACATTTCTTGGCTGACAATTTTAAATGAATGAATGATAACTTATATAGCGCAGCACATGCGAACTAAATCGCCTCTGGGCGCTCGTTGTTCCTTTCTCCTTTGATATCAAAGTGGTTCTCCTCCAACCGATTGCTGGCTGGTAAAGTGTTCCATAGTCTGGGACCTTGGACCGCCAATCTTCTTTTTCCTTTGGACTTGTATTTGGCTTTCGGAATCTGGAGCAAGTTTTGATTGGTGGATCGCAGAACGCGATTGGGATTGTTGGCTTTCCCCACAAAGCATGCTATCCCACATTTGTCCACGGAAAATCCAACAACAAACTTAAAGGCCCATACACACGATCTGATAATCCAATGAGAATTGTGTGATGACAGGCTGTTGTCAGATAATCTGACCGTTTGTACGCTCCATCGGACAATTGTTGGCAGATTTTCTGCCAACAAATGTGGGATAGCATGCTTTAAAATTGTGCGCCAACAAATGTGTGTTGTCTGATTATCCGAATACACAAGTCCGTCACACAAAAGTCCAAAGTACAAATGCGCATGCTCAGAAGCAATGCTCAGCATAACACAACATTAGCAGAAGTGGCCCAAAGGGTGGCGCTAAAGATGTTTGTATGCAATACAATGGCCGAGAGAATAAGAACAAGGGAAGTCTTGATAGTCCTAATGCTGGGCAATCTGAATGAGCATAGGCAGCATCATCACTGCCCATCATTCTCACAAAGAAATACAATATGTGTTTGACAAGTCCGCCTTGGTTACTTAACCACTTCAATACCAGGCACTTACGCACCTTCCTGCCCAAGCCAATTTTCAGCTTTCAGCACTGTCGCACTTTGACAATTGCGCGGTCATGCTACACTGTACCCAAACAAATAGAGCTTTCTTTTGGTGGTATTTGATCACCTCTGCGATTTTTTTTTTTTGTGCAACAACTAAAAATAGACTGAAAAAAATAAAATAAAAAAATTCTGTTAATTTTTTTTGTAAATAAGTAAGTTTTCTTCTTCAATTATGGGCACTGATGGGCACTGATGGGCGGCGCTGGTATGCGGCACTGATGGGCACTTATAGGTGGCACTCATGGGCAGCACTTATGGGTGGCACTCATGGGCAGCACTTATGGGTACTTATGGGTGGCACAGATGGGCACTGATAGGTAGGCATAGATGGGCACTGAGAGGTGGCACTGATGGAATTGCTGGGCATCACTTGTTTATTTACTAATTTGTGCCAGTCAGTGCCCATGTTTCCAGTCAGTGCCCATTTGTGGGCACTGATTGGCATATATTGTGCTTATGTTTTTACATGTGGATGGCCATGGGGGATGTACCTGGCCATCCACATGTTGCCCCCTTCCCTGGTGGTCCTGGCGGCTTCCCTGGTGGTCCAGTGTGGGCATCCGAGGGGGGCTGCGCTGCCCTGTCAGGAGAGCCGCCGATCAACGGCTCTTCCTGTTTACATTGTGATCAGCCGTGATTGGACACGGCTGATCACATAGTAAAGGCTCTTTACCGAGATCGGAGATGCAGGGTGTCAGACTGACACCCCACATCACCGATCGCTGCGTGCCCCCATGTTATCCTGCTGGACGTCAATAGACGTCCAGTCAGGATAACACAACCACTTCCCGGACGTCAATTTACTATTGACCAGGCGGGAAGTGGTTAAAGTGTTTATAAAGACTCCATTTTTTTTCAGTAATAGACATGTAAATAGTATTGCACAGAGTGGCCCTGAACCTCCTCTTCTGGGGTCCCCTGCCAGCACTTCCAGCACCTCCTCATCTCAGTGCCTTCCTATGGGGGTGCATTTTCAGGCTCACTCCTGAGCCTGTAAGGGTTCATCTATAAACAATCCATCTCACAGGATTTGATTGACAGCAGCAGTAGCCAATGGCTCTCACTGCTGCCTCTATGTCCTGTAAGGGTCAAGAGTGAGAACAGCACTGCTGCAGATGGGCACAGCACTGGATTGAGACAGGACTTATATGGAAGTATAAGGAAGGTGATACCAAGATAAAATATCTATATTTTATAACCTTTTTAATAATTGCAGTCGAATGAGGAAGTAATAGGAATAATAAAGAAAACAAGAACAAAGCCTGTACCTTGCGTTAAATGCCAAATAAGATTGTTCTACCA
Organism: Rana kukunoris; assembly: GCA_029574335.1. Classification (NCBI taxonomy): domain Eukaryota; kingdom Metazoa; phylum Chordata; class Amphibia; order Anura; family Ranidae; genus Rana; species Rana kukunoris. The sequence continues at coordinate 232,194,448 of CM056052.1, forward strand.
GTGCTCCTATACATAATAAGGAACCTCTGGTGTCTGTGGGATCCACACAATGACATTCCAAGAGATACAAAGATAAGAAATTGTAAACCTAATGCTTTCAAAGGACAAGTGTTTCAATGTCAGTGTCATGCAGTAGAAATTACACAGAGTGAATGAACTTCAGGCAAACGATAGGTGTATGCCCTGCAATTATCTGCTGCATGCAGAAGACTGAGATTAATGTCAGGGATGCTCCAGTGAACATGGATAAGCTGCCTATTAACACAGAAGTGCAAGGTAGATGAAAGGCAGGGACAAATCTCTTCTGTGATGATCACCTAGACCTCTTATTATTGCCCAGGGAGTATGTGCAGTTTAATTCTCCTCTCAACACAAACTCAGATACAGCAGAACCCCCTCCCCCTCCCACACATCAAAAGGGGGCTCAAAGTTCAAGTTGTGTTTCGTGTTTTCATGTAAAGTAGGAATATTGGATGTACATTTCAATTACATTCTGCATGAAAATTTTTGGAGGCATTGGGGGGAAATCGACATTCTTATCTGCAGAATTAGTGCACCTGTAAAAAACTTCTGTCGCATGCATTCCCATAGTTGCCAACATTTAAAAAAAAATTCCAGGGACAATTTGCAGCACAGCGACTTCGGGGTGCAATTTCCATAGACATCTGTACCGCAATCCACACAGATGTCTCTGGAATCGCCTCTGAAGTTGGGACTGACCTATGGGAATGAAATTGTGTGAGTTCAGCTGAACTCGCACAATTTAATTCCCCCTGTCAGTGTGAACCTGGGCTCGATATCCATTGAAAAACTGTTTTAAAAATTCTGAAAAAACAAATAAAAAATAGAAATATAGTGACATGATTAAGGCTGGGTATACACTGGTGTGATGTGAGAAAGCCTGCGAATCCTGTGCAGGTTCCCGAATCGCATCAGACGGTTCACACTGACATCTGCGAACCTCTGCGTGTGTCAATAGAAAGCCAATGACACCCACAGATCGGTTCTCAGATTGCTGTGTAAACGGTAAAATGGTGCAGGAATCGGATCGCATGGGTGTTCACACCCAGAAGTGTCACACCCATGCGATCTGATTTCAGTGAGGACCAAAAAAAAGAGTCCTGCACCATTCTGGTGTAGATGCGATTTCAGCCATACAGTTTGAATGGCTGAATTTGCATCGCACAGACATTGCATATGATGTGCACAGCAATGCGGTGCAAATCACATGCGATGTCTGTGATCGCACACGTGTGAGCCCAGCGAGGAGGTTATTATAGGTGAGGAAATAGGACTGACCTGGAGTTATGAATACAATTGGACTATAGCTTAGATTCATATAATGACAGATCTAAGCGATGGGTGATAGAACATGGGACACATTAACCAGATGAGTCAGTGAAGGGTTACATAGTGGTGTCTGGGCTGTGTGATACATGGATGTATAGAGGGGGATGCGGTGTGTAAGGGGTGATGATAGTGTAGAGGGGGAGTAGAAGTTACATTAGATAGGGGGATGGGAGATTTGTATCAGAATTGAGGAAGCATGGCACTAGAAGAGAAGAGTGAGAAGCCATGCTGGAGAAGATAGGCTGAGTCAGGAGGATGGAAGAAAACAATACACAGGCTTGTTGGGGCAGAGAGTTGGAGGAATGAGATCCACTGTGATGTGAGACAGAAGGAGAGCACAGGGGTGATTGCATGGAGACATATTCTGGGCACTCTCAGCTGTACATAGAAGGGAGAATGTGAGCAGGACCACTGTCTAGAAGGGGGAGGAGTAACAAACTTACAAGGTAAATAGAAAATCATGCAGGAGAGAGAGTCGACATCACAGCACTGAGCTGAGTGCAGGGAGAGAATACCAGGAGACTGGGGATCGGCTGCTTTGTAGCAGAAAGTCAGAGGGAGAGAGACGCTGGTCAGCTGCTGGGCACCTTCACTTCCTGTACTTCCCACTCACTATGCTCTGGGTTGTCTAACAAAGGGGCGGAGCTCTGGATATTTCCCCCGCCCACCCCGACATCAACCTGACAGATCCACTCAATCTCCCTGCAGCCATATGCCCCCGGCTTACCCCCAATCACTGGATCGCTGGATCCATGGTGATTGGTCACACGGCTGCATGTCCTGCTAGATAGCTAGGCTGTCAACAATGGATTTGGGTGCCACCAATGAATCCGGGGACCCACTAGCCGGGACAAGTCCAGGCAGGCTAAATTAGCCGGGACTAGGTCCTATTTGACAGGACTGTCCCGTTAAAAACGGGACAGTTGGCAAGTATGCTCCTGGAAAAGGCAAGGTGTAAGTGGGTGTTGTATAGAAAAGCATACTGTATATCTCTGAAATAAAGCCCATTGGATACTGACCTAGTGATGCTCTTTGTCTTTTAATGTAGACACATTTCCATTCCACTACCCTAGTTAGAATTTTGTAAGAGCGTCTTACCCAATGGACTGCAATTTTACAAGATCATGTACTGGAATGGAAAAAATAAAGTGTTGTTGCCCTACACTTTTGTTGCATGTTGAAAATGATATGTAGCACAACCCCGTAGGAGCTGTTGGTTAGTTTTGGGCCTTGCACGTATAGCACTACCCCCGTAGGAGCTGCTGGTTAGTTTTGGGCCTTGCAAGTGTAGCACTACCCCCCTAGGAGCTGCTGGTTCGTTTTGGGCCTTGCACATGCAGCACTACCCCCGTAGGAGCTGCTGGTTAGTTTTGGGCCTTGCACGTGCAGCACTACCCCCGTAGGAGCTGCTGGTTAGTTTTGGGCCTTGTACGTGCAGCACTACCCCCGTAGGAGCTGCTGGTTAGTTTTGGGCCTTGCACGTGCAGCACTACCCCCGTAGGAGCTGCTGGTTAGTTTTGGGCCTTGCACGTGTAGCACTACCCCCGTCGGAGCTGCTGGTTAGTTTTGGGCCTTGCACGTGTAGCACTACCCCCGTAGGAGCTGCTGGTTAGTTTTGGGCCTTGCACGTGTAGCACTACCCCCGTAGGAGCTGCTGGTTAGTTTTGGGCCTTGCACGTGTATCACTACCCCCGTAGGAGCTGCTGGTTAGTTTTGGGCCTTGCACGTGTAGCACTACCCCCGTAGGAGCTGCTGGTTAGTTTTGGGCCTTGCACGTGTAGCACTACCCCCGTAGGAGCTGTTGGTTAGTTTTGGGCCTTGCATGTGTAGCACTACCCCCGTAAGAGCTGCTGGTTAGTTTTGGGCCTTGCACGTGCAACACTACCCCCGTAGGAGCTGCTGGTTAGTTTTGGGCCTTGCACGTGCAGCACTACCCCCGTAGGAGCTGCTTGTTAGTTTTGGGACTTGCACGTGTAGCACTACCCCCATAGGAGCTGCTGGTTAGTTTTGGGCCTTGCACGTGTAGCACTACCCTCGTAGGAGCTGCTGATTAGTTTTGGGCCTTGCACATGTAGCACTACCCTCGTAGGAGCTGTTGGTTAGTTTTGGGCCTTGCACGTGTAGCACTACCCCCGTAGGAGCTGCTGGTTAGTTTTGGGCTTTGCACGTGTAGCACTACCCCGTCGGAGCTGCTGGTTAGTTTTAGGTCCTTGCACGTGCAGCACTACCCCCGTCGGAGCTGCTGGTTAGTTTTGGGCCTTGCATGTGTAGCACTACCCCCGTAGGAGCTGCTGGTTAGTTTTGGGCCTTGCACGTGTAGCACTACCCCGTCGGAGCTGCTGGTTAGTTTTGGGCCTTGCACGTGTAGCACTACCCCCGTCGGAGCTGCTGGTTAGTTTTGGGCCTTGCACGTGTAGCACTACCCCTGTAGGAGCTGCTGGTTAGTTTTGGGCCTTGCACGTGTAGCACTACCTCCGTAGGAGCTGCTGGTTAGTTTTGGGCCTTGCACGTGTAGCACTACCCCCGTAGGAGCTGCTGGTTAGTTTTGGGCCTTGCACGTTACCTCGTTCCTCGTCGTCTAGGGGTTGAGAGTCAGCAAAAAGTTCAATGTCCACAAGTTATAGATCCTTTTCTTTCACTTTTATTTTCAAACAATCCGGTTTGCGTTTAGTTGGACCATCATTTATTTTTCAACAGGACAATGACCCCAAACACACCTCCAGGCAGTGTAAGGGCTATTTGACCAAGAAGGAGAGTGATGGGGTGCTGCACCAGATCACGGGTCTTATTTTCAAACAACTTGTAGAAGTATGAGGGATGAAGGTTCAGGCGCACAAAGCAGATCACTGGGAAATGGCTAAACTTCAAAGTCACAGTCACCACTTCCTCTTAAGTGGGTATTGCTCACCTGGATAGGCCCCTATCCGGGTGCATATATATATATATATATATATATATATATATATATATATGTAGCGCCCCCTTACTTTCAGTATGGGCACTACGCTAAAGTTAAATGGGGAATGGGAGAGTTATTTTTCTCCCATTCAAAATTGTGTTAATAATTGGGCTGCTGTCAATTTGTAACTTTCCTGTGGGTCAGTCTGCAATCCGGGGGTGTTGGTCTCACCCCTGGATGACAGGTGGCACCAGAGGGGTTCTAACAGAGCCGCTTTTCCCCAGCAGACAATTGGAGGAGTTTTTCCCTCGTGGGACATGCTGGGGAGGGTTATATCTGTGCCAGATGCCATTTTTCTTGGGTCTTCGCGGGTTCCAGGTTCCAGGTACGGCACCCACCTTCAGGGTGTGCGCATCCAACGGGCCTACCGGGCCGGGGCCGCATGCTACGCGGAGTTCCATGTGGATGCTTAAAGGGGCCCCAGTGACTTACTGGGTCCTCATATTCACTAAAGATCCCAGGCTGGGTGCCGTTCTGTGGGGGATCGGCTTGAGAAGAACCCGGAGGCAGGTGATCCAAAAGGGCTTGAACAAACCATCTGGGATCTGGTGACCGGAACATTGACAGGTACGCTTCAGCTGTCAAACGGTGACCCTGACTAAATTTACTGGGAGGATTTGCTCAATCCATTTAGCTCATCCAAGTACTAGGCCTGTGGCAGAGGCCCCTGAGTCAGGCCTGTGGCAGAGGTCTGTTCCTCCCAGCAATCTACCAAAGTGACACTTCGGCTGCCAGGCTCATGGCAGGAGTCTGTGCGGAGGCGCTTCACCCACTCTGGCTAGAGTGGCGACGAACTGCACTACTGCTGAATGCAGGCTTGCTTTCTTTCTTTATCCAAGGCCTGATACTGCAAATGTTCTTCTGCTTCATCAACCTTTCTTATGTTGATGTTGGTCATGTTGGGCCTTGAAATAAAGCATTCAGAAAACCTACTCGCTGATTGGACATTCGCTCACTGCTTTTGCTCACTACCATCACCCCTGGAAAATTCTACAACGTAACTTAATACGCCGATCCCAAATCAACCAGCTGCTCCCGAGGGAGTACAGACCAAAAGTTTGGACACACCTTCTCATTCCAAGAGTTTTCTTTATTTTCATGATTATGAAAATTGTAGAGTCACACTGGAGGCATCAAAACTATGAATTAACACATGTGGAATTATATACATAACAAAAAAGTGTGAAACAACTGAAAATATATGTCATATTCTAGGTTCTTCAAAGTAGCCACCTTTTGCAGCAGACACATCTCTAGAACAACTGTTAGGAGGAGACTGTATGAATCAGGCCTTCATGGTAGAATATCTGCTAGGAAACCACTGCTAAAGAAAGACAACAAGCAGACGAGACTTGTTTGGGCTAAAGAACACAAGGAATGGACATTAGACCAGTGAAAATCTGTGCTTTGGTCTGATGAGTCCAAATTTGAGATCTTTGGTTCCAACCACCGTGTGTTTGTGCAACGCAGAAAAGGTGAACGGATGGACTCTACATGCCTGGTTCCCACCGTGAAGCATGGAGGAGGAGGTGTGATGGTGTGGGGGTGCTTTGCTGGTGACACTGTTGGGGATTTATTCAAAATTGAAGGCATACTGAACCAGCATGGCTACCACAGCATCTTGCAGCGGCATGCTATTCCATCCGGTTTGCGTTTTAGTTGGACCATCATTTATTTTTCAACAGGACAATGACCCCAAACACACCTCCAGGCTGTGTAAGGGCTATTTGACCAAGAAGGAGAGTGATGGGGTGCTGCGCCAGATGACCTGGCCTCCACAGTCACCGGACCTAAACCAAAGCGAGATGGTTTGGGGTGAGTTGGAGCGCAGAGTGAAGGCAAAAGGGCCAACAAGTGCTAAGCATTAGTGTTGAGCAGAATATGCCATATTCGATTTCGCGATATATCTCGAATATATAGTCGAATATTCGAGATATATTCGCTAAATACGAATATTCGTGATATTTTTTGGAAATGAAATGATTGCGAATTTTCGCTATCGCAAATGCGAATGCGAATTTCGAGAAATGCGGAATGGAGCACTCTGATTGGCTCAGAATATTCGTGATATTTTATAATACCAAATAATTGCGAAATTTCGAGAAATGCGGAAGGAGCACTCTGATTGGCTCAGAATATTCGTGATATATTACAATACAAAATAATTGCGAATATTCGGCAAATGCGGAATGGAGCACTCTGATTGGCTCAGAATATTCGTGATATTTTATAATACAAAATAATTGCGAAATTTCGAGAAATGCGGAATGGAGCACTCTGATTGGCTCAGAATATTCGTGATATATTACAATACAAAATAATTGCGAATATTCGGCAAATGCGGAAGGAGCACTCTGATTGGCTCAGAATATTCGTGATATTTTATAATACCAAATAATTGCGAAATTTCGAGAAATGCGGAATGGAGCACTCTGATTGGCTCAGAATATTCGTGATATATTACAATACAAAATAATTGCGAATATTCGGCAAATGCGGAAGGAGCACTCTGATTGGCTCAGAATATTCGTGATATTTTATAATACAAAATAATTGCGAAATTTCGAGAAATGCGGAATGGAGCACCCTGATTGGCTCAGAATATTCGTGATATATTACAATACAAAATAATTGCGAATATTCGGCAAATGCGGAAGGAGCACTCTGATTGGCTCAGAATATTCGTGATATTTTATAATACCAAATAATTGCGAAATTTTCGAGAAATGCGGAATGGAGCACTCTGATTGGCTCAGAATATTCGTGATATATTACAATACAAAATAATTGCGAATATTCGGCAAATGCGGAATGGAGCACTCTGATTGGCTCAGAATATTCGTGATATTTTATAATACAAAATAATTGCGAAATTTCGAGAAATGCGGAATGGAGCACCCTGATTGGCTCAGAATATTCGTGATATATTACAATACAAAATAATTGCGAATATTCGGCAAATGCGGAAGGAGCACTCTGATTGGCTCAGAATATTCGTGATATTTTATAATACCAAATAATTGCGAAATTTTCGAGAAATGCGGAAGGAGCACTCTGATTGGCTCAGAATATTCGTGATATATTACAATACAAAATAATTGCGAATATTCGGCAAATGCGGAAGGAGCACTCTGATTGGCTCAGAATATTCGTGATATTTTATAATACCAAATAATTGCGAAATTTCGAGAAATGCGGAATGGAGCACTCTGATTGGCCCAAAATATTCGTGATATATTACAATACAAAATAATTGTGAATATTCGGCAAATGCGGAAGGAGCACTCTGATTGGCTCAGAATATTCGTGATATTTTATAATACAAAATAATTGCGAAATTTCGAGAAATGCGGAATGGAGCACTCTGATTGGCTCAGAATATTCTTGATATTTTATCGTAATTTCGCAAAAATGCGAATGAGAAATTGATTGCGGAATTTCGACAGTAACACTCTGAAATCGAATATATGTGTTATTTTAGCTAAAAACAATATTGCGAATTTCTCGAAAATAATCGCGCGATATCGCTATTGCCGAATAATCGCATTGCGATTTTTCGGCAATATAACATGAACGCTGCAGCTACTCGGCCCAAGGTCTCTAATCATACCAGCAATGCTTTTAGATGTCGATGGGGATCTCTAGAATGTGATCTGTTCTAAAAAAAAATTGAAAAAATACGAATATTCGAAATAGCGAATATTCACCGCGAAATTCGGAATATATCGCGAATACTCGAATATGCCATATTCGAGCCGAATATTCGCAATACGAATATTCGTGAGCAACACTACTAAGCATCTCTGGGAACTCCTTCAAGACTGTTGGAAGACCATTTCAGGTGACTACCTCTTGAAGCTCATCAAGAGAATGCCAAGAGTGTGCAAAGCAGTAATCAAAGCAAAAGGTGGCTACTTTGAAGTATATGACATATTTTCAGTTGTTTCACACTTTTTTGTTATGTATATAATTTCACATGTGTTAATATATAGTTTTGATGCCTTCAGTGTGAATCTACAATTTTCTTATTTTTTTTCAAGTGTATTTTGTGCGTGAACTCGAGAGAGAGGAGCCGGACTGCAGGAGTTGGGAGTAGGCAGACCCTCCCCCCGGAGGCAATCGCCATCCTTCTCCATGCCCCTGCTCCTCTTGGGAGCCCAACTGGGGCCCAACGGGACCCCAATGGGGCAGAGGGACTCCCCCTATGAGGGAGTGAGTGGGCCTAGCCCACCCAGCCAGCCCCGTAGGTCCTTCGCCTCTCTTTATTTTAAGAGACCGCATGGCCAAAGTGCATGTGTTTTCAAACCAATTTCGTGTGCGTGCAAGTGTGGTGGTTTTTGTGGGGGGTGGGGGGGGTGGGCGTACTAAGCACAGGCGTACCTTGCATAGCACACCCACCGGGAGCCGGGCTGAGACCACCAAACTCAATTCACATGTAGCCGAGACCGGGATCCGAACCCTTGGCTGCAGAGGTGAATGGCTTGTCAGCGCAGTGCCAATCACGTTGAGCCACCACAGCTCCCTGTGAATCTACAATTTTCATAGTCATGAAAATAAAGAAAACTCTTGGAATGAGAAGGTGTGTCCAAACTTGTGGTCTGTACTGTGTATATATATATATATATATATATATATATATATAATTTTATGTGGACACTTTAAGATTTGTTAGTTAGCCTTAAAAGAGAAGTTTAGGTTCCTCGGCAGATGGAGCATCAAACTGATGCATCTGTTCCCCGGCATCTCTGCACTGAGAACCGAGCCACCGAACACCATTGATGGCTTGGTTCTCACTCCTGCCCAAGCAGAGCGATGCTGACTGTCAGCATCGCTTCTGCTCTACTTCTCAGTGTTCATTGGAGTGCTGACCAGTGGAGGGGGGGAGCGGCCATCTCAGCGTCTCGCTAAGACGCTGAGACTGCCATCAATCAGGGCAGCTGGCGGATTCAGACTTGGAGGTTGTGATGACGCGCTGCCCCGTCTGATGGCAGTGATGTCAGCCAAGAGAGGCCTTCAGACCGTTCTCTACTGAAAACGGGTCACAGGAGTGCAAAACTAATTGCACTCCTGTGGTCCAGAGGAGAAGCCCAGCCTAAAAAGCTAAGGCTGGACTTCTCCTTTAATTCAGCTCACTGTTTCATTTAGGTTTAGAGTCTATTTAATTTAGCTACACTTTAGTGGGTAGCTGGTAGATAGTATAAGATATGAGAAAGGATTTAAAGTGTTACCAAACCCAGGACACTGCATTCACTATATCTGGTCTCTCACAGTACACAGAACATGGAAATGCATTAAGCTAATTACCTTTTCTCATTAGCAGTATATAGCAATCTTGTAATTTCTATCCGTGTCTGTTAAAGGTTGTAGGAGGAGTTTTAATTTTGTTCTGACTGTCCTATAAGGCTGCAGGACCCCTGACCCTCTGTCTGGACGGTGCTGATTGGCCCTGTGCTGATCACATGCACTCTCCCCAAAAAAAAACTCTCTAATGCCGGGTACGTACGATTAGAAATTCCAACAAGAAAACTGACCAACATCAACATAGGATTTTTTTCCAACGAAATGTTGGCTCAAACTTGTGTTGCATACACACGGTCACACAAAATTCCAACCGTCAAGAACGTGGTGACGTACAACACTACAACGAGCCGATAAAAATGAAGTTCAATGAGTCCGAGCATGCGTTTTTTGTGTGTGTCGGAATTCCATACAGATGATCGGAATTTCCGATAGGAACTTTTTTCATCTGAAAAATAAAGCACCTGCTCTCAATCTTTTGTTGGCTGAAATTCTGACAGCAAAAGTCAGATGGAGCATACACACGGTCGGAATTTCCAACCAAAAGCTCAAATCAGACTTTTCTTGTCAGAATTTCCGATCTTGTGTACGCGGCATAATGATGCACACCAAACTAAGCATGTGCAGCTTGTCCACAAGGCTCTGTTCTATTAGGAGATGGATTGGGGACAGTAAAAGAAGGGGAGGATCAGAGAAGACAGGATCAAACAGCCTTTTGCAACAATGTAGAGGATTAACCCCTTAGGTTCCACAGTGAGTATAACAAGCATGCTTTACTGCATTAACAGACTGATTTTTACTGCTGTTGGTTTAGTAACACTTGAATTAGCCATATATAGGGTTAGAGGAAAACTCACAACAGAAACCTGACAAAAGTTCCAACCCTTACCCTACGCTATGCAAAACTTAAAAAAAAAAGCAGTTTGGGCTCCAATCAGACTTTACATTTACACATATGCCTATTTCACCTATTTATATATTTACGGGTCTTATTTCGTTTTATAGGAATTCATTTTAATAATAATGATGGAACTTCCAACAGACCCTTCAAGTGAGCTGAGTATTGTACAGCAAAATATAGCTTAATTTGACTTATGCACCAGTCTATCATGAGAATGGATGGCATGCAGTTAATTAAAGCATTATTAAGAGCGAATTGACCATACCAAATTTCAATTCAAGTGGCACATATAAAGTCCTGACAAAAGTTGCCCAATGCGGATGTGCAGTGCCTGGGGGTTATTGTGACATATGACTTCCTGCAAATCAACATTATTCACTTGATTGACTATTAGCCTCATGGTTGCACTTGTTTATTTTATTTTATTTTGTTGGCTCTAAAAGGATTTAATCTCATTATCGGGTTTAAATAGTCTACACATGTCCACCCTTTCCAGTTCTGTAAGATTATTGTTGTGCATTCTATGAGCTCTTTATGATCGATAAAATATTTCAGTCATTCATTTAGTCACATGACTACCACAATCGTTCTTGTTTGTCTTGTTTACCAATGTCAGTGTAGCCAGCTTTCTCTATTAGGCTTCATGTACACTGGACGTTTGAGAACCTCTTCTAAACGTTGTAACTTGACAGCTAGTAACCAACATTAAAAAAGTCAGTTTTGCCACTTTTACATGCCGCGTTTATGAGTGTTAAAGGATCACTAAAGGAATTTTTTTTTTTTAGCTAAATAGCCTTCTTTACCTTACTGCAGTACTGGTTTCATGTCCTTATTGTTCGTTTTTGCTTTGAAGTTGCTGTAATCCTGCTCTGTTCTCCACACTTCCTGCTTGTCTGTTTCCTTATAACCCCAGTGCTGGGAGCTTTCTCACGGTGGTCTAAGCTGTCATTACTGTGTGTCTAAAACTTCCCAGAACCAATCAGATTCATTTTAAAAACAAAACACTGCCCTGGATTTGTTTGTTTTTGTTCTGTGTGTCTATTTCTACTTCACAGAAACATGAAGCCAGTTCAAAAGTGAAACTAACCTGCAGGCACATTATATGATTGATTTTTATCTATTTTTAATCATTTTGAAAAGGAATCAGTTAACTTTTATGTCTCTATACCATGTAAACAGTCATTTCAGCAAAAAAAAATGTTTTCCTTTAGTGACCCTTTAATATTTCCCAATATTCAATTGATCTGAAAAGACTGTTTTTTACCATTACCAATGGTCAGAAATGATTTCCCATTGAAAAGACTATAAACCAAAATGCTTTCTGCGCTTAGACGCGTTTAATTGCGGTTACAAATGCCTCTTAACATCTATCCAGAACGCATTTTTTTTTTTTTTTGCTTTCAAGAAAATGCTTCTAAACTCAACTGCCTAGAAACTACAGTGGAACCTCGGTTTAAGAGTACGCACAAGGGGTAAGACCTATCTCTACCTGGGATTATACACTCACAGGCCTCCATCACTGCATATACAGGTGGTTCTCAAAAAATTAGCATATTGTGATAAAGTTGATTATTTTCTGTAAAGTACTGATAAACATTAGACTTTCATATATTTTAGATTCATTACACACAACTGAAGTCGTTCAAGCCTTTTCTTGTTTTAATATTGATGATTTTGGCATAAAGCTCATGAAAACACAAAATTCCTATCTCAAAAAATTAGCATATTTCATCCGACCAATAAAAGAAAAGTGTTTTAATTAAAAAAAAGTCAACCTTCAAATAATTCTGTTCAGTTATGCACTCAATACTTAGTCAGGAATCCGTTTGCAGAAATGACTGCTTCAATGCGGCGTGGCATGGAGGCAATCAGCCTGTGGCACTGCTGAGGTGTTATGGAGGCCCAGGATGCTTCGGTAGCGGCCTTAAGCTCATCCAGAGTGTTGGGTCTTGCGTCTCTCAACTTTCTCTTCCCAATATCCCACAGATTCTCTATGGGGTTCAGGTCAGGAGAGTTGGCAGGTCAATTGAGCACAGTAATACCATGGTCAGTAAACCATTTACCAGTGGTTTTGGCACTGTGAGCAGGTGCCAGATCGTGCTGAAAAATGAAATCATCTCCATAAAGCTTTTCAGCAGATGGAAGCATGAAGTGCTCCAAAATCTCCTGATAGCTAGCTGCATTCACCCTGCCCTTGATAAAACACAGTGGACCAACACCAGCAGCTGACATGGCACCCCAGACCATCACTGACTGTGGGTACTTGACACTGGACTTCAGGCATTTTGGCATTTCCCTCTCCCCAGTCTTCCTCCAGACTCTGGCACCTTGATTACCGAATGACATGCAAAATTATCTTTCATCCGAAAAAAGTACTTTGGACCACTGAGCAACAGTCCAGTGTTGCTTCTCTGTAGCCCAGGTCAGGCGCTTCTGCCGCTGTTTCTGGTTCAAAAGTGGCTTGACCTGGGGAATGTGGCACCTGTAGCTCATTTTCTGCACACGCCTGTACACGGTGGCTCTGGATGTTTCTACTCCAGACTCAGTCCACTGCTTCCGCAGGTCCCCCAAGGTCTGGAATCGGTCCTTCTCCACAATCTTCCTCAGGGTCCGGTCACCTCTTCTCGTTGTGCAGCGTTTTCTGCCACACTTTTTCCTTCCCACAGACTTCCCACTAAGGTGCCTTGATACAGCACTCTGGGAACAGCCTATTCGTTCAGAAATTTCTTTCTGTGTCTTACCCTCTTGCTTGAGGGTGTCAATGATGGCCTTCTGGACAGCAGTTAGGTCGGCAGTCTTACCCATGATTGCGGTTTGGAGTAATGAACCAGGCTGGGAGTTTTTAAAAGCCTCAGGAATCTTTTGCAGGTGTTTAGAGTTAATTAGTTGATTCAGATGATTAGGTTAAGAGTTCGTTTAGAGAACCTTTTCATGATATGCTATTTTTTTTAAATAGGAATTTTGGGTTTTCATGAGCTGTATGCCAAAATCATCAATATAAAAACAAGAAAAGGCTTGAACTACTTCAGTTGTGTGTAATGAATCTAAAATATATGAAAGTCTAATGTTTATCAGTAGAAAATAATGAACTTTATCACAATATGCAAATTTTTTGAGAACCACCTGTATATGTGTAAAGACCAGAAGGGGTAGAATTGGGACTTTAAATGAGACCTGTGGGTGTGTGTAATGATGTGGATATGTCACATGAAAGGAAACTGACAAAGACCCCTAGGAACAGTACATGATAGTACAATTGGAAAACATAATAAAACCACATAATAATAACATTTTTTTTTACATCACTAATGCTTTATTATTATATGGTCTTGTTATGTTTTCAAATTGTACTATCATGTACTGTTACTAGGGATCTTTGGCAATCAGTTTCCTTTCATGTGACATATCCACATTATTACACACACCCACAGGTCTGATTTAAAGTTCCAATCTTACCCCTTCTGGTCTTTACACACGCAGTTTAGGAGTAACTTGGTTTGAGAGCGTTTTGATTTGCGATCAACTTTAAAAAAAAAAAATATTTTATATTATATATATATTATATATTAGCGAACCGCCTATTACCCCTCCTGAATAACCTAATCTCTTTGGATCAAGTGGGATTCACTCCTGGGAGAGAGGCCAGAGATAATACCATCAAGGTCCTAAACATTCAAAATTGGTTACTGGTATCGAAGTTCCCGGGATTTGTACTTTCGTTGGACGCAGAGAAAGCCTTCGATAGGATAGCTTGGGATTATATGCACACAGCATTAGGATTTATGGGACTAAACGAACGTATGCTACAATATATCAACCTTCTCTACTCCTCCCCAACAGCAAGGATCAAAATAAATGGCGGCCTGTCGGAGGCTTTCTCTGTGTCCAATGGAACTCGACAGGGATGCCCATTATCACCGATCATTTTCGTTCTAATATTGGAACCCCTCCTATGTAAGCTCCGAGCCAATCAGGACATTGTGGGGATAACCATTGGAGATAAACAATATAAATTAGCTGCATTCGCTGATGATGTGCTATTATTTCTGACTAATCCTATAATTACACTCCCCAATCTGTTAAAAGACTTTTCCATCTTCCAAGACATATCCAACCTGAAAATTAATTTTGCAAAATCCAGAGCCCTCAATATCTCCCTACCTCCAGACCAGGTTAATCTATGCAAACAGAACTTCCCATTTGTTTGGGAAGATAGAGTATTGTCCTACTTGGGCGTTAATTTGTCCCCCCATTTAGATGACATATACTCTAATAATTTTGTTCCACTATTGAATGTGGTTAGATCCGATTTAACAAGATGGGATAAGGGACTATTCTCATGATTTTTATACCTGTTTCAGACACTGCCTATTTGTATCCCCAACTCTTTTTTCACGTCCTTTCGTAAGATTTGTGTAAACTTTATATGGGGTGGGAAACAACCTCGAATTAAATGGGACAAATTGGTGGAACCCAAGCATCTGGGAGGTATCGGACTTCCGGATTTGCGCAAGTACTATTGGGCCTGCCACCTTTCCAAGATAATTGACTGGCAAGTGCATGCTCGATCCAAAGATTGGATAGCATTGGAGGAACTTTCCTGTTTTTCGAGTGCACCTATAAGACACCTACCATGGATCAACCCCAAAAAGATCCCTCGTATAACTAAAACACATCCCATGGTAGGAGCGTCCCTGAAGATATTCAGGAATTTATGTAAGACGAAGAAGGTGTCTTCCATGTATGGACCAGTTACCCCAATCACAATAAATCCTGAAATTTATCTTCCTGACAGTAACACATCGACATCCGATACTCCTCCAGTAATGTTATATAGAGCTACAGATTTCTTTAAGAATAATATCCTTTTATCTCTTGAATCCTTCCAAACTACTGACCCTAATTGTAAAATCTCCAATATCAATTATGTTAAAATCACTAGATTTCTTGAAAGGCTAGAACCAATGAGTGGATGGTATAGGCCAAAGACACAATTTGAAACAATTTGCCTTAGGGAATCCCCTCAGAGCCACCTCATTTCCTTCACTTATAACCTTCTAAATTCTGACATAGACCCTCAATTGGACAAAACAAACCTTCACTGGGAAAAGGACCTTCAAGTTTCTGTGACGAATGATCAATGGGCGAATGTATTTAAACGATTGCACAAAGGCACATTGAACATCTGTACACAAGAAAACGGATACAAAATCTATTCAAGATGGTACAAGACCCCGTCGGTCATTCACAAATTTAACCCCGACACATCGCCCCTTTGCTGGCGATGTATGATCGCGCCGGGAAGTTTGATACACATTTGGTGGGAATGCAATGTATTGGCTGAATTTTGGATGGGAGTGCATAAATTGATAGTACAAATAACTACTTACTCTCCCGATTTCACGGCGGGACAATACTTATTACACTTGTCTAGCCTCTCTCACTCTGTTTACAAAGACACTATTATAATACACCTCATCAATGCAGCGAGGCTTTGCATACCAGCAAAGTGGAAACAAAATCTCCCACCTACCATTCCGGAATGGATACGTAAGGTAAATCATATTTCCAAAATGGAAGAATTAATTCATCAATCTAGGGACTCTTCAAGATCGTATCTTGATAAATGGTCCTGTTGGACACACTTTGTGAATTCCGCTGATTGTCATGCCTTACTGGAATCCTGATGGATTGTTCTAGATAAATTGACCTTTATTCTGGACGTTTTTAGTTAGCACATAACATAACGAAATTATAAAATATGCCTATTGATACGTAATATTATTTACTCATTTCAGTAAACAGACAAACCTTTCTCTCCTCTCTCTTATCATTTCCCCTCCCCATTTACTCAAGTTCTACTTTAAATATATATACTTATTAAAGTTTTTAATATGTCAGTTCATTTAAACTTATGTAAGACAAGAAGTTGGTGTTTCTCAACACAAAAGTTTGATGTGTAATGCTTTATTGAAAATGCTTGTACACTAATATTTTGAAAAATTCAATAAACATAATTTAACAAGAAAAAAAAAAAAAAAAAAAAAAAAAAAAAAAAAAAAATATTCTGACTCCAGTGTTGACTCGCAAGACGAGCAGAATTCAAGCTAAATAGGCCTGCAGTACCTCATTTGGTCTGGGATACGGGGGCGCATAACTAAGCAGAGCCGAACATTGGCCTGCAGTACCTAATTTGGCCTGAGGTACGGGGGGCACAGGAAACAAACCAAAGTGTCCTCTGGCCTTTTCAGACGTTTTCGGCGCTCTCTGGCGCTCTCTGGCGCCCTCCACCTCTGGCGTCATTCGATATTGCATCCAATTGAAGTCAATGCGGAACAATTTTTTTTTTTCCATTGACTTCAATGGGAAAACTCGCTTTAATATGCGAGTATTCTGGATTACGAGCGTATTCCTGGAACGGATTATGCTCGTAATCCGAGGTTCAACTGTACTAGAAACGACTCTGTGTACACGTATTGCTAAGATAACAGAGGAGAGTTCAGGGGTTGCTGAAAAAAAACTGCTGCTATAAAAACTGTCCAACTGCTTCTAAATGTGCATTTACCACCTGCAGTGTACATGAAAGCCTAAGTGTCAGAATAATTACTGGTATATATATTTTTTTAATTAAGCTTAGTGTCACAATAATTTCAATTCTTGTCCAGATGCCAGTCATTGCGTGCGTGTGGAATTTCTCTAGGTAAAGCGTCACCTCCGTTGATTAAACTGTCCATTCTACTGAGCAAATAATGACAGCAAACAACCAAGTCATGCCTCACCCTGCTTGGAGCCATTATTCTTCTACACTGCCAATGTATGTCGGAAACCCAAATTCATACAGTTCATTCTCTACAATAAGTACAAGATGACAGAAGAGTCACTTAATATTTCACAAGCCCATGTGTATTTATTACCAGGAATAATTTTCTGATAGCCAAAACAGTGTACAGTTTTTTTGGTCATAAATGTTATTTCTTTAAAAAAAAATAAAAAAATCTAAAGGAAATCTATGATAAAGCAATGTATATGTGTATTGGATATGCAATTTTCTCAATAACAGGACATATGCTAATTGAGGGGCAGTGTAGCTCAACCAGTTAGCTTCACTAAGTGTGCCTTTGCTGCACTAAATTTCGAATGCCACCTAACAGGGCATTGCTTGACTATGACACCTAGGGCACATGCCCCGGGTCTTCTACTAAGTGCCCCCGGTGTCTTCATCAATATTTATTGCTATCATCCCAAGTATGATCCTTTAGACCAGTGGTCTTCAAACTGTAGCCCGGGGGCCATATGTGGCCCTTTGCTTACCTCTATCCGGCCCTTGGAGCACTACTCCAACTGGCACCTATGATGGCACACCATTCCTCTCACTGACAGCACTAATGGGGCACTATTCCTCCAACTGATACCAACAAGAGGCACTATTTCTACAATTAAAACCAATGATGGGTCATTATTCCTCCCAATAATACCAACAAGGGGCATTTTTCCTCCCAATAAAACGAATGGTGGGGCATTGTGGCTTCCACTGACCCCAATCCGACCCGCCCAAAACCTGAAGAACAGGAAACTGGCCCTTTGCCTAAATAATTTGGAGATCCTTGCTTTAGACAATCATATGCAAGTGGAAGTTGTAAATCACTGTAGTAGACACAACTGCTCCAGTGATCTTCGCTAGCTTTCAGGTCTTATTGGTCATCTTTTCTTTCATCCACTAGTAACTGCATTTTACCCTCACAATTCTTTGGTGTTATGTTGGGTAGATAATTATGATTTTTTTTTTTTTTTAATTAACAAATGGGTTTTAAGATTTGAAGAGCTCCAGATATGCATATTTTTAGATAGTTAAATTGATCCAGCCTGGACTAATGTTAATATGTATGTGTGAGACCACTGTGGAAGCTGTAAATCGCTGTAGTAGACATCACTGCTCCAGTGATCTTTGCTAGCTTCCAGGTCCTGTGCTGAGCGGCAGCCCGGTTCATTCTGAACAGCATTCCCTGACTGGTGAAGGTAAAAGGGTGGAACAGCGATGACCTTTCCATGTTTCAGAGGAATCCCACAGGTATGATGTTTATATACTGTAGTTACATTGGTCAAAGCTGGACCACTGTAACCATGTAAAAATATACATACCATTTTTCCCCCCTGAAAATAAGACCTATCGTGATTTGCTAGGATGGATGTAATATAAGCCCTACCCTGAAAGCCCTAGTTAAAATCCTTGTAAAATCATGTAATCCGCGCTGTAAAATTGTAATTTCCAGTACAGGGAGTCCCTGAGTTACAAACATCCAACTTGTGAACGACTCCTACTTACGAACGGGAGGCTGTGTGGTCACTTTTTGACGGCGGGCACATTCGACAGGATCTCTTCGCCGGCGGGCACATTCAACAGAACCTTTTCGATGGAACATCGGAAAACAACGTATCTGCCGTTCTGAACATGCTGTGCGGACTTACGAACATATTCGACTTAAGAACAAACCTACAGTCCCTAACCCGTTCGTAACTCGGGGACTGCCTGTATGTGTCTTTATGTAACATTATTTACAGCACCGCTGGGCGCTCACGTGACCCGCCGGAGCTCTCCTCCTCTCCTCCTGGCTCATGTCAGCAGCCCTTCCCTCTGCAGTGCTCAGAGCAGGGCTGACATCAGTGGGGATCTCGTCCTCTCCCTCTACAATGCTCGGAGCGGGGAAGGAGACTCCTGCAGGTCATAAAAGCGCCCAGCAATGCTGTAAAAAAAGGCCTTTTCCACAATAACTTAGCATAAAGACACACACTGGACATTATATAATCCTTTTACAGCTCAGATTACATGGTTTTACAAGGATTTTAACTATGGTTTATTTTTGAGATTACAGGATTTTTATATTGCAGACTCCCGAGCTGTCAGCAAGGGAGCGAGGGGGTGGGGAGAGGGGAGAGAAGACGGGACACAGGAACTTTTTACATACCATAGATAAATAAGACATCCCCTGAAAATAAGCCCTGATGACGTTAAATACAACGAAACACTACATAGGGTGCAGTTTTTGAACGTGTGGCGTCGCTGTGCATGAGGACCGTGGCCATCTTGTCTGTTTGAAACCATCAGGAACTTTTCATATAACATGCTTGTTTATATCTACTACTGTGTGAGTACTGTATATAGAATGTGGTTTTAATAAAATCAAATAGTTTTGACATACTACACCATGAAGTGGTACTATTTATTTTTACACCTTTCAACATGAGGAATGATGCCTGGATCCATGCTGGAGTAGTCCATGGTGGATGGATGTTTGGGCATTTTTAAACATCTTTACTGTAATCTAGTGGCCCAGTTGTAACGGTAAGAGGCTTGGCTTACTGTGGTGTTGGTGGAAGGTCACTGTTCATCTTTTTAGTCAAGGTTCCATCACCTATCAGGTGCCTCTCGAGATTGATGGACGTTTGTTTTGCTTTTATGGGTATTTAAGCGCTACATTTCTTTACTTTACACTTGTATATTGTTGCCCAAAATTTATGCTAGCTGCTGTCCGCTAATTGTCCTTGTAACCTAAGCGCTATTTTTTATTTTTTATGTTGTTAGACGGGACAGTTCGGTTGTTTGCAGCCTGGTCGGTGAGTAGAGCTGGGAATTTTCTTTGGTTTTGTTTTAACATGCATAACTACAGAGGTCGCTATTGCGACTTAGCCCCATGCTCTAGGTGGCCCGTGTGCTCCCTTGTACACCTGGACAGGAGGGGTGACTGGGGCATCATATAGAGAAACCGATCACTGTCAATAAACACACGTTTATACATATATTCCCAGAATGAGCTTTCAAAAGGTACCAGGCACTACAGCAGCCACCAGCTGGATACAGGAGCATGCACAACACTGTGCATATATTCCCCAGCACACCACGGATGTTCAAATAAGTCCAAATGGTTCTTTTATTGAAGAAAGATCACATTACAAAAAAAGTGCAATGTTTCAGAGCCAAGCATGTGTGATCATGGGGTTTCCATCATCAATCCAAAATTAACAATATTCAGCCTTCTGGCTCTCTTTGGCAGCCCTTCTGCTCATGCCTCATGCCTTGGTTCTGCTGACCATTGAACACAACATTGAACACAACATCCCAGTGCTCATGCACATACAGTGTACCTCTGTCAGCTCTTTTACTTTCCTGTAGCTCCAACTCTGTGTTTTCCCTTGCATACACATTGACTCCTTGGGTGGGTGAAGCCCTGAACTCTAATCCTGGCTCTCCTAAGAATTCAGTACACACCTGCGCCATCCGCACCGGATAGATTCTATGGATAGATTCATGCATTGCACGAATCTATCCATGGCTGCTGTAGACACCTCCTATTCAGGCACCCGACCCTTTTTCTGGGCGCTTGAATTCCAGCGACTGGGGGTGAGGGGGTTATTTGAAGCACATAATTAGAACCATAATAGGCTTCAAAATAGGTGAACCGCGAGCGCAAAACATTGGTCTTGTAGTTCAACCAGTTGCTGTTGCCACAGTGGCTGCATATAATGGGCACAGTGGCTGCATATGATGGGCACAGTGGCTGCATATGATGGGCACAGTGACTGCATTTGATGGGCACAGTGGCTACATTTGATGGGAACAGTGGCTACATTTTTTGGGGCACAGTGGCTGCAATTGATGGGCACAGTGGCTGCAATTGATGGCACAGTTGCTGCATTTGATGGCAGAGTGAGGCTGCAATTGATTGTAAAATTGTCTGCAATTGATGGGCACAGTGGCTGCATTTTATGGGCACAGTGGCTGCATTTGATGGCAGAGTGAGGCTGCAATTGATGTTCTTTTTCCCAGAATTTTTCTGTTTGTTTGCGCGCCACCAAAAATGTTGAGCACCAGCCGCCACTGACCATCACTGATATGAGGCACTATTTGTCCCACTGACACCAACAATGGGGCACTATATCTTCCACCGATCCCAATGATTGGATACCATACCTCCTACGAATAGGGGGAATACTCCTCCTCCTATTGGCTACCAACCCTAAGGCCATATTTATTCTCACTGATGCTGGGCCCGTGACATGTTCTGCCCCTGCTGGCCACAATCCGGCCCTCCTAAAGCCTGAAGGACAATAAAGTGGCCCTTTGTTTGAAAAGTTTGGAGACCCCTGCCATAGACTAACATGGACAGGCGTTTTTAAGCTGCAAAAAACGCCCAGAAAAGTGGCTGTAAAAACGCCAGTGGAAATGAGCCCTAAATGTTATGATGGGGTGACTTTCCTCTTTAAAGAAGACATCAAGCGTCAATTTATAAATACACTATGTTATTAAAAGTATTGGGGTGCCTGCCTTTACATGCACATGAACTTTAATTTCATCCCAGTCTTAGTCCGTCTGGTTCAATATTGAGTTGGCCCACCCTCTGCAGCCAAAACAGCTTAAACTCTTCTGGGAAGGCTGTCCACAAGGTTTAGGAGTGTGTCTATGGGAATGTTTGACCATTCTTCCAGAAGCGCATTTGTGGGGTCAGGCACTGATGTGAACGAGAAGACATGGCTCGCAGTCTCTGCTCTATTTCATCCCACAAATGTTCTATCAGGTTGAGGTCAGAACTCTGTACAAGCCAGCCAAGTTCCTCCACCCCAAACTTGTTCATCCATGTCTTTATGGACCTTGCTTTGTGTACTGGTCCAAATCATTTGGTGGAGGGGGGATTATGATTTGGGGTTCATATTCAGGGGTTAGACTTGGCCCCTTAGTTCCAGTGAAGGGAACTCTAAAGGCACCAGCACACCAAGACATTTTGGACAATTTCATGCTCCCAACTTTGTGGGAACAGTTTGGAGATGGTCCCTTTCTGTTCCAACATGACTGCGCACCAGTGCACAAAGAAAGGTCCATAATGTCATGGATGAGGGAGTTTGGGGTGGAGGAACTTGACTGACCTGCACAGAGTCCTGACCTCAACCCGACAGAACACCTCTGGGATGAATTTGAGCAGACTGCAAGACAGGCCTTCTTGTCCACATCAGTGCCTGACCACACAAATGCACTTCTGGAAGAATGGTCAAACTTTTCCATAGACACACTCCTAAACATTGTGGACAGCCTTTCCAGAAGAGTTGCTGCTGTTATAGGAGCAAAGGGTGTGCCAACTCAATATTGACCCCTATGGACTAAGCCTGGGGTGACATTAAAGGTCATGTGTGTGTTAAGGCAGGCGTCCCAATACTTTTGGTAATATAGTGTATATTAGTGAAGAAATACCAGATACAGAACTGCTTTCCCAGTAATTGAAGATACTTGTTTCGCCCGGGGTGTTGCACAACATATTGGATACAGGAGTTTAATTTATGAACAGAATGAAAGGAAATAATCTACCAGTGTTGCGCAGGACACTGTATTAGATCCAAATACCAAAGCATTTATCTTTCATTAATGCAAACTCATATTTTCCAACAAGGACTATGTAGTCATATGCTATTTACCTTTGGTGTGGTTAGCTTGTGATGTAATCTGTATGTAAGAACTGATAACTGTATTTGTAACTGTTACAGTTAAAAATTCCTACCTGGCAGAGGCATTGCGGGTCTCGCCCCACATAAGAGGACTAAAAATAGCGTGGCTGGAGGAGAGGGTAGCTCTGTACGCAGACGACCTTATACTATTTCTGAACGACGCAGACCACTCCCGTAAAGGAGCTTTGCAAGTATTGGCTGACTTCTCTAAAATAACGGGTTTACGGGTGAACTGGGCAAAATCCCAACTGCTAGCTATAGACCCTGAGACCAAAAGACTAGCCCCACCAGATATCCAACTGAAATGGGTGGATGAATTGGTGTACTTGGGGGTGCGCGTCTCGAGAGACGCGTCCAGCTTTATACCCCTTAATCTAGAGCCTGTGGTCCGAGGAGTCAAGGCCAAACTAAAAGCCTGGGAGAACCTTCCTCTGTCCTTATTAGGCCGCATTAACTTAATTAAAATGAAAATCATACCTAAATTTACCTACCTATTCCATAACTCCAGGCAGTGGATACCTTGCTCATTTTTTACGAAATTGAACCAACTCTTCTCCTCCTTCCTCTGGGGCCCAAATCCCCCTAGATTTAAATTATCCACACTGATGCGTCCGGTGTCGCAGGGGGGTTTGGCGTTTCCGGACTGCCGGAAATATTTTCTGGCATCCCAGCTGGTCACGGCAGTTTGGTGGCTGGTGACGGACGCGTCCAACCATGCGTCGGTTCTGGAGGCGGCGGTGGTCCGTTCTGTAGAGGCCCTGACACATTTACCCCTTTGCGGTCCCAAGGCTCCATATGACTTGACCACCCCCATGCACACAACTCTGAAAGCCTGCGGAGCTGGTTTGGGAATTGAGAAGTTCCCACAGACTGCAGTCTCCCCACATGCCCCCCTATGGAACAACCCCACACTGCCCCACCTTTTCTCGTTACCAGACCCCAAAATATGGGCCAAATGCAGTATTAAACTGATATCTGACCTCGCCGCCGGGCACGGCTATACGCCCCTTTAATCATCTGGTATCCCACAACAATGTGCCTCCCTCGCATTTATTTGGTTATATGCAACTGTCTCATGCGTTTAAAGCCCAAATAACACCAAATGTCACGCAAATAGTGCAGTCTGATCTTGAGAGGGTCATTCGGTATGAATGTGCCAAGAAACCAACCTCGGTCCTCTACGCACATCTCCTTAGAGTTTCCTCTCCAGATTTGTCTAAGCTCCGCCAGCGATGGACACAGGACATCCCGGGACTGGACTCCGAGGATTGGGAAGACATGTAGGATTTCCCCTTTAAAATCCTGGTCTCACTTAGAGACCGTCTCATACAATATAAAATTCTACACCGGGCTTATATTACCCCGTATAGGTTGCATAAAATGAAAGCCTCCCTGTCAGCTGAGTGCTGGAGGTGTACTGGGGATCCAGGCGACTTTATGCACATCTTATGGTCCTGTCCAGTAATTAAACACTACTGGTTATAAGTACTATCTGTAATACAAGAGGTGGTGGGAATAGATATACAGTAAGCTCCAACCCCGCAGATATGCCTTCTAGGCCTAGTAGAAGAATTAGCCCCCAGGGTGGCAGAGAGAACTCTAATAGGACTCCTGTTATTCTATGCAAGGAAAATGAACACTCTCTGCTGGAAAAAACCTGCTCCGCCATCCATACTGCTATGGAAAACACATGTCAATAAAGTACTGCCACTCTATAAGGGAACCTACCAAATTAGAGGATGCCCCAAAAAGTATGATAGAGTGTAGGCATGTGCATTTCGTTTCGTTCCGAATCGAAATTCGGACAAATTTTTCATTATTCGGACATCCGGATGCATACGAATTCCCGAATTGCAATATTAAGGAATTTACCGAATCCGAACGAACGTTTTCGATTCCGAATCAAAAACCCGCGGACGAAATTCGATCGGAATTCGAAAAAAAAAATAATATTCAAATTGAATTCGAAAAAAATTCTATTCGAAAAGAGACTATTTGTTTTCTAATCCGGTCAAAATATTTTCGATTTCGACGGGATTTTTTCGAAATTCGGTCGAAAATGAACGAATTTGGAAAACGGTCGAAATATTTTCGATTTCAACCAGATTTTTCGAAATTCGGTCGAAAACGAACAAATTCCGAAAACGAATTCAACACATGTAACGAACCTAACTTAACGAAATTAATTAAATGACGAATTAAAAAGAAACGAAACAAAACAAATTTTTCACTTTTGCACATGCCTAATAGAGTGTTGGCCAAATGGCTAGCGGAGGTCTCCACGGCGACCGCAGACTGACTGAGCTGATACATGGTACCACTCCACGGGTGGATGTGATTCTGATACACTAAATGTTTTTAATTTTTTTTATTTTTTTATTATTGTTTATGTATTTATTTTTTCTCCTCTCTGTATCATAATCTCTGCTGTGGGTATACGGGATGTAGTTTACTGTCCCTTGGGATTCCACTGAAGAATTTGATACTTGGACATTTCAATTGAGGGGGAGCCACTACTGCACTAGGTTGTTTGTTAATTTTTTTTTTCTCTTCTCTTGTAAACGTGCTACAGCTGTTTGTTGCTAATGTTGGAAGCAGCCTATGGCCAGCTGGTACTAACTCCTGCGTGGGTCTAGTCCCAATGCTGTGGCGGGTTTACCGTTGTGGTTTGTTTGTATGTTGTTTTATACTCAATAAAAAGATTTCAAAAAAATAAATAAAAAATTCCTACCTAATGTTTATTTACACACAGTGAAAATAATGCCTTGTTTCCACTGCATGGATCAGTTCGGGTCAGTAATTTTGGAGCGGTTCGGATGGGACCGGTCTATTTGCGTGAGCGTTTCCACTGCAGATCGGACCGTGAGGGACCATTTAGGGTTTAGAAAAAATTCCTAGCGCATCCACCAATCAGTGAGATGTATTTGTAGGTCCGCCCTAACCGAACCGTTCCACTCTCTCTGGTCCCTCATCTGAAGCAGGACCCTTGCTGGTTGCGGTACGGTTCTGTTTTACGGCACGCTTTCATAATGGAAACACCAAAAATAGCGTACCTTACCGAACCGTACTGAACCGATCCGCTCAGTGGAAAGGAGGCAAGCTACTGTAGAAGATTAAAGGGGTTGTAAACCCTTGTGTTTTTTCCAAGGTGAAAAACACCTTGCAGTGTCCGGCCACCCCGTTTTACTTACATGAGTCCTGAATTTCCATGGGCGCGAACCCACGTCACTCTCTCTACGACTTCTCAGCTCTTCATTGGATATATTGATAGCAGCGCAGGCATTGGCTCCCTGTGTATGACACATGAGCACACCCAAAAAGCAACCCCCTCGGGAGAGAGCTTCCCAGAGGGGGTTAGCTAATGCAGGGAGGAGCTGCGAGAGCCGCCGTGGGACCCCAGAAGAAGACGATCAGGGCCACTCTGTGCAAAACTGTTCTGTGCAAAACTCTGTTCTGCATACAACCTATTTTTCCATGTCATCATCAGAAATGATATTGGAAAAAATAAAAAAATTAAATTGTAAAAAATTATAAAAAAAAAAAAACTACTGACACCAATCTTTGCTCTACTGACTCTGTCCACTGCCCTGCTGATACTGATATAAACATGTGTTTGTGCTCTGGGGTGCACACCCTAATGTAATAGACTACGCACACCAATGGGTTTATGAAGGGTGAGAAAGAATTAAAGCGGATCTCTGCCGAAAAATCAAATTTTTGATTAAGGGCTCTTTAAATTACTAATCGCAATGTTGTGATAGACTCACTTGTTTTGTTTTCACCCGCCGATCCGCTGGTTTTCAGTGCCAAATAAGAACTTATATTCTCCATCTTCTCCCGTTGCCATCTTGGCTTTGGGCAGGAAGAAGAACCCAGCATGTAATTTCCTGTTTTCGGTGGATGCTGTCCCAGCATCCACCGCTCCATCTCGCGCACACGCACGGGCAAAGGTGTCCGGCGGCGTGAGCGTCTCTGTTGTCATCGCAAGTCGCGCGATGTCTCGGCTGATACAGAGAATTATTATATTTAGGGAGCTCTGTGAAAGGCTCCCAGCATGCAGAGCGAGGGACGGGAAGGAGAAAAAACCAGAGGAAAACCCGACTACCTACAAAACCGGAAGCCTCGGTGTTTATAAGGTATTATACCACCAATTTTTTTTATAATAGCCGATTAGGGATTCTTTAGCAGCGCTATTATTAATAAATTAAAGTCAATTTCAGGGTGGAGCTCCGCTTTAACAAGACTGAGACATTCTATAAATTGTGGCCAAATATCTTTTGTTTTTAGTGTCTTGTTTGTCTTGTTGGTCACAGGTTAAAAGTGGGCCCCAGAAAGAACTGGTTTTGGAATTCTGTTTTCAGGCCAAATCAAGTGTCAGCTATAATAACTAGTTTAAGCTGTGCCTGAGATGTCATATGTTTATATAGGATTTAGTTCATGTGATGAACTCTGTCCTCCCTCCCTCCTTTTCTTTGTGCAATATTCTTTGTCAATATCCTGCTTGTGGTAAACTAGGGATACTCCTTGTTTTAGTCTGGCTTTGTAAAAGTATCCTGCATCAAGACCATCTTTAGCCCAGAGGGGTGGTCTTGTGGAAATGGGGGGGGGGGCGGGACTTCAATTTGAAAGAACAGTGGTGATTCTATGGCTATTCCTCAAGAGGAGTTTTTTTTTTATAACTGTTACTGACTACAGACATGTGTGGTTGTGGGAACCCATTGGCAACCTGGTTCTTGTATTACCATGCAAGAGATCCATTATGCAATTTTCTTACAGCCCACCAGGTTGGCTTAAAGGCTCTTTTTCTGTAAGGCAGGAAGTTTAGGACTGAAATCCTGTGGCAGAGGATTCCTGACCATACATCCTGTGTTCTCAGACGGTCTGTGGCAGAGACTGTTTATATACTTTCCGTGCATCATTCTGGCTGCTAGGCCATGTGAGAGGGGTCTACTAGACGTGTGCATTTGTTTTCGTCCGAATGCATTTTCGTTCGAATTTCAGGTATTTTCTTTATTGTTTTAACAAACGATAACAAAAGCACAGAAGACGAAAACCGAAAGATCCGACATAAACCAATGCTTTATTTTCATTTTTGTTGCGGTCGAATGTGCCTAACCTTAACGGTATTAGTCCAATATTATTCTACATAGAGAGAAAAGATTTGACATTAGAGAGTTCTTCTTCTTCTTCTTCTTCTTCTTCTTCTTCTTCTTCTTCTTTCCGACAGACACCATAAGTCTTCAATAACAGATTCGACCTTAATTTGGATTTTCGGACGAATGCATTTTTTTCCGAAAAACGAAATAAATAGAAACAAATTTCAGGAGTAACTAAATAAATGTATTTTTCGGATAAAAAAGAAATTACAAAACAAAATATTTCAGTGTGCACATGTCTAGGGTCTACCGGGGTGAGCATTACCCACTCAGGAGTGAGTGGTGAATACTGGAACTTTGAATACATTTGTGCATTCTGTGCCGCGTACCTGAACTTTCCCCCTCTCTCTATACTCTCTACTTTCTTCACAAGTTTTATGTAGCAAAAATAAAGCCTACATTTAAAGGTTTTACATCTTGTGTGGACATTGCAATTTCTACCGACTTTCTCCCCTGGACAACGAACTTGGAGGTAACGTGCAAAACCCAAAATCTAAACCAGCAGCTCCTACAGGGGTAGTGCTACACTATTTTGGAGATCATTTCTTTACAGTGGAGTGATAGATTTCAAATAATTTAATTAATTTGGTGATCTTTTTAAATCCCTAGCCATACAAATAGTAATCAAACTTCTATCCAGAGCATTTAGGCTTCATTTATACTAGCTCTTGCAGGCAGTAAAACCACATAGTTGAGCAATAGTTTTACTGTGCCCAACCGATCCTCTTTATCCTGCAAAGGTAGTGGCTGGGGATGAAAGACGTTCCATCTTTAGAGAGTTCCGTAGTGTGAATAACATCTTTGAGAGCTCTTGTGATCTTGGCTTGACACCACAGATGTCACTAGCAAAGAGAACACCAGACCCTATCTCAGGTTTAAATACAACAGGTTTCACCTTTATACTCCCTAAGGAGGTTTTATTCATTACAACCTAATCCTGGAACACCCAGGGGTGGACTGACAACTCATGCCCCCGGGCAATAGAAGATTATGGGGCCCCTGGTCTTATTGATGGCCACCACGCCAGGAGGCAGTGCAGAGGTGGGGCAGCCAAAATCTCAGGATTTTCACATAAAAAGCATGTCGGTTTCAGACATATCATGGCCAGATGTACAGTAAAACAAACACTGATTTTTACATACTGTCCCTGGTTTTACTGAGCCAGGCAACCCTGATGGGGCTCCCTAGTGGCATGGGGCCCTCGGGCAGTGCCCGAGTGAATCAGTGGTCAGTCCACCCCTGGGAACACCTAATTTTAATTTAAAGGAGTTGTAAAGAAAAAATGTTTTGCCTAAAATTAATGTCTGCAAGGTAGACAGACACAATAGTGTTATGATTCTGTTAACAAATGAGTAAATACCTATTAAATTCCTTCATCTAGACCACCTCCGGCGTTTTAGTTTCTGTTCTCTCATTCTCTTCCTGGTTTGCGGCGCTCGTTCATGTAAGAACTACATTTCACAGTATGAATTGCGGCATGCCCAGTAATTCACATCTCCTTGAAGTCTCTAACATGTAGAGAGTGTCCTGCCGCACAGATGTAGTTCCCAGCACGTTACTGACCACTGCAGTAAAGTCTCCCTTCACGGTGGTCAGTAAAATCAGCCAAGCAGGAAGTGAACAGAACAGAGAAGAAATAGAGCAACTTCTGAGCAAAAACGAACAATGAGGAAGTGAAAAGAGGAATGTCTGCAGGTAAAGGATGCTTATTATGATACATTTTTTTTCCTTTGCAACCCCTTTAATGGATTTAAAGCAGCAGTAAATGTCAGGGTGTATTTACTTTTTCTAATCAATCCATGAAGTTTTAATAAATAAAATGATAAGAATGAAACACCCTGTCATTTGCAATAGTATTTTGTTAAGGTATGGACTCCAGAATTTCATATAAAAGGAAAACATCAAACAAACTTATGTTTTCTAGGTTGTCTACCCCTGGTCTATGGTATTTTAAAGTGCATTTCTTATGCGGTGGACTTGAAAAATAAAATCACACATTGTTGATCTAGAGAATTATCAAACTGCCTTTGGGGATCAAAGAGGATTTTTTTTTTTTATATTTGGAAAATTATCTTTTCCCTAATAGGAGATTGTAGATCAGCATCTGCAACTTTAGATTTTGAATGTTACTAGGTGTCTTTCTTTTAATTCTATGAAATACCTAAAACATATACACACACACACACACAATCTCATATACTGTACTTATTGGTGTATAACACTCACTTTTTTACCCTGAAAATAGAGGGTAAACTGTGCCTGCGTGTTATACGCAGGGGGCTGTGGAAAGTTTTTTCCTAAAACTTCCCTCTTAAAGTTATGCCGCGTACACACGATCATTTTTTGTGATGAAAAAAAACGACGTTTTCTGTGAAGTAAAAAACGACGTTTTTGAAACGTCACTTTTCAAAGACAATTTTGCATACACACCATCGTTTTTTCACAAAAAGCGAGGTTACGTTCACCACTCTTTTCCATTGAAGCTCGCTTCATAACTAGCTTCTGGGCATGCGCGGGTTGAAAAACGTCGTTTTGAAAGACGTTTTTGCTACACACGGTGACTTTTTGTGAAACAAAAAACGACTTTTTGAAAAACGACACAAAAAATTCAAGCATGTTGGAATTTTTTTTTGGTCGTTTTTTTTAAGACAAAAAACGACGTTTTGCCCACACACGATCAATTTAAATGACGTTTTAAAAAACTTCGTTTTTTTTCATCGCAAAAAACGACCGTGTGTACGCGGCATTAGGATGCGTGTTATACGCCAATAAATAAGGTAATTACATTCCTATCATGGGTTGTCAATATTTAAATGATCTTAGTCTCAAATGTCAGGGAATTCTATACACAGGTAAGCTGTTGGCAGTGTAGGCTGTGATTTATTCTTTATCCCTTGTGTACATTTCGGTTTCAATGACGGGTAGTTAAATCTTCTACTTTTTTGACAACTGCCCACAAAAATTGCTAACATTCCATTGACAGACAAAATTTGCGTATACCGTTTATATTGACGTTTGACAAACAGTAGTGATTAGGTAGACACTGTGGTCATCTCTTACTCCATATACGTCATATGTTTGTAGACACCTTTCTGTGGGAAGTTTGGAAGATGTTGTGAAATGGTAATGTTCAAAGACATCAAAAGATATGCTCTTACCAGGCACGTGTGGTCAAATGCAGCTGGTTAGTTTTCGTAGCAACATAGTCTTCCAATTTGAAATCAGCTTGGCACAATTTTTGAGAACCCTAATGCTGCATACACATGACCGTTATTCATGTCATGCAAAAAAATTAAGTTTTTCTCAACGTGATTTGACGCGATTCCTCTCAAGCCTGCCTTGTATACACACGTTCGTGAAAAAAAATGCTTGCGCAAAGCACGGTGACGTACGAGGGCACTATAAAGGGGAAGTTTCATTCAAATGGCGCCACCCTTTGGGCTGCTTTTGCTAATTTCTCTGTCTTATAACTTGCTTCTGAGCACGCACGTTTTTTCCCCCCTTGTTAAAGCTTACAGACGACCGTTTTTCACGGCGTGAAAAACGACAAGGAAAAAATAGAGCAGATTCTAAAAAAAAATTTAGCCATTTTTTTAATCGAAAAAATGCTCTGGAGCATACACACGACCATTATTCACGACCAATTTATAAAATGGCATTTTTTTCATCATGAAATAATAATAAGGCTTATTTATAAAAATAAATAAAAGTGCATTTTTATGGCAGTGTATTACATCACCTTTTGATCTCTAACCTGCGCTAAAAACATGACCGGTGAAAGACACGTTGGTAATGGAAATCCTTTGCTATTCTCTATAATCTACAGATCAATGTACTGTAGAGCAATGTATAGACATTGATTGCATGACAATATTTCCACCTAGATTACCTAGGTGATGTCAAACATGTAAAGATCCAAGAGCAAAGCAACACCATCAGATGGGATTAGAAAAAAAGCTGCTTTTGTACACACAGTATGTTTGCTCCTATTTGTTACATAACTTTATATCAGAACAAATACGGAATTGCACTCGCCCAAAGATGATGTGAACAGCACGGCAAATTGTAAACCGCTGCTGGTTTAAAAAAAAAAAAAAACACCTGCAAGACATGGCATAATGTACTAATATGCATCGCATACTAGCACATTATGAAATTCTTACTATACAATAAAGCCCTCCAGCGTCATGCGGTCATCGCTGAGAGAGCTGACATCATCTTTCCCCCATCTTTGTTCCAGGTTCGCACCCTCCGACTGTGTGATTGGCTGGAGCCGCGATGACGTCACTCCCATCACTCCCGCAGGACCCCTTAGTTCCAGCACAAAGCTCTAAAGTTATGGCAAGTTATGAAGGATCTTCGGAGCGCTTATAGGCTTACCTGAAGGTAAAAATCACAAAGCAGGCTTTACTACTGCTTTAATATCAGAAATCCCATAAATGTGGACATTTATGTTTATGGAGATACACCGATTCCTCCAGCTTTAAGGAACAAAAATATGCAATATTATTCAGACTTTACTAACAACTTTCATTTTTTTAAGAATTAAAAAGGATAGAAAAAAATGTTTTACTTTTTTTTTTTTTTATCAATTAACTTAGCCCAAAGTCATTTATACATTTCCAAAGTTATCTCAATTGAAACTCATAGCAGTATCAATATTGAAAAAATATAGCTTTACAGCAATTTCTTTTGTAACACTGTGTACTTTTTGCATAGCAGATAATTAGTAATTAGCAGTAATGTATCATGCCAAAAAAAAGGAAGATGATTACCCCGCGCTGCCAATTTTGGTTAAATGGTAGCTGCTAACACGGCTCATATGAGAGAAGCAAAAATAATTAAATGTGTAGGAAATGTGTAACGCTTTAAAGTGACTGTCTGTTAATGACAGTCAGAAGCACAAAAAAAGAATAAACACATTTTGTGTAAAGTAAAACAAATAAAGGACCCTGGAAAATCCAGGGACAAGCACTGTGTAAATCGTGTGTGATGAACAGTGTGAAAATAATCTACTAGTGAGATGGCACCCGTTGTTGGATACAATTAATCACATATAGAAACATATATACATTGAAAAACAACAGTGATTGTTCATTTCTTTAGAAAGACATGTGTAAATTATTAGCCACTGACTGACAAGTGCAATAATGTCCCGTGAAAGGAAAATAAAACAAATCCTGATATAAATAAGTAATAGTCAATCTGATGATTGGTGAATAACAAATAATGACTTCTCCACTGTGTTGTTCCCACCACCGAAAGCAATGCAGGCTTACCAGAACCAGTTGACTTCAGATGGCTTACGCCACTGAAAGTCAAATTAGGCTTGTAGTGGCTGATATCACAATGGGCTCCTTGGCAAGGCAATACTTTGAATGGTCAGCAGAACCTCCGTGGGATGGATGGATGAAGCCCAGCTGGGAGTGCGATCCCCAAGTGGATATTCTCATAGAAAATGGTTTGTATAAGAGATAAGAGAAAGAAGTGGCCACATAGCGTAATCCCGTTTAAGTAGAAAAATAAAATATTTATTTACAGCTATCAAACTTACATTTTAGCTGAATAAAAAATGCTTGTATACAAGTAGGGCGGCAGTGGAGTCCTCCCGACGCGTTTCGTGGACAGAGCACTTCGAAATGGATCAAGTAGATTGTGGGTATCTAGATGCTGTTGCAGCTGTTGTACCACTACTTTTTCCATTACTTTGGAGAAAACGTTTAGGCCTGTTATGGGACGGCGGTGGGTTGGGTCCTTGGGGTCCAGGGTAGGTTTCTTCAAGATGGGCTGGATTGTGCCCTCTTTCAGCAGGGAGGGCACTATGCCTTCCTCGAATGACTGGTTTATTAGTTGCGTGATAGGTGGTGCCAGGATGTCGGCACAATCCTTCAGCAGCTTAGTGGGGATGATATCATTAGGCGCTGTGCTGTTTCGCAAAGTACCAATGATATTTTTAGTGGCATCCATGGTGATGGGTTCCAGAGTGAACTTTGTTGATTGTTGAAAATTTCTATGGGTGTTGTGTGGATGATTGAGGGGGGGGTTGAGGGGGGTATTGTTTTGCCGAATGCTTTCCCGGATTCTCTCAATTTTATTGATGAAGAAGTCCGACAATTCATTGCAAAATTCTTGGGTATCTGAATTGGGGGCTTCAAGACAGCCTGGATTCATGGTCTGAGTGACCAACTTGAAGAGTTCGTGGGGGCGGTTTAGGGCGCTGTTGATAGCCATAGAAAAATGATATTTCTTGGCTTTGAAGATCTCTTTATGGTATTTTCTTGTTATATCCTTGTAGATGATGAGGTTTTCCTCCGAAGCGCTTCTTTTCCAGGCGGCTTCCGCCCTTCTGCGCTCTTGCTTCAGTAACGACAGCTGGTTGTTGAACCAGCCGGACTTGTTTTTCCGGATGCGGGCTTTGCATTTCGGTGTTACCAAGTCGGCTGACTGTAGTATGGCTGCATTTATGGCATCCAGTGTTTCTGAGGCTGTGTGAAGTGATTGGGTTGTTTTTATTTTATTTCCCAAGGTAGATTTGAAGAGTTCCGAATGGAGCTTCTTCTGAGATCTGGTCCAGTATGTTGTCGCCGGCTTGGGTGTTTTTATCAATGGGGGAATTTTGGAAATTATGAATTTAATTGCATGGTGATCTGTCCATGGCAATGGTTCATTTTCCAAAATGCTTATTTTCAGATTTTGTCTGAAAATTAGGTCGAGCGTGTGACCTGAAGTATGTGTGGGCCCACATACTAGTTGCTGTAGCCCTAATCCTTCCATGTGGTCAATACAGGCGTCGGCAACGGGATCCTGCGAGGAGTTGGCCCAGAGATTGAAGTCCCCGAGCAGCAAAAGGTGTTTGCTGTTAAGGGTGTAAGTGGAGATAAATTCTGTCAGTGACGGTAGAAACTGCGATTTTGGCCCGGGCGGTCAATAGCAAAGAAGAATCCAGACGGTATCCTGGGGGTTTGTTTGCAGTTGCAGAGTAAGGGTTTCCATGAATGGAAGAGGGTTTTAAAGGCCTGGTTTAGTGATCGCAAGGTGAGTCTTGTGGATCACCGCAAGGCCTCCTCCTCTTTACCCTATTCTGTTTTCGGTTATAATACGGTAGTTTTCTGGCACCAGTTCTCCTAGAATGGTGTTACAGTCGGCTGTGAGCCAGCTTTCTGTAATAAAGAGGCAGTCTAAATCCTATTGAAGTATGAAATCATGGATTTCTAGTCGGTGTTTTACTGCCGATCTTGTGTTGATTAAAGCACATGATATGTGCTTGGGCTGGGGTGAATGACTGTTATCATTGACTGTCGATCGTTGATCGATTCTCAATAGTTGCTCAATTCTTAGGGCCTTTTTGGTGACGGCTGGTAATACTGTGGCGAATCGCCTCAGGCTCCAAATGGTTTCTGCAGAATACCGCAGGTTAGCCATAATCGCCAGTCACCGGGGGGGATGGTTTTCAAATAGTGATGGAGGAAGATTTACTGAATCCTCTTCTCCCTGCTTGGTCCAGAGGAAGGCAAAAAAAACCCTGGCCGAGCTGAGCCAATGTTCTACAGCAGGGAAAAAAAATCCTTCCTGATCCCTGAAAGGCGATCGGACGAATCCCTGGATCAAGTGCTGTTAAGTTGTGAAGGAGGGAGTGGGGGTGAGAGATGCCTCTATTGCTGGGGTGTACCAAGATGGCCGCCGATCAAGACACAGGACCCAAGCTGAGGGGGCTGTCAGCTGGGTGGATCGGTGGATACAAGGGGGCCTAGTTGTTTACCGGGGGGGGGATGGGGTCCTTCTGACGTGGGGGGGGGGTATTTTGGGCCGGGTATTTTGGGCCGTTCTGGGGGTATTTGCTGGGTAGGGCTGCGGCGCGCCGCTAGGCCGCGGATGAAGCCGCGGCCTTTCCTAAGCTGTGGCCGCCGCGATTCTGTGATAGGCTGGCACGGATAGCGGGAAACGCTGCGCTTGTTGTCGGATAGTCTGGGGAAGTTGCGGGGAAGTACTTGGGGAGTCCTATGCCCCTTGATGGGGGAGTAAGGAGGGTGTATGGCAGCCGTTTATCCGGACAAGCAGCGCAGCTTATCCTGAGAAGGACAGCTACAAGCTGTACCCAGGCGGGAGGCTGGAGGGAGGATCGGGTTCCGGGGCAGCAGGTTTTACCTGTAGCAGGAGTGGGAAGGAGAAGGAGAGGCCGATTTGTTTGTCCTGGTCCTGGATCCTGGGAGCTGGCGAACTTAGCCTGCCTGCCTGCCTGCCTGGAGCTATGGGTACACATGTCCTACTCCTAGGAACGTGCCCCTGATCGAAAGCTCCTGTAGCTAATCCGTGGATCCACTGGGGGAGCCAGTGATCCGTGTAGATCCGTGCTATCAGCATAAATCACTTCTGATGAGTTTTCCTGATAACAAGAGAAATTTGGTGATGGGGAGGGACCTCCTGTAGATTGTCAGCCTCAGGTCTGTTCCTGCAAGTTGTATGAAGGGGTGTGTCTCTTCCCTTCAATCAGCTCTCAGAGCTCTCCTCACTGCGCTCTACGACTGTAACTTCACATGTCCACCCCCTTTTTTTCTAAACTCTCAGACAGGCTTATAAATTCAACCGTTTGGCTGTAGAGAAAAAAGAATGCAGAGAGACAGGTACAACTAATGTAGGAGGATTTGTTTAATGTCTGTATTACCTGAGTCCAGACACTTCACTGGGTATACAGAATTTAAAGGTTTACCACTTTAACCACTTAAGGACCGCCTAATTGGGAACAGGCACGTACCTGTATGTTGCCTTTAAGAGCCCAGCCATGGCTTGCGTGCCGCCGCAGGCACGCTCGTGAGCCGGTTCGAAGCTCCTTGACCACACCCACAGGACCCACGATCGGGTCACAGGAGCTGAAGAACGGGGAGAGGCAAGTGTAAACCAACCTTCCCCGTTCTTCTCTGTGGCAGTGTCAGTGATCGTCTGTTTCCTGTTTATAGGGAACGACGATCAGTGATGTCACACCTACAGCGATGCCCCCCTACAGTAAGCCTCAATCCCTTAGGGCACACTTAACCCCTTAGTGCCCCCTAGTGGTTAACCCCTTCACGGCCATGGTCATTTCACAGTAATCAGTGCATTTCTATAGCACTTTTCGCTGTGAAACCGACAGTGGTCCCAAACGTGTCAAAAGTGTCCGCCATAATATCGCAGTCATGGGAAAAAACGCTGATTGCCGCAATTACTAGTTAAAAAAAAAAAAAAGAAGGATTAATAAAAATGCCATAAAACTATCCCCTATTTTGTAAACGCTATGACTTTTGCGCAAACCAAAACGCTTATTGCGATTTTTTTAACAAAAATATGTAGAAGAATACGTATAGACCTAAACTGAGGAAAAAATAATGTCTTTTTATATATTTTTTGGAGATATTTATTATAGCAAAAATGTTTAGGGGTTCTAGGTAATTTTCTAGCAAAAAAAAAAGTTTTTAACTTGTAAACAGCAAATTTCAGAAAGAGGCTCGGTCCTTGAATGAATGAATGAATGAAAAACTTATATAGCGCGGCACATGCGAACCAATTGCCTCTGGGCGCTTGTTGTTTCGGTCTCTCTTGACATCAAAAGAGCAGAGTTTTAATCTGTCTTCTGAAGGTCAGGTGGTTTTCCTCCAACTGAATGCTGGTTGGTAAAGCGTTGCAAAGTCTGGGACCTTGGAAACCTTCTTTCTCCTTTGGACTTGTATCTGGCTTTGGGTACCTTGACCAGATTTTGGTCGGTGGATCGCAGAACGCGATTGGAATTGTGGGCTTCTATCTTTTCGCATAGATATTGCGGGGCCTTTCCATGGATGCACTTATGTGTCAGACAGAGTGCTTTGAAAGCAATTCTGTCCTTTACTGGCAACCAGTGAAGGGATCTCAGAGAAGGCGAGATTGATTCCCAGGGTTTTTTCCCAGTCACAAGTCTGGCGGCCGTATTTTGAACGACTTGCAGACGAGCGATTTGGTACTTTGGGAGTCCGAGGTAAAGCGCGTTTGCATAGTCCAATCTGGAGTTTACAATTGTTCCTACCACGACTGCTACGTCTTCTTTGGGAATAAATGGAATAAGTCTGCGTAGTAGGCGCAGCAGATGATGAGATCCGCTGACTACTGACCCTATTTGTGCGTCCATAGTCATGTAGGTGCAGATGCGAAAATACAGTTGCGTGTCGTCTGCATATGAGTGATAAAGTAGATCTTGGCTACTGATAATTTCAAAGAGGGCGAAGATAGATGTTGAAGAGCACCGGTGACAAAGGGGATCCTTGAGGGACTCCACATGACACCGTGCGTTTTTCAGAGGTGAAAGGTCCCAATTTCACTGGTTGTGATCGGTTTTCCAAAAAGGAGGAAAACCATGGTAGATCACCTTCTGCGACTCTGGCTACCTCAGCCAGCCGAGTCAATAAAAGTTTGTGGTCTACAGTGTCAAAGGCTGCGCTTAGGTCCAGCAGAACCAGGAGAGAGGATTCTCCTTCGTCTGCGGCCTCGAGGGCGTCATCCCTTATTTTGAGTAATGCTGTTTCCGTTCCGTGTCCGGGAAGGAAGCCTGATTGAAATGGATCAAGTAGATTATGGGTATCTAGATGCTGTTGCAGCTGTTTTACCACTACTTTTTCCATTACCTTGGAGAGAACGTTAATGCCTATTATGAGACGGCGGTGAGCTGGGTCCTTGGGATCCAGGGTAGGCTTTTTCAAGATGGGCTTGATTGTGCCCTCTTTCAGCAGGGAGGGCACTATGCCTTCCTTAAATGACTGGTTTATAAGCTGCGTGATAGGTGGTGCCAAGATGTCGGCACATTCCTTCAGCAGTTTAGTGGGGATAATATCATTAGGCGCTGTGCTGTTTCGCAAAGTACCGATGATATTTTTAGTGGCATCGATGGAGATGGGTTCCAGAGTGAACATCATTGATTGTCGATGGTTTCTGTGGATGTTATATGGTTGATTGGGACGGGGGTTGAGAGGGGTATTGATTTGCCGAATGCTTTCCCGGATTCCCTCAATTTTATTAATGAAGAAATTCGATAGTTCATCGCAAAATTCTTGGGTATCTGAATTGGGGGCTTCCAGGCAACCTGAATTCATGGTCTGAGTGACCAACTTGAAGAGTTCCCGGGGGCGATTTAAAGCGCTGTTGATAGCCACAGAAAAATTATGTTTCTTGGCTTTGAAGATTTCTTTATGGTATTTTCTTGTTATTTCCTTGTAGATGATGAGGTTCTCCTCTGAAGCGCTTCTTTTCCAGGCGGCTTCCGCCCTTCTGCGCTCTTGCTTCAGTAGTGACAGCTGGTTGTTGAACCAGCCGGACTTGTTTTTCTGGATGCGGGTTTTGCGTTTCGGTGCTACTAAGTCGGCTGACTGTACTAGGGCTGCATTTATGGCATCCAGTGTTTCTGAGGCTGTTAGAAGTGGTTGGATTATTTTTATTTTATTTCCCACGGTAGATTTGAAGCGTTCCGAATGGAGCTTCTTCTGAGATCTAGTCCAGTGTATTGTCACCGGCTTGGGTGTTTTTATCAATGGGGGAATTTTGGGAATTATGAATTTAATTGCATGGTGATCTGTCCATGGCAATGGTTCATTTTCCATAATGCTTATTTTCAGATTTTGTCTGAAAATTAAGTCAAGCGTGTGACCTGAAACATGTGTGTGCCCACATACTAGTTGCTGTAGCCCTAATCCTTCCAGGTGGTCAATACAGGCGTCGGCAACAGGATCCTGAGAGGAGTTTGCCCAGAGATTGAAATCCCCGAGCAGCAAAAGGTGTTTGCTGTTAAGGGTATAAGTGGAGATAAATTCCGTCAATGATGTGAGAAGCTGCGATTTTGGCCCGGGTGGCCTATAGCAGAGAAGAATCCGGATGGTCTCCTGGGGGTTTGTTTGCAGTTGTAGAGTAAGGGTTTCCATAAATGGAAGAGGATTTTGAAGGACTGGTTTGGTGATCGCAAGATGAATCCTGTGGATCACCGCCAGGCCTCCACCTCTTTGCCCTATTCTGTTTTCCGTTATAATGCGGTAGTTTTCTGGCACCAGTTCTCCTAGAATGGTGTTAGTCGGCTGTAAGCCAGCTTTCTGTAATAAAAAGGCAGTCTAAATCATATTGTAGAATGAAATCATGGATTTCTGATCAGTGTTTTACTGCCGATCTTGCGTTGATCAGAGCACATGATATGTGCTTAAGCTGGGGTAAATGGCTGAAACTCTTGATAGTCGATCGGTTCTCAATAGTTGCTCTAATTTTAAGGCCTTTTTGGTGACGGCTGGTAATACTGTGGCGAATCGCAAATGGTTTCTGCAGAATATTGCAAAAGAGCCATAGTTGCAGTCATCGGGGGGGGGGGGCTATGATGTTTAAACGGCGATGGAGGGGAGATTCATTGAATCCTCTCTCCCGGCTTGGTCCAGAGGAAGGCAAAAAAAAAACCCTGGCCGTGCTGAGCCTAGGAAAAAAAAAAATTCCCTCCTGATCCCTGAGGGGCGATCGGACAAGAACCCTGGATCAAGCAGTATTGATTGTGAAGGAGGAAGGGGGGGGGGGGGTGAAAGGCGTTTCTGGGGTGTACCAAGATGGCCACCGACCAAGACACAGGGCATATTCTGGGGGGCTGTCAGCTGGGTGGATGGATGGCTGTGGTGAACTGGATGGTTAACTGGGGGTGGATGGGATCCTCCAGGGGTAGGGGGGTATTCTGGGCAGTTTACAGGTTATTTCCTGGGCGTAGGAGCGGCGCGCCGCTAGGCCGCGGCTGAAGCCGCGGTCTTTCCTAAGCCGCGGCGGCCGCGAATGTGAGCAGGCCGGCGCGGATGCCGGAGGGATAAGGGAGAAGCCGCAGAACTGATCCAGGGAGGCAGCGGGGGGGGGGGGGTGCCTTGATTGTGGATGGCGGTGTGGGTGGCGATGAGGGGTAGAGGGGGAGAGCCGTAGGATGTAGCGGCTTGTCCTGAAAAGGACGGCCGCCAATGGTTGCAGTGGAGGTAGAGGTAGAATACCCTAAAAAAGACAGGGTCCTACCTGGAGAATGTTTACCTGCAAGAAGAGGGAGTCCAAGGGGAGGAAGAAGCTGGTCCTAGGGGCTGCAGATTGTCTCATGCAGCAAGGGGTTTGCAGGAGCCTGCCTGCCTAGCTGCCTAGTCTGTCTGTCTGGTCCCTGGGTGAGAGCAGACTCGAGCGGAAGGTCCGGAGCGCCCTACTCTACCACTGACTGACTCCTTAAGCGGTTAAAGAACCTATGCCCTCAATTCCTCGCTCTGTCTCAAAAGTGAGACACAAGGGGTCTGTTTAGACCCCTGATATTTCACCAAGACACACACACCCATCAGGACTGTTAATGCAAAAAAAAAAGTGTAAAAATAACTTTAAAAATATTCACGGCCCCAGCCCATGTGTGAAAATTCCAACAAGCTTTGAGGTTATTGTTAGGAATGAAGACGTCTTACTTACTCCACTTCATAATGACTCTAGTTTGGAATGTGGCTGCTATGGAGGTTTCCACTCATTGTTAGGATGACTCAGGACCAGGGGCGGACTGACAACTCATGGGGCCCCCGGGCAATAGGAGATTATGGGGCCCCCAGGCTTAGAGATGGCCGCCATCTTTTTTTGATGCAACATGAATGTGGGCAAACCCATGCGGAGAGGCACCAAGCTCCGTGACATGCTGTGTGGCTTAGAGCTGGTGACCCGCTAAATTCACCAGAAGCCTCTCATGGGCAAACAATTGCAGCCTCACTGTGCCCCATGAAATGCAGCCAACTGTGTCCCATCAAATGCAGCCCACTGTGCCCCATCAAATGCAGCCCACTGTGCCCCATCAAATGCAGCCCACTGTGCCCCATCAAATGCAGCCCACTGTGCCCCCATCAAATGCAGCCAACTGTGCCCCCATCAAATGCAGCCAACTGTGCCCCCATCAAATGCAGCCAACTGTGCCCCCATCAAATGCAGCCAACTGTGCCCCCATCAAATGCAGCCAACTGTGCCCCCATCAAATGCAGCCAACTGTGCCCCCATCAAATGCAGCCAACTGTGCCCCCATCAAATGCAGCCAACTGTGCCCCCATCAAATGCAGCCAACTGTGCCCCCATCAAATACAGCCAACTGTGCCCCCATCAAATACAGCCAACTGTGCCCCCATCAAATACAGCCAACTGTGCCCCATCAAATACAGCCAACTGTGCCATCTTAGTGGCAGGTCAGGCAGTGGATGATGGCGG
Organism: Rana kukunoris; assembly: GCA_029574335.1. Classification (NCBI taxonomy): domain Eukaryota; kingdom Metazoa; phylum Chordata; class Amphibia; order Anura; family Ranidae; genus Rana; species Rana kukunoris. The sequence continues at coordinate 232,236,821 of CM056052.1, forward strand.
TGAGATGTGGGACGGGCAGCGGCGAGCATGAATCTATACATTCTACATAGAGGGGGTGGTACCCTTAATGGATGGACAGCTCCCTGGTATACACACACACACAGTATACATACACAGTGTGTGTGTATATATATATATATATATATATATATATATATATATATATATATATATATATATATATATATATATATATATATATATATATATATAGTGAGAAATCCCATGCTTTTGGGAGAAGGATGTGCTAAACTTCTCCAATCTCTGCTACATCTCCCTACTCATCACCTGCCCACCAGTACACAGGCACAGCCTCCTCCTGTATTACCACATGCTATGTCTGTGAGCTGCTGGGCACTACAAGTACCAACATGGCAGAAGGGGCAGCAGTGTGTTCTATCAGGATGATTTTTGGGGAAAAAAGTGCTGGTGTGTGTATATATAGATAAATCATCCTGATAGAACACACTGCTGCTGCCCTGCCCCTTCTGCCATGCTGGTACTTGTAGTGCCCCAGCAGCTTACAGACATAGCATGTGGTAATACAGGAGGAGGAGGCTGTGCCTGTGTACTGGTGGGCAGGTGATGAGTAGGGACATGTAGCAGAGATTGGAGAAGTTTAGCACATCCTTCTCCCAGAAGCATGGCATTTCTCTTACACACAGAAAAACGATCTAACAGCAAGAGGAGCCTGGCTGCTACACAGCCTCCCCCTCCCCCTCCTCACCAGGATAGGTAAGCACCGATAATACAATTCTTCCAGCTTGGCCAGCTTACCTTTTATCAGGCAGCAATCCACCCCACACTGCAGGCTGTCCCCTCCTCCCTCTCCTCTCCTGCAGTCGGCATCTCCTGCTCTTATGTCAAAAAAGCCGCGCTGGAGAAGGGGGCGTGTACACTGTGCTCCCATTGGCTGAGAAGGCAGTGGAGAGGCGGGGCAGCTACAATCTCGAGATTTGCACATCAAAATAATGTCGGTAGTGGCCATTTCACTAATAGATGTAAAAATACACTGATTTCAACAAACTGTCCCTACTTTTACCAAGGCTGGCAACCCTGATGGGGCCCCCTAGTGGCCATGGGGCCCTCGGTCCGTGCCCGACGGACCGAATGGTCAGTCCGCCCCTGCTCAGGACTTTGCCTACATTTTCTATTGTACCCTACTTTTCTTTTTTTTTTGAGATTCAAGCTTGTATTTCTGTTGTTTGTGAAAATTTCAATAAAAACATTGAAACAGAAAAATATTCACGGCCTTGTTCACACATGCTTTGTCAAATGCTTTCTGAAGACCAGTCTGAACAGTCAGTGAGGTGGTGTTGTATTTGCTCCTCACCAACTGCTTTAAACCCTTCAACCCCATGCAGTTGGGGGGGGGGGGGGGCAAAAGTGCAGATCAACTGCAGGGTTTTACCGCCTCCAATCTTAAATGTGAATGAACCCTAAGGCTGCATTCACACCTAGGCATAAGCGATTTGCGGCGACAAATTGCTGCGTTTTTTGCCGCGGCAAAACGTGTCGTTTTTAAACCGCGGTTTTGTACAGGTCATTGTCAGCTATGGAAAACGCCCAAGCCGCCCGATACGCGCATCGAAAAAATGGTCTGGGACTTGTTTGAAATTCAGGTGTTCGTCGTTCTTTCGGCGTACAACGTTTTGGGTTGGAGATGTGAACCATCTCCATAGAGAATAATGTTATTTTTCCCCTCTAGCGTCTTTGCTCATCGCGCTTCAGGCGACAAAACGCTCAGATGTGAATGCAGCCTAAGGGCTCATTCACACAGGTACTCTAGCCATGTGAATAAGTGGTTTGTTCATGCAGCTGGAGGTCATCTATTACTGTTGTATGAACACAGCCCCAGGTCCTATTCTTACTAGTGTGCAGGCATGGGCGAGTGGCCTCAAATGCACACAGTCAAATTAAAGTGGTTGTAAACCCATTACAACCACTTTAACTTATAGGTAAGCCTAGATAAAAGGTTTACCTGTAGGTGCAACACATCTCCCAAACCTAAAAGGTTTAGGAAATATTTGCAGAAAATTCCGTCACCGTAAACATCGGGCGCAGGCCCACTGAGCGTGCTACTTCCAACGGCAATCATGCCGTTATTGGCGATACCTGTGCGCATGCTGCGGCCAGTCACATCGCTGGAGCAGCGATACCTGGAAGTCACTACGGGTATGATGGCAGCGATGGAGGAGGTCACCCAGGACCGCTGCTGGGGCTTTGATCTCAGGTAAGTATGCATACTAGCTCATTATGCCTTTGCCTTGCAGGGTGTTTTTGTTTTTATTTTATTTCTTAAGAGAGGGTTTACTTCCTCTTTAAGACCTTGCTATATATGCCTGCAAGTTTTTACTTTTGGAGTATAGGTCCTCTTTAAAAATATATATATATATATATATATATATATATATATATATATATATATATATATATATATATATATATATGTGACTCTCTTGTGATACATGCTTCCTTTTCCATATTGTTATGCATTTGAAATACAGATTTATAATTGCCTACTAGGGTGGATTAGACAGTCACTGATCAGATACCCACAAGGAAATACAGTTTTCAAATCATTGATTTTCATTGGAAGAGAAGCAGTAAAACATTGTGCAGAACAGCAAAGCAAGAAACAGATTTGAAATATAATGAAAGCAAACTCCACGGCCCCATACACAAGCAAATAAAATCTTGAATTTGACCATAAAAAAAACATAGCTTTTAAAATCATTAACAGATTGATTGGGGTATTTACAAAGTTGATTATTTACATGCATATATGGAAAACAAAAAATGATAAACTACACACATTTAAAAACTGTCCAACTTGAACACTCTCAGAATGAATAATGTTCAACACAGAGACAATAGCCATCAAAATTTGGTGGAATTGATCGGCTTTTAAAACCTCGACTTACTGGTAGTCCTTCCCCACCGCTGCAGCAGTTGGACGCCTGCACAATTCACTACCTTCACATGTCCATGCTATATAATAAAGCAGACCTTCATCCCCATTAAAATTACCTTCTCCTCTCCTGGCTTCTCCCCCCTCTTGCAGAATTGAAAGAAAAATCGAATTTTTGGAAATGTTTAGCACTTTTTTTTTGCTGTAACACAGCCTACTTGCCGAGGTGAAAATTATGTACGGACCCCCAATGTCACACATTCCAGAAGGCAAGCACCGATCTCCTGTATGGCATTTCAGCTGACAGCCTCGGGAGGGAGGAGGAGAGCAAGTTTTAATAGAATGACATGGGGTGGGTGGAAGCAAGGACTCAAATGTAATGTTCTACATATAGGTCTTGTGCCTTCAAGGAGAAATACAGCCAAAGCTTTTTTGGCAGTACTTTTCCTATGGATCACAAAAGTGGAGTTTTTTTGGTCACAGGGCCGGTTCAGGCTCTGAAAAGATCCCGAGCATATGGTTGGGATCCACCCAGAAACCTGGCTCAGTTCTCACTGCAGAGCCAGCGTCGGACAGATGTAGCATCAGATCATTGCTGTCCCAATCGAGGCAAATAAAGAGATTTTTAACAGCTTACCTGTAAAATCTTTTTCTTGGAGTACATCACGGGACACAGAGCAGCATATTCATTACTATACGGGTTATATGGAGTACCTTCAGGTGATGGACACTGGCAATCTCAAACAGGAAGTCCCCTCCCTATATAACCCCCTCCCATAGAGGAAGTACCTCAGTTTTGTAGCAAGCAGTATGCCTCCCAAAAATGTTCCCCAAAAGAGGGGTGGGAGCTCTGTGTTCCGTGATGTACTCCAAGAAAAAGATTTTACAGGTAAGCTGTATTAAAAATCTTTTTCTTTCTCGTACATCACGGAACACAGAGCAGCATATTCATTACTATACGGGATGTCCGAAAGCAGTGCTTTAATGAGGGGAGGGAGACATCTTCCAAAAAAGGATTTAATTTAGAGGTATACTCAAATAATAATAAATCCAACTTAGTCAAGAAATGTAAATCTGAAATCTAAATCAAGGGAGCCCCCTCAGATCTTGAATCGCTGCCTGCAGTACTGCCTGCCCAAAGGCTGTATCCGCATTCCTTCTTATGTCCAATTGATAAAAATTTTGTAAACGTGTGGACTGACGACCACGTTGCTGCCTTGCATATTTGAGCCATAGAGATCTGATGATGTGCTGCCCAGGAGGTGCCCATGGCCCTGGTAGAATGGGCCTTTACCGACAAAGGAGGAGGCAACCTCTTCAAACCGCAGGCCTGAATGATTAATTGTTTAATCCATCTTGCGAATTGTGGATCTAGCAGCTGCCTGACCCATCTTGGGCCCCTCTGGTAAAAGGAACACCACATCTGTTTTCCGAACCTTCTCTGTAGCTTTAAGATAGGCCTTTATGGCCCTGACAATATCCAACGTATGCAGCAACCCCTCCTTTCTAGAGGTGGGTTTTGGAAAGAAGGATGGAAGTACCACATCCTGGTTCAGGTGGAAACTGGATATAACCTTTGGTAGAAAGGAAGGATGAGGACGGAAAACCGCCCTATCCTTATGCAGGGTGGAGGATCGGGCCTTGTGAGAGTAGGTCTGGCCATAGAGGAAGAGTCCAAGGTCTCCCGCTGCCAATTTCAGGACTAGTGAGTACCATGCCCTCCGGTACCAAGCTGGGGCTACCAGGATAACCGGCCTGTGCTATGATCCTGCGCAACAGGCGGGGTAGTAACTGCAGTGGGGGAAATGCATATAGAAGTTATGATTGATGCCAAGGGCAAACCAACGCATCGGTTCCGCAGGCCATAGGGTCCCTCGTTCGAGACATGAACCTGTCTAGCTTCTTGTTGAATCCTGATGCCATGACGTCCACGTCTGGCACTCCCCACTTCTGGCAGATTGTCTGAAAGACCTGTGGATGCAGAGACCACTCCCCCGGCGACAGGGTTTGGCGACTTAGGAAGTCCGCCTGCAGGTTGTCCACCCCGGGAATGAATATCGCCGATATGCAGGGTACATAAACCTCTGCCCACCGAAAACCCAAGCTCATCTCTCTCTGAGTGGCTTGACTCTTGGTTCCCCCTTGGTGGTTCACATATATGCCACCGCTGTGGCATTGTCTGAATGAATTCTCACCGAGGACCCCTGTAATCTGGATGTCTATGCCAGGAGGGCTAGCCGAGCCGCTCTGATCTCCCAGACATTGATGGGCAGCTGCCTCTCCGCCTCTGCCCAAGTTCCTTGGCGAGTGAACCCGTTCAAGACCGCTCTCCAGCCTTGCAGACCACTGGGCAGAAAGACTCCCCTTCAGAAGGTTCTGAGGGTTTAACCACCAGCATAGACTCTGCCGGACCATTAATGACGGCGTCAAAGGAAACTCCAAGGCCTTTGCTCCTTTGCTCCAAGCTGCTAGAATTGCTGTCTGTAGGACGCGAGTGTGGAAGCGTGCGGTACTGCCTCGAACATGGCCATTAGTTTGCCTAGTGATCGCATACATAGGCGAATAGTTGGTTCTCTTTTGCTTAGAACCAACTGAATCAATTTTTTGATAGCCTCGACCTTTACCAGGGGCAGGAACACCTTTTGCTGTTCTGTGTCTAATCTCATGCCGAGATATTCCAACTGCTTTGTAGGTTGAAATGCTGATTTTTTCCCTGGTTTAGGACCCAGCCGAACCTCTCGAGGTACTGAACCATGAGGGCTACTGAGCATTCCAGCCAAGAAAGCGAGGGGTCTATGATTAAGAGGTCGTCCAGGTATGCTAGGACCGAGACCCCTTGGATCCTTAGATTGACTAGAATTGGAGCTAGGACCTTCGTGAATACCTGGGGGCCGTAGCCAGCCCGAAGGGGAGCGCCACGAATTGGAAGGGACGCTGCATCACTGCGAAGCGTAAAAAATCTTTGATGTGGCTGAAAGATTGGTACATGAAGGTAACCATCCTTTATGTCTATAGAAGCCAGAAAGTCGTCCTCCTGGAGTGTGGCGGCTGCTGACCGAACGGATTCCATCCGGAAAGAGCGAACCCTTAGGTAAGCATTTAAACCTTTTAGGTCCAAAATTGGTCTGACATTGCCGATGGGCTTTGGTATGACAAACAGATTGGAATAGAAACCTAGCCCCTGTTCTTGGGCTGGTACCTCTACCATTATGCCCTGGTAAAGCAGATGATCCAATGCCGCCCGCATTGAGGCCTTCCTTGTGGAGGAAACTTTAGAAAATTCTAATCTGTAGCCTGTGGCCACAGATGATCGGACCCCCTCTGTCGGGGATCGATACCATGGCCTCTTGCCCCCAGAGGCCTGTCCTTGCGATCCATTGTTAAAAGTTTGATCGCGCAGGAGGCCCGATACTGCCTGGAATTTGAGGGCCCCGGAACAGGGGGGAGCTGCCTTTTAAACGCAGGACCCCGGAACTTCTTTTGACTGGTAAAAGGGTACTTTTGCCACTTGAAACAGTGTGAATGTATTTATCCAGATCTTTCCATGGAAGGGAAAACCTGCCAGTAGTCTTTTGCATGGGGCTCGGCCGCCCAGTTCTTCAACCATAAGAGCCTTCTCATATGCACTAAAAATAGTGACAAACGAGACGCCTGCTGGATGGAGTCTTTTATAGCCTCTACCGCAAAGCACAGAGCTCTGGGAATATCCAATAACTCCTCTGCCTATTGGGCAGGGATGTCTTTAAGCATCTGTTTTGTCTGGTCCTTTAACGCCTGACAAACTCCAATTGCAGCCACTGCTGGCTGTACCACTGCTCCTGCCGTAGCAAAGGATGCTTGAAAAAGTGTCTCTAAACGTTTATCGACCGGGACCTTAAACATTTGTATGTTTTCCCCCCGGGCCAGTTAATGATTTATTCACACATGAGATGGCTGCGTCCACAGTTGGGAGCGCCCATTTCTTAGAAAAATTTCTCTGCCATAGGGTAAATAACAGAAAACCTTCCAGGCGGTCTCCCATCCAGGCACTAACCAGGCCCGACCCTGCTTAGCCTCCGAGATCAGACGAGATCGGGCGCTTTCAGGGTGATGTGGCCGTAGGCTTTAGGTGGCAGAAAAAATTCTGTCCGGTCGTCCCAATCCTGGAAAAACCAATTCCTCTAACAGAGGATGGACCGGAAAGCTGCGTTGCTTAAAGGCGCTTTAAAAGAACCCAAAGAGGATACCAATGGAACCGGAGGCTCTGGAAATGGCAAATTAAATGCCGAGCGGACCATGTCTGTCAAAGACTGGACCCACAGACTCTCCGTTTGGGAGGCTGAAAACGATTCCTCAGTGTTAGATCCTTCCTCTAGGTTCTGGTCCAACCGATCCTCCTGAAATTCTAATTCCTCCGGAGAGAGAATCTCCGCATCCGAGGATACACCTCTTGGCGATGGGGATCTAGTCCGCTTCTTGCCAGAAATAGAGCCAGCGATCATAGCTGTTAACTTTTTTCTCTAGCCCCCCTAGGGTGACGGCTAGCCTCTCCTCTGTGATAACACAGGGTTGGGCCGATCTGGGCCAGCCTCAGCACCAGACCCCCTTAATGGCTTATCCAAGGCGACCCCTATAGGAATAACCTGTGGGGAAAGTATTGGCATATCATCAGAACCAGAGGAGGAACCCCTTTGTCTTTGCCTTTTTTTTTTTTTGTGTTTTGATCCTGAACCTTTGGAAGCCATAATACAAAACCGAGAGACTCCGCCTACAACAACAGACTGTTATAGCCAGGAGTACAACAAATTAAGGTTTAGGGGACAATAGGATCACTAATGCCCAAAAACGGTGGGGCTCAGTATGTTTTCCTTTATAATATTATTGTTTTTCACAACATACAGCCCCACCCCCAACATGTTTGCCAGCATTCAACCTGTTGCCAAGGGGATTTTTGGTTTAACAAAAAGCATTGGAGCGGACTCCAGCATGTACTACCCCTTTCTCGCCACCGGGAGTCACTGTGCTGCCAGCTCTGCGTCCTCTCTCTTCCAGCTCAGCTCTGAACTGAGCTAAGATCGCGCCTGCTGTGTATAACAGCAATTGAAGGCACGCCCACTCTACACTGCAGTCACGCTCCCCCCCCCCCCCCTTCCCGAACGGCGCGAAAATTTTTCTATATGCATGCGCGCGCGACTGTCGGGGGAGGAGAGCCCAGGAGGAGACGCACTCTGGAGCCCAGGAATGCAGGCTGGAGGACGCATCAGGCGGCAGATTTGAATCCCGGCTAGGTAAGGCTTAAAACAGGCCCCTAAGGAGTCTCTTTAGCCTAGAGACAGATCTCTTCTTTTTTTTTTTTAAAAAGACCTTCAACCAGCGAGCAGCAGGTAGCTAGCAAACATACATAGATAGGTAGGGGGATCAAGTGATGGGGGGAAACATTTCAGGGCATCCTGTCCATCAGACATAGTGACCATGGTGCCCATGCAGAGCATACTCAAGCTACCCCACTTAAGATCTCCCCTGGAGAGCCTGCTGTCGAACCAAGTCCCGCAGGCTCCCCTCTTACCTGCTCCATGCCGCAGGACGTTTGCATAGCAAAAACGGTCCAATCTTCTCCCATCTCCGTGGGTAGCGTAGTAGACCTTCAGGCACTGGGGTCCTGGAAGGAACCGACTGTCCTGGACCTATACAGCACCCTGGCAAACAGGATCTTTTGGTTTAGAAAAAACTCCAAGTCCTGGGCCCAGGGTCCAGCCCTCTATAGAGGAGCATTATAGGCAAAACCCCACGGTTTGGGGCCCGGGTACTGTCCACTTTGGCACTGAGGCTCCTTGGACAGATCCGGTTAGCCCGCCTTAATCCCAAGGATGTGGAGGCAAAGCTATTCCGTGACCAACACCTAAGACACTGGCGAAAAAACTGAGGTACTTCCTCTATGGGAGGGGGTTATATAGGGAGGGGACTTCCTGTTTGAGATTGCCAGTGTCCATCACCTGAAGGTACTCCATATAACCCGTATAGTAATGAACATGCTGCTCTGTGTCCCGTGATGTACGAGAAAGAAAACATTTTTTTTGCAAAGCCATTACTTCAGTTTCATGCTTCTGAAGGCTAACAAGCATTCCCCACCCTGACAAGCGAGAAAGGATTGGCTGAGGCAAAGACCCACACAAGGCTTGACTTGATTTTGTTCCGGGAATGAGTTGGGAAGTCACCATACTGCTGCTGGAACACATGAGGGCCGTTTCCTGGCACCAGGTGAAATGTCGGTGCATCACTTTGCTTCAATAAACCAGAAGTCTCTCCCTTCTTCCTTGGAGTATTGGATGTTTTGGTGGCTCACATCCGAGGAGAGACTGCTCCCTGCAGCTGGGAGGTTACGGGCATGAACATGTAGCCTGCAGCCACAGATGAGAATGAAGGTTTTATTTAGATTTTTTTAAATCCCACATTTTCCCTATAAGCAGCTAGCAACTTGCCAGAAGAGTCTTGAAGCAAAAATGAGTAAAGCGTGGATATCATGCGCATATTCTGCAAATAAGTTGGGTCACATGCCAGGAAGTACAGCTCCTTCTATACTTGGATTGTTCCAGATGCAAGTGCTGCAGGTCTCAGACTCCAGTGTCACAGTCACGTCTCTGCTGCCTCTCCTCCTTACCATACACAAACCACATGATTCAGTTTTGTGAATGGCATGAAGAAAAGGGAGGAAGGCACACAACAGTAGCATTGGGGTCTATGCTTTTTTTTTTTACTTTTCAAATCATGTGAGGTGAGAGCATGAGGCGGGGCCCGAGCAGCAGTGTGTGTCTATGGACCCAAAAAGCCCAGCTCGGCCTGCACAAGTGCCCCCATGGCACACATCTTCTGAGATAGCAAGCTAAGAAGTGGACATCGCCGGTGGGGAACCCCAGAAGAGGAGGTAAGGGGCTTCTGTGTGCAATACCATTGCCTACAGCAGGTAAGTATGTTTATTATTTTAAGAAAAACAATTATACCTGTATAACCGCTTTAAGAAGGATCTCAGAACAATGCAGAATTACAGGTGACCTATAGGGTAAACTGTCAGCCCAGCTCCTGGCAAGCATCACACACTCATTCTTTAAAGGGGTAGTTCCCCCAAAAAACTTTTTTTTTAACATTGATTGAGGCTCGTTTTGTCAAGGGGAATCGGGTGGGTTTTTTTTAGAAACGAAGCAGTACTTACCGTTTTAGAGATGCATCGTCTCCGACGCTTCCGGGTATGGTCTTCGGGTCTAGGCGTTCCTATTTGATTGACAGGCTTCCGACGTTCAGATACATCGCGTCACGATTTTCCGAAAGTAGCCGAACGACGGTGCGCAGGCGCAGTATAGAGCCGCACCGTCGCTCGGCTTCTTTCGGCTACTCGTGACGCGATGTATGCGACCGTCGGAAGCCTGTCAATCAAATAGGCACGCCCAGACCAGACGATCATACCCGGAAGCGACGGAGACGATGCATCTGTAAAACGGTAAGTACTGCTTTGTTTAAAAAAACACCCGATTCCCCTTGACATAACGAGCCTCAATCAATGTTAAAAGGTTTTTGGGGGAATTACCCCTTTAAACACTCTTTAACAAGTGTTTATCAAAATGACAAGGTGTAGAGAGAATATTACTTACACCCATATAAGATTTACAATTTCTTCAGCGTTTTCAGCACTGAAGTGTGGCTAAACCCAAGACCCTGCATTCACTTTATCTGGTCTCCCACAGTGCATAGAATATGGAAATACATAATTTAGTAAATCTAAACTGCTAAATCCCTTTTCTCAACAGCAGCATATAGCAGTCTTGTCACTTCTATTCGTGTCTGGTTAAAGCTTGTAGGTGGAGTTTTCAGTCTCCTATGACTGACCTATAAGACTGCAGGACCCCTGAACCTCTGTCTGGACAGTGCCGATTGGCCCTGTGCTGATCACACGCACTCTCCCAAGAAAAAAAAATAAAAATCTTCAGCAATACACACCAAACTGAGCATGTGCAGCAAGCCTAGTAATATCCGGAAATGGATTGGGGACTCTAGAAGGGGATTGTCAGAGGAGACAGGATCAAACAGCCTTTTTACACAATGCAGAGGGTTAACACCTTAGGTTCCACAGCGAGTATAACAAGCACACATTACTGCATATACAGACTGATTTTACGGTTGTGGGTTTAATAACACTTTAAATCACTGCAGTAGCAGCAGCCAACATCCCTTATATACTGTAAGGCCACTTTCACACTGAGGCGCTTTACAGACGCTATAGCACTAAAAATAGCGCCTTCTACTGTCACTCCAGTGTGAAATCCTGAGGGCTTTCACACTGTGGGACGTTAAAAAAAGTACTGCAAGCAGCATCTTTGAGGCACTTTAGGAGCAGTGTATACACTGAGTACTTGATTCCTGTATTCCAGGTGTCACCTTGCAGAACAATATAATGAAGACTTTAAAAAGCGTATGCAATGAGCAGCTTGTTTAAAGGAATCTGCCACATAACAAATCAACCAAATGAATGGTTTCTGATAGATGATTACCAATTTTGGCCTTATGGGCTGCATTCTAATTCTCCAGTCACTGCCACAGCTGGGGGGCTCCTCTACCCAACTTGTTTGTGTGGAAGGAGGAATCTTATTTTTTGACTGGCTGAACAAAAAATAAAAAAAATAACAGTGTAAATTTGTATTAGGATCATTCATAGATTAGATTATTTGGGCCAGTATTTACATTATGACTGATAATAACAGTATAAAAGGAAATTGAAGATTTTTTTTCAACTGCTATTTCTACAGTGGAGATTAGAGAATTCAATTTTACTTTATTAGTTGCCAATTACAGCACCTTCAGTTTTTTCCTCTATTTTATATAATATTCGTAAACAAGGATTTCACTGTTTAAAGCTGTATTTATATTATTTAGATAGGAGTAACTTTCACATAAATTGTTCTTTCCTAAAATCACTGCTTGAAAAATAATCAAGCACCTTGTGGTGTGTTGGAAGTTGCATACAAAATGCGCAAGAAAAATTGGCCGTGGTGCACAACCTGTTCAGAAACCCCCCAAAAAATGTACCAGTGGTATCACTGACCCTAAAAATTGGCTATATCAACTAATTTCTAATAATGCTATGTGACAAATTGTAGCAGGTTAGCCACCCTGTTCATAAATTGTGTTGGTCTTTATTAGGGAAAAAAAGCTGCTTCAAAATGAAATACGGAAAGAAGGAAATAAAAAGATCATAGATTGTGAAAAAGTTCAGCAAGTAAATACTAACATATATGAATCATTAGAATAATAAATGAATATGAACAAAACCCTGAGGTGTGTCTTAGCTAGACAATAAGGAACTAAATCGGACTAACAATAGGCTGCCTCCTCTATTCAGGCTGAGAACCTGGCCACTGCAAAATAAGAAGGATGAGAGAGGAGTGCCAGACAGCCATATAGTGTAATAAATTTGGAAATGATGTAGTCAAAAAGTATTACATTCACAATTGCTCAGAGGATCTAGGCTTGTGGTTTGCTTGGGATGGATCATGAGCGAGGATGCCAGACCACGAGGGGGAACCTCAACTACCGCTGCAAGGACCACTGAAGCCAATAGGAGAGAGACACTTCAACCGCTGCTGTAGACATCGCTGTTTGATTTGTCACAGCAATTGTGGGATACACATTTCAGGAGCAGACACGACCCCTTTCTCAGTTGCTCAGTGAGATAGAGGAAGGGAGCATGTTAGCCCCTGAAACACATATCCCACAACTCATTGTGCCTTTGAAAAAAAAAAAAATCAACAGCAGTGTCTACAATGGCAGTTCCAGGTGCTCTCCCTTTGGCTACAGCAAGAGGCTCCCAGTGGCTTCAGCAGTCCCTGTAGTGGTGGTGGTTCCCCCTCTCAGTCTGGTATCCTTGCTTGTACGGTCAAGCCTCCATCTATCCCAGGCTTGAAAACCAGCTTCTCTGAGACATACCTAGACCTTCTGAGCGTTTGTGTGTGTATTACTTCCAAATAAACAAATTTACTACACTACTGTATGTAGTAGTCTGGTGCTCCTCTCTCCTCCTTTTACATACAAAATGTGCTCTCCTTTTATACTGCAGTATATATATCCTTCAGATGAACTGTCCAGCCACTTTTTTTTATTTTAGCTTTGTATAAAATGAGGAAGCGTTAGACCCCCTCCTGTCAGGTTTTTACTGCTATTCAGGGTTCTCTTGGAGAGATTTCCCCTCACTTCCAGCCTGTTGACGTTTTACCAAGCAAGAAGGGAATGCTCAACAGTAACGGAGATAAAATAAAATTGCTCTTGTAATTAAAGTAATGGAAGGACTGACCCGGTGTCAGATTTCTATTTGTGTTGGTGTCCTAGTTGCAGATTTTCCCTAATTTTCTGTCTGATAAAACAGTTGTCAGCAGAACAAGAAATTGGAGTAGATCTATCTAATGGAGCTTGGATATTCGTAAAAATCCCACAGGAGCTCTAATCTGTTCTGGCTCTATACAAAACTATATTAACAAAAAAATGTTTTGGCTGGGGATACACTTAGGGCTGGTTCATACCACAATTTCTGTGTTCGAGATGTGTTTTGGACGCACTTTCAATGTGTTCCAGCGAGTTTTTCCCTTTTTTTTTGACACTTGAAAACCATCTTAATTCAGGACAATGTGCATTTTAATGTGTTTAGCTACATTCCAGATGAAAAAATAAAATAAAAAAATGGACTAAAGCAAGAAAGATAGTCAGGAAGGGTATAAATTGGGCCATTATCCCCAAATATTGAAATTGACAAAAGGAAAGGAACAGAATTTTAAAGGCCCAGATCAATACTTCATACATAGTAGAAAATACTAAAAGATTAAAATCAAATTCAATTTACGCTTTAGTATTTTGTATGATTTGTGAATAAGTATTGATCTGGGCCTTTCAAATACCATTAGGGGCGTTCCTTTCCTGTTGCAGCAGATTCTACTTTTAACAACTGCACTGGAAATGACCACACTGGTGTGAACTAGGACCTTTGGAATGCATGGAAAACACTGTGCGTGGGTTTTTGATGCAATTCAGAAATGGACTGGAATACATTGGGTGTGAATTATTTCTTAGAACCGGTTCACCATAAACCACACAGGAAGGCACTGTACATTCTTGTGCAATTCACATGCCATCCAGGTGCAGTGCAATTTCAGCCCATTCATTTGAATAGGCTGCAACCAAGTCGAACCACAGCATAAGTAGTGCAAGCAGACACAGAGCAAGCAGATTGCATGCTACTTCTATACCATATGATCCGATGCAGGTAAACGCACTGCATTTGCGACCTGCATTTGGAGTGTCGTTAGCATTGTACAGATCACAAGCGCATGGTGTTTTTGAATTATTTTATAGTTCGAAATACGATTCCTTTAACTGAAACAGAAACAGTTGTGGTAATGCTTCTTAATTTAAATTTTACTTTCATAAATTAACAAAATATTGTCAACAAAAGATACCTTAAAATAATCAAAAAAAAAGTAAAGGTCAATCAACAAACGAAAAAAAACCGACCCCAAACATTTAAACATAAATATTATAAAACAATTTTTTTTCAAGAGATTGGAAAATAAGTTCTTGTAGCTCACAGTTTGTTTTTCTTTTTTTTAAACTTCGAGTCTGTGAGCCATGGACAGCACCACTGTAGATCACTGTGATCAGGAAAGCTACATGGCTCGTCACCATGTTGCAGGCACACCCAGTGTTGAGTTACTATGTGAAATGAAAGCTACTGTAAAGTGTAGTTTGGGTTAAGCATCTTTGCATGTACCATATAAGGCTCCGTAGTCTAAAAATTCCAAAGAAAAACATTGGAGAGAGCCTCCACCACATACAGCACAGCTGACTGACCCAGAGATGAAAACAAGCTTTCATTCACGTTCATAATGATTGCCTATATATCGTACCCAGAGCGCAGTTCCATGGAATCCTTTACAAAAGCTACAAGGTCCGATTTCTCATAAACATAAAAAAAATAATGCTTTCAGGAAGTTGAATCCCTTAACCTGCCAGGGAAACAGCCTTCGTAAAAAATAAAGAATCCAGTTTGTACTTTTGTTTCCTAACCCCTCCACAGGTCCTTTGCCACAGACACTAAAGAATGTTGATTTTTCGCGAACAAGTCAAGTTACTATGTACTAGTTCCCACATCTGTAGCAGTTCATCAGGTAATAGTTTGTGAACAACAAGCATGCTTTGGAAGAAGCATGGTTCTTTGTTCATCTTGCTGTTCTTGTTTTTTACAATCCCAAAAGTTTTAAAGCCTTCATGCATTACAGGGTTGACTTTGATGACCTCTAAACACATACCTAGAAACACATCATCAATAGGATACAGTTCCAAAGTCTCAGAAGCTTTAAACAATTTTGTAACCAAAGAGCCAGCCATAATAAAGCCTCCGCCACCTGCATAAGGAGGATAGAGGTTTTTGCTGTATAGAGATGTTGGAATATAGTATTTGTTGTCTTTCCTGCGGATGGGGTGAGCTTTGTATAAGACATCTCCAACAAACAGATCAGGTATTTTGTTGTCATCCAAAAAGTCCAAGAGATTGATGGGGCTGACAAACACATCGTCATCCCCTTTGAAGATGTAGGGTACATGATGGCAATAAATGGTCATCCATTTAAGAAAATTTACTTCCTTCAGGGTTAAATTAAAAAAAGAATCCAAAAAATCCCACTGAAGAATATCACCATAAATCTGGTTTTCAAACTCCAGAAGCTTTTGGTAATTAGCTCTTTCCTCTTTTTTCATAGCCGTTCCTAAAAGAAATAATGTTCTTATTTTCTTCCCATTCATCACCTTCTCTTTTCCCCAGGTTTTACGAATAACGTCCCTGCGGTCATGCTGAGTGATTATTGATTTTACCACAATTAGGAGGTCAACATCTCCGCTGCACTTCTGTGGGTTGTTAATAATCATAGGGAAGTAACGGCAGTGTCGGTAGAGGAGAAACTGTTGAAAGTTAGGCTCCAGTGTCTTGAACCAGTCAAGATGGGTAAGGTTAGAGTTGGCAGTGCAGTTGATGACATCAATATCCCATTCACTAGGATGTCCATCTTCTGTGGTAGATGTGTCCATTTGTTCACCTTTCCTGGCTGCCCAAAAAGCATCAGGTGCATGAAAAGTGTCACGTTTTACAGCAGATATAGGACTTTCAGACTCTATATCCTTCTGAGTGAAAAATAGATTGGGGGGTGTCCCCGTGTGGAGGAGGGTCAATGTAATCGCCACAAAGAAGGAAATGCACAAGCCTTTGTAGATCTTTTTCTTCCTGACAAGAAAAGAAATATCAGTATTAGAGTTAGCTATACTTTCAAAAAGACTAAAAAGATTGGGTTTAAAGGCAAACAGAAATATAGATTTAGGGTTTAGTCAAACTTTATTCATACTTAAAGGGGTTGTAAAGGTAAAAAAAAATGCAGCGCCTTAAAGGGGTTGTAAAGGTTTGTTTTTTATTTTCTAAATAGGTTCCTTTAAGAAAGGGGTTGTAAAGGTAAAAAAAATGTTCCTAAATAAAATAAAAAATTGTACCTTTACAACCCCTTTAAGACTGTGTTAAATATAATACAGATCAGGGCTCAACTTTTGGGGATTTCCAAGGTTATTCTGTAATTCAACTAACATTACTATAATGCAATGCTAACAAGAGTAAAATGCCCCCTATTTATGGGACTTTGAAGACTCAAAAAAGTATTTATAATTCTAGTTGTACATGCAGAGATCAAATAGGTTTTGGATGCATTTCAGAATCAAATTAGATCCTTCTTCGGAGATAGCTCGGCAAATGGTATGATGTGATCTATGGTAGAAACCAAAACATATTTGAGCATTTAAAAAAGGCATATCACAGTAGGTCATAGATTGTATACAGTGTAATTTATTCATAGAGTAAGAGCAAACTTCATAAAAAGTAAATAAAGAGAGGCTATTGCCATCACTTCCAACAGACATTTACACCCCAAACATGAGATGGACCAAAAGGAAATGGGGGGGGGGGGGGGGTGGGCATGTAATCATCAGTCCCCAAGAGCTAGAAATAAGCACAGGGACTATTGTGTTTACTTTATTATGTGTATGTATATATATGTGTATGTATGTATGTATGTATGTATGTATGTATGTATGTATGTATGTATGTGTGTATGTATATATATATATATATATATATATATATAAAATCTTTTAAAAGAATTGTAATAAAAACTATACATTTTATGATAAATTCTTTAAGTCTTCAAAGTCCCAAATCGGGGGAGAATGTAACTCTTGCTAGGATTTCCTTCCTAACCTTTTCCCAACTCAGCTACTGTACAACTATCACAGATATAGATATATATATATATATATATATATATATATATATATATATAGATATATATATCTATATATCTATATATCTATATATCTATATATCTATATATCTATATATCTATATATCTATATATCTATATATCTATATATCTATATATATATATATATATACATATACATATACATACATATATATATATATATATATATATATATACACACACACACACACACATACATACATATATATATACACACACACACACACACACACATATACATATACACACATATGCACAAAATTGTACATGGTACTAGTCCCTTCTAAACTAATCTCAATAAATGCAAACATATTGTGTACAATTATATAAAGTCTTTTGAACTTTAAATCCTTACATTTAAATAACAATAATTAATAATGTGTTTAAAAAAAACATAAGTGCTAGAGGTGATAGAATTCATGCATCTACGCATCTACACCAATAAAAGTGCAACTCCATAAACCTTACTGTCCTTCATACAAGTGCAAAATGTCCATAAAGTAAAAATAAATCTTCTTCTAAACATTTCCACTTCCAAAACCTCATATCCCCTGATGTCTACTTCCACCTTGGCACACTCTAGCCCCTCTTGGTGATAAACTCACCAAATGGTATTGACCGCCAAGTTAAGAAGGTCAAACAACACTCTGCTTAGGACACCTGCACCATACCGATATTTATACAACAAAGAGGGGGGGGGGGGGGGAATCTGAGAGTCCGTTTCCACTTGTCCGATTTGTTATGCTACTTTGGGCATCAAAGTCGCATGACAAACTGCACACCTTTCTTTTCAATGGCTCTCGTACAAATCATTGCGACTTAAAGTCACAGCAACTTTGCAAAAGGTACCTGCACTACTTTGGTGTGACTTTTGATACAACTTAGAATGTAAGGTCCAATCAAAATTGTACCAAAAGTTGCAATGGAATTCGTGCGACTTTAAGAACATGCCACTGTGAAAGGAGCCTTAACACCAACTCTGTTTATTAAAAAGGTTACATTAAAATAATCAAAAAACACTCACTCGCCTAGCACGAAGGGTAGAAGAAGCTTTAGAAAGGTACGTACCACAGTAGTAATTTTTGTAAGTGGGGCCTATCATGACATCACTGTGGATTGGTCTTCATGTGTTATCTGATGGTTATTGCTCTCGAGGGACTCAGTGTGACGAAACATGACGTGCAGGACTATTGCACAGTGACGTCATTACGCATAGAACACATATTATCACTGTGGCGTCTACTTTCCCAATGCTTCTAGCCTTAGTGCTAGGTGAGCTCTTTTAACACTTGAGCGTTTTGATTATATATTGAAACGCTTGTCCATAGTTCAAATCCCAGCAAGTTCAACAGGAACTGGCTGAGATTTAAAACATGTGCGGGTAGGCTGAATGTACCAAGTTTATCGGTACACACAGCCTGCTGAATTCATTTGAGACTAGCAGCCAGCAATATTCACAGTCTTCTCCTAGTGGAAACAGCTTCCCCAGCCCCCCGCTGTGAGAATACAATGTCTCGGCTGGAGGGATGCCCCTGTCAGCACTGTCTGTGTTGATGGGGGAGAATCATGCAAACATATTTTCTACAACCCGTGGCTGCAGAAAATAAATTTGCACCGTCTATATCCTGCCTAACATTTTAAACAAATGGAGGTAGCACAATGATGTCCCCTACCTTCTTTGTTGCGTAAACACTGATATTTGTATAGCGTATAGGAAATGACAGAGGTGCGAGTGACCCAAGAAAAGACAAATAAGTGCCGTTTGACCTAATAACTTAAGCCTCGTACATACTAGTAGTTTATTTTTGTTCAACTGTATCGCTTCTAGCACTTGGGGATTTGTTTTTTGTTTGGTTTTGTTTAGCACATGGTTATCTAACGTTGAGTATTTATAGATGAGTGCACTTTATGGGCCAGATTCAGGTAGATGGGAGCATCTTTAATCTGGAGTAACGTTTCTCATTTACGTTACTCTGGCGAAATTTTAGGAGCAAGTGCTGTTATTCATGAAGCACTTGCTCCTAAAGTTGCGGCAGCGTATCGAAAATGAGCCGGCTGAATTCAAATTGGGTGGGTACAGGGCGTGTATTATTTAAACTAAGCGCGATCCCGCGGCGAACGTACTGCGCATGCGTCGACTGTCAATGCATCCCAGTGCGCATGCTCCAAATTCTGTCAATGAACGTCAATGACGTCAAATCCCCATTCATGGACGTTTTACGCAAGCGACGTGATTTTTTTTTTCCGACGCGATGACGACGGCTATACTTAACATAGGATACTCCACTAGGGGGCTGCTTTATCTTTACGCCGCGTATCGCTTACGGAAACGTCAGAAAGTCACTGCGTCGCCCCCGAATACGATCGTGAATTGCCGATTCCCGCTGATTAACATATTTTTTCGGCGTAAATCAGCGATGCGATGGCGAAATTCAATTACGCCGTTTGCATCGGAACTCCAACCCGGCGTTTGTTTTCTGGTTACAGAAACGCCGGCTTAAAGTGACAGTTAGGCTGGAGTATCACCGATACTCCAGCCTAACTCTACCTGAATCTGGCCCTATATTATTTTACACTATATATTTTTTTTTTAATTATTGAGATTAGGTTAGAGGGATTAGATCATGCACATTTTTTTTAGTACAAAAAGAGTGTCATGCATTGCTGATAGTAGTATCTTTTCAATAGTTTTCTAATAATCCTTAAAAAAAAACATCAACCTGAAAACAAGAAATAATTGTAATTTTTTTTTACACATGCAGATCCTTCATTTTTGAGAAAAAATAAATAAAAATCACAGAAATATATTCCTTCCCTTAGTTTATTTTGTAATCCTGTTGAATTTTATATGTAGTTCCACTGTTGACTTTGTGGCTATTTACTCAAGATTTAAGAGCATAGTTGGGGGATGGGACTGCAGGTATGGTGTGAATATTCTGGACTGAATAGCAGAATTATCAGCAAGAGCCCAGGATCTTGCATGGATAGAGACTTGAGAGGTTAATACGATTCAGATCACCTTTAGAACGCCTCCCATACACCCTGCCTGGCACGTTTACATTACAGAGAAGCCTCTTCAGTTTCGAGGCAATTAAATGGGGCTTTGCAATGAAAGACTTCTTTCTACTTGTTAAGCAGTAAAACGTTGGATAACGGAAAGGGAACAGGGCTTGGGAATCAAAAACTGTGCTTTGCAAGGACAGCCTGGCAATGAAGCATATGTAAAAATGGCAGCTGAATAAAATAAAATGACTAGGTTGTCAACTACGTACGCACATTACAGTTATCTCTTCTAAAGGATTCACCTTGAAAACTGTTTCCTGACATCAATGGAAAATAAGTGGAAAATACAGACAATGACTGTCTACTTCTTGTTCAACATTTGTGCCAATAACGAGTCTACATTATAACACAGAAAACTAGAACACACATAAACGCGGAATTGCATAGAAGCTGCAAACAAAGGATATACAGTATAGATAAAATGTACGGTTTCAAGCCCTACAGATAGAACTCAGTCCAGTGAATAGTTCTGTGTATTCTGTAATGCGCTGCAGACTATGTTATAACTACATATGCCGATGGAGTATAGAAAGGAGTACACTGCAATATTCTAGAGGGTTTACATGCCATCACGATCAAAACATTTTTAGCATGTCTATATTCAGAAGTTGTATTAGTAAGTGTATTTAAATGAAATAGCATGACCAAAACTGAATAAAGTGACATGGTTGGTAAAATCCATTGTGGCAAAAGAATAGCTGCAGGACAATGAATAAACAATGAATACTTACGTTTTGAATGCTGCGTCATTCAAGAGGAATCCTTTACTTAAAGGGGAACTAAACCCTTCAATCCTTTACAGCCAAGGAAGCTTCCATCTTAGTCTTTGATCTGCAGTTGCCATGGGGTTGCATAAGTGATCAATTATGACACCAGCCATTAGATGGTTTGACAGTCCAGTTGACAGCACCAGCAACTGTGACTTATTCATGGCATGCCTTGGATGCAACTGTTTGGGAAACCACTAAATCGGTGGGTTTAGTTCCGCTTTAGGTCTGTTTAAAGACCCAGAGTGGTGCCTCCCTATGACCTCCATATCACCACTATCACTATGACATGGCGTTTGACTCAGCGCTGCAGGTGACAAGAGAGATCAATACTCCCAAGTCTATCAGCAGACTTTAGAGTAGCATTCCTCTTGAATGGAGTGGAGTTAGTGGTGCTGGCAGGGGGGTATAGGCAAAAATTGTTCGTCCTATTTTTAGGTGTTCTTTTTGCCCAAATTAATTTTACTAACAGTCGCTTTAAAGACTTTTAATAAAACGTAGGAAACATCAAAAAAAAAAAACTGTGCACTGAAATACTTGGGCTACTGAAGGTGGCAAAGCAATTTAACCAGAACCATGTTTCGTACATTGGGTTGCTTGTTATTCTAAAATAGGAAGAGCACATATGCTTTCTGATTTCGAATGGCCCGCCTGGTAATGTGGACATGTATATCTTTTGTGACCCGCAATAAATCCAAGAGCTTCTGGGGGGGGGGGGGTCACAAAAGATATACATGCTGGTTGCCTTGGAGCGGACAGTGAGGAGGCAGAACGAGTGACATACAAACAAGTGAATTTCCTGTTTGCACGGTGGCCTTCGTAATAGAAAGTCCCGTCTCCTGCGCTGCCATTGGCCAACTGTTCTGTCCATCACAGGAGGCGGGACTTTGTATTAAAGAGGCCACCTTGAAAACAGATTCTGCTGTATGTAACCTGATGGTGCTGGTCCCATCCCTGTCCCCTCAGAGGTTGCAGATGGGCATCAATCAGGCTACACTGATGGCAACGGTGGGGCTGCATCCATGGCAACGGTGGGGCTGCATCCATGGCAACGGTGGGGCTGCATCCATGGCAACGGTGGGGCTGCATCCATGGCAACGGTGGGGCTGCATCCATGGCAACGGTGGGGCTGCATCCATGGCAACGGTGGGGCTGCATCCATGGCAACGGTGGGGCTGCATCCATGGCAACGGTGGGGCTGCATCCATGGCAACGGACCCTTATTTTTCTTTACAGTTCTTTATTTAAAATTAAAAAATCTGAAACTTTCCTCTTAAAGTGAAGGTGCGTGAAGGTTATATGCCAATAAATACGATATAGCCATCTCTTCACCATACACAGACACAAAGGCAGAAGATTCTTGTTGGGCAGTGTATCAGTGCTCGGATGAACACACTTAGACCGAATTTTAACGGTTTAAAGAATGTCGAGCAAAATGGCGGTCAAATCTGGCCCCCTACACATCCATTACTTAATGGCCGTGTAATATTTTTTTTATTAAAACCTTTGTTACTGTGTTTCTGTCTCCTTGTAATGTCGTACCCAAGCTCCTGAATCCTTCTACCCCCTCACTTCTGTTTATGTGCGCTAATATAATCACTTAAAAACTGAACTAAAAAGGCACAGAAAAAATTAATCAAAATATAGTTTTTTTTTTAAAGCCAACATCTATTTTAGGTTTTGAATACTCTTAGAGCTGTAAATCAACAAACATGCCAAACTATTAAACATATTCTCAAATGTAGTTACACATCAAATCTACAAAAAAAATTGTGTGTGCATGTGTGTGTGTGGCCTGCTTTACAGTCTTAGTTTAGAAGGCAGGCTACTAGAGAAGTAGCAGCAGCCCAAAAATATGTCCAGA
This sequence comes from Rana kukunoris, assembly GCA_029574335.1. Taxonomy (NCBI): domain Eukaryota; kingdom Metazoa; phylum Chordata; class Amphibia; order Anura; family Ranidae; genus Rana; species Rana kukunoris. Next base: position 232,259,795 of record CM056052.1, read on the forward strand.
GATGTTTCTAAACCATGGGTTCCAATAATTAGGTGAATATCCTAATTGGCTACATCCTCTGGTAGGGAATTGTTGTGAACTAGTAAAGAGGGTAGAACTAAGGGAAGTATGGGAGCTGAAAGGAAAAACACAACATATGTGTAAACAAAATTAGATAGTGGTTTCTGGTAAACAACGATGTGTGGGCTTCAAAAATAAACAGCAGAAAGTTTACCCATCTTGCAGGCAATGAGCTGTATCGTTGAGTTGCAGTTTACTGTTAACTTACTTCCTACTTTGACATTCAATTCATCTTTACAGCTTAATGCTTTTTGGCTGCAGATCTTTAGATTTTCACATGCCCACATGGTCTTAAGTCGGCCATAGATGGATCGAATCTTGCCCAGTTCAGCAGGGACCAAACGAGATTTAAACCATCTATGGGCAGGCAATCGCTTGGGTACAATCGGCATGTTGGATTTTTCATGCAATTATTGCAAGAGGTAGCCACCAACAATAATCACTGTGTTCTCCCAGGAGAGATGGTCCCACCCCACCCTTTGCCGAGAGAACATAATATTTCCCCATTAATACTGACTGTATTGAAAGTGTTGGATAGAGCAGAGAAGGATTAGACCACTAAATTAGTCAAGTTATAACCACTGTCTTTGTACCCTAAACAGACGTAGTTTTGCGAGTAAGATGACTTCACAAAAATATCAGATCTTTCATGTCCCATCTAGGGGATCACAAAAGCCCACAGCCAGGTCCATTCACCCAACAGTTCATAAAATGCCTACGAACAGATCCATTCACCCAACAGTTCATAAATGCCTACGGCCAGGTCCAATGGCACTGCTGCTGCTGTGTCTCAGCCAATCAGAAGGAGAGTCACGGATGGCCAAGACACTCGTGGACATCGCTGGAGAGAGATTGGGCTTAGACAAGTAATTAGGGGGGTGCTGGGGAGGCTGCTAAACACAGAAGGTTTTATCTTAATGTATAGAATGCATTAAGATAAAAGAAAAAAATCCTTCTGCCTTTACAACTTCTTAAAAAGGTAACAAAAACTTGTGCCTCTACAACCACTTTAAGCTGGCCAAATAATCCCTCTTTATATCTCGTTTCTGTTGTATTATAGGTCAGTGGCCAGACCTAAACCTAGTCGCTCTCCCCTATTTTGCATCTTTGCCCCATGTTGGCATGGTGTCCACAGTAGCATTTGCAGTGGCAGAGCAGTGTAGTACTGGCCATAAGAGGCATTACGCTGATGCAGTTGGCCAGCTTAATCCTATATTGCAATATGGGTGTGAACTAAATATCCCTGTTTTTATTGCAAAGTTTGCTAGAAGGGATATAGCAGTGTGCAGAGTTCATCCAGAATTTTTAGTGTTAATATGTGGAAAACAATAATGCAGCACCTTAAAGGGGTTGTAAAGGTTTGTTTTTTATTTTCTAAATAGGTTCCTTTAGACTAGTGCATTGTTGGTTCACTTACCTTTTCCTTCCATTTCCCTTCTAAATGTTTTTTTTTCTTTGTTTTCTTTGTCTGAATTCCTCACTTCCTGTTCCTCCTCAGTAAGCTGTTCTGGCTGACTAACCCCCAGCCTGATGGGGGCAAACTTACTGAGGAGAAACAGGAAGTGATAAATTCAAAGAAAAAAAAAACACATTTAGAAGGCAAATCGAAGGAAAAGTGAACCAACAATGCACTAGCTTAAAGGAACCCATTTTGAAAATAAAAAAACAAACCTTTACAACCCTTTTAAGTAAAGTGCATGATAATTCCAATAAACAATATAGCTTAACATGTGAATAAAACAGGGTCAAAAATATATTGTCCAATAATTAAAAAGAGGATTCCCAACGTGTGTATTCGGTGAACACAAATACTGTGTATAACACCATTAGTAACACCTGAGGAACATCATTAGATGTTCCTCAGGAAGTGCTTCAGTGACCAGCCACCAACATTGAGAAAAATTAAAACTCACCAGAACAAATGGCTACCATTATAGCAGCATATATGCCCAAACCAGCATGAGGATCTCACAGGAACCACTGCGACAGAGGACAAACCTTGTGCATGACTCTCAATCATGCAGTCAGCCTCGGGCCTCCCAGCCTGTCACTATGCACGATCCAGTTATGAAGGCATTTATACTGCCTTTTGTGTTAGCAGCCTTATTTCAATATTTATGTCACAGTGCAGATAATATTTACAGTATAGTGTTAATATGTGGTCACACCCCTTTAGCACCTGATAGATTAAATGCATGTACAAGCTATTGGGATCTGAGCACAGGTATATCTGGTTTCTAACAATGGCCGCAGCATTTGGCCAACATGTCAAATCAAGAAAGACAATATACAGTATGTTAGTATAAGGCCTCATGCACACTCCAGCTCCACAAAAAAAAAAAAAAATATGCTTTTATTCTCTGCCTGAGGGTAGCGCCTTTGAGAGTTATTCTGGCGTTTTTTTTTTGCACATTTTTTTTTTTACAGCGTTTTTGAGCTTTGCAGTTTTTTATGAGCCAATATAGAAAACAATTATCGGTTACATCATTTGTTGCAGGGTATTTCAGCTTTTTTTTAGCTTTTCTTTTTTATTAGGGTAAGAGGTTAGAGTTAAAGCCTCATGGTTTTTACCTTAAAGTAGAACTTAAAGCGGTATTTCACCCTAAATATAAGATCTCCCATGCGCTTCAGCATACTGGCGTCAGCGCCAGTATGCTGGGTTTTTTTTTTTTTTATAGCACACTTACTGTTTTATCGTAGAAATCCTTTTCTGTCCCCCGTGGTGGACGGCGCCAGTACAGCGCGTCACATCTTCCTAAGATACCCGATATGGACTCGGGTATTTCCGGCGCTATGCGGCGCCTGCGCACAGACCTAGGAGCTGACTGCGCAGGCGCCGTATTTCTCCGAAATAGGACTCGGAGAAATACGGCGCCTGCGCAGTCAGCTCCTAGGTCTGTGCGCAGGCGCCGCATAGCGCCGGAAATACCCGAGTCCATATCGGGTATCTTAGGAAGATGTGACGCGCTGTACTGGCGCCGTCCAACGCGGGGGACAGAAAAGGATTTCTACGATAAAACAGTAAGTGTGCTATAAAAAAAAAAAAAACCCAGCATACTGGCGCTGACGCCAGTATGCTGAAGCGCATGGGAGATCTTATATTTAGGGTGAAACTCCGCTTTAAGTAGAACTATAGGCACATTTTATTTCCCAATTTGGATAGAGTAAGGGAGGTTTGTAACACGCTAGATTTTTTTGCCACCTGTATCCCATTGCAAAAATTTCCCTTCACTTCCTGTGCCATCTCCAAAACAGGAAGGGAGAGGAAATCCCTACAAATTAAGAGAATTCCTTGGGGACCCCCAGGGTACCAGAGATAGTGCCCCCATTGGAACATTTCCTTCTTTTGGGGACAACCCAAAATGTGGGATTTTCTCTTTCACTTTCAATAATGGTAAACAGGACAAACTGAGGGGGTTATTTTCGTTAATGGGGGCACAGACAACAATAAAAACAGACAGGTGATCTAATCAATCTCTAAATCCAAAACAAAAAAAAAGCACCCCCCCCCCCCCCAGACCCACTGTTTATCATACCTGAACCTGATCGTTCCAGCCACAGGGACGAGCACAGCAGCTTCAGCCACCGTCTCATTCATTGGATAGATTGATAGCAGCAGGAGCTATTGGCTCCCGCTGCTGTCAATCAAATGCAGTGACATAGGAGCTGGGGTTGAGGTCGAGTCCTGCCATCTGTGTCAATGGATGGAGCAGCAAGACTCGTGATTGTGGCTGCACAAATGCCGCACCTGCACAAGTGTGGGGGCACTCTAAAAGAGAAGGAGCACCTCCCGGGGACCCCAGGAAAGGATCAGGGCCACCCTGTGCAAAACCCTGACCCAAAGAAGGCGAGTATAACAGGTTTGGGCGTGCAAAATCATTCAGCCCCCTTACTTTCAGTGCAGCAAACTCTCTCCAGAAGTTCAGTGAGGATCTCTGAATGATCCAATGTTGACCTAAATGACTAATGATGATAAATAGAATCCACCTGTGTGTAATCAATCTCTGTATAAATGCACCTGCACTGCGATAGTCTCAGAGGTCCGTTTAAAGCGCAAAGAGCATCATGAAGAACAAGGAACACACCAGGCAGGTCCGAGATACTGTTGTGGAGAAGTCTAAAGCTGGATTTGGATACAAAAAGATTTCCCAATCTTTAAACATCCCAAGGAGCACCGTGCAAGCGATAATATTGAAATGGGAGTATCAGACCACTGCAAATCTACGAAGACCTGGCCGTCCCTCTAAACTTTCAGCTCATACAAGGAGAAGACTGATCAGAGATGCAGCCAAGAGGCCCATGATCACTCTGGATGAACTGCAGAGATCTACAGCTGAGGTGGGAGACTCTGTCCATAGGATAACAATCAGTCATATACTGCACAAATCTGGCCTTTTATGGAAGAGTGGCAAGAAGAAAGCCATTTCTTAGATATCCATAAAAAGTGTCGTTTAAAGTTTGCCACAAGCCATCTGGGAGACACACCAAACATGTGGAAGAAGGTGCTCTGGTCAGATGAAACCAAAATCAAACTTTTTGGCAACAATGCAAAACTTTATGTTTGGCGTAAAAGCAACACAGCTCATCACCCTAAACACACCATCCCCACTGTCAAACATGGTGGTGGCAGCATCATGGTTTGGGCCTGCTTTTCTTCAGCAGGGACAGGGAAGATGGTTAAAATTAATGGGAAGATGGATGGAGCCAAATACAGGACCATTCTGGAAGAATATCTGATGGAGTCTGCAAAAGACCTGAGACTGGGACGGAGATTTGTCTTCCAACAAGACAATGATCCAAAACATAAAGCAAAATCTACAATGGAATGGTTCACAAATAAACATATCCAGGTGTTCGAATGGCCAAGTCAAAGTCCAGACCTGAATCCAATTGAGAATCTGTGGAAAGAACTGAAAACTGCTGTTCACAAGCGCTCTCCATCCAACCTCACTGAGCTCGAGCGGTTTTGCAAGGAGGAATGGGCAAAAACTGATAGAGACATACCCCAAGCGACTTACAGCTGTAATCGCAGCAAAAGGTGGCGCTACAAAGTATTAACTTAAGGGGGCTGAATAATTTTGCACGCCCAATTTTTCAGTTTTTTATTTGTTAAAAAGTTTGAAATATCCAATTAATTTCGTTCCAATTCATGATTGTGTCTCACTTGTTATTGATTCTTCACAAAAAAATTACAGTTTTATATCTATGTTTGAAGCCTGAAATGTGGCAAAAGGTCGCAAAGTTCAAGGGGGCCGAATACTTTCGCAAGGCACTGTAAATAATCATAAATAATTATATTTAATAAATACCAAGTGATAATTAACCCCTAACCTAAATCTCTAGCCCTTAAACAAATAAAAATAAATAATAATAATAACTAAACACCCAACATGAAATAAATTAATAATTTTGTTCAGGTCTGGGTATTTTTATTTTTAATTATTATGTATTAATACAGATTGATAATTGATTTTGATGGTTTTTAGCTATTTTTGTATTCATTTATTTATATATTAAATCCATATATTACTATTTAAAAAAAAAATGTTTTATTTAAGCTGAAAAAATATAAAATTGCACAAAACGTGTGAATGTGCACAAAAAAATGCGCAAATGGCGCATTTCCATTCATTTCCATGGGAATAAAAACATGCCAAAAACACTTACACCTGCTCGAACTACAAAAGCAGCTCCAGAACCTTAGGAGCTTCAGGCGATTTAGAGTGGAGATGTGAACCATCTCCATAGAAAATAATCGTCTTTTTTCTCCCCCAGCGTTTTGAAGCTTCAAGCTACAAAAACGCTGAGGTGTGAATGGGGCCTAAAAGCTTGAAGAAGCTTGTGCTTTTCTGTGCTCTTTTACGTGTTTTTATTAAGCCTGTTTGAGCATAAGCAATTTATTTATTGTCATAATTCCTCCCCTCAGGTCCTTTTTTTGTTTGGTCCTTCACTTTCACGCATTTTTGCATGTTTTTAGGCACTTTTTTCTTCATGAAAGCTCCTCTAAAAAAAAGTTTGATGGTTTTTTTTTGTTTTTTTTCTGCCTGCGAAAGCATATGCCTGTAAACTCCGGGAAAAGCCATAGTGGGCGTGAACACATTGGCTAACATGAAGGGGATTTTCTAGGCAGGAAGAAAACGAGAACTCAAAAAAGGTAGAAAAAGCCTGTAGAAGCCGCTTCTTTGAGACGCAGTGTGCATGAGCCCTTAGTTCAGAGAGACCCAACCGTGGTGGGTCTAGTGGTGGACATTAGGAAACATCTGAGTGCGTGGAGTAACTTTACACCAAACTGGATTTGGTTTAAAAGTAGCACATTTAAAATGCGTATTTACTGCACATGATAAAAATGCTAACTGCCATTATTGTTAAATAAAAAAAAAGTGTTAAAGCTGAAAAAGGAAATATCCCCCAAATGTCCGGTATCATAATATCCAGGACATGTGTAGTCATTTCCTATGTTCTATCAGCACATTCCTACTACATTCCACACATATACACGGAAGGAGGATTTGCTGGTTTAAGTGTAGGCAAGTCTCATATCAGATTGTAATAAAAGGGTAGCTCTGCCTGTCATCTAAAAGTGAAAGTATCATTTTCACAGCCAAATTTCACTGGGAACAAAAACAGTCGCCTAAATTATGTCACATTAGTGATAGTCGAAGTTTAAGGTCTACATACTTGTAAGTAACAGGACGAGCACATTTTAAAAAGGGAACCCAAGAGAATAGTAGGATAACAAGCTGCCATTGCTTACTTGTTTTTAAACTGCAAGCTCAATGATCCCCACCAAGATGATCCTGACTTCACTACTCAGCGAGTCACCCTCGGGCTTTCACATTGAGGATGCAGTAAAGGAGTTTTTCAGGCGGTATAACAGCTCTATTTTTAGCGTGCACCGCCTAAAAAACTCCTCAATGTGAAAGGGGCCTTACTGAATCTACCGATTACCAACAATACAGACCCGATCACGGATGTGGAAATACGGGGCAATTTAGGAAACAGCGATTACAGGTCAATTGGACTTCTGTATAAATCACACAAATAGGAAACATAAGAGGAATACAAAGACACTGAATTTCAAATGAGCCAACTTCCCTAAACTGCAAACCTAGCTAGAAGTCATGAATTGGGATAAAATCTTAGGAACAAAGAACATGGAGGAGAGATGGGTTTGCTTTAAAAGCATATAAAATAAGGACATACCAATGCATCCCATTGTGTAATAAATTTAAAAGAGCGATTGAAAGTCCTTGATGGCTTAACTCCAATGTAAAAATGCATATAAAAGCAAAGGAGAAGGCCTTCAAAAAATACAAAGTTGAGGGATCATCATTAGCATTCAGACTTTATGAAGAATGTAACAAGAAATGTAAGCGTGCAATTAGAGCGGCTAGGATAGAACATGAAAAGACACATAGCGGAAGAGAGCAAAAAAAAAAAATCCCTAGAAATTCTAAGTATGTAAAGAGTAAAAAAAAAAAAAGGGAGGACAGGCCATAATGGTCCCATAAAGAATGAGGAAATGACATCTGGTTACAAGGGATGGGGAGATGGTGAAGGTGTTGAGTTTCTTCTCCTCCTCAGTCTTCGCAAGGAAAATAGGGGGGGGGGGGAGGGGCTTCAGTAACCAAAACTGCAGTGTTTATCCTCATGACACATTACAGAAAGCACCTCCATGGTAGACAGAGGACACAATTAAAATTAGCCTTGAGAAACTTAACAATAAATCAATAGGACCAGATGGTCTGCACCCAATGCTACTTAGGAAACTCAGTCAAGTAATTCCCAGACCATTGTTCCCAATTTCTACTGACTGGAATGGTACCAGCCGATTAGCGAAAAGCCAATGTAGCACCAATATTTAAAAAGGGCCAAAAATACATCCCTGGGAATTACAGACCAGTTACCCTAACATCATTAGTATGCAAGCACTTGGAGAGGATGATAAGGGACTATATGCAAGATTTGAGTACGGAGAATGGTATCATTAACAGTAATCAGCATGGATTCATTAAGAATCATTCTTGCCAAACCAATCTAATAACCTTCTATGAGGAGGAGAGTTGCCATCTAGATAAAGGAAGGCCGTAGACATGGTGTATCTGGATTTTGCAAAAGCATTTGACACAGTTCCCCATAAACATTTACTGTACAAAATAAGGTCTGTTGGCATTGACCATAGGGCTAGTACATGGATTGAAAACTGGCTACAAGGGCAAATTCCGAGGGTAGTGATAAATGGGGAGTACTCGGAATGGTCAGGGGTGGGTAGTGGGGTCCCCCAGGGTTCTGTGCTGGGACCAATCCTGTTTAATTTGTTCATAAACGACCTGGAGGATGGGGTAAGCAGTGCAATCTCTGAATTTGCGGACGATACTAAGCTAAGCAGGGCAATAAACTCCGCAGGATGTGGATGTGAAAAGATCTGAACAAATTAATGGTGTGGGCAACTACATGGGGTGCAATGAAGAAAAATTTCAAATAATGCATTTGTGTGGCAAAAATAGGAATGCAATCTATACACTGGGAGGAGAGTAATGTCAAGCTGCTGCCAACAAACCAAACAGAATATTGGCATTAGGGCCGAAACAACTATTTGATTAATCGACAACTAATCGATTATGAAATTAAGCGATTACAATTTTCATAGTCAATTAATCGGCTAGTAACATAATGGGGTTAAAAAAACTAAAATTAGCCCTTAATAGTACAAAAAAAGAAAATCGCTACTGTAAATATTACTTTCACTGTTCCACAGTAAAAAAAATTAACCCCTTACAGTAGTGATTATTTGCTCTTTTTGTACAAATTTTTGTTTTTTTAACCCTATTATGTTACTAAACGTCTCAGGCCTGGGGTCACACCTCTGTTTTTTGGTGCTTTTTGCAGTTGATTCACATGGTTTTCCTATGGGACACGTTCACATCCATGATTTTTTTTCAGCTGCTGCGTATTTGGAAAGAGCAAAAACTTTTTAAACGCAGAACGGCGCTATTTTTTTTTTGGTTCAATATACTTCAATTGAGAAGCTGCAGAAAAGCGTAATTTTTTATTTATTTTTTGAGGCAATTTGTGTTTTGTAATCTGCCCAACAACAAATTGGGGCATAAAAATTAAAAAATGCAATTTTTTTTTTTTTTAAGGCCATTATCCGATCAAAACAATAAATTGGCCAACTAATCGATTATGAAAATAATCGTTAGTTGCAGCCCTAATTGGCATGCATGAAAAAGGGGATTAACTCCAGGGATAAAACGATAATTCTTCTGCTCTACAAGACTCTGGTCCCACCACACCTAGAGTATGCTGTCCAGTTCTGGGCGAAATGAAGAGTACAAAGAATGGCAACAAAGCTAATAAAGGGACTGGAGGATATTAGTTATGAAGAAAGGTTGCGAGCACTGAACTTATTCTCTCTGGAGAAGAGACGCTTGAAAGGGTATACGATTTCAAATTTACAAATACCATACTTTTGACCCCACAATAGGGATAACATTTTTTTTGCGGGAGGAAGTTTAACATGACAAATGGCCACTCATTAAAATGAGAAGAAAAGAAGTTTAACCTTAAACTGTGCAGATGGTTCTTTACTGCAAGAGCGGCAAGCATGTGGAATTCCCTTCCACAGGCAGCGGTCTCAGTGGGGAGCATCGATGGTTTCAAGAAACTATTAGATAAGCACCTGAACGACCACAGCATACAGGTATATACAATGTAATACTGACATATAATCACACACATAGGTTGGACTTGGACTTGTGTATTTTTTCAACCTCACCTTCTCAACTTCACACCTACTATGTAAGAGCCGGTTCACACTGGGGCGGCACGACTTTGGGGGCGACTCAGCAAGGCGTCCTGAAGATGACTTCAGAGGCGACTTGCAAAATAACTTCTGTATAGAAGTCAATGCAAGTCGCCCCGAGTCGCCCCCGAAGTCATACAAGAACCTTTTTCTAAGTCGGAGCGACTTGCGTTGCTCCTATTAGAACAGTTCTATTGAATGGGACGCGACTTGTCAGGCGGCTGAGTCGCCCGACGAGTCGCCCCAGTGTGAACCGGCTCCAACTATGCAACACCTGCGCCAAATTCAAAATGAAAAAAATAAAATACAAAAAACGCAAACAAACCCCCCCCCACAGCAGATGGATGGGAATGCATTGGTGATCAGAGACCTCCTTACATTAGGAAGGAGGCAGATCAAACAGACATGGATCCGGGCTGCAGCTCCTTGCACCAGGGCCATTGCTTATCCTTCAGGCCGAACAGGAATTGGGTCCTGACTGACACCCGATTGGCCACGAGTCCTAAGACCCCCTGAAAAATCGGATCTAAAGAACCGATTCCCGATTGTCTGGGAGGAGAAAATTTCCCATTGTAACACAAATGGGTGGGTTGTGCCCCAAGCTCACCCTTTTTTAAAGCCAGTTAGAGCCTCAGGCTTGTATTCTGTGATCTCTTATCTGTTGTGTAGATGTATTTGTGTAGCTAGGCAAGGTCTACTCACAGCAACGCGGGAGTCCTCATCTTCTGCAGTCTCACTTCTCCCACCCATTCCTTTAGCAATAAGACCAACCTGTTGCTGGTCAAAAAAAAAAGTAAATGTTAAAAACCAAAAAAAAACAAAAAAAGACAGATAAATATTAGTTAGCCTACATCCCTGTGGGGAGATGCTGTGAACACATACAGCACAGTTTGTGCTCGTTATCCAATCTGGGCATGCACTAATTAACACTGAATAAGACATTTTGAATGAAGGTATGCAAAAAAAAAAAGGGCTTTGTAATACGATTATTTCATTGGTACATATCCGAATGTATGTGAGCAAGCACACCTGTGTAAAAGCTACAATGCATCTTTATGAGACAAGCCCCAGATATCAGATTTCTCTTCACCCAGGAATGTTATTATTGCTCAGCCTTTATTCCTCGGTTGCAACAACTCATTCTCTATATTAACATGATTACTTTGTGTTTTTTTTCTTTTCCCAGCAGATCACACGCAAACATGAATAGGCAATATACACTAGAAGCCATTGTTAAGGCACAGCCCAGTTAATAAAGTGTACTAATTAGAAAGTGATGATGATCAAGAAAGGCATGGGTACATCTTCAAGCAGGTGTTCTGTAGCCTTGAACTTACCCTGGAAACATCCAAACTGAATTTCTAGATTTAAAGCAGAAATCTACTCAAAATAGTATAAAGTATAATCTTCAAAATTAATTTTTACTAGACCCTTCGGTAAGAAGATCTCCAATCACCTACAGCAGGGGCGCCCAACCTTTTGAAGCGCGAGGGCCACTTAAGCGACTTGGTATCTAGTCACGGGCCATAATCAGTGGAGGGGGCGGATGGCAGGTCCATGTCCGCTCTGCATATGCAAAGCAGACACAGACACGGACACAGCCGAATCGAATTGTAGGTAGGACACGGTTTACATCTGCCATTTATTAGAGGTGAATGGAGGGTCTAATTGGGTCGGACTGACCGTGTGAAGGGGCCCATGGCTGCTTTCACACCGATGCACTGTGGTTTACCCACACCGCGGGTAAACCTTTGGCTTTTCTGCACTTTGCAATAGACTTGTATTATATTCTGCAGGTTTGGTGCACTTTTCAGAAAGCTCACCGAACTTGCAGGTAATAGAAGTCTATGGCTTAGTGCAGGTAACCCGCAGGTGCGCTACTCTGCATCTGCAGATTAGTTTGAAAGCAGCCCAGTAACCACTGCAGATATACCCATATATACACTGATTTTAGTAATTAACCGACTTCTAATAACAGTATTCTATTCCATCCCAGAGCAGGAGGTCGCGGGCCACATCAGAGGGCTCCGCGGGGCACATGTGGCCCACTGGTTGGGCACACCTGACATACAGATACATATGGACTGGCCTAAAATTTCCATTATATACAGGGTTCAGTGGAACCCCTGGGTTTCTTCAAGGGGTTGTAAAAAGGTACAATTTACCTCAGTGCAGTCCTCCTTCACTTACCTCATCCTTCAATTTTGCTTTTAAATGTCCTTATTTCTTCTGAGAAATGCTCACTTCCTGTTCTTCGGTCTGTAACTCCACACAGTAATGTGAGGCTTTCTCCCTGGTGTGGAGTGTCATGCTCGCCCCCTCCCTTGGACTACAGGAGAGTCAGGATGCCCTCTACGTTGCAGATAGAAAAAGGAGCTGTGTGTTAGTGGGCATCCTGACTCTCCTGTAGTCAAAGGGAGGGTGCGAGCACGACACTCCACACCAGGGAGAAAGCCTTGCATTACTGTGTGGAGTTACAGACAGAAGAACCGGAAGTGAGGATTTCTCAGAAGAAATAAGAACATTTAAAAGCTAAATTGGAGGATGAGGTAAGTGAAGGAGGACTGCACTAAGGTAAAGGAAGCTATTTAGGAAAACATTTTTTTACCTTTACACCCCCTTTAACTCTAAAGCAAGAGGTGAGGATGTCAGGGATCTGCATTTGAGACCTTTTAACTTTCAAGTTCACCACTACTGCTTTAGTGGGTTTTTCACTGTGCCGTATATTGAGAGTTTATCAAAGTAGACATGACTGGATGCTAACCTAAAAGCAGCCAGTCACAGCTTAGTTGGGTGTAGATGGGGATTTTTTTGCTCTTGCACTCAGAGCAGTAAAATACAGCATCACACCATCCCCCTTCCTAATTTTACTAGACTGAGATGCCATAGTTTCAAACTTAGCTTCAAGTGTTACTAAACCGGAGGACCCTGCATTCATTATATTTTTAGTAAATATAAACTGCTAAATACCTTCCCCCTCATCAGCAGTTAGAGAAATCTTGTGACTTTTATCAGTGTCTTGTTAAAAGGGGTTGTTAAGGCAGTTCACACAAGCACTGCTAGTATAACTTGTAGTATACATTGTATACCTTTTTGTAAAATTCTTCTAAATACCTTATTCCTACTCCCAGACCAGTGGTCACGAGACCACCCGTCGTTCTCTTCCTCTGATGTATGTACTAGGGAGGGAGGGGCTTGGATCTCCCTCTGATGTCTGCCGGGTGGTCATGTGACCTCACTGTAGTACATACATCGGAGGAAGAGAGGGACGGCTGGTCACGTGACCGCTGAGAAATAATAAGGTATTTAGAAGAAGAATTTGACAAAAAGGCATACAGTATATACTAAATGTTATACTAGCAGTGGGGCTGTCAGTGCTTGTGTGCAATAATGTGAGCGGTGCTGGGAGGGGCGGGGCGGCTCACACACAGACTAGCTGACAGGATGGGAGGGGAGAGGGGGAGGAGGACAGAGGAGAGCAGAAATGCGGATGATGGAGGCACGTAAACTGACCACAGTGTCAGGGCTCAGCAGCCATTATTAACCATGGTCAGTTTACAGGGGAGGGCAGAAACTGGAAGGAGTAATCAGGAATTACAGGGGGGCAAATTAACCACTGGGCACTTAAACCCCCTTCCTGACCAGACCAATTTTCAGCTTTCGGTGCTCTCACAATTTGAATGACAATTACTCAGTCATACAACATTGTACCCATTTGAAATTTTTGTCCTTTTTTTCACACAAATAGAGCTTTCTTTTGGTGGTATTTGATCACCTCTGGGTTTTTTATTTTTTGCGCTATAAAAGAAAAAACTACTGAAAATCACTGAAAACTACCACATGTGTGAGACTTTTACACAGCGTGGCCACATACAGAGGCCCAACATGCAGGGAGCACCATCAGACCAATTCTGACATTCCTCTCCTACATGGAAAAATCATCATTTATTTGCTAGAAAATTACATAGAACCCCAAAACATTATATATGCTTTTTTAGCAAAGACCCTAGAGAATACAATGGCGGCTGTTACAACTTTTTATCCTGTATGGTATTTTCGCAGACATTTTTTGAACGCGTGTTTTGTGCTTAAAAAAAACCCAGTAAAGTTAGTCCAATTTTTTTTCATAATGTGAAAGATGAAGTTACGCCGAGTAAATAGATACCCAACATGTCACACTTCAAAATTGCGCACACTCATGGAATGGTGCCAAACTTCGCTACTTAAAAATCCCCATAGGCGACTCTTTAATTACTTTTATTGGTTACATGTTTTTAGTTACGGAGGAGGTCTAGGGCCAAAATGATTGCTCTTGCTCTAACGTTCGCAGAGATACCTCACATGTATAGCCTGAACACCGTTTTCATATGTGGGCGGGACTTACGTATGCGTTCGCTTCTGCATGTGAGCACACGAGGACAGGGGTGCTTTAAAAAATCGGTATTGCAGAGTATTGGAGTATTGCAGAGTATCGCGCAGGGTACTGCAGAGTATCGCGCAGGGTACTGCAGAGTATCGCGCAGGGTACTGCAGAGTATCGCGCAGGGTACTGCAGAGTATCGCGCAGGGTACTGCAGAGTATCGCGCAGGGTACTGCAGAGTATCGCGCAGGGTACTGCAGAGTATCGCGCAGGGTACTGCAGAGTATCGCGCAGGGTACTGCAGAGTATCGCGCAGGGTACTGCAGAGTATCGCGCAGGGTACTGGGGTATTGCAGAGTATTGTGCAGGGTACTGGGGTATTGCAGAGTATTGTGCAGGGTACTGGGGTATTGCAGAGTATTGTGCAGGGTACTGGGGTATTGCAGAGTATTGTGCAGGGTACTGGGGCAGGGATGGCTGAGCTGGGATGGATGGATGGCTGGATCTGTGACTGCATTTGTCACAGATCCAGCCACAGCACTGCTGCTGCCACCCGCTCCCCCCCCCCCCTCTCCTCTCACACTGTACCGAACGGTACAGAGAGGAGAGGGAGGAACCGGCGTCATCAAATGACGCCGGTTTGTTAACAAGCGATCACGCCGTCATTTGACAGCTCGATCACGTGGTAAACGGTCGCTATCAGCGGCAATTTACGGTGATCCGTGATGCCCGAGCGAGCACGTCCCAGGGGATGCGCAATCGCGGAAGTGCAGGACGACATCCCAGGGACGTCGTCCCAAAATAACTCCACTGCGCCATAGCAGTAAAATGCCTATGGCGTGGTGGGAAAGTGGTTAAACAGCACAAGCACTGTGCTGCTATTCATGCTGTAAAAAGGAACATGATGATCTTTTTTTTTTTTTAGGTTAACAAATGCTTTAACCACTTCAATACCAGGCACTTATGCCCCTTCCTGCCCAACCCAATTTTCAGCTTTCTGCACTGTCGCTGTTTAAATGACGATTGGCGGTCATGCTACACTGTACCCAAACAGAATTTTTATCATAATTTTGTCCCCACAAATAGAGCTTTCTTTTGGTGGTATTTGATCGCCTCTGGGGTTTTTATTTTTTGCTACACAAATAAAAACAAAAGACTGAAAATTTTGAAAAAAAAATTAAGTTTTTCTTTTTTTTTCTGTTATAAAATTTTGGAAATAAGTTTTCTCCTTCACTGATGGGCACTGATAAAGCGGCACTGATAAGGCAGCACCGATGAGGCGGTGCCAATGAGGTGGCACTCACAGGCACGGACGATGGGCACCGATATGCGGCACTAGTAGGCGGCATTGTTGGATGGCACCGATATGCAGCACTGATGGCCATTAAGAGGCCGCACTGATGGACACTCATGGGTAGCACTGGTGGGCACTGAAAGGCTGCAATGGTGGGTACTTATGGGTGGCATTGATAAGCTGCACTGCTGGGCACTGATAGGCACTAATGGGCATCGATATATGGCACCGACATGCGGCACTGATATTAAGCACCGATGGGTATCCCTGGTGGCACTGGCAGGGATTTGGAATGGGCACTGGTTGGCAGCTGCCTGGGCATTGATTGGCAGCTGCTTTGGCACCAATTGGCATTCCCTGGTGGTCTAGGGGACAATCCAGGTGGTCCAGTGTGGATGCCCATCCCTGGGGGTCCTGGGTGGCATGCTATTGGTCTTGTGCAGTGATCCGAGGGGGGGGCTGCGCTGATAAACTATCAGCACAAACCCCCTCTGTCATCGGCTCTCCTCTACTCGCATTCCTCAGATGCGCGTGAGAAAAAGCCCATCAGCGGCTTTTCCTGTTTACATTGTGATCAGCCATGATTGGACACGGCTGATCACGTGGTAAAGAGCCTCCGCCGGAGGCTCTTTACAGAGATCAGTGTGTCAGACTGACACACCGCATCACCGATCGCCGCGATGCGCGTCCAGTCAGGATAACGAAACCACTTCCCGGACATCAATTCACTATTGACCAGGCGGGAAGTGGTTATAGCTTGTAGGAGGAGTTTTCATTCTTCTCTGACTGTCTTTGAAGGCTGCGTGACCCCCAATTCTCTGTCTGGACAGTGCCAATTCTCCCTGTGCTTATCACATGCATTCTACCAAGAAGGAAAAAAAAACTCTAGCAATACACACCAAACTGAGCATGTGCAAAAGCTGAGCGTTTGTCAGTTTTTCATCCATCCATTGATGGATAAAAACGGACCTCAATACATCTCAATGGAAAATGGATATTAATGGATTATCATCCATTTTACATCCACTACAGTCAACATCCATTTTTGGGAACAGATCAAAGCCCTATTTTTCTTCTGGGGAAAAAAACGATGTTAAAAGCGGAGGTTCACCCTAAATATAAGATCTCCCATGTGATCCAGCATACTGGCGTCAGCGCCAGTATGCTGTTTTTTTTTTTTTTAATCCCACACTTACTGTATTATGCAGGAATTTCTTTTTTTCCCCCCGCGGTGGACGGCTCTAGTATTGCTCGTCACATCTTCCTAAAATACCCGATATGGACTCGGGTAATCTCGGCGAAAATGCGGCGCCTGCGCACAGACTTAGGAGCTGACTGCGCAGGCGCCGTATTTCTCCGAGTCCTATTTCGGAGGGCGTGACGCGCCATAGCCGTAGGACTCGGAGAAATACGGCGCCTGCGCAGTCAGCTCCTAGGTCTGTGCGCAGGCGCCGCATTTTCGACGAGATTACCCGAGTCCATATCGGGTATTTTAGGAAGATGTGACGCGCTATACTGGCGCCATCCACCACGGGGGGGAAAAAAAGAAATTCCTGCATAATACAGTAAGTGTGGGATTAAAAAAAAAAAACCAGCATACTGGCGCTGACGCCAGTATGCTGGATCACATGGGAGATCTTATATTTAGGGTGAAATACCGCTTTAAAACTGACAACCTGACTCCTGGATTAAGGTTAAGCATTCTAGCTGGCAGATGTGAAAAACCGACGTAAACTTCATACCTTTTTCTTTTCTAAAAAAAAAAGTGACTGAACCGATGAAATGGTTACATGTGTTAAAGGGGCCTTACACAATGCAGATGATTAACCCCTTAGGTTCCACAGTGAGTATAACAAGCATGCTTTTACTCCATATACATACCGGTTTTACTGTTGTGGGTTTAGTAACACCTAAACTCCAGGTTGTGTGTTACTTCAACTAGTGTGTTTTGGCCAAGCTAGCCCAAACAAACTATTGGCATTACTAAGAAATGCAGCCGCCGTCAGAGCTCTATAAAACGTTATGTATTATCAGCAACAGTATTTAGCGCTGTATTTTGCTGATTGACTAAGCCCAGGTTCACACTGGGCTGCGGGAGTGAAGCAGTGCGAGTTCAGCTGAACTCGCACAATTTCACTCCCGCCCGGCAGTCCCGATTTCAGCCGCGATTTCAGAGACATCTGTGCAGGTTTCTGCACAGATGTCAATATAAATCGCAGGCTGAAATCGCAAAAAGTAGTACAGAGACTACTTTTTGAAATCGGTGCAATGCCGCAGATGCAGCGTCGCACCGATTAGGACGGTGCCATTGCCGTCAATTTGAGGCAAAATCTGCCGTTTTGACATGCGATTTGACATGCCAAATCGCATCTCAAAACGCACCAGTGTGGACCAGGGCTCAGGGAGAGATTGTGATGTCATGCCGGCCTCTCCACCTCAACCAACCAGAGGAAGCCTTGTATTCTTTCATAAAATACAAGGCTTCTCGTGAATGGCTAAGCAGTGTGTTTTGTTCCAGGAGCTGACAGCAATTCATAAAATAAATAGTTCTTTGAGGTCAGCTTTACTATTTAAATTATCAAAACCTAGAGCCAGGCTTTACCAATACTTCCAGGAGATATATAAAAAATACAGCAATGTGATCTTTCAGACAAAATTACTGTGTGCACAACCATTATACTGGTTATTCAAATGTACACTCCAGATTATGATGATTTAGATGGGGTATTTTTTATAATGTCAAACAATACCTTAAAGTGCTACTAAAGCCTCAACAGTAAAATCAGTGTGTATATGCAGTAAAGCATGCTTGTTATACTCATTGTTGAATCTAAGGGGTTAATCCTCTGCATTATGTAAAAA
Source organism: Rana kukunoris (assembly GCA_029574335.1). Lineage (NCBI taxonomy): Eukaryota > Metazoa > Chordata > Amphibia > Anura > Ranidae > Rana > Rana kukunoris. Next base: position 232,278,177 of record CM056052.1, read on the forward strand.
GGCTGTTTGATCCGTCTTCTCTGATGCTAGGAGCATCAAACATGTTAAACAACTAATTGGCCGGGTACAAGCCTTGCTTTTCCCATCAAGCTGTACAGTTGCACCACTTGGCTTTTCTTTGCAAGAGCTTACAAATGCCCAGGTACTGATATCAACTGGACATTGATAATTTTGTACAAACACAAGTATGGTGCCAAAAATTGGATGCATGGACTCAGGGCCGTCTCTACCATAGGGCAAACAGGGGCAGCTGCCCAGGGCCCTGTCACTGTTGGGGGCCCAAAGCAACCCCCTTTGAAAAAAAAAAAAAAAAAATGTTTTTTTTTTTTTTTTTTTTTTTTTAGGGGTCCGGAGGTCCCCAGGGCCCAAGATGGCAACCCCCCTTTTTTTATTTATTTTTAAATACAAAAATATATTTATTTTATATATTTTTATTTTTATTAAAGGGCCAATTTTTTTTTTATATATTTTAATTTTTTATTAAAGGGCCAATTTTTTTTAGGGGTCCCAAGGGACCCGGAGGCCCCCAGGGCTCCAGATGACAACCCCCTTTTTTATTTATTTTTAAATAAAAAAATATATTTATTTTATATATTTTTATTTTATTTTTTATTAAAGGGCCAATTTTTTTTAATATATGTTTCTTTTTTATTAAAGGGACAATTTTTTTAGGGGCCCCCAGGGCCCCAGATGACAACCCCCCTTTTTTTATTTATTTTTAAATAAAAAAATATATTTATTTGATATATTTTGATTTTATTTTTTATTAAAGGGACAATTTTTTTTAGAGGTCTGGAGGTCCCCAGGGGCCCGTAGTTCCCCAGGGCACCAGATGACAACCCCCCTTTTTTTATTAAAAAACTTGTTTTATAAAAAAAAAAACTAATAATGTTATTATTATTAAAGGACCCAGAGTTCCCCAGGGCCCTGGATGGCAACCCCCCTTTTTTTTATATATTTTTTTTTATATTTTATTTCTTTTTTTTCTTTTTATTTAATATATATATAATATATATATAAATAAATAAAGGGCTCAGAGGTCCCCTGGATGGCAACCCCACTTTTTTTTTTATAAATGTTTATTTTTAATATATTTTTTTATTTTATTTTTTATTAAAGGGCCCAGAGGTCCCCAGATGGCAACCCCCTTTTTTAAAAAAAATATATTTTTTATTTCTTTTTTTCTTTTTATTAAAGGGCCCAGAGGGCCCCAGGGCCCCGGATGGCTACACCCCTTTTTTTATATATATTTTTCTTTATTAAATCTTTTTTTGTAAATGCCCCCCGCTTCTCAATTTAAGGGGGCAGCACCCCCCCCGTTCTCTGCTCCAGGTGGCCCATGCCTGAAGCTGTGTAAGGGGCCCCATGATTCCTGATGGTGGCCCTGCCGCCCGTTAAGCCCCTGTGCTGCCCACAAATCAGGCTGAAAATCATCAGCGGCACGCAGCCAGGTGACAGTACTGCTTCCCTTCCCAGTGTTTTAAAATGTACAGCACCCCTGGCTTCCCTTTAGACGTGCACTTCTCCCTTCCTGCCACTGGGTGCTGCTTGTATATAAAAGTGAATTAGAATGTGATTTTATAACATCCCCAGTTTGCTCTTCCCGAGGCTGACTTCTTCATGTCCTGCTCCTCAAGGTATGTCACTGTTTGCTACTCTATATTGTAAATAGAAGTTTTCTGTAGAGTGTGCCCAAAGTCTTTATAATATTTGATGATTCACTGCAGGTCTGGTCAGTGTTTTAAAAAGTTCCTGTATTTTACGCATGGCATGGGGTCACAGCACCGTCTGTCCATTCTGCTTTAGCACCGTGAGACCCCAGGCCATGCCATGTGTAAAATAGTGGAACTCTTTAAGTCACAGAGCAGCCCTGCAGTCCAGGCTGAGTGAGGCCTCAGAGCACATGGCATTACTGTCTGTATTTAACTGCTTGATGGGCTTATTTTGGGCCTGACTGGTTCACATGTATGTGTTTTGGCGGCCCACATTTGCGCAGGCACAGCAGCCCATTCATTTGAATGGGCCGCCATGCCTGCATTTCCTGCAAAGAAAAGCGCATGCCTCATGTAATAGGCTGCACACACGGCACACCTATGCCCATCAAGCACTGAAATACAGCACTGTCTGTCCATTCTGCTGTCTGCTGTGACTTATCTGCAGTTCCCGCACTGTCAAACTTGCTGCATTTTTAGACATTTAGGTCACGCTTTTAAAAACACAGTGCGTTTGTGTGTGCAAGAACTGCAGGTAAGTAGCATGGTGCAAAAGTAGAATGGATTTCAAGGTAGCTGATTTTTAAAATGCTGAATGAACCTTTTTTCTGCAGGAAACAAAGGCATGGCAGCCCATTCAAATCAATGGGCTGCTGTGCCTGCACAAATGAGGGCCGCCAAAACACATACATGTGAACCAAAATAAGCTGGAGGGGGGCCCAAAAAAAATGTTTGCCCAGGGCCCAAACCATATTAAAGACGGCCCTGCATGGACTGTGATGGAACATAAACAAGGGACAGCAATGAATGTAGAACAACCAGACAAAATGGTCCATAATAATACACGAAGGAGCCGTGGGAGTAGAAGTATACAAAACCTTCAGGAAACTCAGCTTAGGTGGGAACCACAGACTTACTGAGAGTAGTAGATAACCATTATGGTTGCTCCATGCATGAAACAGCGGTGACCATAACATCATATATTATGTCACTTCTCAGGCACGCATATGGAAAAAATGGAAATAGGTGCGAATACGATTGTGAAAGGAAGCCACTATTTTCCTGGTGTTAACGGAAACAACTTCCTTTTGAAATGCAGTAAACAAAACCAGTCTACGGCTCCATGCACACGGAAGCTGATAAAAGCTATAAAAAAAAACGCCAGTAGCTTTGCAGGGAGCTTTAAAACGTTTTTTAGCGTTTTGCAATAGCTTTAATCAGCGTTTTTCAGTGTAGCTTTTATCAGCTTTTTTTTGGGGGGGATAAAAAAAAAAAAAATACTAAAAACCGCTGGCGCCGGCATTTTAGGGCGTTTAGCGTTTTTCCCCGCCAAAAAACGGCACTTTGAATGCAAATTTCGGGCGTTCAGAAAAAAGCCAATAAACCCCAAAACGAATTAACACTGAAAAACGCCCAGGTGTGCATTGACACATAGGCTAACATAGCGTTAGGTTTATGGGCTTTAAAAAAAAAAAAAATGCCAAAACGCCAATAAACTGCAATTTATCAGCTTCAGTGTGCATGGAGCCTACATATGAAAACCAGAGAGTCCAAAGTGAAGTAAACAATAAGGGCTCTATCACACAGGGCGGATCAGTAATGCACCTCCGTTTGCTCAGCGAGGATCGCTCCGTTGATCTCCGCTGAGCTGCTGGATGACAGGGCGGTCCCCGCACACTGTGCAGGGACCACCCTGTTTTTTCTCCGCTCTCCCCTATGGGGAATCGGATGAACACGGACCGTCTGTCCGATCCGCCAGACGGAAGGAAAAGTAGGTTTTTCCTCCGCCATACTTTGGCGGATCGGAAGTCAGTGGACATGTCTCTGCTGACATCCGCGATCCCATAGGGATACATGTTTGACCGTTTTTCATCCGACAACTGATGGATAAAAAACGGACATACGGAACGTCCATGTGAAAGAGCCCTAATGGTCTTATTGATAAAAAATTTAAAAAAGCCTGATGCATTTTAAAAGAAATTATTGCAGAGAATGCATTAAAGGAGTTGTAAAGGAAAACAAAATGGTTTAGCCTAAAATGAATGTCTGCAAGGTAGACAGACAGAATAGTGTAATGATTCTGTTAAACTTGTAACTACCTATTAAATTCCTTCATCTATATCATCTCCGGTGTTCTGGTTTCTGTTCTCTCATTCTCTTCCTGGTTTGCGGCACTCGTTCATGTAAGAACTACATTTCCCAGTATGCATTGCGGGACGCCCAGTAATTCACACCTCCTTGAAGTCTCTAACACGTAGAGAGCGTCCTGCCGCACAGATGTAGTTCCCAGGAGGGGGCGAGCACGTCACTGACCACCGCAGTAAAGCCTCCCTTCACGGTGGTCAGTAAAATCAGACAAGCAGGAAGTGAACAGAACAGAGAAGAAATAGAGCAACTTCTGAGCAAAAACGAACAATGAGGAAGTGAAAAGAGGAATGTCTGCAGGTAAAGGATGCTTATGAAATTTTTCTTTTTCCTTTACAACCCCTTTAAAAGTAAAAAAACATTCTTCCTTTTCAACCACTTTAGGGAAAGAATTGGTAATAGGTTAAAAGGTAAATCTTTAAGTAATGTTTACATAGTTACCGATAGCAGAAATGCCCTTAAATAAATTCAGGAAAAAAACAAAAACTAGTTTAACTAGCTTAGCTATGACAATTGATGGGCTTCCCCTTCTGACCCATTCACATGTTTAAAAAAGAATGAAATTTCTGGCTTCTATAAACATCACTTTTTGCTTACAAAAGCTAATAAAAAAATTAGGCACCCGTTATAACATTCAACTTTTATACAGTGCATATAATCTATACCCTTTGGATCTTTTTACAGTACACAGAATTAGCTGAACAAAAGAACATGGTTGGACGCCATATCGTTTAACCATGATGTCATTTCCATAATTTAATAACATTGTCATTTAAAAAGGTAATTTAATTATGCTTGGGGCAAAACAAAATTATATTATATTATATTATATTATATTATATTTATATTATATTTATATATATATATATATATTACACACACACACTCTTCCCCCCACCCTCTGTCAACATTGCTTCTTTTTAAATGATTTTGGAAACTACATAATTAGGGCTCTTTCACACATGCTGCACTGTCATCTGCCGGCTCAGCGGAATAGACATGTGCAGACTGGAATATTTTGTTTTGTTTTTTCGTTTGGAAAATACATTTATTTAGTTACTCACGAAAATCGTTTTGATTTATTTCATTTTTCGTTGGGCCATAGCTTTCGTCCGAAAATCCAATAATACTTGGTTTCTGTCGAATGGTCAAAAGAATATTCGACGGAACGTCGAATCTTTTTGGTTGCCGTCGAATGGTCAAAAAAGAATATTCGACGGAGCGTCGAATCTTTACGAATCGTACATTTCCGTTCGAATACTCCGCCTAGAAGAATTCTAATGTTGTATGCATAGTAATTAGTGTTGAGCGGAATACGCCATATTCGATTTCGCGATATTGCGCGAATATATAGAAGAATATTCGCCAATACCGAATATTCGTGATATTTTATCCCAAAAAATTTTTGCGAAATTTCGCCAATGCGAAAATGATTGCGAAATTCTCATAAAACGGAGATCATTTCCTGTATTACTAAACTAATATGCACTAAACACTAACTCTACACTAACTCTACTTAAAAGAAAGGAGAATAAGGGGGCAAAAAAAGGGCGCCCTTCTTTTGCATCAGAGCCAATCGGAATAACTCGAATATTCGGCAAAAGGAATATTGCGCGATATTCCCTTTGCCGAATATTCGAGTTATTCCGATTGGCTCTGATGCGCCCTTCTTTTGCATCAGAGCCAATCAGAATAACTCGAATATTCGGCAAAAGGAATATCGCGCAATATTCCTTTTGCCGAATACTCGAGTTATTCTGATTGGCTCTGATGCAAAAGAAGGGTGCATCAGAGCCAATCAGAATAACTCGAATATTCGGCAACAGGAATATTGCGCGATTATGTTCTCCGCCCTTCTTTTGCATCAGAGCCAATCAGAATAACTCGAATATCCGGCAAAAGGAATATCGCGCAATATTCCTTTTGCCGAATATTCGAGTTATTCCGATTGGCTCTGATGCAAAAGAAGGGCCGAGTAGCTGATGCGATTCTTTTATGTTGCCGAAAATTCGCAATGCGAATTTTCGGCAACATAAAAAGATCGCCTTAGCTACTCGGCCCAGGGTCTCTAATCATACCAGCAATGCTTTGAGACGTCGATGGAGATCACTAGGATGTGATCTGTTTTAAAAATAAATTTGAAAAAATATGAATATTCGCCATAGCGAATATTCGCCGCGATATTCGAGTTATTCGCGAATACTCGAATCTGCAATGCGAATATTCGTGAGCAACACTAGTAATAATGTCGAATCTATTCTCTATAAAGTGGAATCTATTTTCTCATAAATCGAAAATCTATTCTCTGTAATGTCGAATCTATTATTTCTATAGTGTCAAATCTTTTCTCTATTATGTCGAATCTTTTCCCTATAATGTCGAATCTCTCTATATCAAATTTTTACCGCAACGAAAATGAAAATAAAGCATTTTCTATGTCGGATCTTTCGATTTTCGTTTCTTGCACTTTCGTTATCGTTTGTTAAAACGATAATGAAAAAAACTGATTTTCGGACGAAAATGCATTCTAACGAAAACGAATGCACATGTCTACAGCGGAATCAACGGAGCAATCCCCACTGAGCAAGCAGTTGTAAAAGGAATGGATTCACGACGGGATCCACCTGTGTGAAAGGACCCTTAGGAGCGCTCGCAACCCAGTCTAAAGCTCCCTGACCGCGCCCGCTGGAACCGATCGGTGTCCTGCGATCAATCACAGGAGCTGAAGAATGGGAAGAGGTGTGTGAAAACAAACACACACACGCTGATCGCCGCCATTAGTAGTAAAAAAAAAATATATTAATAAAAATGCCATAAAACTATCCCCTATTTTTGTAAACACTATAAATTGTGCGCAAACCGATCAATAAACGCTTATTACGATACCAAAAATAGGAAGAAGAAGAATACGTATCAGCCTAAACTGAGGGAAAAAAATGTTTTATATATTTTTGGGGGATATTTATTATAGCAAAAAGAAAAAAATATTGCATTTTTTTCAAAATTGTCGCTCTATTTTTGTTTATAGCGCAAAAAATAAAACCGCAGAGGTGATCAAATACCACCAAAATAAAGTTATATTTGTGGGGAAAAAAAAATGACGCCAATTTTGTTTGGGAGCCACATCGCACGACCGCGCAATTGTCAGTTAAAGCGACGCAGTGCCGAATCACAAAAAGGGGCAAGGTCCTTAACATGCATAATGGTCCGGGTCTAAAGTGGTTAAAGGCTTAGAGAAAGCTGCACAAAGTTTGCTTGAAAGCTTTAAAAACTTGCTGAAAGTTTTTTTTTTGTGATGGTGGGTGTGGGGAGAGGATTCCCCACCCACTATCATGGGGGGGGGGGGGGGGGGGGGTCAGGAGGAGAGGGGTGCATGTGGAACATGTTACTTCCAAAATACAGATGCAACATGTGACACGTTCAGAAAAGTGAACTTGGCCTTTTACCTGGTCATAATCAAATCGACATTCAGCAGGACCTGCCAGAGTTTCCGATTTATGGACAGGCTTATTGTACTAAGGACGATTCAACAATCAGCAACGATCAGCAACGATCATGGTATTCTGCCAGTGGGAAAGGTTCTCCGCCAGCAGAACAAAGTAGTAGGGATTCCCCTGTCAACGCTGTGTCGACCTGGAAATCAAGCAAATTTATTTTCTTCAATCTGGGGTTAAGGAAAGGAAAAAAAAAAAAAATGCATAATGCATGGCCCTCCCTTAGTCGGCTGTCTTCAACTCCATCGCTTTGCGGCTTCCCGGGCCGATGCAGAAATCCTACACTGTTCCAGGCCAATACCTGATTCACCTGCAGAAGAAACCACAGTGTGCAGCAGAGGGATGCAGGTATTTGACACACCAGGAAGTGCGGAAGACCTACAGTGTTCCAGAAGTAGTAAAGAGGTGGAGTATGAAAAGTAGGGCCACCGGGTTGGTTTGGATTTTTTTTCTAACAGGCTGTTCTTAAGCCTCATACACATGATCAGATTTTCTGACAGGAATTGTGTGATGACAGACTGTTGGCCTAAATTCTGACCGTTTGTTCGCTCCATCAGAATTCTTTTGTTAGACTTTCCACGGCCAAATGTTGGATGGCAGGCTTAGAAATTTTCAGGCCAACAGTCCGTTGTCAGTTTTTCTTATCGTGTGTACACAAGTCTGTCAGACAAAAGTCCAAAGTCCAAACACGCATGCTCAGAATCAATGCTCACCAAACACATTAGCAGAAGGTGCCCAAAGCGTGGCGCTCAAGAGCGGATATTCTGCATAGTACGTCACTACGTTTGCTGGCCAACAATTGTGTGCCGTTAGTAAGACAAAAAAACAGGCACACGCCCTTCGGACAAAAGTCTGACGCTTTGTCTGCCGAAAATCCAATTGTGTGTATGAGGCTTTAGTTCACAAGTAAAAGGCTCACTTTAAACTAATACCTCCAGCGTCTGGGTCACAACTAGGATATAGAAAGGCAAAAACGCCTTCAATTAACATGGTTTGTTTTTGACTTGTGTTTAACCACTACCTTACTGTAAAATGACATATGCAGGAACTACCCCCTATTTTGTAGATGCTATAACTTTTGCGCAAACCAGTCAATATACGCTTATTGCGATTTTTTTTACCAAAAATATGTAGAAGAATACATATTGGCCTAAACTAAGTTTTTTTTTTTTTATTGTGATATTTATTAAATGAAAAACTAAAAAATATTGTGTTTTTTCAAAATTGTCACTTTTCTTTGGTTTATAGCGCAAAAAATAAAAACAGCAGAAGTGATCAAATACCACCAAATAAAAGCTCTATTTGTGTGAAAAAAAAATAAAAGATTTCACTGGGGTACAGTGTTGCATGACCGCGCAATTGTCATTCAAAGTGCGACAGCGCTGAAAACTAAAAATTGGTCTGGACAGGAAGGGTGTGAAAATGCCCTGTATGGAAGGGGTTAAAGGAAGACACAAAACACAAGGTTTATGCAGATGGTTTGCCGATTACTGTATGTATGCGTTGGAGTGACCACAACATATGGGTGTGAAGCCAATAGCGACCTCCAAAGAATATTAACTGCCAGGCTGTCTCCATCTGTAATACTTTTAATTAATGCCCCCAAGGGCTTGTTCACACTTGTGTGGAGATAGTCTTTTTTTGCACTAAAAAAATTCATAAAAAAACCTCCGTTCTCTGCAAGGGCATACAGAACTGGACCTCAAAACAAAGATTAGATAGTCAGAATTTCATAGCTGCCATGCAAGTACATGCACGGTCACGAAAGCAAAGGTCAGTAGTGGCAGTTTCCATTTCTTCTATGTATATGTTGCTTTAATGTTGTGAAATCCACCTAGGTGGCACTTCTCATAGGCGATTTATGCAACTTTCCTTCACAGATGTGCTGGATCAAACAATGAGATCACACTCGGCTTTCCTTAATTGTCAAGTGAGGGATCAAACTCCATATTTACATGTGTAAGGAGCGAGTACGGGTGACTCGGTGGCTTCAAAAGCTATACAAATACAATTGTATCCTGGTTACAGGATTTACACAAAAGATTACACCTGAAAACCTGACCAGTGACTAAGGCGATGTCTCAGGTCATCAGAGTACATGGACATTCCACAATACTGACCAATGTACCTAAAGCAGGGTATAAACTCAATTTTTTTCTCCCCACCAGTGGGCTGACCAAAAAAAACTCAAAGCTCCATGCATCCACACAAATGATGTGGATGCTGGACTCTTCCCCACTGCGCTATTGTATTCCGACGGCGGGGACTCCCACTTCTCCATTTTGGTGGCTCATTGAATGCTGGTTTACCCAGCAGAACCATTAGGTCATTTTCACACTTGTACGACTTCAAAGTCGCGCGATTTTACCGAATGCCTGTGTAAGTGGCATCAAAATCGGGCCAAAGTAGTGCAGGGACTACTTTGAAGTCGGCACTACTTAACGTTGTGCCAGTATGAATGGTGTTCATTGAAAATCATGGAGAATGACTTTTTAATACGATTTTGCAGTACAAAATTGTGAGACAAGTCGTATAAATGTGAAAGGGGCCTTAGACAGAAGCAGTCTCTAGACCAGGAATGGGCAAACTACAGCCCGCGGGCCGTATACGCCATGCCATCAAATGCAGCCACTGTGCCATCAATTGTAGTTTTGTAAAATAACAATTTTTATGCTTTTCTACTTTAAATTAATCTAAACATTTAATGTTAAAAGATTTAAATTTAATTTATATTAATTCACACCATCAATCTACTCTTGGTCCGGCCCCCGGTGTCCAATATATGAACCCATTGCGGCCCTTGAGTCAAAAAGTTTGCCCACCCCTGCTCTAGACTGTCTCCCATTGACTGGGGACGACGAGAAATTTCAATGCCTGTATACCCTGCTTTGCTCACATTGGAAACCATTACATAAATATACAGAAAGAAGAGACAGTGTGGGGAAAATCTCTATTGTATGACATGTTTCGTATGCAATGCAGAAAAAACAGTAAGTAAATAATAAATGTACAAATAGAATATACAGCAGTTGCTCCATTACTTTTATAAGATTATTTCATCATTTCCATCTTTTAAATATCTCTTAAAAATCCAATAGTTCACGAGATTGGTTAACACACTTATATTAGTGAACCACCCCAGCCTTGCCCGTTCTGAAGCTTTGCCAGTCTGAATAACTACCTGCCATCTTGCAAAGCAGGCTTATGCAATTCAGAACACAATTCAAGTGAATATTTGTTATACCCGTTCCTGGCAGAAATCACGTCTAAAGAGAATATTGTTTTTCCCCTCTTAGGCCCCTTTCACACCTGAACAGTCCGTCCGTGTGAAAGGGGCTTAAAGTCTCGTACACACGATCAGATTTTCTGAAGGGAATTGTGTGTTGATAGACTGTTGGCCTAAAATCCGACCATTTGTACGCTCCATGACAATTGTCCTATTTTCCGCTGACAAATATTGGATGGCAGGCTTAGAAATTTTCTGTGGAGAACGGTCCGTCGTCAGATTTTCCTTTTGTGTGTACACAAGTCTGTCAGACAAAAGTCCAAAGTACAAACACACATGCTCAGAATCAAAGCTCACCAAAACACGACATTAGAAGAAGGTGCCCAAAGGGTGGCGCTCAAGACCTGAAAAACCACGTAGTACGTCACTACGTTTGTGTTTATTGGCCGACAACTGTGCCGCTTGTACGCAAGACAAGTTCCTGGTCAACGGGCTTTGAACAAAAGTCCCAAACTACACAGGGATTTTAATCTCTTGCTAAAACTGGCCTATACACTAGTAGAATTTCACTCAAATATTTTACATTTTTGGAAAGTTCATTTGATAATTTTTTTCTTTAAAAAAATAGTTAATGGGGTCAAATTGATGACCGCTTGACTGTAGTGATGGAAAAAAGAAAAGGAAAAAAACAAAAACAAAAGGAGCAGGATGGAATTTTTTTCCAGAATGAACAAAGTTCTGACAGTGAATGTAGTTTTCATTCAGGAATTTCCATACATTCCCAAATTGAATGTTAAAAGCAAAACAAAAGGTTGTCCTTTCAAACAGTCGGCAAATCTCTGATGGCATTACCAAATGTACCGACAAGAGTTTTCGTGCAAACGTTTGTATGAGAATGTAAAGCCGGCCGTAGACGGATCGGGATTCAGCAGGAACCAGCCAAATCTTGATCCATGTATGGTTGTATCGACCTCAGTACATCCAGATATTTTTTTTGAGCGACAATGGCAGGGTATAGCTGGCAGCAGTGATCCTTGTATTCCGACGGTGAGGGGAAACCTCCCGCTGTCAAAATACAATATCGCAGCTGGAGGGTTTCCCCTATTCACGCCGATTGTGTTGATGGGGGAATCAGGCGATTTTCTTTCCTTAAAACCTGTGGCTAAAGAAATGAAAACTGCATAAGTTATGGAGTGTACGGCCAATTTAAGAGAGTTGGCTGTTCCTTAAAGTGGAGCTCAAGTCTCCTTGACAGTTTTTTTCTAAAAAAACACCCCCCCCCCCCCCCCCCGTGATTCTCTATATTTGTATAATATAAATAGGATACTGTTAAAAGTGTATTTCTTTTTCTTAGGCTCCGTTCACATCTTGTCAATCCGTATCACAGCAAAATAGTGGCAAATCGCGGGATGCCCATGCAATCCTTGTCACTTCTAATGGCACCCCAACCACATCGTGATTTTGCCACAATGCGTTGGGCGACAATCTCAGTAAAATCGCGCAATCTCAGTAAAATCGCGCAAACAGAATCTTAAACTTCTTGTGGGCGACAGGCGTCTCGTGATTTGCCACCATTTGGAATCGTGGGCAGAATTGCGAAGATTCCACCCACAATTCGGAATGCCAAGATGTGAACAGAGCCTTACTTGTAAATATGACATCACAGGATCCTGGCAGCAGCCATTACTAGTGTGGGCATCTGAAGCCCACTCCTACTAGCTTTCGGGATTCGATGCAGCTGGCAACCCAGCATGCACCTCCTGTGGCGCACTGCGTTTTTTACAGGTTGTCACAATAATGAATGAATGAAAACTTGTATAGCGCGGCACATGCGAACTGAATCGCCTCTGGGCGCTTGTTGTTCCTGTCTCTTTTGATATCAAAAGAGATGAGTCTTGATCTTTCTCCTGAATGCTAAGTAGTTCTCCTCCAACCGAATACTGGTTGGCAAGGCGTTCCATAGTCTGGGACCTTGGACCGCAAATCTTCTATCTCCTTTGGATTTGTATCCGGCTTTCGGTATCTGCAGGAGATTTTGATTAGTGGATCGCAAGACGCGATTGGGGTTATGGGCTTTTATTTTTTCGCATAGATAATGGGGAGCATTCCCATGGATACATCTATGCGTTAGACAGAGTGCTTTAAAAGTAATTCTGTCTTTTACTGGTAACCAGTGAAGGACTCTCAGTGAAGGTGAGATGGACTCCCAAGGTTTTTTCCCAGTCACAAGTCTGGCGGCCGTATTTTGAACGACTTGTAGACGAGCGATTTGGTACCTTGGGAGTCCAAGGTAAAGGGCATTTGCATAGTCTAATCTTGAGTTTACAATTGTTCCCACCACGACCGCAATGTCATCTTTGGGAATAAAAGGAATAAGCCTACGTAGTAGACGCAGCAGATGGTGAGATCCGCTGACTACTGACCCTATTTGTGCGTCCATTGTCATGTAGGAGTCGAAAAAGACCCCGAGGCTTTTGACTTTGGCGCTAGGGGTGATGATTTTGCCCAGAATGGGCGGGGGTGTCCAAGTTGTTGCAGGTTGATTCTTACGTTTGGCGTGAAACAGAAGGAGTTCTGTTTTCGCTCCGTTGAGTTTTAGATAACTCTTTGTCATCCAGTCCTCTATCAAAGAGAGACATGTCTCTAGATTGAGGTGGTGATCCTTTTTATTGCAAATGCGGAAATACAGTTGCGTGTCGTCTGCATATGAGTGATAGAGCAGTTTTTGACTGCTGATGATCTCAAATAGTGGACGAAGATAGATGTTAAACAACACCGGTGACAGAGGGGATCCTTGAGGGACTCCGCATGATACCGTGCGTTTTTCAGAAAAGAAAGGTCCTAACTTCACTATTTGCGATCTGTTTTCCAAAAAAAGAGGAGAACCAAGATAAATCGCCTTCTGCGACTCTGGCTACTTCAGCTAGCCGGGTCAATAAAAGCTTGTGGTCTACTGTGTCGAAGGCTGCGCTCAGGTCTAACAGAACCAGAAGACAAGATTCTCCTTCGTCTGCGGCCTCGAGGGCGTCGTCCCATATCTTGAGCAATGCTGTTTCCGTCCCGTGTCCGGGTCGGAAACCTGATTGAAATGGGTCGAGTAGTTTGTGGGTATCTAGATGCTGTTGCAGCTGTTTCACCACTGCTTTCTCCATAATCTTGGAGAAAGTGTTTAAGCTTGTTATGGGGCGGCGGTGGAGTGGATCCTTGGGGTCCAGGGTAGATTTCTTCAGGATGGGTCTAATTATACCCTCCTTCAACTGGGAGGGCACTATGCCCTCCATGAAAGATTGGTTAATAAGCTGCGTGATAGGAGGTGCCAGGATGTCAGCACATTCCTTCAGCAGTTTAGTGGGGATGATATCATTCGGCGCAGTGCTGTTACGCAGAGTACCGATGATATGTTTTGTGGCTTGGATAGTGATAGGTTCCAGCGTGAACTTACCTGGTTGGGGTGAATTACTACAGGTGTTGTGTAAATTATTACCGGGGGGGGCTACGGGGGGAATTGTTTTGCTGAATGCTTTGCCGGATTCCCTCGATTTTATTAATGAAGTAATCTGATAATTCATTGCAAAATTCTTGTGTGTCCGAATTGGGGGCTTCAAGACAGCCTGGATTCATGGTCTGAGTGACCAGCTTGAAGAGTTCGCGGGGGCGGTTGAGGGCGCTGTTGATAGCCTCAGAAAAATAATTTTTCTTGGCTTTGAAGGTTTCTTTGTGATATTTCTTAGTTATTGCCTTGTAGATAGAAAGGTTCTCATCTGATGGGCTTCTCTTCCAGGCAGCTTCTGCCCTTCTGCGTTCTTGCTTCAGTAACGCCAGTTGGTTGTTGAACCAGCTGGAGTTTGTTTTCCGGATGTTGGTTTTACGTTTCGGCGCTATTAAGTCAGCTGACTGTAATAGGGCTGTGTTTATGGATTCCAATGTTTCTTCAGCCGTTTGGTGTGGCTGGCTTGTTTTTATTTTTTTCCTTAATGCAGTTTTGAAGAATTCCGAGTGGAGCTTCTTCTGGCATCTAGTCCAGTGTGTAGTCACTGGATTTGATGTTTTTGTTAAGGGGGGGAAGTTGGAAAGAATGAATTTGATGGCATGGTGATCTGACCATGGCAACGGTTCATTTTCCAAGATTTTTATTTCCAGATTTTGTCTGAAAATGAGATAATGTCGGCGGAAGTTCCCGTCCCATTGTTATGGCATCATGTCAATTAACACAGAACCTGGAAGGAAGGCAAGTGAGGTACGAAGACTCATGGGATAGATGATGCAGATATCCCAGGAGTCCTAGTGAATTGCCCAATGGTGAAATCACCTAGGCAGCCGGGACCGGAAGTGCTGACTACATATAAAAAAATAAGGCATTTAGAAAAAAAATAAAAAATACATGGCCATTACAGACTGTCCTGTAAGTGGGCATTGTGTTTCAAAGAACATGAAGAAATGGGTGGAACGCCGCTTTAAATAGACTAAAGGTAAAAGTAGCTTAATCCTGATACGGACGTAGCTAGGCGCAGCAAAGAATCCATAAACAAGTGACTCACTATAGATTAAGTAATCAATATCCCCACATAGTACATCTGTATGTTCATGTACGAAGGACTGCTGCAAGATGCTACCTGTGTGGGATATCTTGTATGGAATCATTTTACACCTAGAAATTATTCGCTAGCGACTTAAAAAAAACAGGCCTGGGCTACTAAAAATCTGCATAGTTGTAACCTCTTTTGGCAACTGCCAGCAATTAGTTAAGTCTCTCAATAGCAAGAGATTTAAATTGCCCACGTAGGTCTAACATAATAAGTCTCTTTGGCTGCACCTGATACTAATCGTATGAAAAATACCGCTTTCGATTCGAATCGATCATCAGATCGTTAGTACAGAGCTTTTGAGAGCTGATCTCGACAGTTCATCTGATTGGAAGAGTACAAAGGGGGCGCGCGCGTCTAGGGCGCCCGCAATGTCCACTGGGCACCCGCGCTTGCCTGCAATCACGCAGGACTGTGGATCTGTAAACGCACAGATCCACAGTCCTGTCAGGTGAGGAGACCGATGTGTGTTCCAGTACAGAGGAACACACATCGGTCTCTTCCACTTGTGAGTCTCCTACAGTAGGACTCACACATTAGGGAACATATTTAACCCCTTCAGCGCCCCCTAGTGTTAACCCCTTCCCTGCCAGTCACATTTATACAGTAATCAGTGCCGTTTTATAGCACTAATCGCTGTATGAATGTGAAGGGTCACAGAAATGTATCAAAAGTGTCCGATATGTCTGTCGCAATGTCATGGTCACAATACAGCTGGCACAGTGGGAGATTTATCCACCCTTGTCGTATAGCATGAATGGAGAAATCCGATCGTCCGTATCTGCAGGCTGAACAAAAATCCGATCAGTGTATTGTCAGCTTAAACCTCCAGCAGCCCAAAGCACAACATATTGGTTCTTGTAAATTTTCCACCTATATTCAATTTCTTCCAACCACAACAGCAATTTTCCTTTCACATGGGCGCCTCTGCCACACGGACTCCGCTTACTCAGTGGGGGAATCGACCTGCTGATCCCCACTGAGATGGTGGATGACAGGTCCATCTCCGCTGTGCAGAGCAGATACGAACCCAGCCCTGCCCTCCTCTATAGGCAAATCGAGTAAAACATAGGATCACCATTCGTCTGGATTTTGTGGAAAGGATCGGATAGCGGAGGATGTCAGTGGACATGTTACCACTGACATCGTCCGCTCCACAGGGGAGGGTGAAAAATTGACAGACTGACCTGATCGGACAACCCATGTGAAAGGGGTCTTAAAGTTACACTGCCCAGGAAGTTATCTAAATGACTTTTTAGGGAACAGGATGGATTTTTTCTATCCGTTAAGCCCCATTCACATCTAGAAATGTGGGATCTCTGCGATTCCAATGCTGGTAAAACCACTGCATGCGTGTTTGTGTGCCATTCATTTTTCAGGGCAGTGCGGTTTTGGTGCGATTGGCGTCAACTTTTGATTGTCACCTCACCCATAAAAAAGCAGGAGCTTCTTTTGGGCGACAAGGATAAATCACAAAAAATGAATAGCACACAATGATGCGTGCTGCGTTTTTTCCACCATTGCAATGCGATTTGGAATCATGGGCAGAATTGTGCCAATTCCACCTGCGACCCCAAATCGCTAGATGTAAACGGGGCCTTAGACTACACTTTTTAAGGGTTTCTGTGCCCTCCTCACGATCATCAGGAGATTTCAGGTTCTTAGAAAACAATTTTAACACACACACACACACACACGTTACTTGAGCAATCCCATGTTAAAGCATAAACAGTTTCTTACTGGTGAAGCAACATAATGCACGCACACACAGCAGCTGCTGTCAGATTTGTATTCTGTACAGATCAATGTTCAGCGCTGCCGCTGTCGGCACGTAACCGCTCATCCAAGAGGTTACTTGCAAATCAAGCTGCTGACCGACCCTGGATAGAGACTGATCGATTCGCTGTGGTCAGAAACCCTACATAAATGAAGAGTACAGCAGCGTCCAGCTTCGACTGCCTATGAACGTAACAAACTATCTGCCCCTAACGGCCGCAAATGTGGATATACCAAACTGGGGGTCAGCAACCAGGGGGCTTGCTGACCCACCATTCCAGAGCATCAGAGTGCTGTAGCAGGAAGCAAGAGCCACATAAACCGACACCTCCTCTGTAGTGCTGGCTCCTGTCCCATGCAGAGCGATACCAAATGCACTCCACCTTTTATGCCAGGTAGTGGTCTCCAGAATGGTGCCAGCAGTAGGAAAGACTGGGCATAATAGTACAAGGCTGCTTTCACACTGATGCCCTGCAACTTTTAGTACAGCAAACAAGGGGTTAAAAAGCAGGCAGTGTTGTGTTGCTTTCTCACCACCTGCTTTAACACCTTGGACCCCGCAGAAGCATGCAGTTGTGGGATGCTAGCAGAGTGGCCCCATTTACTTAAAGGGGTCGTGGTAGCACCCATCAAAAGCATCAGGGGCTCATTACATGTGTACACCTTAGGCTGCTGCCTCAGGGGGTAGGGATTGGGGCAGTAAATTTGTGAATCAACCCTTGGGTTTTACCACCCCCCCCCCAACTTTGTGTGAACGATATCAAAAGCTGCTGACACCCAATGCAACTGAGGGCTCATTTACAAGTGCAGCAGGCACTCCTGCTTCTCTAAAAATCGATCTGAGCAGGGGCGGACTGACCATTCGGGGCACTGCCCTAAGGCCCCATGTCACTAGGTGGCCCCATCAAGATTGCCAGGCTCAGTAAAAACCAGGCACACAACAGGGCAGACTCGTATTGCGCATATGCTAACGGCCTTAGGCGGTCTGATATTCATACGGAGCTTTTTATCCTTGCAAGGACTTTTTTGTATTACTCTCAATTTTTTTAGTTTTTAAATAAACCCTCTCGTTTTTTACGCCTACACTATGGGATTGTCCCTTTCTTTTTTCCCACATGGTGTTTGATAAACACACGCTCACATACATCTATGCAAGTTCCATTTGGAAGCAGTGGTTAACCCCATGAGGAGCTGTGGATTCTACCATCTAATCTGTGGAGAGATGCGGATTCGTTCCTGACACCCCAAAGGATCAGAATTTCCTGCTATGCCTGTTTAGACTACTCCTGAAAGGGATAGTCACAGGCTTTCCGGTAAGCCTTTATTTCTACTGGTGTTGGGCGACTGATGTCTGAAATCTCCCTCCTTTCTCACCTGTGGATCTCCTAATTGGACTTTCACTGTTTGCATCTTTTCATCACCTGCATTGGAAGGGGCTAAAAACTCCCAGCTTTTTTCTGTGGACTCTATTTGTTTTGCACCTCATATGCTGAATTGGTCACTTTATTTTTACACTGTTTATCTGTTGATATTTATAAGTACTTTATGCTCAGTGCCATATTGATTGGTACAGTGTTATTACAACCTATGCACTTATAGCTTTTGTGTATTGACATTTTGATTGTTACCATCTATAGATTAACACTGTTTACACCAGTTACTTTAGATACTTATGTGGCATATGCTGTCCAGCGCTACACTGTTTTTGCACAAAAACCAGGGACAGTATGTAAAAAACATTTTTTTTTTACATCTGTCCCTGATATGTCTGATACCGACATGCTTTTGATGTGAAAATCCCGAGATTTTAGCTGCCCTACCTCTGCACTGCCTCCTGGCGTGGTGGCCATCTGTAAGCCAGAGGCCCCCATAATCTTCTATTGCCTGGGGGCCCCGTGAGTTGTCAGTCCGCCCCTGGAACAGAGTGTGTTTGACAGGTAGTGAGGAGGCAATATGTTGCCTCCTCACCACCCGATTTAAACCCATGACTGCAATGCAATGCACGCAACTGCAACACAGTAGTACGGCAATTAGAGGTTTAAATTAGGTGTGAGAAGGCATCGCTGTGCCCAACGATCTTTGACTTCTCTAGTGTTGCTCAGGTAGATCTCCACCTCGTAAGGTTGCCCACCCTTCGAATAAACCCTTCACCATTTTTGTTGCCCATCTCTAGACTTTATCAAAATGTTTTTGGAAGTCCGGTCTTCAGAAGTGGATACATTATTCCAATGCCTAGTACACAAAATGAGAAAGTCGGATGAAAAGATTACACTGAGCCAATCTCAACAGTTAATGTGAAATTAGCCACATAAGAAGGGACAAACACGAAAATTCTTCTCGTACGATACCAGAACGTACGATTTTCGTTTTAATCAGTACAGTATTCGTCCAAAAAAAAAACCGAGAAGACCATGCAGCGGAAATTACGGTAAATATGGCCACTAGCCTCTGAGAGCAGCAGAATAAATCGGAGGATTCCTGTTTCTACAATTCGGACCAGCCTTGATCGCTGGTATGAATGTTGCCTTAATGACGCTCATTGTCTAAATAGAACAGCATTTCTCACTAGTGTTCCCAGCGCGCTATAATGTTTACACCGCTATGACATGGGAGACCCCAAGTCACAAGACATGTCAAATTCAATGTTTCCCTATGAGAGCCGTCTTAACTGATATTACATAAGCCGCTCCGACTTTAGTAAAGGTGTCTGCACTACTTTGGTCCGACTTGGGTGCAATTTCAACCATTGTACAGGCTCCTAAACAACATCTAATTTGGAGCAAGTCGGAAAGGAAGTCGCAGGGCAAAGTTGTACGACTTTGCCGTCGCAGCAGCCTGAACCCAGCCTAAATGAACTAAAGTATCTGTAAAGCTAGGATTACACTAGTGCTGCCTGTGCATTCCACGTTCGCTCGGGCACGGCAGCCCATTCATTTGAATGGGCTGCTGTGCCGCGTGAAAGGCACAAAAAAGGTGCGTGCACATTTAAAAAAAAAAAGCGGCCACGTGCGGTTTCCTACACCCACGATCGCGCTGCGGGTTGAGATGGGTGCCATTCAGAATGAAGGACAGCCCTGCACGTCTCACAAGAGCAGTGCGATTCGGTTGCAGGTATCGATGCGATTCCCACACCAGGAATGCACAGAGTGGGCTGGTGTGAACCTAACCTTTGAGAGGGATTCCTTCCAATGACCACAAATATGAGGAGCATTCTTCATTCTGACCATCATACTATATTACAGGAAGCTGTAGTCTTTATTAGCAGGGAATCCCTGACACCGGAAAAGGTTTTTCAAGGGTTGAGAAAGGTTGGTAAAAGCACCTCCACCAACCTTCAGTTTAGCAGGGGGAGACCTATACAAAAGGGATTTCTTAGAATAACTAAATACCATTCATTAAACATCATCCAGATTTGCAGGACTAATACATTGGTGGGGGATTTCTGGGATAATCCTGGTCAAGGCTTTGCACTGAACTCCCCTATTTTGTAAAGCTAGCCATACACTAGTAGGAATGGAATCACTCTAATTGGTGCGACTTTAGAAAAAGGTTCCTGCACTACTTTGCGGTATGTTCATCGTGACTTTCATTGACATCTGTTAATGAAGGCGCAAACTTAGACTGCTCCCACTCTGGATGAAGGAGCAGAGGGGGCACCTCTGGACAGCAGCATTGTCAGTCTGAGGGGGGGGGGGGTGTTAGATGTATCAGCAGATTTAAATACACTTTTAAATTGAAGCCTAACGCCAGCTCACATTTTATAAGTATTTACAGCAAACATGTTTTACAGAAATAAAAGCTGGCGTAAGCACCCCTGGCTTACATGGTTTGTCACAACACTTTCAACCAATACATGTGCAGGAGATCTTGTACTGTTGAAAAAAATAACAGCAGATTTACTGCCAGGATCACCAGGTAAAAGTAAAAGAAAGCCAAAGGGCACACGTGTGGCCTGCCTGACGCACTCCTCTTTGTTCAGCGAGGAACTATCCGCTGATCCCCACTGAGCAGGCGGATGACAGGTCCGTCTCCACTCTCTGTGCAGGGATGGACCTGTCAGAGCCCCGCTCTCCTCTACAGGGTGATCAGATCAAAAAATTGATCGCCTGTCCGTTTTCATCCGATCCCATGCTCCAGATGGAAAATAAGGTCTCCAACCGTCCGGATTTCACAAACAGGAACGTATCGGATATCAGTGGACTTGTCACATCCCCAACTCCATAGAGGTGAGTGGGGCGTCCGCTCAGGTCCACCTGAAACACTAATGCCGCGTACACACGGTCGTTTTTTGCGATGAAAAAAACCGACGTTTTTTAAAACGTCATTTAAATTGATCGTGTGTGGGCAAAACGTCGTTTTTTGTCTTCAAAAAAAACGACCAAAAAAAAATTCCAACATGCTTGAATTTTTTGTGTCGTTTTTCAAAACGTCGTTTTTTGTTTCACAAAAAGTCACCGTGTGTAGCAAAAACGTCGTTTTTCAACCCGCGCATGCCCAGAAGCTAGTTATGAAGCGAGCTTCAATGGAAAAGTGTGGTGAACGTAACCTCGTTTTTTGTGAAAAAAACGATGGTGTGTATGCAACATCGTCTTTGAAAGTGACGTTTCAAAAACGTCGTTTTTTACTTCACAAAAAACATCGTTTTTTTTTCATCGCAAAAAACGACCGTGTGTACGCGGCATTACAGGCAGACCTGATCGGAAAGCCAGTGTGAAAGAGCACTAAAAAGAAAACTAATGCAACCATCACATCTAAAGCTGGCCATACATTACACAATTTTCATATTCAATTTCAACTACGTAGTGCAAGGGCCTGCCTGACTGCATACAAATGGAAACTGTAAGACTGGCTATACACTATACAATTTTCTTGTTCAACTTTCCTTTAGATTTACCAAAACCATATAATATGAGGTCACACCTAAGCCCTTTCAAGTGTGTATGCAATCAGACATGCCCTTGTACTACATAGTTGAAGGTAAATCTAAAGGAAATTGAATAAGAAAAAAATTGTATAGTGTATGGCCAGCCGGTATGACCATGTTATATGGCTTTTGGTAAATCCAAAGGAAAAATTGTATAATGTATGGCCAGACTATGAATTGGCAAGCTTCAATAAAAATCAATGTTTGCGTTTAATACCGCTTGCCCTATACAGATTCCATGGGGCAAGACTGGGGAGCCCCAATTGGGGCTATAAGACTGGGGAGCCCCAATTGGGGCTATAAGACTGGGGAGCCCCAATTGGGGCTAAAAGACTGGGGAGCCCCAATTGGGGCTAAAAGACTGGGGAGCCCCAATTGGGGCTAAAAGACTGGGGAGCCCCAATTGGGGCTAAAAGACTGGGGAGCCCCAATTGGGGCTAAAAGACTGGGGAGCCCCAACTGGGGCTAAAAGACTGGGGAGCCCCAACTGGGGCTAAAAGACTGGGGAGCCCCAACTGGGGCTAAAAGACTGGGGAGCCCCAATTGGGATTTCTAAATAAGCAGCCAGAGTCCTAAGATCTCCATGTTTTATGCTGGACTGGGAGGTCAGTAATGTCCCAGAAAAATCACTATAGGTCCCAGATTTCCTCCATCATGATTCCCTTCCTTCTCTGTGACTACGATCTCCAATCTAGTAATATGAAGAGAGGTTGTAGTCAGCGAGTATACAGATCGGGCACCTGGCAGTGTATAGAAAAGATCGGCGACTCCCAGCACAGGTCTTTCAGGTGGAAGCAATAAAAAAGTGATCATAGAAAGTAATAGAGGAGAAGGCTCACCCCTGGATCATCCTGAGTGCGGTGCGGAGCGGATCGGAGAGTAGTGTGTGCGAGGCTGAGGACAGACAGCACTGCTGGGAGGGGCGGGGCTATGACCGGCTTTCATTGCATATGAAGCGAGGTGGAGTCCTGTACTCCGGAGTGTGCGATCACAAGACCCACCACTGCTGGCCATAGGAGGGAATGAATGGCTCCCAGTCTCTATACACCCAGTACTATACAGGTCATCTGTGCCCCATGCCACATACTGCACAATCCCAACACAAGGCTGGATGATTATTAAACGGGAATACAAAATGTAAATACATAATCATAATAAATAAATGAATAGTCATAATAAATAATAAATGCAATAAATAAATAAAAAAACAAACAAACTTGTCCTAAAATGCATCTCACCAGGTATGCTGGCTGCAATTGTTTTCTTGTTCATCTTGCTGGTCAACTTCCTTTAACCACTTGCTTACTGGGCACTTAAACCCCCCTCCTGCCCAGACCAATACATTTTTTTATCATTTTTTTCCCCACAAATAGAGCTTTCTTTCGGAGGTATTTGTTAAAAAAAAAACTGAATAAAAATAAAAGAAAAAGTACAAAACCGTTTTATATTTTGTTATAACATTTTGCAAACTGGTCATTTTTCTTTTTCATTGATTTATGTTGATGAGGCTGCACTGATGGGCACTGATAGGCTGCACTGATGGGCACCGATGGGCTGCACTGATAGGCACTGATGGGCTTCACTGATGGGCACCGATAAGGCGGAACTGGTGGGCACTGATAGACGGCACTTGTGGGCACTGAGAGGTGGCATTGGTGGGCACTGAGAGTTGACACTAAGAGGTGGCACTGATGGGTGGCACTGAAGCGCATTGATAGGTGGTACTGGTGGGCATTGAGAATTGGCACTTATAGGTGGCACTGATAGCTGGCAGTGATGGGCACTGATCAGCACTGGTAGGTGAGACTGATAGGCAGCACTGCTAGGTGGCACTGATGAGGCACTGATTGGCACCACTGGTGGGCATTGATAGGTGACACTGTTTTGCACTGTGGGCACTGGCAGGCAGTACTGCTGGGCACTGATGAGGCGGATGTGCCTCTTCCGCTCGGGACCGATGTCCCTTACACAAAAGCCAGTGATTGGCTTTTTTTTCTCCTCACACTGTCAGCATGAGGAGAAGAAAAAGATTACCAAGCTTTTTTTAACATCACGTGATCAGCTGTCATTGGCTGACAGCTGATCATGTGGTAAGGGGCCGGGACCGACCCCTTACTCAAATCTGTGATCAACCGAGTCTCAGTGACTTAGTGATCACAGCGCATGCCACTCGTGCCCTGTAGGGGACGTGCAGGGAGCGTGCAAAGGGGAGGACGTCTATTGACGGCCTCCCAGCAATTCAGGTCCACGCTGTAGCCGTAATTTTTCCAGCCTGGAGGAGAGATGTGGGTCTTATGGACCCCGCATCTCTCCATAAAGAGTACCTGTCACGAACATTCCTATTACAAGGGATGTTTACATTCCTTGAAATAGGAATACAAGTGGTAAAAAAAATGGAAAAAAAAAAGTGTAAAAATAAAATAAATTGAGTAAAATAAAAAATAAAATAAATTTTTTTTTTTAAACACCCCTGTCCCCAGTAGCTCGCGCTCAGAAGCGAACACACATGTAAGTCCCGCCCACATATGTAGTTGCCATTCAAACCACACATGTGAGGTATCGTCGCGTGCGTTAGAGTGACAATTCTAGCACTAGACCTCCTCTGTAACTTGTAAAAAAAAAACAAAAAAAAGCGATGCCTATGGAGATTTTTAAGTACTGAAGTTTGGCGCCATTCCATGTAACGCACGTGACATGTTAGGTATCTATTTACTCGGCGTAACTTCATCTTTCACGTTATACAAAAAAATTGGGTTAACTTTACTGTTTTGTTATTTTTTAATTCACGAAACCGTTTTTTCCCCCAAAAAAGGCATTTGAAAAATTATTGCGCAAATACCGTGCGAGATAACAAGTTGCAATGACCGGCATTTTATTCCGTAGGGTGTCTGCTAAAAAAACATATATAGTGTTTGGGGGTTCTGAGTAATTTTCTAGCAAAAAAAAAAGTTTTTATTTTTTTCTGTAAATTTTTTTTGTAACTAAGTAAGTTTTCTTCTTCAATTACGGGCACTGATATGGCGGCACTGATGGGCACCAATAAGGTGGCACTGATGGTCACTGGTATGTGGCACTGATGGGCACTAATAGGCGGCACTAATGGGCACTCATAGGCGGCACTGATGGGTACTTATTGGTGGCACTGATGGGTGGGCACTGGGCATGGATGGGCACTGATGGACACTGAGGGGTGGCACTGATGGCATTGCTGGGCATCACTTGTTTATTTACTCATTTTTGCCAGTCAGTTCCCATGTTGCCTGGGCACTGATTGGCATCTATTGTGCTTATTTTTTATATGTGGATGGCCATGGGGGATGTACCTGGCCATCCACATGTTGCCCCCTTCCCTGGTGGTCCTGGCAGCTTCCCTGGTGGTCCAGTGTGGGCATCCGAGGGGGGCTGCGCTGATAAACAATCAGCGCGAACCCCCCTTGTCAGAAGAGCGACCAATCGGCTCTCCTCTACTCGAGTCTGTCAGACGTAAGTGAGGAAAAGCCGATCAACGGCTCTTCCTGTTTACATCATGATCGGCCGTAATGGGACAAGGCTCTTTACTGAGATCGGAGATGCAGGGTGTCAGACTGACACCCCGCATCAACGATCGCCGCGCACGCCGGCATGTTATCCTGCTGGACATCAAAAGACGTCCAGTCAGGATAACACAACCACTTCCCGGACGTCAATTTACTATTGACTGGACGGGAAGTGGTTAAATTACATCATCTGTGCAAGTGCCGTAAGAACTAATTTTCCAGCAAGCATAGACCCTGCCAGAAAAATGCTGGGTCTATTTAGGCAGGGGCTGGGTCATTTCCTGAGATCCCGCGTGACTCCTTCCCCTTGGAGTAAGGCATCAACAGGATCGTCTCCTATTCGCTGCAGAAGGTTTCCGTGGTGAGGGGAAACTAAAACGAGGCGTGGATGCGGCAAATAATGCGCATGCGCGAAATTAAGTCCAGGGAAACCTACTGAGACTGGAAATAAAGCACTGCACAAATGTGGAAGGACCGTAGTTGTGATGGCGGCTAGAAACAAGTGGGAGCGATCACATGTCTCTTTATTTCTAACAGTGAGAATGCTTTTAGAGCATACTATTAGTGGCATTTTAATTGAAAACAACTAATTTGATAGTGTGACAGGGTACACGATTGTATGTACACCAGTGAGAGGCTGGAAAGGTCAGTTTTCCCTGCCCTGGAAGGGGTTAAGCCTGGCCAACAGGTAAACCTCCTCTCTTCCCCCTATTAATTAACAGTCACCTGGTAGGGAAATGGGAAGTGAGAGCTCAGTGTGAGAGGTATGCTGAGCTGGACGGACAGGTTGGAAACTGTCTGCATGGAAGGAACAAGGTCTGTCATAGATTTGTTTATTTTGGACTGGTATTCTGTTTGTTTTGTACTGGAGGCCGGAATAGCCCCTCCAGTACAGTGTAGTGAGGGACACTACTGTCAGTTAGCCTCCTAAATTGGAGTAGGCCATTTTGTTTTTGTATTATTTATTTTTGAGTGCAATAAAGCCATATTTATTGCTTAAGATCAGCGACTTTGCTGCATGACATTATCGCTATTTCTACGACTTTGTCACAAGTGGTGTCAGAAGTGGGATGTTTGCTGTGGTACCGGTCAATGTACAGTTACAGTGGCCTTAAAGGTACAGGACCCAGAAAATGGAAGATATTGTGAAAGCCCTGTTACAAGCGGTCTCTGCGCAACAAGAGACTAATAGACAGATAGCGGCCTCGGCTGCAGCACAACAAGAAACTAATAGACAGGTAGCTGCAACGCAACAAGAGACTATCATACAGATAGCGGCCTCAGCTGCAGCACAACAAGAAACTAATAGACAGCTAGCTGAAGCACAAAAGTCAGACCATGCTGTTCTCAAAGCAACCCTGGATCACATGACTACCCAAGGGTCTTCTAACCCGCCAGCAAGGGGGGTAAGCCAAATACGTGCCAGCAGCTGTCTGCAGAAAATGACCCCGGATGATGATGTGGAGACTTACCTACTGGCGTTCGAACGGACCGCTACCCGAGAAGGCTGGGCCCCGGAACAGTGGGCTGGAATCATTGCACCCTTCCTCCTAGGAGAAGCACAGAAAGCCTATTTTGATCTGGATGAGGTGGCTGCTGCAGACTATCCCAAACTGAAAGGAGAGATCCTGGCTCGCTTAGGGGTGACTTCCACAGTGAGGGCCCAGCGTTTCTACAACTGGAGGTTTAAAGAAGGAAAAGCGCCAAGATCCCAGATGTTCGATTTAATTCATCTGGCGCGGAAGTGGCTCAAACCAGAGACTCAAACCCCTGCACAGATTATAGAAGCGCTTGTACTGGACCGTTACGTGAGAGAGCTTCCAAATGGCCTCCGGGAGTGGGTCACTCAGGGAAATCCCCTGGACTGTGATAGTATGGTCGCACAAGTGGAGCGGTACCTATCTACCAAAAGTTTGGACCGATCTCTCTAGGACGATTGGGAAAATACAGAGACCAGGAGGCCGGAGGAGTGGAGTGGAAGCAGACTTCGGATCCGGAGCCCGTTTCTCCAAACCTGACTTTAGAAGTCAAAACCCTGGGAAAGAAGACCACCCTAGGAGAAACTCCATAACTTGTTTTGAGTGTGGCGCCAAAGGACATGTCAGGGCGAGATGCCCCAATCTTCCTGAGCCAATGCAGTGTGGACTAGGGGAAGATTCCTCTGACTTTTGTGGGCTCATTTGTTTAGCAGGCCTGGTAGAAGGGGGACATACCTTCCGAGTACCTGTCCTGCTGGACAAACAAGAGACTGTGGCCCTGGTGGACTCTGGCAGTGCCCTGACTTTGGTAGCCAGTAAATTGGTAAAACCTTGTTGGATTCAGAAGCATAGAACCATGGGGGTGTTGTGTATTCATGGGTGTACTGTGCGGTATCCTACTGCCAACATAGAAGTGTCAGTACAGGGCAGTTTGGTAAGGATCGTAGCTGTGGTAGTTCCTCGTCTACCATATCCTTTGATAATAGGAAGGAATTTCCCTAATTTCCACGCTCTGTTACAGCCCCCTGTGAGGGGAGAACAAGGGGAACCTGAAGTGGAGCAGAGAAATACAGGGGTCCATGAAGTATTTCCCTTTGCTCATCCTGACTTGTATATCTCTAATCCAAAAAGAGGTAAAACAAGACGGGAACGCAGGGAGAGCAAGCTACGGTTTAATAGGGCTGTCCAGGAAGTCCTGTTGAATCAGCGTGGGGAGCAGTCCAGGAGAGGTGGGGCCCCACGACAGACAGAAGATGAGGCAGAAGTTGGTCAACCGGAACCCGCCCCAGAGGCTACCAGTGAAGACGATGAAGGGGATACAGATATCCTGGATATCTCGGGTAGTGGCTTTGGCCGTGACCAGGCAGATGATCCCCTGCTGCAGGAAGCCAGGAGTAATGTTGTAGAGGTTAATGGGGTACCAGTAGAAGGGGTAACAGGAAAGGCCTATCCCTATTTTATCCTTAAAAACGATCTTCTTTACAGAGTAACCTCCGATGAGGGACAAGAGCTTGAACAACTGGTTGTGCCTTCATCATACACCCGAAAAATCCTAGATTACTCTCACTCTCATCTGCTGGGGGGACACTTAGGGGTGGATAAAACACAAGAACGGGTGCTCAGGAGGTTCTTCTGGCCTGGGGTATATGAGGGGATTAAAAGGTATTTTGCTTCTTGCCTGGAATGCCAGCTGGCATCTCCCAGACCGAAGTTGAGAGCCCCACTCATACCTCTCCCCATAGTTGACGTTCCGTTTGAGCGGATTGGCATGGACCTAGTGGGTCCCTTAGAGAAAACAGCTCGAGGTCACCAGTACATCCTTGTCATCGTCGATTATGCCACCAGATACCCAGAGGCCATTCCACTACGTAAGGCGAATGCTAAAAGTATTGCAAAAGAGTTGGTTCAGATGTTTACACGGGTGGGGATACCCAGGACATTGCTCACGGATCAGGGGACTCCGTTTGTCTCCCGTATTATGAAAGAGCTATGTCAACTATTTAATGTACAGACTCTGAGAACGTCAGTGTATCACCCCTAGACAGATGGGTTGGTAGAAAGGTTTAACCGGACCCTAAAGGGGATGTTGAGGAAAGTCGTTAGCAGGGATGGGAAGGATTGGGACTTGTTACTTCCTTACCTGTTGTTTGCAGTTCGAGAGATTCCCCAAAGTTCTACGGGCTTCTCCCCGTTTAAGCTTTTATATGGTAGGCATCCCAGGGGTATTCTGGATATCCTAAAAGAAACCTGGGAAGAACAGGGGGTAACTGGGACCAATGTCCTCCAGTATGTTGAAGATATGCGGGTGCGTATGGCTCAGATTGCCCCTCTTGTTCGCCAGCATATGGAGCAGGCGCAGAGTAGGCAGAAGTCCTACTATGACCAGAGGGCCCTAGTGAGACAGTTTGAAAGAGGGGACAGAGTAATGGTTCTAGTACCCACCGCAGAAAGCAAACTTCTAGCACAGTGGCAGGGACCCTATGAGGTGTTGGAAAAAGTGAGCCCAGTAAATTATAAAGTTAGTCAGCCGGGACGCCGGAAGAAGGAGGCCGTGTTCCACATAAACCTTCTTAAGCCATGGAGGACTAGAGAGGACTGCATGGCCGCAGTGGGGGACACCACACCTGGTCCACAGGCACCTAGTCCTTCGGTGACAATCTCTCCAGAGCTGACACCTGAGCAAACAAAAGAAGCTAGAGGCTTGGTTGAGAGGAATAACGGTGTTTTCTCCCCCAACCCTGGACAAACCCGAGAGATTACCCATGACATTATTACAGAACCAGGGGTTGTCGTAAGAGTGAAGTCTTACCGCATTCCGGAGGCCAAGAGGGAAGCTGTAAGGGCTGAAATCAGGAAAATGCTTGAGCTTGGAGTGATAGAGGAGTCTCATAGCCAGTGGTGCAGCCCCATTGTTCTAGTGCCCAAACCTGATGGGTCCATCAGGTTTTGTAATGACTTCAGGAAGTTAAACGAGGTGTCTAAGTTTGACGCCTACCCCATGCCTAGGGTGGATGAACTAGTAGAGCGATTAGCCAAAGATAGGTTCTTCACCACGTTGGATCTGACAAAGGGTTATTGGCAGATCCCATTGACAAAGCACGCCCGAGAGAAGACAGCCTTTGCCACTCCTGATGGCCTATTCCAGTACAGGATCATGCCTTTTGGCCTCCATGGGGCTCCAGCCACTTTTCAAAGGCTAATGGATAAGTTGCTCAGGCCCCACACTGAGTATGCAGCCGCATACTTGGATGATGTGATCATTCATAGCCCGGACTGGGAAAGCCATCTGGATAAAGTACAGGCAGTCTTGGACACTCTTAGAAGAGCGGGTCTGACAGCTAACCCCTCTAAATGTGCCTTGGGTCTAGCAGAGGCTAGATACTTGGGTTACCTGGTTGGCAGAGGACTTGTTAAACCACAGATGAACAAGATAGGAGCTATACAGAGCTGGCCCAGACCATTGAGGAAAAAACAAGTCAGAGCTTTCTTGGGGATTGTAGGCTACTATCGGAGGTTTATTCCTCACTTTGCTACGAGGGCTGCTCCGCTCACAGACCTTATTAAAGCCAGAAGTCCAGACACTGTAAAGTGGAACAGCGAGGCTGAGGAAGCCTTTGCTGGTCTGCGGGCAGCGCTTTGTGCCCAACCTGTGCTTGTGGCTCCTGACTTTAGAAAGGAGTTCTTTCTCCAGACCGATGCCTCAGAGGTGGGTCTGGGTGCAGTTTTGTCCCAATATGTGGATGGTGAGGAACACCCTGTGCTGTATTTGAGTCGGAAGTTGTTACCTCGAGAACAGCGCTATGCCACAGTGGAAAAAGAGTGTTTGGCAATCAAGTGGGCAGTAGAAACACTCCGCTACTATTTGTTGGGCAGGCGGTTTACCCTCGTCACAGACCATGCTCCGTTAAAGTGGATGCACACCAATAGGGACAAGAACGCTCGGGTCACGAGGTGGTTTCTGTCCCTACAGCCCTTTACTTTTGTGGTACGACATAGGGCAGGTCTCCTCCACAGTAATGCAGATGCTCTGTCCCGAGTGCATGGGTTTGTAGAGATGGCCGCTTCCCACCCAAGTGTTAAGCTGGGGGGGAGGATGTGTGACAGGGTACACGATTGTATGTACACCAGTGAGAGGCTGGAAAGGTCAGTTTTCCCTGCCCTGGAAGGGGTTAAGCCTGGCCAACAGGTAAACCTCCTCTCTTCCCCCTATTAATTAACAGTCACCTGGTAGGGAAATGGGAAGTGAGAGCTCAGTGTGAGAGGCATGCTGAGCTGGACGGACAGGTTGGAAACTGTCTGCATGGAAGGAACAAGGTCTGTCATAGATTTGTTTGTTTTGTACTGGAGGCCGGAATAGCCCCTCCAGTACAGTGTAGTGAGGGACACTACTGTCAGTTAGCCTCCTAAATTGGAGTAGGCCATTTTGTTTTTGTATTATTTATTTTTGAGTGCAATAAAGCCATATTTATTGCTTAAGATCAGCGACTTTGCTGCATGACATTATCGCTATTTCTACGACTTTGTCACAATAGATATATTGCTTAAATGTGCTATAATTATCAGAGTTTACTACCGCTTTAAATAGGAATAAGTGCAATACAATTTAAGGGATGCTGGCCTTTTAAATATTGCTGCTCACCTGTGTTCAGGTGTGTTCACAAGTCCATATGCCTGCGCCCACCAAGAAGCTGGCACTCCGCAAGACTCATGAGATGGTGGGCCCTTTATATAATGAGCCCCACCGCTTTCAGTAAATTCCACATGCTCTTATTGGCCCATTCCTACCTGCCCACTAAGGATGAGCTAAAGCATGTTTGCAAGTCTATGTACCCGCGCCCACCAGGAAGCTGACACTCCGCAGCGCTAATCACAATCTAACATGTGCGTACACACCATCGGACCAAAAATCCGATCAGACCAGAACGCGGTGACGTAGAACACAACGACGTGCTGAAAAAATGAAGTTCAATGCTTCCAAGCATGCGTCGACTTGATTCTGAGCATGCGCGGGTTTTTGGTCCGATGCTTTTGCGTACTAACCATCGAACCTGTCCGACGGACAGGTTCTGCAGACCAGTTTCATCGGACCGGTCTGATCGTGTGTACGCGGCCTAACAGGTTTTCATTAAAGACTGCCCTGTATTTGGCTCCATCCATCTACCAATCAACTCTGATGAGCTATCCTGTCCCCGCTGAAGAAAAGCATCCCTACAACATGATGCCACCACCATGTTTCGAGGTGGGTGTGTTCAGGATGATGTTAGTTTTCCGCCACACATAGCGTTTGGCTTTTAGGCCAAAATGTTCAATTTTGGCATGATCTAAACAGAGCATCTTCTTCCAAATGTTTGCTGTGTCCCCCATATGGCATGGCTTCTCGCAAACTGCAAATGGGCGATCATATAGCTTTTGTTAAACAATGGCTTTCTTTTTGCCACTCTTCCATAAGGACCAGATTTGTGGAGTGCACGACTATTAGTTGTCCTGTGGACGGATTCTCCCACCTGAGCTGTGGATCTTGCAGTTCCTCCAGAGTTACCATGAGCCTCTTGGCTGCTTCTCTGATTAATGTTCTCCTTGCCTGGCTGTCAGTTTAGGTGAACAACCATGTCTTGGTAGGTTTGCAGCTGTGCCATACTCTTTCCATTTTTGGATGATGGATTGAACAGTGCTCGATGAGATATTTAAAGCTTGGGATGTTTTTTTTATAACCAAACTCTGCTTTAAATTTCTCCACAACGTTATCCCTGCCCTGTCTGGTGTGTTCCTTGGCCTTCATGAACAGCTGTATTGCACTTTTCTCTTCTACTATTAGGTGGCCGGGTACTTGATGGTACTAGATATGAGAAGGGTAACTCAAAGTCAGGTTATGGGTATATGGGTATCCCAGTCAATGAACAGGGGTTTTCTTGAACCCCTTTGGCCTGCTGGGAGCACCTATATATTTGGGAGGGGTCAGGTGATTTTTGTTCTGTGCCACCTGGACAGCTGCCTCGGTGGATGTGTCTCGTCCGCCCCAGGCTGCTAGGCTGGAGATTGGGCCTATCCCGGGGGCATCCGTCTGCCAAGCTGTGTGAGAGCCTATCCAGAAGTAAGAAGGCGGTGCAGGGTTGCAGTACAGGCTTGCAGTACAAACAAAAGTGAAGGTTCTGCCGGCCGGAGAACCTGTCTTAGTCGGAGGTAGATGGGGAGCTGTCGCCCCTAAGGGACCAACCACGTTTACCAGATACCGCAGTGAGCAGGGCTGCCATCAGGGGGGTACAGGCAGTACACCTGTAAGGGGCCCGGATGGGAACCCCCCTAAAAAAATAAATAAATTGGCAACCCCCTATTTTTTTTATTTATTTGTTTATAAAAAAATATATTTTTTTATAAAAAATATATTTTTCTTTTCTTTTTTATTAAAGGGCCAATTTTTTTTCTTTTATTTTTTTTAGAGGTTCTTATTAGACTGGAAGAGGCTAAAGACTTTGCTACATTAGTTAGGGGTATCAGAGTAAAGGGGGCTGAATACAAATGCACGCCACACTTACATATTTATCTGTACAAAGAAATTGAAAACAATTTATTATTTTCCTTCAACTTCACAATTATGTGGCACTTTGTGTTGCTCTATCACATAAGATCCCAATCAAATACATTTACATTTTTGGTTGTAACATGACAAAATGTGGAAAATTACAAGGGGTGTGAATACTTTTTCAGGGTACTGTAAGTGATCCTGCACTTCCGGGTAGGGGGCACGAATGTGTGCCGCCCCTGTCTCGCTCTGGCTATGATCACACGCAGCGAGTATTGCAGACTGGATGTCCGCCGTCACCTGCCGAACATCATCAGAGACAGAACTGCAATCTGTAAGCAAAGTAGATTGCTGTTCTAACAGGAGGGAAGGAATGGATCCTGTGTCTCTCCAAAGCAAGTAATAAATTCCATCTCTTCCCATAGTAAAAGCAGCACACACAGTATAGTAAAACACTATTAACCTTTGATTGCCCCTGATGTTAAAGTGTTATTAAACCCACAACAGTAAAATCAGTCTGTAAAGCATGCTTGTTATACTCACTGTGGAACCTAAGGGGTTAATCCCCTGCATTGTGTAAAAAGGCTGTTTGATCCTGTCTTCTCTGATCCTCCCCTTCTTGCATTATCTTCAAAACATGTCCAAATAAGACAGAGTTACTGGAGTTAGGCACATGCTCAGTTTGGTGTGTATTGTTAGAGCAAGAGAAGGCATGTGATCAGCACAGGGCAAATCAGCACTGTCCAGACAGAGGGTCAGGGGTCCTGCATCCTGATAGGACAGCTAGTGCAGTATGAAAACTTCTCCTACAAGTTTGAACTGGGCACTGATAGAAGTCACAAGACTGCGATATGCTGCTGATGAGAAAAGATATTTATCCGTTTATATTTACCAAAAATTTGATTTTTCTTTAAAAAAAAAACATTGGATAAGTTTTAAAGCAGAAAGTAAAAATATTATTATTTTATTCAAAATTGTCATTATTCTTTTGTTTATAGCACAAAAATAAATAAATGCAGAGGTGATCAAATACCACCAAAAGAAAGCTCTATTTGTGGGGAAAAAAGGGCATAAATTGTATTTGGATACAGCGTTGTACGGCCACGCAATTGTTTCTAAGTAAATAAGTAATGGAAAAAATAGCCTGGTCAGGAAGGGGGGTAAACCTTCCGGAGGTCAAATGGATATACAAATTCATATACATACTAAAATGAAATCAAAAGTGCAGTGTACAATGTGTAATGCGCAATGTGCATACAAACAAATCCATATACTGTACATCTTAAAATACAATAAAAAATCATGCGATAATTGTTCAAACGGGTACAAAAAATCTTTTATGCTAAAGAAACTATTTGTGTCCCATATGTTATACTGTGGAACAAAATAATCATGTGTGAGCTCTTCACAAATTCTTGCTTATTCAACAAAATGTGTACCCTCCGCGTACTAAAATATTCACTAAAGGTAATGGGTGGAAAATCTCGCGCCAATGCCAATGCGCAAATGCCTTTTTTGCCTTTTTTGTCTGGATATCATAGGCAATATAGGAATATAGAAAAAATTATTAAAGAGTATTGGCCAATCCTACTCAAAGATAGTGATTTGGCCAAGATCCTACCCGTATGTCCTACCTTTATATACCGGCGAGCACCAGGGCTGAGAAATATGGTGGCAGCCAGATCCTCCGGCAAAACCCCTTACCTTTCTTGATGGGTCTAGTTTCCATTATTGTACCCGATGCAGATCATGCAAAAAAACAAAAAGGCAAGGAAAAAAGGTTAGCAAATTCAAATCTAGTGTAACCAACCGTGAATACACCATCAAACCACTGATCACGTGTCATTCTAAGTTTGTTACCTATGTATTGGTATGTCCCTGTAACCTCCAATATGTTGGCCGCACTACCCGAGAACTCAAAATTAGAATTAATGAACATGTGGCCAACATTATAAAAGGATATTCTGATCATAGTGTGTCCAAACATTTTGATCTTTACCATAACAGGGATCCCAGCTTACTCACTTTTTATGGGATAGATAGAATTACCAATCATTGGCGTGGAACCGACATGACTAAGGCGGTATCCCAGAACGAGACCCAGTGGATCCATCGCCTTAGGACGATGAGGCCCCTGGGCCTCAACATTGAGCTGGACCTCAATTGTTTTTTGACCGATGAATAATGAGGGTTTTTAATTTTAAATTGTAATTTTAATATAAATGATTAGGTCTTTTTAAAACTGGAATTTCATTTATATAAATTTTTTTAATGTAATATATATATTTTTTCTGTCCATAAAAATATATATTTTAATATAATTATAATTTTAATATTATTTTAAATAATATATTTTACATTTAGTTGGTTTAAGTAATATTGATATGCCAATGATTTATTATTGGCATACGTGCAAGGGTTTGTCTCTATTTTTGATTATAGGATGGCATCACCCAGTTAAAATTTATACATTCTTTATTTACATGTATATGCACATTTGTTTTTTATTTTTAACTGTGGCTTGGAGACTGACATTACTCATTTGTATCTGCTGATTGTTACAATTATCTGTAGATATGTTTGCCACTTGAGTATGGTTTTGCATCTCGAATCTGCAGTTATGTTTGCACACTGCAAATGGTTGCGAACGCTTTGTTTAATTTCTGTATTACGATTGTATTGAATGGCTGCCACAACCGGAACAGAGGCTGTTGTAGTATCGCATTGCCCCCCCCCCCATCCGGTGATTGACAGGCCTATAATACTAGCCCTTAGCGTGCGCCAGGTACGCTTCCTGATGACGATCATATCGAAACATATGTCGAGGCGGTACCTGGGCACGCACTGATTACCTACTTCCGGTTATCTGGTTTCCTCGCGCACAGCAGTGGAACGCACGCCGGTCTTCGCTTCTCTCTCCATACCTACAAGCCTACAGCCTCAGTGCCGGGATACGGGCACCCATTCAAGTAAGGGGCCACTTGGCACTGTGTATTTGTTTTTTTATCTTAAATAAATAGTTTTACACTATGGGAGCTGTTCTTCCTTTTTTCTTATGACATCGGCATTATTCGTTCAACATCATTGGAATCCCCCATGCGCAAGGTGGTGTTACCCAGGCTCTATTGACCTTAGTTTAGGTCAACTTCATCTGGTAAGGAGCCATCCATCCCCACTTGAGGTGTCCCATTGGTGAAGGTGGAACCTACCACAAGGACTTTTTGAGCACGGAGCACATTAATATTATTTATGGTCACTATACATTTCACTGTGTATTGTATATTGTCTTATCATATTCACTCATATATAATTGCACACTTCTTCACTGCAGGTGCTGTCATTATCATTGATTTTTTATATGCACATTTCACATTTTATAATACTATTTGTAATAAGGATTTATGTTCATATTGGGATAGGTTGTATTGATTCACCTATTTATTTTTCTTTTAGCGCCCCTATTACATGCACACTAAAATATTCACTACTAAAAGTACCTACTAAATAAACTCACCAGAGACTGATGCTAATGTTCTAAACCAGCAGTGCATGAAACTCTGGGAGTGATGATCTGCAGCTTCAATAATATCCTCTTAAACTGGTCATTCCAGGGGGCGTGGCCTGGCAAGCAATGGAGTAAGACGCGTGGTGGAGGAGCTCCTCTTGTAACAGATCCTGTTTGCCAGTCTGCTTGATCGTTTTGGATCCTACCTTGCACAGACAGAGATCGGAGGACGGCGGGAGCAGGGACAAGCATGTCACCGACAAGGAAGTCCACCGCAGCAATAGACAAGCTGGCTAAGTTCCGCCACGATGGGGAGGAGGACCAGGCCAAAGATGGCGCCGGCGAGGAGCAGGTAGAGGATCGCCATGTGGCTGAGACAGCCAAGGTGCTGGAGGCTATCGCTGCACTACAGGGCACCCTCACTGCCAAAATAGATGAGGTTAAAATAGACATCTCACTTATGAGGCAAGATTTGGCTGCGGTGAGGGACAGGGTTACGGAGGCGGAGACCCGGATTGGTGAGGCAGAGGACATCATACACCCTATGCAGCAGGACGTGGAGGAGCTGAAGAGACAGGTTCAATAGCTCCACTCCCACCAGGACGAAATGGAGAATAGACTTAGGCGCTGTAATCTGCGCTTCATTGGATTGCCGGAAAGAGTAGAAGGCAGGGACCCGGTCGGGTACCTGGAAAATCTCCTGATCAATACATACGGCAGAGAGGCGTTCTCAGTGATGTTCGCGGTGGAAAGAGCTCACCGAATCCCGGCAAAGCCTCCGCCCGAGGGGGCTCCCCCCCACACATTTATTGCTAAATTCCTCAATTTCAGGGACAGGGACACCATTATGCGGCTATCTAGAGAAAAGGGGAATATACAGTTGGGCAATGGTCATGTGGCGGTGTTCCCGGATTTCTCCAATGAAGTTCAGAAGAAACGGTCACAATTCCAGGATGTGAAACGCCGTCTCCGGGTGCTGCACCTCAAGTACTCCATGCTATTCCCGGCCCGTCTCAGAGTGGAAGAGGATGGAAGAGCACAGTTCTTTGATACCCCCGCAGCGGCTGCAGCGTGGCTGGATCGAAAGGGACGGAGAGAGTAGCAAGAACCATGGATGTCAGTGAGTACTTTGCACGGGGGAAGAGGGGGGGAAGCTTCCCAGTGTTTGACACAGTATACGCTGGGTGTCCAGGATGGGAGTGGGCCCGTGTCCCACACAGTGGACTTCCTTGACTGTGTTAGAATGCACATGGTGCTCCTGGATCCCCCCCCTTGTTGTTTTTTCCCCCATTCCCCCTCTCCCCTGGTCTGGGGGTGAAGTCATGCTGCCCCCCCCCCTTCCTTGTTGTGGTTTATTTTTCCTTCTTTACTCTGGAGCAGAGGTCTCCAAACTGCGGCCCGAGGGCCAGATGTGGCCCTTTTCTAGCCTTTA
Source organism: Rana kukunoris (assembly GCA_029574335.1). Lineage (NCBI taxonomy): Eukaryota > Metazoa > Chordata > Amphibia > Anura > Ranidae > Rana > Rana kukunoris. The sequence goes on from CM056052.1 coordinate 232,316,508, forward strand.
TCCGGCCCTTGGGGCACAATTCCTCCCACTGACATGAGGCACTATTCCTCCCATTGACACCAACAATGGGGCACCATATTATCCACCAATAATGGGATACTATTCCTCCTACTAATAGGGGGAATACTCCTCTTCCTATTGACCACCAACTCTGAGGCCATATATGTTCTCACTGATGCCGGGCGTTTTCTTCCCTTGCTGGCCCCAATCCGGCCTTCCTAAACTCTGAAGGGCAATAAAGTGGCCCTTTGTTTGAAAAGTTTGGAGACCCCTGCTCTGGAGGATCATCTCAGTTTGTGGTCCCTGCGTGAGATTCGGGCGGAGGGAGGGGGGGGGGGGGGTTTTCCCTCTTTTATTTTTTAAAATTTTTCTTCTTTTGGAGCCTGAATAATGGGCGACTGAGGGAGGAATGAAGATGTTTATTTCAAATTATAACTACAGGCAGCTGCATGGCATGCGGGCACACATGAGGATTTTTATCCTACACATGCAAGAGGAGCTCAAACCAGACATTTGTTTGGGGAGTTTTGATACCCCCCGCGTTGGATCCACATCTTGTTCAGTGGACAATCGCTCTCCTACAAATACTATATGATGCTGATGTTAGCTCAATGCTGAGCATAAGTACTGCGCCTCCTGCTGGTACAAACAGCAGGAAGAATTTGGTTTTTCTTTTTTTTCGCATCACTGTTATGTTTGGGAGTCAAATGCCTTCACCAAGTTCGGGGGGTGATGGGCTGGGAGGGGGGAAGGTTGCCTTCGGGCAGGGCCACCGTTGTGGCCTTCAGGGGTTTAAAATGTGTTTAAAGCATGTTCGAGATGTGTCGGGGCATGTATTGCTATATGTAAGGATGGATATGATTTCTGTATTTTTACCTAGAGATCTGCGGGACTGGACAGTCCGGCGGGGGGATATGTGCCAAGGGGAGTCATGACAACGATTAAGTTCCTGACGTGGAACGTCAGAGGCTTGAGAGATAAAATCAAACGCACGGCAGCTCTCGCATATCTAAAAGCACAAAAGGCAAATGTTATAGCCTTAACTGAGACCCATGTTACAGGACACTTACAGGCTGCATTGAAGCGCCCATGGATAGGCTGGGCGTACCACAGCACACATACCAGCTTCTCCAGGGGGGTGTCACTACTGATTACTAAGGCCACCCCATTCGAATTGTTGGCGCTAGAGTCGGACCCACAGGGGAAGCACCTTTTTGTACATGCACTTATTGGTGGAGGCCCAGTGGTACTGATCGTGTGCTACACCCCCCCCCCCTACAGTTCGGAACTTGTGACTGCGGGTTTGGCATTTATGGCTAAGCACCCAGCCGCCCCTGCTGTGTGGATGGGGGATTTTAATATGGTCATGGATCCCTATTTAGATCGACCGGTGGGTAGCGGGGGGGGACTAGATGTTCCCAGACAGACCAGACTGAGCCGACTGATTCAAGAATTTGCTCTGGTGGATGTGTGGCGGCATAGGAACCCAGGGGCTAGAGCATATACTTGTCACTCAACTAGTCACGCTACCATGTCGCGTATAGACTATATTCTCATGTCGAGGCCTCTGCTGTCAAGGGTGGTTGGGGCTGGGTTTGCGCCCCGGGCACTGTCGGACCATGCTCCATGCTGGGTCCAGTTGTCCCTACAAGGGAGGGCCCCTAGGAGAATGTGGAGACTTAACCCTTTTTGGCTGACTACCCTGACAGACCACGATGATATAGAGAGAGACTTGAACTTTTTTTTTTCTGGGGGCCGAGACCCGACATGGACCAATGACCACTGGGATGCATTTAAACTACACGCACGTAGACTATTAGACACCAGGATCAATAGGTTGAAGGCGTCCTCCAGGGAAATAGTCGATATGGCAGGGACTACGCTGCGGGGCCTCGAGGAGGCTTATAATACCCAGCCATCTGTGGAAAACCTTACTAGGGTGAAACTACAGTCCAGGGTGGTGTCGCAACTACTGATAGAAAAGGCTAAACAAAGCGTATTCTTCTGCAAAACCAGGGTGTACGAACATGGGGAGAAGGCAGGAAAGATGTTGGCCTACCTGGCGCATCTGGAGGACAGGCCCCCGGTTGTGGTCTCTCTGGCGGAGCCGGATGGCTCTGTCATTACGGACCCCTCAACGGTAGCAGATAAATTTAAACAATTCTACGAAGATCTGTATAGGTCTCAGTGTCAAAACACCCCCCAAGAAATTAGAGAGTACTTGCATAGGCTGCAATTTCCCAGATTGAACCCGGAACAATTTAAAATGATGGAAGCCCCCATAACCACTCAAGACATTGCGGATTCAGTGTCACAGTTGGCGAATTCCAAGGCGCCGGGCCTTGATGGCCTGCCCCTGGAATTCTACACAACATACTCAGAAACCTTGATCCCTAGACTTAAAATTCTGTTTCACTCCATATTTGACTCGGGGGTGCTTCCCCCATCAATGCAGGAGGCTCAGATCATAGTTCTTCCCAAGCCGGGCAAGGATGCAAGATACCCGGAGTCTTATAGGCCAATATCCCTATTACCAGTGGATATCAAAATCCTTGCTAAGATTCTGTCCTCCAGGTTGAATACTGTGATCCTTTCCCTGATACATCCGGATCAGACCGGATTTATGCCGGGGAAAAACACAGCCATGAACATACGTCGGCTGTTCATGAATATTCAAGCACAACACGACCATATAGGCAGCAGAGTAGTGGTGGCACTAGATACGGCCAAAGCATTCGATTCCGTCGAATGGCCGTATTTATGGGAATGCCTGCGGTGTTTTGGGTTCGGCCCTAATTTTATTAAGTGGGTTCAGCTCCTTTACCATACCCCTAAGGCCAGGATATTTGTTAATGGATGGCTCTCGGAACAGATCTCCCTGGAGAGAGGTACGAGACAGGGGTGCCCCCTGTCTCCACTCCTTTATGCCTTGGCGGCGGAGCCCTTGGCTATGGCCATTAGAACAGACCCAGAGGTGGTGGGACTTAAGAAAGGTGACAACTGGGACAAGATAGGGATGTATGCGGACGATACAGTCCTCTACCTAGCGGACCAGGGCCCATCCCTAAGGGCGGCATTGGCAATAATAGAGGAAGCGGGCCGTTTCTCGGGGTTGAGGATTAACTGGGACAAATCTAAAATTCTCCCCTTGGATCTGTTCCCCCCCCCACAGGAGATGACCCCGGAGCTGCCGCTACAAAGAGTGGCAGTGGTTAAATATCTAGGGGTATTGGTCACCAGGGACCTGCAGGAGTATGTGTCTTTGAATGTGGATCCTTTATTTGCGATTATTAAATCCAGAACCCAGGCCTGGGCGAGACTACCTTTAGGAGTAATGGGGAGAATCAATCTAGTTAAGATGATTTTATTGCCCAAAATTCTGTATATGGTATGGCACGCTCCCCTATACCTCCCTCTGAAGATTTTCAAGCAGATGGAGGCAATATTGAACTCCTTTGTCTGGGGCTCGGGCAGACATAAGCTAGCATGGAACATACTTAAAAATCCCACACTGGAAGGGGGTTGTTCCCTGCCGGATCTCCAGGATTATTATGTGGCAGCACAGCTATCGCACCTATACCACTATAATAAGTCTGAGACACGGAGATATAGCTCGTTGGTCTGTAACAGACCAGGTAGTGCCTTCCACACTCCCTGCCAAGCGGTGTTCAGGAAGGGGAGGGGAGGGTGCACGACGTTGCAGTTTGGGGCCAAAATTCTATTGCACCATCAGAGAGTATGGGATATAGCTCTTAAAAAACAGAACCGGTCACACGTGCATTCACACACACCAAGTTGGACTCGGTGCCGGACGCCCAACTCTGGGCCTCTTATGGAGTGTTATACCTGTCCCAGGTATTGGAGACGGACGGTATTAAGCCATTCTCGGTGCTGCGGGGGGAGTTCTCCTGTAACATCCCTGCTATGCAACTACAGTGAAACAATTGGTTTTGAAACTATTGAGGTCTCTCAGGTACAACCACCACTTCTCACTCAGAGTAAACAGAGAGATTGGGGTTAATTCATCACAACCTCTAGTGGACAACCAACTGAAGACTGCAGAAGCTTATTCCCTCATAAGCATCTAACTGAGGGAGAAACAGGGTAGTAACTCAGATACAGACTAGGTATTACTGCCAATCTACAAACACAGACTATAGGTAGCAGGTAGTATATGGTACTTGCGGTTAGGAGAGTAAGGCCTGGTATGCTGGTGGTCCCGGAGGGAGTGTAGAGAGAACTGTGGGGTCCACTGGTGCAGTGAGGTTCAGAGCGGGTACAGCAAGGTGGTGTGGCAGGGATTCCCAGATGACAGCAGACGTCCTTGCGCAATAGAGGAAGCAAAAGACAAGTCCGGGTCACAAGCCGTGGTCAGGTGCTGGAGAAGACACAGGTATCCAAAGTCCAAGCCGGGGTCAAGGGTTCAGGCAAGCAGCAGTCCAAAATCAAAGCCAAGGGTCAAAGCCGGGGTCAGTCAAGGAGCTGAAGATATAAGCAGGTTGCTTTAGCACAGACAGGGAGATCAATACCAAAATGAACTGACCCTGCTCTCTAAGTGAGGTAGGGCTTTATAGGCTGGCTAACTGGTTAAGCTGCGTCAGCTGTAGCAAGAATATCAGGTGTGGAAAGTAATGAAATCCAGCTAATGGTGAACAGGCCATTCAGCACCACCATAGCTGGAAAGCAACAAGAATTTCTAATTGAGCAGTGGCTGAGAGGTAAGGGTTTGGGCTGGTAACAGAGAGGTCCCGGGTTCAATTCCACCCTAAGCCACCTGGAGCACGGCCACGCCTCGCCGTCTGCCTGACACGATAGGGATCGTGACATCTCCCTACCGCAGCAGTTTCTATTCAGGTACTTGCAGCTTAGGCACGCACTTAGGACACAGATGGCTGAGGTGACACCAGATCTTAGTACCCCGCCGGTATTGGATGTTATCTTTGGAGCTGATTCGACCAAACTTATATCCAATATATACTACGTGATTAGACAGCACAAGATAAACAGAGTGGTTCAGACAGCGCAAACTCAGTGGGAGCGAGACGTGGGACCGATTGAGACAGAGGACTGGGGAGAGGTTATGGAGGGGGTGAAGGCTGCATCCCCTAAGATCTCAGATAGGCTGACACAGCTGTACATACTTCACCAGGCTTATCTTACACCTTTAAGACTGGCGAAGTTTCAACCCACAAGGAGCCCATTGTGTCCTAGATGTTCAGCGGTGGAGGGAACATTCTTCCATATGCTATGTTGTTCGGATATACAGGCATACTGGCTGCAAGTGACACACTTCTTACATGATAATATGGGAACACCGGTGGGGATGGATCCGAAACTTTGCTTATTGGGGTTGCTGCCTGATGTGGAGGTTGATAAATACCAGACCATATTTATGTGTGAATCACTATTTTTAGCTAGAAAAGTGGTAGCAAAGGTATGGATGCAGGCGGTGGCCCCGACACTGAGAGACTGGAAAAAAGAAATGAACGCTGTACTGCCTTATAGGAAAATGATTTATAAACACAGGGGGCGCCCTCAGAAGTTTGCTAATGTTTGGGATCGTTGGCTGGAGGATGGAGAGACGTGCACTGAGTAATTTGAGGATGATAATTTGGTATTGGACCATGGGGAGGGGGGAACTGAGTTAGAATAAAGGTATGATTAGGAACCCCTTGGACGTCATTTGGGGCTGTCACCACAAGTAGGCTTAGGAGACATAACTGCTGTAAGGGAGGAATATGTATATTTGACCTGCACTGTATGTTATGACGTAATGGAAACTGTATTCTATATCTTGTTGTACTTGTACACATCTCAATAAACTTGCTTTTCTGGTTAAAAAAAAAACTGGTCATTCCACATATCTCACCATCTCACACGAAGGAGGAAGAAAAAGGCTTGCATAGTGTAAAACCATCTAATAATTCTTTATTCCATAAAACCAATCCAGAAAAACTCACAGTTGAACCTGTAAGACACAGACTAGTTCAATCAAAAAGCTGAGCTGACTTCAGCCACGACCCCAGACCGCGATTACGGACCCAGTGCGCATGGTGACATCAGGTCCAAGACCCCTCCATACACATTTTGTCACCCAACGTCTTCCAGGAGCGCATTTCCCACACTGCATTTAAATCGCACCGTGTCTGTAAAGTTAATGAACAAGTGAGAAAGTGCACTTAGGAAGAAATGTGTAACGGTCACCACCGCTTACGACTTTCCATCCAACCACGACAAGCTTATCTGACACACTTCGACAATATTGCATACACGATCCATATCCTTTCCCAGAATAAGACGAGACAGAGCTCCGTTCTTGCTTCCAAAGATATGACAATTTATTAGTATTTACTCAGCTTCTTATATCCAGTACAGCATAATACAGTTCATCACAGGACAATGCAATCTCCACCCCCCTTCACACCATGGGGGGCTTCAATCACACTCTAAAAGGCATTTAGGTAAGCTAACCATGTAGACCGGTCGGCACCGTATCTTCAATAGGGTTCAATTAACCTTTGAATAATAACAGACATCTAGTTGAATAAGTTATCTATACAGCTTTATCACACAATGGCAGTGAGAGTGGGTGCAATCCACACCTTCAGATTTCAATAGCCTATTATACAAAGGTATGACTCACTGACTGGCTGACCTGGTCATGTCATCATGAACTCCTTGTGATATCTCAGTCCTGAAATATGAAGTATTATTAATGTCCCATCTCATGTAATATATGAATTATGATTCACTATTAGCCACCCTACACCCAAAAGGGCACAGGGTGGATTTCGACCCAAGAGTTCCAACGTCTCTGGGTGTCACGGGCCATTCTGTTACATCTCTCCCCTTTCGGTGGGAGACGGACACAGGAGGGAACCCCGAACGGGTTGACTCCGAAGTCCGTCAGTAGTTCCAGTCCTCCAATGCTGGTATCCATACTGTACCCCAAATAAATGGCTCCAAACTGAGCATTACTCACCCCGCCAACCTCTGCCTCTCTCAGAGAACACACCTGCCGCTGGGGAGAAGGCAGGGTAGCTGGGCTCAGTCCATCATGCTGTTGGGGGTCTGGGCCAACTGCCCCCCCTTCCTGGGGTATACCAGTGGAGACTGAAGTCCCATCCACTGGTGCTTGGTGAAAACCCCCCGGTGCTTGCAAAGCAAAGCAGACATCCTCCTGTCCCAGTCCTGTACCATTTTCTGGGGTTGTGCCAGTGGAGACTGAAGTCCCATCCACGACCCCAGGAACCCCCTCTTCTGTTAGTGAGGAGCAGAGGCCTATGACACTCTGCTCTGTTGCCAGCTCTTCCGCTGGGTTGCTGTGAGTGGAGACCACAGTCCCATCCACTACCACAGGGTCCCCCTCTTCTGCTAGTTGGGAGCAGAGGCTTGGGGTACCCTGCTCTGTTGCCAGTGATTCAGCTGGGGGTAAAAGCTTTACCACCTCAGCTTGTTGCTGGAGAGGGGGGCCAACCGCCCCGGCTCCCTGGAACTCCACATCATCCGCTTCGGCTTTAGGGATGAAAATCTCCATATTTTCCACTGCCGATTCATCAGCCAGGAGTTCACAGTTGTCATCTGAACTTTCCTCATAGTCCCAGACAATGGGAGCCCCACCCTGCTGCTGAGCCGAGTCTAGCAGCTGTCTGTAGGCAACCTCCAGTTCCCATTCTTGAATGGCCAGAAATTCTAAATCTTCCTGTGACCAGTGGCCTCCCGAGATATTTAATTTTTCCTCTCTGTGCTCCATTATGTCCTCCAAGCGCCACTCCCGATCATCCCAGAAGTCGGGATCACTGGACATCCTCCAATACAACAATCCCAGGCCATCATAGTCATAGCCTTCTGTGGGGCTGTCATCCGCTGACCACGGGCACTCTTGGGCTACATACCACCGAAGGGCTCTGTAGCTCTCATCCAGCTGCATCTCTGTCCGGATCAGACTGCTTAACTTTGCTATCCACTCCTGCTTCGGTTGTTCCCCCAACAACAGCAGTCGTACGTCATACTGCGGCCAGTACCTTGCATAGATGGAGGGCAGGACCTTTCCTTGGTGATGCTGCTCCAGAGCTAGCGCTTCCTTCCAGAGTTGGCACCGAATCACATCCGACCATCCCAGCAGGATATCCTCTGATACGGGTCCTCTGTGCTGTATCCGCATCTCTTGTAACCTCCTTTGGAATTCCTCTTCCATGGAGACTGGTATCTGCACCTCTCCTCTCTCTTTAGTTGGTGCTGCTGTGACTTCAGCTGCCGCAGCACTTCTTTGCTGTCGCAAGGTGGCATCCACAGCCGCTATAACCCGGTCTATGAACTCCAGTGGAGGATTAGGACCATATTGTGCCAGTCCATGTCTAACAGCCCGATCAAAAAAATCTTCCTCGGGTGTCCTGTCTGTTACGCTGGGCCTCTTAGCTCTATCCATTTGGACAAGTTCTGCGATAATGTCCCTTTTCTTACGGTTGCTGGCCGGTCTGCCCCGGCTCTCCAGTAAGTCCATGAGGGAAGAGAGCTTCATTCGTTCATACAGCGTCTAAATTGTCATGTGTCCTTGTAGCCGTCCTTCTGAAGATGGAAACATCCCACCGCTGCCACCAATGTAACGGTCACCACCGCTTACGACTTTCCATCCAACCACGACAAGCTTATCTGACACACTCCGACAATATTGCATACACGATCCATATCCTTTTCCAGAATAAGACGAGACAGAGCTCCGTTCTTGCTTCCAAAGATATGAAAATTTATTAGTATTTTCTCAGCTTCTTATATCCAGTACAGCATAATACAGTTCATCACAGGACAATGCAATCTCCACCCCCCTTCACACCATGGGGGGCTTCAATCACACTCTAAAAGGCATTTAGGTAAGCTAACCATGTAGACCGGTCGGCACCGTATCTTCAATAGGGTTCAATTAACCTTGAATAATAACACAGACATCTAGTTGAATAAGTTATCTATACAGCTTTATCACACAATGGCAGTGAGAGTGGGTGCAATCCACACCTTCAGATTTCAATAGCCTATTATACAAAAGGTATGACTCACTGACTGGCTGACCTGGTCATGTCATCATGAACTCCTTGTGATATCTCAGTCCTGAAATATGAAGTATTATTAATGTCCCATCTCGTGTAATATATGAATTATGATTCACTATTAGCCACCCTATACCCAAAAGGGCACAGGGTGGATTTCGACCCAAGAGTTATTGTTGCTGCTGGCACAAGAGTATCTCTCATCCTTCCAACGTCTCTGGGTGTCACGGGCCATTCTGTTACAAAATGTATTAAGGACTGCAGCCCCCCAGAAAAAGATACCTCACAAGTGAAGTACCTGAATAAATGGTATGTGTGAAAGGGGTAGTGGCGCTGTCCCACACCCTATAGGTCAAAAGGGTATAAATGTCAGTGTATTGACTAGTGAGATAGGTACTGCAAATTATAAATATACAATAGAGTGCAACAATATTATAACAACATTGAATAAATGGTATGTGTGAAAGGGGTAGTAGCGCTGTCCCACACCCTATAGGTCAAAAGGGTATAAATGTCAGTGTATTGACTAGTGAGATAGATACTGCAAATTATAAATATACAATAGAGTGCAACAATATTATAACATTAAATAATAAACATTTGGTGATAAAGTGCAAAGTGCAAACTTAGTAATAAAAATAAAAAGTACAGTCCATGAAATTGCAAAAATCCAAACATATATCACGTTGATAGATGTGCAGTAATCTTAGATGTAGATTTCCATCAAAAAAGGTGTAAGTTTGTGGTATCGCTGTGGTCCGGTGCTCCCCCACCAGGTTCCCCACTCACCAGAACTAATCACCCCTGCAGGGGTATTAGGCGTGTAATCACAGATGGGTCCCAGCTTCCTCCAGTGGTGCTGTCCATCCAGGGAAGATGTGTCCTTTAGATTAGTCAGATCCTCATTCCACCGGGAAAAAGGAAGAAATACGCTCCCATAGTGTAGTAAAAAAGGAGTTTTTTTTATTATGCACAATCCAGGTGCATTACATAAATGAAATGATAATGGGTAATGATAGCACCACTGGAGGAAGCTGGGACCCATCTGTGACTACACGCCTAATACCCCTGCAGGGGTGATTAGTTCTGGTGAGTGGGGAACCTGGTGGGGGAGCACCGGACCACAGCGTTACCACGAACTTACACCTTTTTTGATGGAAATCTACATCTAAGATTACTGCACATCTATCAACGTGATATATGTTTGGATTTTTGCAATTTCATGGACTGTACTTTTTTATTTTTATTACTAAGTTTGCACTTTGCACTTTATCACCAAATGTTTATTATTTAATGTTATAATATTGTTGCACTCTATTGTATATTTATAATTTGCAGTATCTATCTCACTAGTCAATACACTGACATTTATACCCTTTTGACCTATAGGGTGTGGGACAGCGCCACTACCCCTTTCACACATACCATTTATTCAATGTTGTTATAATATTGTTGCACTCTATTGTATATTTATAATTTGCAGTACCTATCTCACTAGTCAATACACTGACACTTATACCCTTTTGACCTATAGGGTGTGGGACAGCGCCACTACCCCTTTCACACATACAATGTAAAGTTAATGACACCCCAAACTGCATTTGCCAGCACCGGATCGCATGGTACCAAAGTACCAATATGATCTGGTTGCAGTACAATTTTAAAAGCAATGCATACACTACTTTTAATGTGGTGTAGTGTAATTTCAGTTAATTTAGGCCCTGTTCTCCTCTAGCAATTTGGAACCGCGGATAGAAACAATGTGATTCGGCCTGTGATTGCCTTCCCAAATCACTGCAGAATGTAGCACTTCCATAGTGTGAAACGCGTCAACCTACCTGCATTTCCCCTGCCTGTACTCATCCAGTGCTTTTAATATTTATGCTTCATAATAGACTTTCTACCTAAAAAATAAAGTGTGAGTGTGCTGCCGATCCGAAGGTTCTCTGTTCCATGTTTTCTGCTGCAGTAGCAGGGCGTGGTAGGATGTGGATCAGAGATGGATTACTTAAAACAAAGGCCATTTACTTTTGGTGAGTCACCCATGAGAACATTACATGTTGTATTACTTGTTGCAATATTGGTTGTGGATTTCGAAAAACAAACTATATACAGTATGTTTATTGATATTTGAAACAAAGCAAATATGTTTATCTATTTCCATCATTGTATTTGATTTCACACTGAATTGTTAGTTGTCAGTGTACGTTTGTTTGAACAGCATCTGTGGTTGCACATCTTCTTGTTTGTTTTAGATAGCAAAAAACATTTGTTTTATCACCCCAGTACAGTTCCTCCTCACCTTAGTAAAACTCCCCCCAGTACAGATCTCCCCCCACAGTAACATGTCCAAATTAAGATTCACTGTCCCCTTCCCTGCCTAGTACAGCTCCCTTAAGTACAGCCTGCCCCCCCCAGTACAGATCTCCCCCCTCCCCCGGTACAGTGCCACAATCCAGATTTACTGCCCCCTCTTCGTGCTTAGTACAGCTCCCTTAAGTACAACCCGCCCCCCCCAGTACAGATCTCCCCCTCCCCCGGTACAGTTCCACAATACAGATTTACTGCCCCCTCTTCGTGCTTAGTACAGCTCCCTTAAGTACAACCCGCCCCCCCCAGTACCCCCCCTCCCCCGGTACAGTTCCACAATACAGATTTACTGCCCCCTCTTCGTGCTTAGTACAGCTCCCTTAAGTAAGCCCCCCCCCCCAGACCCTCTCACCAGTCAAACCAGGCAGTTAAGAGTGAGGTTTAGACCCCCCCCCACCCCCTTTTATTTACACTCCTATTACCAGGTCAAAATACAGGAAAAATAAGCTTAAAGTTATTATAAAGGCGATTGCTTTTCGAATGATCAGACGTTGATTCCCCTTAGGCCTTGTACACACGGCTGAATATATCCGCTGTGAACGGTCCCCGGACCGTTTACAGCGTATATTTACGCCGGGGTGTTTTGATCCGATGGCTGTACACACCATCGGATCAAATTCCCCGCCGGCGGACAGCGTGGTGACGCGGCGGTGACGTTGACGCCGCCACGTCACCGCACCAGGAAGTAAACACTTCCGCGCGCATGCGTCGGATCCATTCACAGGATACGACGCATGTGCGGCAAGATATGTCCGCTGGTTTGCCGTACTAACCAGCGGACATATCTGACGGCCAGCTATCCGGCGGAATTATTTCAAAGCATGCTTTGAAATTTTTCCGCCGGATGAATCCGGCAAAAAGCGTCCGTTTGCCCCTACAGACGAGGGGATTTTTCGGCTGAAATGGTCCGTCGGACCATGTTCAGCGGAAATATCCCCTCGTGTGTACAGGGCCTTAGAGATTTGATCCTGAAAAAGCTTCCATCTCGCTCCTTTACATTTTTGAACAGCAATTTGACCCTAACAATTAGACAATTGAATGACCATTTAAAAAATGAAAATTTTTATACCAAAAGTGTACAACCAGCCTAAAACAGCATTAAACCCAAAATTAGACATAATATATTGCAGCGTACTAATCATTAGATGTGTTGTCTGCATTTGTTTTATTTTGTTATGCTTTCCCTTCTGTTTTCACCTGATCTGATCAGTAATACACCTCCTGTATTAGAGTGCCTACACTCTGAATAAAAGGGCACAGGGGCACTTTTGGACATCAGCATTGTCAGTTTGGGGGTAGGGGAGTGTTGAAGGTATTAGCAGATTTAGGTAAGCCAACAAATCTAAGCCAAACTCCAGCTAACACTTTATAAGCAGTTACAGTTTCGTTCCCTTTGGGATAAAGGTTTTACATAAGTAAAAAATGATCATTGTAAGCTACAAAAAAACAGACTTACTGGCCAGATCAGCAAGTGCAAATAAAGTAAAGAAAAAGAGAAAACTAGTGCAGCCATCACATCTGATGCCATGTTCACACGACCGGTTTTCCCATTGGATGAAAAAAACAATGGTTTTCCAGACAGAATTCTGGCCAAGCTTGTCTTGCGTACACATGGTCAGACCAAATTCCGCCCATCCAAAGCACGGTGACGTACAACACGTACGACGGCACTATAAAGCGGACGTTCAATTCCAACGGCGCCACCCTTTGGGCTGCTTTTGCTGATCCTCATGTTAGTAAAAGTTTGGTGAGAGACGATTCACCCTTTTCAGCCTTGTGCTTTTCAGTCCGTTACAGCGTGACGAATGTGCTATCTCCATTACAAATGCTAGTTTTACCATAGCGAGCGATCCAGCCTCATACTTGATTCCGAGCATGCACGTTTTTTTTCCCCGTCGTAAAAGCATACAAACTGTTTTCCCACTAGGTTTTTTTCCTGCAGTCAGTGATGATTCGGGGAGCCATGTCGTCTGCTTGTGTTGGCCAACTGTGTTTTATTAAGTCCAAAGTCAGAACAGCCCTCTACTAGGAAATTCTAGAGCACTTCATGCTTTCCTCTGCTATTAAGATGCTGGTTTAATTTTCCAGCAGGACTTGCCACCTGTCCACACTGCCAAAAGTACCAATACCTGATTTAATGATCATGGTATCACCAGGCCCGGATTTACTCTCTTTGCCGCCCCAAGGTCGGGTCATTCAATGTGACATAAAACATACTGTAAATACAGCAACCTATACATAACCCAGTAAACTGCATGAAATGTGGGAAAACAAAATATATGATTAACTATGTACACAGGAGAAGTACCAGGAAGCAACATGGGTCAGGAACAGGGCCAGAATGAGTAGCAGGCAGAGATGAGCTTGGTGCTGTTATATTACACTGTAAGAGTGAGTGCAGCGTCTCACCTGACACAGAAGGTCATAGCGACACTCCCCTCTCTTCTCCACAAGTCTTCCCACCAATCCTGTCAGGCTGTACAATAAAAGGCATTGAGCCCCTCAGGACTTATTTTTACGGACCGCTCGTAAAAATTTCACTTTTTCCCCCATTCGTAAATGTCCGCGGTTGCGGAAATGTGGCAGTAAAAATAGCCAAGATCGGTTCGGGTTGGAACAGCGCATGGAGATTGGAGGCAGGGGGTGATTGGAGGCAGGGGGTGATGGTGGCTGCGGTGGCACCGCATAGGGGGATGGAGGCAGGGGGATATTGGAGGCAGGGGGTGATTGGAGGCAGGGGGTGATGGTGGCTGCAGTGGCACCGCAGAGGGGGATGGAGGCAGGGGCAATGGAAGCAGGGGGAGATTGGAGGCAGGGGGTGATTGGAGGCAAGGGGTGATGGTGGCTGCGGTGGTGCCGCAGAGGGGGATGGAGGCAGGGGGCAATGGAGGCAGGGGGAGATTGGAGGCAGGGGGTGATTGGAGGCAGGGGGTGATGGTGGCTGCGGTGGCGCCGCAGAGGGGGATGGAGGCAGGAGGCAATAGAGGCAGGGGGAGATTGGAGGCAGGGGGTGATTGGAGGCAGGGGGTGATGGTGGCTGCGGTGGCCCACTAGCGCCAATGCTCGCTGCTATTGGTAGACGGTGACGTCTGTCTGCAGGCACGCCTCCCTTAAGGGAATTTTCAGACTTGCTTTGAGTTTGATAGCGCTGCATGGTTTTGCTAGAACAGGGGTAGTGAATTAAAATTCATGGGGTCCAGTCTGAAAAAATTTCTTCCAGCGGAGGTCCGAATGTCCAAATTGGTGCTATGACTCGACATGATATCCTCCACTTCACAGCCTCCCATCACAGCGCCCCCCCCCCCTCACATGCACACACCTTTTAGACCCACAACTTTTCAACTTTATTGAAATGTCAAAATACCCCCCCCCCCCAATCACAGACTGAACCCCCCCACAATCCCAGATCACCCTATCACAGACTGACCCCCCAAATTCACAGACCACCCCAATCACAGACTGATCCCCCCCAATCACAGACTGACCCACCAATCACAGACTGACCCCCCAAATCACAGACTCCCTATCACAGACTGACTCCCCAAATCACAGACCCCCCATCACAGACTGACCCCCTCCAATCACAGATAGACCCATCACAGACTGATCCACCCAATCACAGATGGACCCCCCAATCACAGATGGACCCTTCCCCACAATCACAGACCCTCCCAATCACAGACTGAACTCCCCACAATCACAGATCCCCTATCACAGACTGACCCCCCAAAACAGACCCCATATCACAGACTGACCCACCAGTCACAGATAGACCCCCCAAATTCACAGACCACCCCATCACAGACTGATCCCCCCCCACTCACAGACTGAACCCCCCACAATCACAGACCCCCATCACAGATTGATCCCCCAATCACAGACAGACCCCCTAAATTCACAGACCACCCCATCACAGACTGATCCCCCCCAATCACAGACTGACCCACCAATCACAGACTGACCCCCCAAATCACAGACTCCCTATCACAGACTGACTCCCCAAATCACAGACCCCCCATCACAGACTGTCCCCCTCCAATCACAGATAGACCCATCACAGACTGATCCACCCAATCACAGATGGACCCCCCAATCACAGATGGACCCTTCCCCACAATCACAGACCCTCCCAATCACAGACTGAACTCCCCACAATCACAGATCCCCTATCACAGACTGACCCCCCAAAACAGACCCCATATCACAGACTGACCCACCAGTCACAGATAGACCCCCCAAATTCACAGACCACCCCATCACAGACTGATCCCCCCCCAATCACAGACTGAACCCCCCACAATCACAGACCCCCATCACAGATTGATCCCCCAATCACAGACAGACCCCCCGAATTTATAGACCACCCCATCACAGACTGATCCCCCCAATCACAGACTGAACCCCCCACAATCACAGACCACCCCATCACAGACTGATCCCCCCAATCACAGACTGAACCCCCAACAATCACAGACCCCCCATCATAGACTGATCCCCCCAATCCCAGACAGACCCCCCAAATTCACAGACCTCCCCATCACAGACTGATCCCCCCAATCACAGACGGACTCCCCAATCACAGACGGACTCCCCAATCACAGACGGACTCCCCAATCACAGACTGATCCCCTCAATCGCAGACTGACCCCCCCAATCAACAGACTGAACCCCCCACTGCAGACTGACTCCCCATCACAGTCCTCTCTCAAAATCAAACCCCTGTCCTGTCCTGTCCAGCACAGCACAGCACTCCCCCCTCCAAACAGAAACCTACCTTATTCACACAGGACATGAAGCGTGGCCGCTCTGGACAATGGTCGGGAACTTTCCCATTAAAAGTGAGTGATTTATTGCTGGGACCAGCCCACTGCCTAACAACCAATCGCCCACTTTTTAACTTAAAAACTCCCGCCCGTTGTCCAGCGCGGTCATGCTTCATGTTTGTGTAAATAAGGCAGACAGGCAGTGTGTGGAGGGGGGAGTGCAGAGAAATTGGAGAAGGCACAGACCTTGCTTGCTGTGTACATAGCGGCATCGGCAGGCGGGCGCACTGGCAACAGAAACACACAGGCAAGGCTGCGGTCCGGTGATCTGTACTCAATTCAACGTGGTTTTTGTTGCGAATGTGGCGCCGCCCCTGCACTCACTGCCGCCCCGAGGCCTAGCCTCGGTGGCCTTGTCTGGAATCCGGCCCTGGGTATCACTGTGCAAACTCATCTGTCCTAAACCCCATGGAGAATCTGTGAGGTATTGTCAAGAAGAAAATGAGAGACACTAGACCCAACAATACAGATGAGCTCAGGGCGCTATCAAAGAATCCTGGGTATCAATAACACCACAGCAGTGCCACAGGTTGATTGCTTCCATGCCACGCCGCATTGATGCAGTAATTCATGCAAAAGGAGCCCGACCAAGCATTAAGTGCATACTATACTGTACATGGACACACTTTTCAGTAAGCCAACATTTCTGTATTGCCACTTCAGCCCTGGAAGATTTGGCTATTGAATGACCAGGCAATTTTTCGCGATTTGGTACTGCGTCGCTTTAACTGACATTTGCGCGGTTTGTGCTGCACACAAACAAAATTGACATCCTTTTTTTCCCACAAATAGAGCTTTCTTTTGGTGGTATTTTGATCATCTCTGTGGTTTTTAGTTTTTGCGCTATAAACAGCGTCAATTTTGAAAAAAAACACAATATTTTTGTATGTTTTGCTATAATAAATATCCCCAATTTTAAAAAAAAGTTTAGTTCAGGCCGATATGTATTCTTCTACATATTTTTGGTAATAATATGTATATTGATTGGCTTGCCCAAAAGTTATAGCGTCCACAAAATAGGAGATAGATTTACAGCATTATTATTATTATTATTATTATTTATTTTTTACTAGTAATGGTGGCGATCTGCGATTTTTATTGAGATGGCGACATTATGACGAACACATCGGACACTTTTGTCATATTTTTGGGACCTTTAGCATTTATACAGCGAGCAGTGCTATAACAAATGCACTGATTACTATAAACATGTCACTGGCAGGCAAGGGGCTAATTGTGATCCCTTGTGTGTTTCTAACTGTAGGGTGATGGAGTGACCTAGAGCAGGGGTCATCAACCCTGTCCTCAGGGCCCACTAACAGACCAGGTTTTATGTTTTACCTTGGGGAGATGCAGACTAGAATACTGCAATAACTGAGCAGAAAATGATATCACCTGTGATGTTTTTCAATTATCTTGCAAACCTGGCCTGTTAGTGGGCTCTGAGGGGTTTATGACCACTGACCTAGAGGAAATGACAGATCATGGTTTCTAGCTATTAGGAGATCACGATCTGTCATTCTTCACCGAACAGGGATGGGTGTGTTTACATACACGTCTCTGTTGTGCCTCTCATGCCCGCGATCGCTTGTGAATGGTGGTCATCGCGACCATCAGCCACAAGCATTGTGGCGATGAAGGGGTTAAGTGTGTCCTAGGGATGTGTTCTAACTGTAGGGGGATGAGCTATGTGTGACACGTCACTGATCACTGTTCCCGATTACAGGGAGTTGTGTTCAGTGTCCTGCCACTAGGAAGAATGGGGAAATGCTTATTTACATTAGGATTTCCCCGTTCTTCCCATTCGTGATACGATCGCGGGTATCGAGTCCGCGGGACCCGCGATCACACTCACGTAGCCCACCGTGGGCTTATTTAGCCAGAGTGTAACAAGCATGAACGAGACACAACTGGCCATGACTAAGCACTGATTGTAAGTGCGAAACGCATCGGCCATACTGTATTTTGTTGGTTGCAGTGACTGTGTGTACAGTTGAAAAATAAAAGACAACTTATTTTAAGTGATTTCGGAGTGCGGCTGTCCAGTTTTCGTCCTTCAATTTGCTGGCCGGAGATGATACCACACCCCTAGAATGCAGATGGTCCAGGAGACCTTTCTGGACCGACAGGGGTCATAACTTAAATAAATCACGAATGGGAGCAACGTAGCTCTCCCATTCTAGCTAACTTTAGCCTAGTGCCCGGTACTGAAAGTAAGGGGTCGCTACACTATATTTTGCTCAAAATACAACAAAATTGTTAGCAAACACAAATACAACATAAGTCACAGAATTCCTGATAAATATAAAAGATGAAACTGAGTTAATACATGAAATTGACAGAGAGAAACAAAGTTACAGAGATAACAAACTTAGGAGCAGAGCTAACATTAGAGCCAGCACTGAGATTGATTGAGATTGAAAAAAAAAAGAGATTGATGTCTGCACAGGGAGGGGGATTAGTGAGGGAGGACTGTCTCTTTCTCAGCAGATAAAAGCTGGCAGCACGGAGAGGGGGAGAGACCAGCTTTCAGCTGCTGGAGGAAGAGAGACACAATTGTAGTCCATCACTAATCCCCCTTTCTGTGTATGCCACCCTGTTTGTTCAGGCCCCCTACAAGAGGACCAGTGGTCCCCTCCTATTAGCGGTCCTGACCCCAACATTTCATATTACTGTTATGTGTTTGTTGTACCATGTACTTGCATTAAAAAGGAACCCTGTTTTCTTTGCCTTAATTTCTATGTGTGAATTTCCTGGTAATCCTGCCAGTTCCCCTGCTTTCTTATTTCTCTGGCTGTGCTGGGTCGACTCAACAGTCACCCTGTGTAATGACATCATCGCCCGGTGTCGCGTGCGTTCCAGCCTGGAACGCGGAAGTGCCGAGCATAATTACGCTCTATTCGGCACACATGTCTCTGCACTATAAACAGAACACAGTAGTATACAGTAGTATACACGCTGTTCTATTATTGTCAGTCGGCCTCTTTTGGAGCAAGACTTTATCATAATCACCCTCTCTCTCACCCGGGGGGATGTATTCCCTCATCTCCAAGAAAAAAATGGAGACCCCCATAAGTCTTCATTCAGGTATCTATCATGAGTTCAACAGCCGAAAAATGAAATTTTAGTCTCTAGAATACATCCCCCCGGGTGAGAGAGGGGGTGATTATGATAAAGTCCTGCTCCAAAAAGAGGCAAAATGGATACACTCTATATCTGCCCTGACTCCCCCTGGTTTAAATGAAGCACTCAGTTTCAAACCTTTTTTATAATTTTTCAGTTTCTTTTCTTTTCAGTTTATTTATTTATCTATTTCATTTATTTATTATTATTTTTCATTATATATTCTTTTCTATTGTATTTATTTTTTCCTTTTTGTCTTTACCTCTATTGGAACAATTTTTTCTGATTCACATTATCTACTGCATTCAATTTATGTTTTAACCACTTAAGACCCGGACCAATACGCTGGTAAATGACCCAAGGTGTTTTTGCGATTCGGCACTGCGTCGCTTTAACAGACAATTGCGCGGTCGTGCGACGTGGCTCCCAAACAAAATTTGCGTCCTTTTCTTCCCACAAATAGAGCTTTCTTTTGGTGGTATTTGATCACCTCTGCGATTTTTATTTTTTGCGCTATATACAAAAATAGAGCGACATTTTTGAAAAAAAAACACTATTTTTTACTTTTTGTTAAAAAAAAATCAAATAAACTAAATTTTAGTCAAACATTTAGGCCAAAATTTATTTAGTCACATGTCTTTAGTAAAAAAAAAAATCGCAGTAAAAAAAAATAGCTACCTAGCGGGAACAGCGACACTAATACAGCGATCAGAAAAATGATCGCTTAGTGACGCTGGCAATAGGGAGTGAAAGGGTTAACTAGGGCGGTGATCAGGGGGTTAAAACTTTATTAGGGGGGGTGGGGGGGCTATCCTGAACATAACACTAACTGATTTTACACTGCCTGTCACACTGACACTAAATGCAGTGATTAGATTACTGCATTCAGTGACACTGTGACAGGGGGGTGGGGGGGCAGATCGCAAGGGGTTAAGTGTGCCTATGTGTGTGTGTGTCAGTGTAGTGTTAGTGCAGGACTTACTGTGAGGTGTTTCTCCCATCGCAGCGGTTGGAAATACCGCTGCGATGGGAGATTACATCACTTCCCCCTTCCTGTGTTTACACAGGAGGAGGAAGTGACAGAAGGGGGAGCGCGCGCATTGGCTGGGAGCGATCGCGGGGGGGCGGGTAAACGCCGACATCCGCCCGCTCATCCCGGATCGCTCCCGGAGCCAGGGGGACCCCCGCACGCCGCGGAGGTGGTCCCGAAGGGACCCCCGAACCGCACTTAGGCGGGGACGTAAATTTACGCCCTTGTGCCTGTACGAGCCATTCTGTGGCCGTATATGTGTGTGCGGGGGTCCTTAAGTGGTTAATATCATGTGTAAGATGTGTAGATGTTTCCCTACATCTTATGTATGTAACAGAAACTGCAGTTCAAGAATTGCTATCAAACAGGGTGCACCATTCGATTAATTTTAAACTATTTGAAATATACTATTTAAACATAATAATATAAATTTAAATATTTATATTATGTAAAATTTTTTGTATATTTATACCTTTTCTTTACCAGCATGCTTTGCATCTTTCTGTTTGGTCAGCTTATGCTCTGGTTGTTGTCCAGCCTCTATTCTTAGACTTGGATACATACAGCGGGACCATACGGACATGTAGGGACCTCTAGGGTTAATTGGTTTAACCAATCCCTTTTGTATTTTTCTTCTATTGGTCCCTATTTTTTGACTTATTATGTCAGCTCTCCCGCTCCTCTATTCCAGCCTGTTGTCATCCTTATATTGCGCGTCTATTTTCCATCCACCAGCGCCTTTTAAAGTATGTTTTTTGCTTAATAGTACTGGAGCTTATCCAGCATCCAAGATGGTGGTCTGTCATTCAGCGCTATCGCTCCAAGCTTCCTCTGGTTGGTCGCCTGGAGAGTGCTGTGTGATTTGCCATATCTGGTCAGCTGGTGCACCATGTGGGCGTGCGCGCTGACGTCATGGTCACATGTCCGCATTGCGGGGACGGATTCGTCAGATGTCGCGGCGATGGTTGGTATAAAGCACTGCGCTTTTCAGCTGCACATTTGCTGATCAGACACACCGCTGACAGGAATATCCCTTCCTCTCCATCAACCCCCGTTCTGGATTATCCCTCTGAAGCACACTACTTTCAGGTATTACTTTGTATTGGCCTGGTTTGGACAATTTATGGACTTTAATCCTTATGCCAACTTGATCAGTGTAATCAGTGACATCCATCTTCCCATATATATTTATTTTTGTTTTGTTTCTTTTTGATAGAGATTGCAACCTTGTGTTGTTAACATTAGCTATAGGCAACAATTCGAGATTTTCCTAGCGTGTCACGGAAAATAATGATTATATGAAGACAGGAGGCGAGTATATTATGCATTATCTTTCTTTAATAATGCCCATAGCAGAACAACTTCTATAAACAGTTTTAGAACTAAAGTCAATAGAAAAAACTGAAAGAACTACGTTTCCCAGCAGTCCTTTAGCCTCTGGCCACTCCCCTCTTGCCTCTATATAAGGACTGATGCCTTGAAGAACTTCCTCTTTCTTCGTGCGAATCTCAACAATCAACGGAACTAGACGCCCAACGAACTTTACATATCCGCGTCTTCGGTCAACCAGCTTGTTCCTCGACCCGGAGGAGGGATCTTGCGTGTCGCAGGTAAGTTCCAACAAGGACCAACAATCATGGGTCGCCACCAACGGGGTGTCCGGGCATGTTAAAATAGTCCTGAAGAGCAGGTTGCCGATATCCAGGGGAAACGGATGTCATCAGTATCCTGAAACAGAACAGATGTATGTAATAGGGATGGGTAGGGAGGGAAGATACTCGCCTCCTGTCTTCATATAATCAATATTTTCCATCACACGCTAGGAAAATCTCGAATTATACTTCAGACAGGAGGCTCATATCTTATGCAAGTTCAAAGCTTAGCATCAGGAATAAAAATTTTAACATTCAATAAAAAGACTTATGCAATATACACAACAAGGAACGTCATTGTAGGATTGTCATGGCCACATGTTCCTCTGGTCTGAAGTAAAAGGAGCGAAAGACGGTCTCTGAACCAATCGGCTGCAAGTAGGAGATCCGTTAAAGAACCCCCCGCTTTGACCACTTTGGTAGCCATGGCCCCTCTGGAAGAGTGTGCCCCAAACTGGGATATGTCTATGCCCGCCATGGCCATAGTTGACCTAACCCAACGTGCTAAGGTAGCTGAAGTTACCGGGCGATGGGGTGTGACGTAAGAGAGTAGGAGCTGGGACGCCTCCGGGGAGCGTAGGTCAGCCGTGCGTGACTCGTAGGTCCGAAGACACCGCACCACGCAGAGTCGTGGGTGGTCAGTGAAGAAAGGGTAGAAAATTGACGTCAGGTCGGTCTTGGTCCTACGGGCTATCGAGAATTGTACGCCTTGCGGCGAGAATTGACGTCTGGAAACCTCCAAAACCTTCACATCAGATACCCGCTTGACTGAGACCAAGCACAAGAGGACAGTGAGTTTAAGGGACAGGAGTTTGAGAGATAACTCCTCATTATGGTCCCATTCCGAAAACATGTTAAGAATTCTGGAGACGTCCCAGGTTGTTTGGTACCTAGGACGCGGAGGGCGTTTGAATTTTATGCCTCGCATTAATTTGCAGATTACAGGATGTTTGCCTACCGGCAATGAGTCCACCAGGCCATGGTGGGCCGAAATGGCAGATCTATACACATTGATAGATCGGTAGGCCTTACCGGTATCGAAAGCTTCCGCTAGAAAGTTAACGACAAGCGTTATAGGTGCCTGGAAAGGATCAGCCTGCCGTTGATGACACCAACGCACCCAGAGTCCCCAGGCCGATCTATATGCCGATCGAGTCCCGGGGGCCCAGGCCACAGCGAGAAGGTCCCTAGCTGACTGTGAAAAGTCGTTGACAGTACTGGTGACCCCGACACCAGGCAAGCTAGAAGGGTCAGAGAACCGTCCAATACCAAAGGATGTACATCCTTGGACTGGTGCAAGAGGATGTGCGGAAAAGAGGGAAGCACTCTGGGATGGTCTATGAGCATCTCTAGCAGAAGGGGAAACCATGGCTGCGTCGGCCACCAGGGTGCTACCAAGACCACCGTCGCGTTCTGGGAAGCGATCTGCAGTAAAGTCCTGGGGATCATTGCGAACGGGGGAAACGCATAGTGCGTCTCCCCGCTCCAACATTGGCGGAAATCCATGTCAGTCCATGATGCCCATATTCTCCCACAGTCGCAACTGTGTGATATTTTTGAAAAGGAATCATTCCCTCATGGTTGTCTATTTGGTAAGTAGGGGAAAATCCTCATAAATGTTTTTTTGCATGCATGTTTGTTTACACACCTGTAAAAACATTTCATGTCTCACCTCTGTAAACTCTTACCTGTGACTCCTCAGTAATGTGCCCCTCTTTCCAATTTTTTCCCTTTTTGCTATTGTTTTGGCAAACTTAAATGCAACTTAAATTTTTTGTTTAACATTTAGGTGATTCCGGATATGCATGCCTCCGCTGGCTGCTCACATCTGTCACATACTGCACGTCAGGAGCCCAGGCGTGTTACAATCAAGCCGATTCCAGGACCCACATCGTGATAGAGCGGACTTTTGGTGTCCCGAACAGTCGATTCCGCTGTATATCTTTATCTGGAGGGTTCCTTAAATATGCTCCGGGGAAGTGGGGGACATGTTCCTGGCCTGCTGTGTCCGCAACAAAATCTCTGGCATGCAGGACTGCTGCAGGATATCAATGTGGAGCTGATGGAGGATGAGGAGGACATCTTTGTGGCTAAAATGTCACTAAATACTAGTGGGAATGCATGTAGGCAGCAGTTGATCAATCAGTATTTTACCACGTGGTGAGTTATAATTTAAATATAAAAAATGGAGGATATAACCGCGCTGCCTGATAGAAAAAAGTGATGAAAAATCTGCTAGCACAGGCAAATAGAATATGTATATGAAGTGAAAAGTAAGAAGTGCAGCGCTAATAACGTGAATCCGGTGTAATAAAACCAAGATATATAGAAAAGCAATAAAGAAAAAAGTGATATAAATCAAATATCACAACCTAGAAGGTGCAAAGTGTAATCAGTCTTTAAAATGAATTCGGTAAATGTGTCATCATAAAGATGTGAATACTGATATCATGACAAGTCTGTGATGAAGGTGATATAACAAATCCATAAAACACCAATGATTTTCTGCTGAGAAAAACTGGGAAGATGAATCTCATCTAAAAAGAGTTAATGGATATAGGAAAGTCTCCAAACTGAATTCAGCTGTTTCAAACTGCAAGGTGCATTAGTTGCATAAAAGTGAGGACATCAGGTAACAAACTGTGGTCCAAACATCAAAAAATTAAGATGGGTACTCCTACCGTGGGGTGTGGACCCACACAACTGTCAGTGGTGAATCGGAACAGCGTAGGTTATGCCGCGTACACACGATCAGTCCATCCGAGAACTTTCTGATGGACCCTTTCCATCAGTTAACCGATGAAGCTGACTGATGGTCCGTCGCGCCTACACACCATCGGTTAAAAAAACGTAAAACACAACATTGTGCTGAAAACATGAAGTTCAATGCTTCCAAGGATGCGTTGATTTGATTCTGAGCATGTGTGGAATTTTAACCGATGGTCGTGCCTATTAATGATCGGTTTTGACCTATCGGTTAGGAATCCATCGGTTAAATTTAAAACAAGATGGCTTTTCTTTAACCGATGGATAACTAACCAATGGCGCCCATACACAATCGGTTTGGTCCGATGAAAACGGTCCATCAGACCGTTCTCATTGGTTTAACCTATCGTGTGTACGCGGCCTAAGAGTATAGGTAACACAGCTTCCTCGAATGATCTTCTCCAAATGGCATCCAATCGTTCCTCACAATGGTTGTCAGGTCAATGGCGCACACTTCTGAGTTCCCATAAGGTTAGTAGTAATACCCCTCCAGGGGATTAAATGATAAAATAAAAAGAGGCCTCCACATGTCATAGATTAAAAAAGACCAAACGGGGTTTATTAACTGGTTAAGGCCCGGACCATTACGCAGGTTAAAGACCTTGCCCCTTTTTGCGATTCGGCACTGCGTCATTTTAACTGACAATATCCATGAACTCTTTTTAGATGAGATTCATCTTCCCAGTTTTTCTCAACACAGAATCATTGGTGTTTTAGGAATTTGTTATGTCACCTTCATCACAGACTTGTCATGATATCAATTTTCACATCTTTATGATGACACATTTACTGAATTCAGTTTAAACACTTCTAGGTTGTGATATTTGATTTATATCACTTTTTCTTTATTGCCTTACTATATATCTTGGTTTTATTACACCTGATTCACGTTAATAGCGCTGCACTTCTTACTTTTTACAATTTAAATATGACATGTCTTGCAAAGTGTGATTTTTCCAATGTAAAAATATACCCTGTGCACCTTTTCATAGGATGCACATGGGCACATGCCCTTCTGTATTTTTTGGGGTTTGCTGAGGTGTAGTGGTGCTTGGTGATTATTAGTATACTGCCTCTACTTATGTGATTCCAACACCAATAATTATTCACAACACATTTTAATAGCAAAGTATACTTAAAATAAATTGAAGACAACAAAAAGGTAATTTTTTTGTTTTTGTTTGTTTTCAGTCATTCTTAACAATTGCAGCAGCATGACATGTAAGAAATATACAACCAAACCAAATATGGATACAGTGGTCATAACATAGCAGTATGCTTCTTGCAAAGAACTATTTACATATAACATGTTCAAAAAGGGGCACTCTGTTAACCCTGGACACCCACACAAATGGGCAATATTCTTCCCCATTAAACCCACACAAAATGGGCATTATAACAAACCCTCATACCACCCCCCACACAAATAGGCACTATTCCATTTCAAAGGACACCCACACAAACGGTCATTATAACATCTACAAAATAGGGAATAGATTTATGGCATTTTTTTTTACCAGTAATAGCGGTGATCTGCGATTTTTACCAGGGCTGTGACATCAGGGCCGTCTTAATAGAATCATGGGCCCCTGGGCAAAGTAATGTTCTTGGGCCCCTACAATGATGAAAGTCCAGGTAAACAGACATCAAGTAGGTAGGAGGCAGACTGCCTCCCCTGTGTGTTTATCACTCATAGGGCCCCCAATTTCAGGGTAGCGTGTGCTCAAGAACCAGCTGCTTTGGGAAAAGTGCAGGGGCCCCCATGCAGCTGGGGCCCCTGGGCAGAGCCCAGGTGTGCCCTCTGATTAAGACAGCCCTGTGTGACATTGCTGCAGACATATTGGACACTTTTGAGGCATTTATGGGACCATTGACATTTATACAGCAATCGGTGCTATAAAAATGCACTGATTATTGTGTAACTGTCACTGGTAAGGAAGGGGTTAACACTAGGGGGCGATCAAGGGGTTAAATGTGTTCCCTCGTGTGTGTTTCTAACTGTGGGGGGATGTGACTGACTATATGAGGAGCCAGATCGCTGTTCCTTGCTAGTAGGAACAGACAATCTGTCTCTCCTCTCATGTCAGAACAGGGATGTGTGTGTTTACATGAACATCCTCATTCTGGCTCTCGTACCTGCGATCCTCCGCGTGGCCGGCAGTCATCGCAACTGCTGGCCACATGCATTGGGTCCCCTGCCATGCAGTGGGCTTGCGTGTCTGCTATATTGTAGCTGTTTAAAGGGCCGACGTACAGCTATTCGCGGGATCGTGCCGTAGCATCATGCCGTTGGTTAATGCCTCCTAGTACAATGAACTGACTTTCCTGACAGCACAGAAGAGACCAGTTATGAACAGCAGCACTGATTGTGGCCAAAAACTTAGAACAATAGTAAAGAGCACTTATAACAGTTCTAGTAAGCCATACACTTAGAAAAAACTAAATTTGAAAAGGTTGTTCAACTTTGAATGACTCCTAGTATAGAATATTGTAAAACAGTTAACTGTTAAGCCCTGTGCACACGGCCCAAAATGGCAAGAATCTTTTGCCGGCCAAGTGTGCAGACATTTTTTTCTTTTGAATGGCACGAACGCGGTGACGTCATCGACTACGGCGAGCATGCGCTTGTCACATTTCGATGTCGTCGCCGCCATCTTGCTGCACCCTACCTATGCCTAGTAAGCTTCCGCGCATGTGTCAAAGTCATTTCGAGCATGCGCGGGTTTCCACGGCGACAGCTATGTATACACACTCTCAGGTTTCACGGCAGAAAAGCACTCCCGAGAATCACGATGAGAACATAGAGAGCAGGTTCTTTATTTTTCTCGTCAAGATTTTGGCCAGTTTTCTTAAAGAGAAACCTGAAAGCCTCATACACACGCTTAGTATACTCGGCAAGAAAGCTCTGCCAGCAGTTTTCTTGCTGGTTCTTGCCGGGAAAAACATGCGTGTGTACGAGGCTTCAATGGGCTAAATTTGACTCATCTAGCTAATGTCTCTGGAGGTGTAACTCTAACCTAATGTCCAAGTCAGAATATATGTTACTCATCCCTATTTAAAGTGGCAATGAGGGCATTGTTCCCTTTTGGTTCTGTTTGCATGCATCATTAGTTTTTTTTTTTATTATGTACTGACCTATATGATGTCATTTGTTGATGCTCACGATCATAGGAGTGCGCAGCCTAGTGCATTAGGGTGTGCACCTCAAAGCTCCAACACATATCCAGGTGTGACATATTTACCTGCCTCTTCCTCGCTCTCCATCCTGAAACAATGGAGCGGAGGGGGGGCACACAGGGGGACCTGGGCAGCAGAAAGAAGAGGAACAGGAACAGCAGAGATGGCATACATTGGTACCGATCCCCTGTATTTTCCTCCTGTGGCAGCTGAATGTTGGAAAGAGGGAGAGGAGAAGAAGCCTACTATCAGCTGCTGCAGCAGGAAAATACAGATCGGTTCCACTAAATTCCACCCCTGCCGCTCCTCCTGTCCTGGGTTTCGTCAAAGGAAAAAAAGAAAGAAAGAAAGAAAGTAAGAAAGAAAGAAAGAAAGAAAGAAAGAAAGAATGAATGAATGAATAACCGTCTCTGCCACAGACTTTAGTGAGATGAAATTGAACTGTTCAATAATCCTCTGCCACAGGATTTTAGCATACCTCCCAACTGTCCTGGATTCCACAGGATTTTCCTGCGATTTGAAGTAAGTCCAGCGGTTCCGCAGACTGGGCTGATTTCCCGCAGAGCAAGTTTAACAAGTTCCAGCCCTGAGCTCCACTCAGTGGTTGTATCCTCAATGGGTGCAATGTGTGCTCTCAAACACAGCACCAATTGAGAATTCCTGATAGAAAATCTGGCCAGAACCTCTGCTTCTCCCCCCCTCCTCAATGCAGTCACCAGTTGTTAGGACCGCCGGCGTCCTAGCAACTGATGACATAATTTGCAGGCCTCTCAGCTCTGCCTATCTGCGGCTCCCGATCCTACCTATTAGCGGCGCCTATGCCGGCTCTCAGCGGCCCCGATCTAGTGTGCCTGCAGCCTCCATGCCGGCTCTCAACTGTCCTGATCCCGACTCAGCAGCTTGTGGAAGGCAAGTGGAACCAGTGGGGGATAGGGTGCACTGGCGTAGCGGGGGGGGGGGGGGGGGCAGGGGGGGCTGTTGCACCGGGCAGAAAATTGTGGGGGGGGGGGCGAAATCCTGGCGTCCGTGTCACAGATTCACCGCTGCCGCCACCGCCTTAGGAGAGGCCGCGGCTTTGGCCTAGCTCCGGAGCGGTCGGCCATCTTGGTACACCCGGCGGCGGTGAGCGAAGAGTTTTTTTTTCAGCCCTTCGCCTGGTTAGCTGGTGGAACTGTCTGTCTCCCTTGATGTGGGAGTGGCGGGAAACACCAGCCAACCAGGCGGAAGGGCTGAAAAAAAAACAGATAACGGCACAGGAGCACCGATTGGCGGGCGGTGGAGTGGGAGGCTCTGTACCTCTGTGCTGCGCTGATTGGCAGTGGAACACGTGTTTACAGCGCGGCGGTGGCAAGTTTGATTTTCTCCATCGCCAGCAAGTTAAGCAAAACACTCTCCTGTACTGCAGGGGAGAGAAAGAAACGGGGGGGGGGGGGGGGTCGGTGTATATCTAAAGGGGTGCACTGCCTGATCCCCACCTATCCACCTCAGAGCCTGTCATTTTAGTAAGACTGCTGGGACTTGTAGTTCTCCATCTTCTCCTGGGGCTCATGGAAAAGATGGAGATTGGAGAACTACAAGTCCCAGCAGGTTATACATACAATAAGGCTCTGAGGTGGATGGGTGTGGATTGCATGCACTGTGAGCCCAGGAGAAGATGGAGAACTACAAGTCCCAGCAGGTTATAATATAAGGTTCCGAGGTGGATGGATGTCCGGACACCCATCCATCTCAGAGCCTTATATTATAACCTGCTGGGACTTGTAGTTCTCCATCGTCTCCTGGGGCTCAGGTGCATGCAATCCACACCCATCCACCTCAGAGCCTTATTGTATGTATAACCTGCTGGGACTTGTAGTTCTCCATCGTCTCCTGGGGCTCAGGTGCATGCGATCCACCATCTATGGGACTACAAGTCCCAGCAGTGAGAAAAACTGAACAAAGATGGTGGATCGCATGCACCTGAGCCCCAGGAGACGATGGAGAACTACAAGTCCCAGCAGGTTATAATATAAAGCTCCGAGGTGGATGGATGTCTGGACAGTGACAATTGATGGACACAGTGGTGACAATTGGTGGCACAATGGTAACAATTGATGTCATAGTGATGACAATTGATGGGACAGTGGTGACAATTGATGGCACAGTGGCTGTGTCTGATGGCATGGTACAGTGACTGCATTTGATGGCATGGCACAGTGGCTGCGTTTGATGGCATGGCACAGTGGCTGCGTTTGATGGCATGGCAAAGTGGCTACGTTTGATAGCACAGTGGCTGCATTTGATGGCATGGCACAGTGGTTGCGTTTGATGGCATGGCACAGTGGCTGCGTTTGATGGCATGGCACAGTGGTGACAATTGATGACACACTGGCTGCATTTGATGGCATGGCCACCATTTTGCGGCAGATGGGGGGGGGGGCGAAAAAAAAAGTTCTGCCCCGGGCGCCCATAACTCTGGTTACGCCACTGATAGGGTGACCACGTGTCCCGGATTGCCCGGGACAGTCCCGCATTTTGCAAGTCTGTCCCGGGCACCTTCATTCTAGGACAATACATTGTCCCGGAATGAAACTGACACAGCCACCCATCGGGCCAATCTGATGCCCCCAAAAAAGGGCACCACATCACCGCTTTACTCACTGACAGTACTTGTCCTGGCCGGAAATGCCTGGAGGAGCACAATCCCTGCCCCCCGCTTGTGATTGGACACAAGAGGCGGGATTTATGATTTCTCCAATCACTGTGCTGTGATTCGTTCTAGCACAAGCTGATTTTTGGGAAGGGAGGGTGTCCCTGAATTGTAGTTTGGAAATGTTAGCAAAGGAAGGCGATACCAAAGGTGGATTCTGTGCTGCACACCCCTGATTAACATATTGAAGAAAAGGAAGAGTACCCCGGGAGGCTTTGAGTTGCAGAAACAATTATCAAACAATGATCAAAAGAATATATCAAATACAAATCAGTAGCAGGCAACTAGGGAGGGGCACCCAAGATGGAGGAAAGGGAGGCCAGGATGGAACAAAAAATGGCCGAAATGTGGGGAAGGCAGGCCGTCTTCATGCCTCAAGAAATTCGCAAAGGAGGGGGTACCCCACGCTGGGCCGGGGGGGGGGGAAAGGGGGGAGGGGGACCGGGGACAGGGAGGAAACTGAGGACGGGCGGAGGAAGCCAATGCGAGGCGAAGTGAGAAATGCTGTAAGGCTCAGAACACACCTCCCTGTAACAGAAAATTAGAACAGGGTTACATGCCTAATGGTATGAGGAGAGACAGTACAGTAGACAGAAGGGGGGAAAAAGGTTGTGAGAGAGTGGGGTACCCCCTCCTTTGCGACTTTCTTGAGGCATGAGGTCGGCCTACCTTCCCCACATTTCGGCCCTTTTTGTTCCATCCTGGCCTCCCTTTCCTCCATCTTGGGTGCCCCTCCCTAGTTGCCTGCTACCGGCGGCGGATGTTCTGGGCTGACCACCCTTTCCGAGTCATGACGCTCACCTGGGTAATTATACATGCATTCATATATATATATATATATATATATATATATATATATATATATATATACACACAATGATTTTTTATATAAATATTGTCTGCACAATGGACTCTATTTATATTTATATTTATACCCATATCATACAGTTATGTTGTCTTTGTTGTTGTAATTCGACAGGTTTCATCACTGTACGTATATTTCCTTATAGAACCGATGTCTGCAACCTGATTTCCCCCTGAAGAAATGCGTCGGGCTCTTGCGCATAAGTTTATTTAACTCATATACTACTGTTTACAAATGTTATACATTTATGTTGAGAGGTCATGCGTTTGACTTTCCATTGGAGGATCTCCTTTACTCTGTAACCCAGTTTCTCCTTAACCACTTAAGGACCCCCGCACGCACATTTACGACCACAACATGGCTCGTACAGGCACAAGGGCGTAAATTTACGTCCCCGCCTTCGTGCGGTTCGGGGGTCCCATCGGGACCCCCTCCGCGGTGTGCGGGGGTCCCCCTGGCTCTGGGAGCGATCGCCGACGAGGGGGCGGATGTCCGTGTTTTCCGCCCCCCCCGCGATCGCTCCCAGCCAATGGGAGCGCTCCCCCTTCGTTTCAGTTCCTCCTCCTGTGTTTACACAGGAAGGAGGAAATGATGTCACCTCTCATCGCAGCGGTGTTTCCCAGCGCTGCTGATGAGAGAAGACATCCACAGTAAGTGTGCACCAACACAACACTGACACACACTCACATAGGCACATTAACCCCTTGTGATCGCCCCCCCCCCACCCCCCTGTCACAGTGTCACTGAATGCAGTGATCTAATCACTGCATTTAGTGTCAGTGTGACAGGCAGTGTAAAATCAGTTAGTGTTAGGTCCAGGATAGCCCCCCACCCCCCCTAATAAAGTTTTAACCCCCTGATCACTGCCCTAGTTAACCCTTTCACTCCCTATTGCCAGCATCACTAAGCGATCATTTTTCTGATCGCTGTATTAGTGTCGCTGTTCCCGCTAGGTAGCTATTTTTTTTATTGCGATTTTTTTTTTTTTACTAAAGACATGTGGCTGAATTAATTTTGGCCTAAATGTTTTACTAAAATTTAGTTTATTTGATTTTTTTTATAACAAAAAGTAAAAAAATAGTGATTTTTTTCAAAATTGTCGCTCTATTTTAGTTTATAGCGCAAAAAATAAAAATCGCAGAGGCGATCAAATACCACCGAAAGAAAGCTCTATTTGTGGGAAGAAAAGGACGCAAATTTTGTTTGGGAGCCACGTCGCACGACCGCGCAATTGTCTGTTAAAGCGACGCAGCGCCGAATTGTAAAAACACCTTGGGTCATTTAGCAGCGTATGTGTCCGGGTCTTAAGTGGTTAATAAACCACACCATTATGTACATTTTATTTGATTTGTATTTGATATATTCTTTTGATCATTGTTTGATAATTGTTTCTGCAACTCAAAGCCCCCCAGGGTACTCTTCCTTTTCTTCAGTAGTTTGGAAATGTGGTCACCCTAGTGGGGGAGTGTACCGGGGTTTCACCGGGTGACACTTTCAGTAGGTGCTAGTAGGTGCTAGCTCCGTGTCTTCCTCTCACTGCTGTCACTTCTCATACAGAAGCCCGGCTTTTGTATTTAGAAGTGACTGTGCAGTTCTCCGGGCAGTTCGGCTGCACTGAATCCTCCCCGCTTGGGTTTAACAGAGCTCCTGTCATGTGAGGGGGGAGGGCCAATGACATTCCTGGCATCCATTCAGACGCGCTGCCACCACTGTGACTCCAGCCCAGCATCTTCCCTGGAGCTATCCTATCCACATCCCAGCAACAAACAGGTCAGTCATAAATTGATGCCATTGTCTGCAGGAACAGATCCTATCCTCCCCAGACCCTCCATACCACTGTCTGCTATCACCAGATAGCAGCTCAAACCACTCCAGCTAGCTATTCCCCCCTCGGCCCCCCATGGTGAGTCCTCCTGGTCATAAACAGCAATATGAAAAATTAATGTTTTCTGTGAATCAAGTACATGCTGTATGTGAGTAAGAACTTGCATACAAGATTAAGCTCAAATATTAGAATTTATGTTAGACTTTTTGTGTTCTTGATCAGCCTGGTGTTTACTTGGTGGGGTTTGAAATTTGTGTTACACTTTTTTTTTTTAACACTAGATCCTTGCTTTTCCTTTTATGCATGCTGGTCGGTTTGGAATAACCCTGGCATGCTATGGCTGTTTGGATACCTGCCTTGCTGTGTGCTCGGACATCTGCTATATAGCAAGGATGGAAGTATTTTGTACTAGATGTCAGAAAGGATCTCTCAAATCTACGTTGGCTCCAAGTTTCGCTCAACATTTTTAATTTCAAAGTGGCAAGCTTTACCTAGAAAAAATTGCTTACAGTAAACTACATAATCCTATTTTCAGCTTCAGCAGCTCAGATCACTCTGTTTCCCATCCCAGCAGAGATTGGGCCTCTTAGCTCAACCTGCTCCCCCTCTAAGCAGTGGCTCAGCTTTTTATCTATCTAAAAGTGTTTCCCAGTGCTAAACCTTTCAGGAACAGTGGTAAAAAAAACACACGTGGGTTTAACCAATGTTGTTTTTTTGTACAATTCTCCTTTAAGGGGGCGTGGCAATGGGCATGTCCTATGCCTGCATATTTTTGCTGATAGGTGTCCCGCATTCCCTTCATAAAAAGTTGGGAGGTATGTTTTAGTACGATGAAGTTGAACTGTTCAATAATCCTCTGCCACAGGATTTTAATATTCGGACTCCAGCCTTACAGTTTAGAGCCTTTAAGCCGACCCGGCACATTGTAAAGAAACATAGGCTTTTGGTGCATCCTCCAATAAAGTCACCAGGCCTTCCCCGATCAGGAGACCTAAATTTGAAAAGGTTGTTCAAATGTTATTGCCTCCTAGTGCAAAAGATCTGTAAAAAATGTTAAGTTATGTTATACTGCTACATATCTTTGGTATAAATAACCCAAATTGGTGTATATTATTTAGTCTTTGGGAAGGTTTTAGAGCAGTGGTTCTTAACCAGGGGTTCGGTGAGTCAGTCTCGCAGGTTCGGCGGAGGTCAAGACACTGTTCAAATTGTGTGCCGAGTGCACTCCTGAATCCGGGACCGTCACCTCCCGGCTCCCTTTCCTGTCTGCTGCAGCCTGTTTACTCCCCCTATGAAGAAGTCCCTTGGTCCCTTCCAGTGGTGTGACGTCACTCCACTCACGGCCGGCAGGGGGGGACTCGGAGCGCTGCACAGAGAGCTGTGTGTCGGCGCTGCCTGTGACGAGCTAGAGAGGCAAGGACTAGTCTCGAGGAGCCTGCCTGACTCTAGTCTAGTGGAATTTGAACCTAGCAGACAGTGTGTTA
The DNA here is from genome assembly GCA_029574335.1 of Rana kukunoris. NCBI lineage: Eukaryota > Metazoa > Chordata > Amphibia > Anura > Ranidae > Rana > Rana kukunoris. The sequence goes on from CM056052.1 coordinate 232,351,356, forward strand.
AAAAAGACTACTGAACTTGTTTAAAAGTAAGTAGAACCTGTTAAGAGCATATCATTAAATGGCTGGATTGGGGGGGAGGGGAGGAGGGTGACTGAGGTTAGGTGACCAGCACTTTATTATAAAATGGCAGATAAAAAAAATGTTTTTGTGTTATTTTAAATGAGCCTTCTCTGACTAGCAAAAAAAAAAATATATATATAAATTGCAGCCTCACTATGCCATCACATGCAGCCTCTGTGCCATCAATTGTCGTCACTGTGCCCATCACATGCAGCCACTGTGCCCATCACACGCAGCCACTGTGCCCATCACACGCAGCCACTGTGCCCATCAAACGCAGTCACTGTGCCCATCACATGTAGCCACTGTGCCCATCACACGCAGCCACTGTGGCCATCAAATGCAGCCACTGTGCCCATCACACGCAGCCACTGTGGCCATCAAATGCAGCCACTGTGCCCATCACACACAGCCACTGTGCCCATCACACGCAGCCACTGTGCCATCAATTGCCGCCAGTGTGCTGACAGTTTGCCTCATCAATTGCTGCCAGTGTGCCCATCAATTGCCACCGGTGTACTGCCAGTTTGCCCCATCAAACGCAGCCACTGTGCCCATCAAACGTAGCCACTGTGCCATCACACACAGCCACTGTGCAACACACGCAGCCACTGTGCCATCAATTGCCGCCAGTGTGGGCATTTTTCCAATTAAGAAGGGTTCGGTGAATGTGTATAAGAAACTGGTGGGGTTCAGTACCTCCAACAAGGTTAAGAACCACTGTTATAGAGTCTACAAGCTATAGTGCCAACCATTAAAAATTGATCACACCTGATGTACTGACGGCATCTTATTTTTAGAGACACTAACAAGACAGGAAACTACAAATACCCCCCAAATTACTCCTTTTTGTAAAGTAGAGATTCCAAGGTATCTAGTAAGAGGCATGGTGAGTTTTTTGAAGTTGTAATTTTTTTCCCCACACTTCTCCTGAGTATGGTGATACCACATTTGTGAGAATTTTTAACAACCTGGCCACAGCAAGCACCGTCAGGGATTCTAGGAACATAAATTACACATCTAATCGCTTGACTTTTGAAGGCCCTGGAGCACCAGGACAATTGAAAAGCCCACAAAATGACCCCATTTTTTAAAGCAAACATCCCAACGTATATTCTACGAGGCATAATGAGTCTTTTTAACATGTTGTTTTTTCCCACCAGTTTTCGGAAAACGTGTAAAGAAAATTAAAACACATTTTTTTTTTACACAAAGTTGTACATTTATAAGATATTTTCAACACACAGCATGTACATACCAAAAATTACACCCCAAAATACATTCTGCTTCTCCTCCTGAGTATGGTAATACCACATGTGTAAGACTTTTACACAGCCTGGCCACATACAGAGGCCCAACATCCAAGTAGCACCGTCACATTCATGCATTCTAAAAGCATCGAATTTCTTGACTACCTATCCATTCACATGGATACGACGCATGTGCGGGCAGATATGTCCGCTGGTTTGCCGTACTAACCAGCGGACATATCTGATGGACAGCTCTCCGGCGGAAAAATTCCAAAGCATGCTTTGGAATTTTTCCGCCGGAGGAATCCAGCCAGAATGGTCCGTTTGCCCCTACACACGAGCGGATTTTTCGGCTGAAATGGTCCGACGGACCATGTTCAGCGGATTTATTCCCTCGTGTATACAAGGCCTAAGGTGCCGTACACACAGCAGAGAACCTCGACGGGCAGAACACATCGTTCCGCCCGTCGAGGTTCTCTCCCGGCCGTCGGATTCGGCGACCCGCCCGTCGGGAATGGCAACCAGCCATTCTTCCAGGCGGGCCGTCGAGGAAATAGAGAGCGTGCTCTCTATTTCGGCTCGACGGGCTTCCCGACAGGAAGCTCGCTGAGACCGTACACACGGCCGAGGTCCTCGCTGGAATGTGCATTCCAGCGAGGTTCTCGCTGATTTTCAGCGAGAACCTCGGCCGTGTGTACGGCGCCTCACTCAAGACATTATGAAAAGAATAAAAATGAGTAAAAATGAATAAAAAAAATGTATTTGGTTGTCACGCAGTAGTAAAAAGGATTTTCACAGAGCATGTTGATAAATACAAAAAAAGTATTCGTCCAGGCATCGGGAGCATTTGCGCGAGTACAAGTACTCGCGCAAATACTCGGTATCGGTCCCGATACCGATACTAGTATCGGTATCGGGACAACCCTACTACCTATCACACTCTTGAAGGCCCTGGAGCACGGGGACAATGAAAACATCCACAAAATGACCCCATTTTGGAAAGCAAACACCCCAATGTAAATTCTTGGCCATGTACAAAGGCCCAACATGCAAGAAGCGTGTTTCAGGAACATAAATTACACATCTAATTAATTTCCTAACTACCTATTACATTCTTGAAGGCCCTTCATATTTCCAACACATAGCAAGCACATACCAAGAATTACACCCCAAAATACATTGGCCCAGATTCACAGAGTGTGGGCGCACATTACACCGCCGTAGCGCAAACGCTGTACGCCACGCCAACGTAGCGTGGAGAGGCAAGCATTGCATTCAACAAGCTATTGCTCCCAACGCTGCTTCAGCGTGGCGTAGGTTTCGAGGGCGCAGGCCGGTGTAGGTGGAAGTGGGCATGACCCCATGCAAATGATGGCCCGAGCATGGTTCAGTGTTTTACGCCCAGCGTATCACGAACTGCGCATGCGCCATGATGTGGACGTGACGTGGACGCATGCACAGCACCCTTATGCGCCTGCTCACAACCACGCCGGCACAACTGCCTAAGCTACGCCGGATCACCACGTATGCCGTGAACTTAACGTACGCTCAGCCAGACACACGTCCAACGCACAATATGCCGGCTTATGTTCCCTTGTGCAGACCTTTGCATGTCTGTTGCCGGGTTGCACCTCATCTATGGGGAATAACTTTACGTCAGGCGCACGCACGTTTGTAAATCGCCGTATTACCCTCATTTGCATGTTTGAATGCCTAATCAATGGGAGCAGCAACATGTGTCCAACCCATATGTGCGCCCACGCTACGCCGGCGTGTGCAAGCTACGTCGGCGTAGGGTGGCCAGTTTTTAGGCGTATGTTGGTTTGTGGGTCTGGTGCACACATATGCCGGCGCACATTTGCACTTACATGGTTTTAGTAGTGCAGTTGTCCACAGAGGAGAGCATTGGTCCAGGCAGCAGGCAGGGACATGGTTAGCAACCGCAGACAGAATTGTCCAGGCAGCAGGCAGCAGCCAGGGTGGCTTTGGCCAATTATGGCTCAGGACTTTAGCACATGCCCCACACGGCCTTGTGTAGTGTGTTGCGGTTGTAAATGAGAGCAGTCAGAGAGACAGAGAGATAGTCTTTTTATATAGCTAGATCAAGCAGGCAGGCAGGCAGACTAGTCAGTTTAGCTTAATTTACAGTGTGTAGAGGATATATATACATCCCAGGAGTTGTACATATATTTATACACTGTATAGCTTAGCTAGATCAGCTATTCCCAATTTACTGGCAGGCAGGTAATTGTGCTATTTAACTACATGCCGACCGCCCACCGCAGTTATACGGCGTCAGGTCGGCACTGCTAGGCGAGAGCACGTAGCTCTACGTCCTATCTTTTGCGGCCACTAAGGGGCGCGCGCGCGCGCCACCCGAGTCCCGCGCGCGCCCGGCGGGCGCAATCGCCGCCGGGCACGCGCGCTCGTTCGTTACAGAGCGGGGAACGGGAGCTATGTGTGTAAACACATAGCTCTCGGTCCTGTCAGCGGGGAAACGCTGATCTTCTGTTCATACAATGTATGAACAGGAGATCAGTGATTCCAACTAGTGAGGCCACCCCCCCATACAGTTAGAACACACCAGGAACATACTTAACCCTTTCCCCGCTCCCTAGTGTTAACCCCTTCACTGCCAATGGCATTTTTATAGTAATCCAATGCATTTTTATAGCATTGATCGCTATAAAAATGCCAATGGTCCCAAAAATGTGTCAAAAGTGTCCGATGTGTCCGCCATAATATCGCAGTACCGAAAAAAAAAGCTAAACGCCGCCATTACTAGTAAAAAAAAAAATATTAATAAAAATGCCATAAAACTACCCCCTTTTTTGTAAACGCTATAAATTTTGCGCAAACCAATCAATAAACGCTAATTGCGATTTTTTTTTTAACGAAAAATATGTAGAAGAATACGTATCAGCCTAAACTGAGGAAAAAAAATGTTTTTTTCGATATTTTTGGGGGATATTTATTACAGCAAAATGTAAAAAATATTGCATTTTTTTCAAAATAGTGGCTCTATTTTTGTTTATAGCGCAAAAAATAAAAACCGCAGAGATGATCAAATACCACCAAAAGAAAGCTCTATTTGTGGGGAAAAAAAGGACACCAATTTTGTTTCGGAGCCACATCGCACAACCGCGCAATTGTCAGTTAAAGCGACGCAGTGCCGAATCGCAAAAAGTGCTCTGGTCAGGAAGGGGGTAAATCCTTCCGGGGCTGAAGTGGTTAAAGATGTTATCACAGGTATAGACACCCAGCAGGTACAATATTTAAAGGAATTTTTCATTTTATTATTTTTTATTTAAGCATCATTAAAATCACTGCTCCTGGAGCAGTGATTTTAATAATGTTTAAATAAAAAAAAAATTTAAAAATTCCTTTAAATATTGTACCTGCTGGGTGTCTATAGTTTTCCTGTGAAAACATCTTTGAGAACCCGGGTCTTGCCCGAGGGAACATGTATCAGTGGAAAAAAGTTTTAAAAACGGTCTTTTTTTCAGGAGTCCTGCTCCTGAAAAAACGACCGTTTTTTAAACTTTTTTCCATTGATACATGTTCCCTGGGGCAAGACCCGGGTTCTCAAAGACGTTTTCCAACAATAACTTGAATATTGGTCTTTAAAATGATCGTTTTTGAATTTGAACGTTCGAGTCCCATAGACTTCAATGGGGTTCTAAATGTTCGCGCGAACGGTCGGTCTGTTATGGTGCGAACCGAACGTGGGGGTGTTCGGCTCATCCCTAGTGCCTATGTATTCACCCCCTTTGTTATGAAGCCTATGAAAAGCTCTGGTGCAACCAATTATCTGCAGCAGATCTGCAGCAGCTGTGGAGCCAAATCGCACAATTTTTTTTTCTTTTAGAAACACAATTTGATATTATAAAAATCAATAAAAATCAATAAGAAAAAAATATATACATTTTTAAAGCGCCCCTGTCCCCGCGAGCTCGCACAGCAAAGAAAACGCATACGTAAGTCGCGCCCGCATATGTAAACGGTGTTCAAATCACACATGTGAGGTATAGCCGCGATTGTCAGAGCGAGAGCAATAATTCTAGCTATAGACCTCCTCTGTAACTCTAACCTGGTAACCGTAAAAAAAAATTTTAAAGCGTCGCCTATGGAGATTTTTAGGTACCGTAGTTTGTCTCCATTCCACGAGTGCGTGCAATTAAACAGCATTACATGTTTGGTATCTATTTACTCAGCGTAACAACATCTTTTACATTATATAAAAAAATTGGGCTAGGGGAGCTGTGGTGGCTCAACGTGATTGGCACTGCGCTGACAAGCCATTCACCTCTGCAGCCAAGGGTTCGGATCCTGGTCTCGGCTACATGTGAATTGAGTTTGGTGGTCTCAGTACACCCACCCCCCCCCCCCCACAAAAACCACCACACTTGCACGCACACGAAATTGGTTTAAAACACATGCACTTTGGCCATGCGGTCTCTTAAAATAAAGAGAGGCGAAGGACCTACGGGTAGAATCGGAAGTGAAGGGGCGCTAAGTAATACAACATCAAATTATGTGTATATATATATACATAGAAAAATGTGCAATCTTTAGAAAAACATATATTAGTATTACAGTGTCCATATAATGAATCAAACCATAAAACATATAATGAATAAAATAAGTCCAAATAGTGCTGAATAATAAGCACCCAATATTATTCTTGATTCAAACAAAAAACATGTGAATATTGCAGTTCTGGAACCTCCACCATAAATTTGCACCCGGTGAGATCAATAGAAATGGCTCCTTACCAATACTAGTGGACTCTTTTAATTAAAAAAGAAGTCATAAACCGCTTGTGTCAAAAAGATGACTCAGAGTAATCCAGATAGGCACGTTCAGATGATCCAGCATTCATATAAGTAAAAACAGAGGAGCAATCATAGTGAAATACTGTTTATTAAAATAAATTTAAAAGTAACATGCCAAATGGCTGCTTACTCAGGATTGTGCCCTGATCCCGGCACTGAGGCTTAATGGCGTTTTTCGATATCCAATCGAATCCGCAGATTGCGATGTGGTACGGTACTCCGTCGCGCTGGTGGTCTCACTAGCCGGCGTCCGTCCGTTATACCATCGAAGTGCCGTTACATTCGGAGATAGATCGAAAATCCGTCGCACTACTATTTCGATAGTCGGCGTGCGTTCCACCGTCGGAAAACCAACGGGCCCGGAAATCGGAAGTGGTAGGGAAAAAAAACGTAACTGGTTAGCGCCTCGACGTACGTTTCGTTGGTTTACGTCATCAGGAAGCGTGACCAGTTACGCTATGGTGTCGAATTTAACCCAAAGGCCTATTATGATTGATAGGAAAGCCAGCCAATCGAAAAAAAGCCTATGTAAAAAAACCCTTAATCGAAAAGCCTCGGTCCCGTTATCATATGCCATACACTAAAAAGTACCAATAACATCTAATGGATACTACGCTTGCATTATTGGCAATAGTGATAACTTATGTCCAATATTACATACATGCGCCATTGTTGATCCATGGTGTAATAATACATTTTACAATGCCAATATATGGCAGTATATTTAAACTTAACAACATTCTATTAGAATTAAAATTACATTAAAAAATATATATAACATATAAGATAATAACAAATTAGAGTACCCCTGTGAGGAACCAGCATATCTATATGTATGTTGTATAGTGCGGCTGCTCTTATAATACCCACTATTACCAATCGGGTTTGCTAGCTGTACTAACAATTAACAATTGGTACTATTAGTTGGAAAACTTGCTACCAAGACTGTACATAAGAAATAATCTTTTTACTTGTTGCTCAAAAAGCAGTTGAGGTCTAGTTCTACATTCATGCCTTGAGGTTGCATAACACGAAGGCGATGTATCCATAATGTCTCGTTTTGGGATATCGCCTTGGTGAGATCTGAACCTCGCCAGTGACTAGTCACTCTATCTATCCCATAGAACGTCATTTGTCGAGGATCTTTATTATGACAAAGGTCAAAATGTTTAGAGACACTATGGTTGGGATAGCCATTTATGATATTTGCCACATGCTCATTTATGCGCACTTTCAGTTCTCTAGTAGTGCGCCCTACATACTGCAAGTGACAAGGGCACTCGATAACGTATGTTACAAATCTGGAATGACAGGTAATAAGTGGTTTAATTTTAAATTCTTGCTGTGTAACATTAGATTTAAACTGAAGTTTTTTCTTGCCCTGTCTCTTAGATGTTTTACACGATCTACACCTAGTGCAATAATAGAAACCGGGGGTATCCAGGAAGGTGAGAGGTTTTTCTGGGGGATCTGGAACATTACGTGCTACCATATTTCTCAACCCAGGGGCTTTGGTGTAAATAAATTTTGGTTTGGCTGGTAGTACTGTAGCCAAATCGTTATCTTTCAATAGTATTGGCCAAAATTGTTTTATGACTTTTTCCACGCTCTTATATTCTCTATGGAACCCTGTGAGGAATGTTATCTCTCCGTGAAAGGGAACCTTAGTTTTTGGTGCTAGCAAACCTGGCCTTTCCATTGCCGAAACTTCTTTTTTCGTAGTCTCAAGGCTTTGGGCATTGTACCCCTTTTCCACAAATTTGTCTACCAACATATTTGCTTGTTCATCAAAATCAGTGATCTGGTCACAGTTTCGACGTATGCGCATTAATTGGCTTTTGGGGACACCCCCTAGCCATTTTGGGTGGTGGCAGCTGGAAAGTGCGACATAACCATTCCGGTCTGTCGGTTTGAAGTAAGTTTTGGTACTGATTGAATTACCTCTTTTTGTGAGCGTTAGATCCAGATAGTTAATGGTAGATAAGTTGAATTCTGCTGTAAATTTTAACTCATATTGGTTGCTGTTCATTGCCATTATGAAGTTCTCCAATGAGGGTAAGTTCCCATCCCAAAACAGTATAATATCGTCTATATAGCGTTTGTAGTACAGGAGAGCTTTATTTTCCTCTTTGTATATTGTTTCCCTTTCCCACCTATTTAGAACCAAATTGGCTACACTCGGCGCATATCTAGCGCCCATGGCGACTCCTTTTGTTTGATTATAATACTTGTTCTGCGCCCAAAAATAATTATTACCCATGGCCTGTTTCAAGCCCTGTACAATAAACTGAATTTGTATCGTTTGAAGGTCAGTACCTGTTTCTAAGGATTCGGTGACTGCTATGATAGCATCAGACTGCTTAATGTTTGTATACAAGGATTCTACATCCACTGTTACTAACCATGTATCCGGGGTTACCCGTATTGTGGATAGTGCATTTATCAGCTGGGTACTGTCCTTCAAATACGATTGACCTTTTTGTACTAGTGGTTGTAAAAATTGATCGAGGTATTCACCCAATCTGGAGTAAAGTGACCCGATCCCACTAACAATGGGTCGGCCTGGGGGGTTGGTATTGTTTTTATGAATTTTTGGTGCAATGTACAGTACCGGAGTACGTGGTACCTCAGGCACTAAATAAAGTGCTTCTTGTGGAGTAAGAATAGTTTTTGAAACTCCTTCATCGACCCAAGTTTTTAATTGTGCTTTTAATCTGCATACTGGGTCACCTACTAATGGCGTATAGGTGTTGATATCATCCAGCAACCGCTGAACTTCTTTGTAGTAACTCTCTTTCGTGAGTACTACCACACCCCCCCCTTTATCTGCAGTACGCACCACTATGTCTTTATTCTTCTCTAATTTTGTGATACCTTCCCTCAACAGTCTATTGGGTTTGGAATTTTTGGTGTCCAAAGATCTAATTTCTTCCTGCACCATATTCCTGAATACTTGTATATGATGGTGTGTGCCCTTTTTGGGATTAAAGGTGGAATTGTTTTTTAAATTGGTATGTTGATACCCCGTAGTGTCAACCTGGGTGGTGTTCATGGTTTGTTGCGCAAAATGTTTTTTAATATTCAACTTTCTAACAAATTTCTCCACATCGATAAATACCTCAAATTTATCCATGTGTTTATCTGGTGCAAATTTCATACCCTTTGAAAGTACTTCTAATTCTGCATTAGTAAAGTCAATTCCCGCTAGGTTGTAGATCCCCTCATTTAATCGTCTCGTGGTCTTTTTCTTTCGGGTTCCCCCTCTCTTACCTCTTTTTCTATATTTTTTCCCAGCTGGTGGGGGGCGGGACTGGCAATTTTGTATGGCTCTTTCCAGCCTCTCCATTCCCCCCCTCCCCGCGGTTGGTTATTTTGGTAATATGAGGCTCGCCCTCTATGATTACCTCTATGGTGCCCCCGTGGTGGTCTGGGTGTGTACTGGCTAGGGCCCTGATTGTAATGATAGTAATTTTCATCTCCCCCTCTGTCATCTAATGGGGCATACCTATTGTAAGTAGGTGCACCATATGGGGGGTACATATTATAAGTTTGTGGGTACTGTGGGGTCTGGTTATTAGGTGGTCGATTCCTATCTACCTGAGGGTACGGGCCTTTAATTTTATTAGGGCCTTTCGGATGTTTTTTAGGGGTACTGGTGTTTTTATTGGATTTATCCATACCTTGGGTAGTCCCTGTACGCACTTCTTTTCCTATCTCTCCAGTTAATGGTTTTGGTTGTGTTGGATCTAAATCTAACTGCCATTTGTATACCTTGTGTTCATCATAGTCTATGATGTCTCTCTGATATTTTTTCAATTTCTTTTGTTTGATTTCACCATCATACTTAGACAAATGCACCTGTAAGGTTTGAGATCTATCTAGGAACTCCTGGGAGCCCATATGTGGTCTCATTTGTTCTCTGAGGTCCGCTATATTGGCCTCCAAAAGTACATTTTTGGACCTACGCCTTCGAATCATTAGTTGTAATAACTTCTGTTCACAAGCGTTAAAAAATTGGAACCATTCATCCGTCTGTGTGAGGTCCTCAATTCCATCGCCCGGGTGTACATCCCATCTCAACCTACGTGGTGTGAGATTTTTTGAGATATACATCTCAAACGATGCAATGTCCCACCACAAGCGAATTTGTTTTTCTAAATCAAATTGTAGTTTTTTAAAACCTCTCTCCAAATCTAAGTTTGGAGTAGGTTGTTGTAGAAATATTTCTTCTACATTGATCTCACGACCTTGCATAAAATTAAAAACATCCATGTCAGCAATACACCAAACTAAAAAATTATTAGTTGAATTATGTGGAAAAAAGTGTGTATAATATGCGCCACGGGAAACCAATATTATTTCTCCCAACTAAAGGGTAGAATAAAATAACAATTAAACCTAAATAAATTAAATATACCAGTTTAAGAGCTGCCACCTAAAAATTTTCAGTGTGTGAAAATACAAATAGAATCGGAAGTGAAGGGGCGCTAAGTAATACAACATCAAATTATGTGTATATATATATACATAGAAAAATGTGCAATCTTTAGAAAAACATATATTAGTATTACAGTGTCCATATAATGAATCAAACCATAAAACATATAATGAATAAAATAAGTCCAAATAGTGCTGAATAATAAGCACCCAATATTATTCTTGATTCAAACAAAAAACATGTGAATATTGCAGTTCTGGAACCTCCACCATAAATTTGCACCCGGTGAGATCAATAGAAATGGCTCCTTACCAATACTAGTGGACTCTTTTAATTAAAAAAGAAGTCATAAACCGCTTGTGTCAAAAAGATGACTCAGAGTAATCCAGATAGGCACGTTCAGATGATCCAGCATTCATATAAGTAAAAACAGAGGAGCAATCATAGTGAAATACTGTTTATTAAAATAAATTTAAAAGTAACATGCCAAATGGCTGCTTACTCAGGATTGTGCCCTGATCCCGGCACTGAGGCTTAATGGCGTTTTTCGATATCCAATCGAATCCGCAGATTGCGATGTGGTACGGTACTCCGTCGCGCTGGTGGTCTCACTAGCCGGCGTCCGTCCGTTATACCATCGAAGTGCCGTTACATTCGGAGATAGATCGAAAATCCGTCGCACTACTATTTCGATAGTCGGCGTGCGTTCCACCGTCGGAAAACCAACGGGCCCGGAAATCGGAAGTGGTAGGGAAAAAAACGTAACTGGTTAGCGCCTCGACGTACGTTTCGTTGGTTTACGTCATCAGGAAGCGTGACCAGTTACGCTATGGTGTCGAATTTAACCCAAAGGCCTATTATGATTGATAGGAAAGCCAGCCAATCGAAAAAAAGCCTATGTAAAAAAACCCTTAATCGAAAAGCCTCGGTCCCGTTATCATATGCCATACACTAAAAAGTACCAATAACATCTAATGGATACTACGCTTGCATTATTGGCAATAGTGATAACTTATGTCCAATATTACATACATGCGCCATTGTTGATCCATGGTGTAATAATACATTTTACAATGCCAATATATGGCAGTATATTTAAACTTAACAACATTCTATTAGAATTAAAATTACATTAAAAAATATATATAACATATAAGATAATAACAAATTAGAGTACCCCTGTGAGGAACCAGCATATCTATATGTATGTTGTATAGTGCGGCTGCTCTTATAATACCCACTATTACCAATCGGGTTTGCTAGCTGTACTAACAATTAACAATTGGTACTATTAGTTGGAAAACTTGCTACCAAGACTGTACATAAGAAATAATCTTTTTACTTGTTGCTCAAAAAGCAGTTGAGGTCTAGTTCTACATTCATGCCTTGAGGTTGCATAACACGAAGGCGATGTATCCATAATGTCTCGTTTTGGGATATCGCCTTGGTGAGATCTGAACCTCGCCAGTGACTAGTCACTCTATCTATCCCATAGAACGTCATTTGTCGAGGATCTTTATTATGACAAAGGTCAAAATGTTTAGAGACACTATGGTTGGGATAGCCATTTATGATATTTGCCACATGCTCATTTATGCGCACTTTCAGTTCTCTAGTAGTGCGCCCTACATACTGCAAGTGACAAGGGCACTCGATAACGTATGTTACAAATCTGGAATGACAGGTAATAAGTGGTTTAATTTTAAATTCTTGCTGTGTAACATTAGATTTAAACTGAAGTTTTTTCTTGCCCTGTCTCTTAGATGTTTTACACGATCTACACCTAGTGCAATAATAGAAACCGGGGTATCCAGGAAGGTGAGAGGTTTTTCTGGGGGATCTGGAACATTACGTGCTACCATATTTCTCAACCCAGGGGCTTTGGTGTAAATAAATTTTGGTTTGGCTGGTAGTACTGTAGCCAAATCGTTATCTTTCAATAGTATTGGCCAAAATTGTTTTATGACTTTTTCCACGCTCTTATATTCTCTATGGAACCCTGTGAGGAATGTTATCTCTCCGTGAAAGGGAACCTTAGTTTTTGGTGCTAGCAAACCTGGCCTTTCCATTGCCGAAACTTCTTTTTTCGTAGTCTCAAGGCTTTGGGCATTGTACCCCTTTTCCACAAATTTGTCTACCAACATATTTGCTTGTTCATCAAAATCAGTGATCTGGTCACAGTTTCGACGTATGCGCATTAATTGGCTTTTGGGGACACCCCCTAGCCATTTTGGGTGGTGGCAGCTGGAAAGTGCGACATAACCATTCCGGTCTGTCGGTTTGAAGTAAGTTTTGGTACTGATTGAATTACCTCTTTTTGTGAGCGTTAGATCCAGATAGTTAATGGTAGATAAGTTGAATTCTGCTGTAAATTTTAACTCATATTGGTTGCTGTTCATTGCCATTATGAAGTTCTCCAATGAGGGTAAGTTCCCATCCCAAAACAGTATAATATCGTCTATATAGCGTTTGTAGTACAGGAGAGCTTTATTTTCCTCTTTGTATATTGTTTCCCTTTCCCACCTATTTAGAACCAAATTGGCTACACTCGGCGCATATCTAGCGCCCATGGCGACTCCTTTTGTTTGATTATAATACTTGTTCTGCGCCCAAAAATAATTATTACCCATGGCCTGTTTCAAGCCCTGTACAATAAACTGAATTTGTATCGTTTGAAGGTCAGTACCTGTTTCTAAGGATTCGGTGACTGCTATGATAGCATCAGACTGCTTAATGTTTGTATACAAGGATTCTACATCCACTGTTACTAACCATGTATCCGGGGTTACCCGTATTGTGGATAGTGCATTTATCAGCTGGGTACTGTCCTTCAAATACGATTGACCTTTTTGTACTAGTGGTTGTAAAAATTGATCGAGGTATTCACCCAATCTGGAGTAAAGTGACCCGATCCCACTAACAATGGGTCGGCCTGGGGGGTTGGTATTGTTTTTATGAATTTTTGGTGCAATGTACAGTACCGGAGTACGTGGTACCTCAGGCACTAAATAAAGTGCTTCTTGTGGAGTAAGAATAGTTTTTGAAACTCCTTCATCGACCCAAGTTTTTAATTGTGCTTTTAATCTGCATACTGGGTCACCTACTAATGGCGTATAGGTGTTGATATCATCCAGCAACCGCTGAACTTCTTTGTAGTAACTCTCTTTCGTGAGTACTACCACACCCCCCCCTTTATCTGCAGTACGCACCACTATGTCTTTATTCTTCTCTAATTTTGTGATACCTTCCCTCAACAGTCTATTGGGTTTGGAATTTTTGGTGTCCAAAGATCTAATTTCTTCCTGCACCATATTCCTGAATACTTGTATATGATGGTGTGTGCCCTTTTTGGGATTAAAGGTGGAATTGTTTTTTAAATTGGTATGTTGATACCCCGTAGTGTCAACCTGGGTGGTGTTCATGGTTTGTTGCGCAAAATGTTTTTTAATATTCAACTTTCTAACAAATTTCTCCACATCGATAAATACCTCAAATTTATCCATGTGTTTATCTGGTGCAAATTTCATACCCTTTGAAAGTACTTCTAATTCTGCATTAGTAAAGTCAATTCCCGCTAGGTTGTAGATCCCCTCATTTAATCGTCTCGTGGTCTTTTTCTTTCGGGTTCCCCCTCTCTTACCTCTTTTTCTATATTTTTTCCCAGCTGGTGGGGGGCGGGACTGGCAATTTTGTATGGCTCTTTCCAGCCTCTCCATTCCCCCCCTCCCCGCGGTTGGTTATTTTGGTAATATGAGGCTCGCCCTCTATGATTACCTCTATGGTGCCCCCGTGGTGGTCTGGGTGTGTACTGGCTAGGGCCCTGATTGTAATGATAGTAATTTTCATCTCCCCCTCTGTCATCTAATGGGGCATACCTATTGTAAGTAGGTGCACCATATGGGGGGTACATATTATAAGTTTGTGGGTACTGTGGGGTCTGGTTATTAGGTGGTCGATTCCTATCTACCTGAGGGTACGGGCCTTTAATTTTATTAGGGCCTTTCGGATGTTTTTTAGGGGTACTGGTGTTTTTATTGGATTTATCCATACCTTGGGTAGTCCCTGTACGCACTTCTTTTCCTATCTCTCCAGTTAATGGTTTTGGTTGTGTTGGATCTAAATCTAACTGCCATTTGTATACCTTGTGTTCATCATAGTCTATGATGTCTCTCTGATATTTTTTCAATTTCTTTTGTTTGATTTCACCATCATACTTAGACAAATGCACCTGTAAGGTTTGAGATCTATCTAGGAACTCCTGGGAGCCCATATGTGGTCTCATTTGTTCTCTGAGGTCCGCTATATTGGCCTCCAAAAGTACATTTTTGGACCTACGCCTTCGAATCATTAGTTGTAATAACTTCTGTTCACAAGCGTTAAAAAATTGGAACCATTCATCCGTCTGTGTGAGGTCCTCAATTCCATCGCCCGGGTGTACATCCCATCTCAACCTACGTGGTGTGAGATTTTTTGAGATATACATCTCAAACGATGCAATGTCCCACCACAAGCGAATTTGTTTTTCTAAATCAAATTGTAGTTTTTTAAAACCTCTCTCCAAATCTAAGTTTGGAGTAGGTTGTTGTAGAAATATTTCTTCTACATTGATCTCACGACCTTGCATAAAATTAAAAACATCCATGTCAGCAATACACCAAACTAAAAAATTATTAGTTGAATTATGTGGAAAAAAGTGTGTATAATATGCGCCACGGGAAACCAATATTATTTCTCCCAACTAAAGGGTAGAATAAAATAACAATTAAACCTAAATAAATTAAATATACCAGTTTAAGAGCTGCCACCTAAAAATTTTCAGTGTGTGAAAATACAAATAGAATCGGAAGTGAAGGGGCGCTAAGTAATACAACATCAAATTATGTGTATATATATATACATAGAAAAATGTGCAATCTTTAGAAAAACATATATTAGTATTACAGTGTCCATATAATGAATCAAACCATAAAACATATAATGAATAAAATAAGTCCAAATAGTGCTGAATAATAAGCACCCAATATTATTCTTGATTCAAACAAAAAACATGTGAATATTGCAGTTCTGGAACCTCCACCATAAATTTGCACCCGGTGAGATCAATAGAAATGGCTCCTTACCAATACTAGTGGACTCTTTTAATTAAAAAAGAAGTCATAAACCGCTTGTGTCAAAAAGATGACTCAGAGTAATCCAGATAGGCACGTTCAGATGATCCAGCATTCATATAAGTAAAAACAGAGGAGCAATCATAGTGAAATACTGTTTATTAAAATAAATTTAAAAGTAACATGCCAAATGGCTGCTTACTCAGGATTGTGCCCTGATCCCGGCACTGAGGCTTAATGGCGTTTTTCGATATCCAATCGAATCCGCAGATTGCGATGTGGTACGGTACTCCGTCGCGCTGGTGGTCTCACTAGCCGGCGTCCGTCCGTTATACCATCGAAGTGCCGTTACATTCGGAGATAGATCGAAAATCCGTCGCACTACTATTTCGATAGTCGGCGTGCGTTCCACCGTCGGAAAACCAACGGGCCCGGAAATCGGAAGTGGTAGGGAAAAAAACGTAACTGGTTAGCGCCTCGACGTACGTTTCGTTGGTTTACGTCATCAGGAAGCGTGACCAGTTACGCTATGGTGTCGAATTTAACCCAAAGGCCTATTATGATTGATAGGAAAGCCAGCCAATCGAAAAAAAGCCTATGTAAAAAAACCCTTAATCGAAAAGCCTCGGTCCCGTTATCATATGCCATACACTAAAAAGTACCAATAACATCTAATGGATACTACGCTTGCATTATTGGCAATAGTGATAACTTATGTCCAATATTACATACATGCGCCATTGTTGATCCATGGTGTAATAATACATTTTACAATGCCAATATATGGCAGTATATTTAAACTTAACAACATTCTATTAGAATTAAAATTACATTAAAAAATATATATAACATATAAGATAATAACAAATTAGAGTACCCCTGTGAGGAACCAGCATATCTATATGTATGTTGTATAGTGCGGCTGCTCTTATAATACCCACTATTACCAATCGGGTTTGCTAGCTGTACTAACAATTAACAATTGGTACTATTAGTTGGAAAACTTGCTACCAAGACTGTACATAAGAAATAATCTTTTTACTTGTTGCTCAAAAAGCAGTTGAGGTCTAGTTCTACATTCATGCCTTGAGGTTGCATAACACGAAGGCGATGTATCCATAATGTCTCGTTTTGGGATATCGCCTTGGTGAGATCTGAACCTCGCCAGTGACTAGTCACTCTATCTATCCCATAGAACGTCATTTGTCGAGGATCTTTATTATGACAAAGGTCAAAATGTTTAGAGACACTATGGTTGGGATAGCCATTTATGATATTTGCCACATGCTCATTTATGCGCACTTTCAGTTCTCTAGTAGTGCGCCCTACATACTGCAAGTGACAAGGGCACTCGATAACGTATGTTACAAATCTGGAATGACAGGTAATAAGTGGTTTAATTTTAAATTCTTGCTGTGTAACATTAGATTTAAACTGAAGTTTTTTCTTGCCCTGTCTCTTAGATGTTTTACACGATCTACACCTAGTGCAATAATAGAAACCGGGGGTATCCAGGAAGGTGAGAGGTTTTTCTGGGGGATCTGGAACATTACGTGCTACCATATTTCTCAACCCAGGGGCTTTGGTGTAAATAAATTTTGGTTTGGCTGGTAGTACTGTAGCCAAATCGTTATCTTTCAATAGTATTGGCCAAAATTGTTTTATGACTTTTTCCACGCTCTTATATTCTCTATGGAACCCTGTGAGGAATGTTATCTCTCCGTGAAAGGGAACCTTAGTTTTTGGTGCTAGCAAACCTGGCCTTTCCATTGCCGAAACTTCTTTTTTCGTAGTCTCAAGGCTTTGGGCATTGTACCCCTTTTCCACAAATTTGTCTACCAACATATTTGCTTGTTCATCAAAATCAGTGATCTGGTCACAGTTTCGACGTATGCGCATTAATTGGCTTTTGGGGACACCCCCTAGCCATTTTGGGTGGTGGCAGCTGGAAAGTGCGACATAACCATTCCGGTCTGTCGGTTTGAAGTAAGTTTTGGTACTGATTGAATTACCTCTTTTTGTGAGCGTTAGATCCAGATAGTTAATGGTAGATAAGTTGAATTCTGCTGTAAATTTTAACTCATATTGGTTGCTGTTCATTGCCATTATGAAGTTCTCCAATGAGGGTAAGTTCCCATCCCAAAACAGTATAATATCGTCTATATAGCGTTTGTAGTACAGGAGAGCTTTATTTTCCTCTTTGTATATTGTTTCCCTTTCCCACCTATTTAGAACCAAATTGGCTACACTCGGCGCATATCTAGCGCCCATGGCGACTCCTTTTGTTTGATTATAATACTTGTTCTGCGCCCAAAAATAATTATTACCCATGGCCTGTTTCAAGCCCTGTACAATAAACTGAATTTGTATCGTTTGAAGGTCAGTACCTGTTTCTAAGGATTCGGTGACTGCTATGATAGCATCAGACTGCTTAATGTTTGTATACAAGGATTCTACATCCACTGTTACTAACCATGTATCCGGGGTTACCCGTATTGTGGATAGTGCATTTATCAGCTGGGTACTGTCCTTCAAATACGATTGACCTTTTTGTACTAGTGGTTGTAAAAATTGATCCTGCTTACTCAGGATTGTGCCCTGATCCCGGCACTGAGGCTTAATGGCGTTTTTCGATATCCAATCGAATCCGCAGATTGCGATGTGGTACGGTACTCCGTCGCGCTGGTGGTCTCACTAGCCGGCGTCCGTCCGTTATACCATCGAAGTGCCGTTACATTCGGAGATAGATCGAAAATCCGTCGCACTACTATTTCGATAGTCGGCGTGCGTTCCACCGTCGGAAAACCAACGGGCCCGGAAATCACTATTGCCAATAATGCAAGCGTAGTATCCATTAGATGTTATTGGTACTTTTTAGTGTATGGCATATGATAACGGGACCGAGGCTTTTCGATTAAGGGTTTTTTTACATAGGCTTTTTTTCGATTGGCTGGCTTTCCTATCAATCATAATAGGCCTTTGGGTTAAATTCGACACCATAGCGTAACTGGTCACGCTTCCTGATGACGTAAACCAACGAAACGTACGTCGAGGCGCTAACCAGTTACGTTTTTTTCCCTACCACTTCCGATTTCCGGGCCCGTTGGTTTTCCGACGGTGGAACGCACGCCGACTATCGAAATAGTAGTGCGACGGATTTTCGATCTATCTCCGAATGTAACGGCACTTCGATGGTATAACGGACGGACGCCGGCTAGTGAGACCACCAGCGCGACGGAGTACCGTACCACATCGCAATCTGCGGATTCGATTGGATATCGAAAAACGCCATTAAGCCTCAGTGCCGGGATCAGGGCACAATCCTGAGTAAGCAGCCATTTGGCATGTTACTTTTAAATTTATTTTAATAAACAGTATTTCACTATGATTGCTCCTCTGTTTTTACTTATATGAATGCTGGATCATCTGAACGTGCCTATCTGGATTACTCTGAGTCATCTTTTTGACACAAGCGGTTTATGACTTCTTTTTTAATTAAAAGAGTCCACTAGTATTGGTAAGGAGCCATTTCTATTGATCTCACCGGGTGCAAATTTATGGTGGAGGTTCCAGAACTGCAATATTCACATGTTTTTTGTTTGAATCAAGAATAATATTGGGTGCTTATTATTCAGCACTATTTGGACTTATTTTATTCATTATATGTTTTATGGTTTGATTCATTATATGGACACTGTAATACTAATATATGTTTTTCTAAAGATTGCACATTTTTCTATGTATATATATATACACATAATTTGATGTTGTATTACTTAGCGCCCCTTCACTTCCGATTCTATTTGTATTTTCACACACTGAAAATTTTTAGGTGGCAGCTCTTAAACTGGTATATTTAATTTATTTAGGTTTAATTGTTATTTTATTCTACCCTTTAGTTGGGAGAAATAATATTGGTTTCCCGTGGCGCATATTATACACACTTTTTTCCACATAATTCAACTAATAATTTTTTAGTTTGGTGTATTGCTGACATGGATGTTTTTAATTTTATGCAAGGTCGTGAGATCAATGTAGAAGAAATATTTCTACAACAACCTACTCCAAACTTAGATTTGGAGAGAGGTTTTAAAAAACTACAATTTGATTTAGAAAAACAAATTCGCTTGTGGTGGGACATTGCATCGTTTGAGATGTATATCTCAAAAAATCTCACACCACGTAGGTTGAGATGGGATGTACACCCGGGCGATGGAATTGAGGACCTCACACAGACGGATGAATGGTTCCAATTTTTTAACGCTTGTGAACAGAAGTTATTACAACTAATGATTCGAAGGCGTAGGTCCAAAAATGTACTTTTGGAGGCCAATATAGCGGACCTCAGAGAACAAATGAGACCACATATGGGCTCCCAGGAGTTCCTAGATAGATCTCAAACCTTACAGGTGCATTTGTCTAAGTATGATGGTGAAATCAAACAAAAGAAATTGAAAAAATATCAGAGAGACATCATAGACTATGATGAACACAAGGTATACAAATGGCAGTTAGATTTAGATCCAACACAACCAAAACCATTAACTGGAGAGATAGGAAAAGAAGTGCGTACAGGGACTACCCAAGGTATGGATAAATCCAATAAAAACACCAGTACCCCTAAAAAACATCCGAAAGGCCCTAATAAAATTAAAGGCCCGTACCCTCAGGTAGATAGGAATCGACCACCTAATAACCAGACCCCACAGTACCCACAAACTTATAATATGTACCCCCCATATGGTGCACCTACTTACAATAGGTATGCCCCATTAGATGACAGAGGGGGAGATGAAAATTACTATCATTACAATCAGGGCCCTAGCCAGTACACACCCAGACCACCACGGGGGCACCATAGAGGTAATCATAGAGGGCGAGCCTCATATTACCAAAATAACCAACCGCGGGGAGGGGGGGAATGGAGAGGCTGGAAAGAGCCATACAAAATTGCCAGTCCCGCCCCCCACCAGCTGGGAAAAAATATAGAAAAAGAGGTAAGAGAGGGGGAACCCGAAAGAAAAAGACCACGAGACGATTAAATGAGGGGATCTACAACCTAGCGGGAATTGACTTTACTAATGCAGAATTAGAAGTACTTTCAAAGGGTATGAAATTTGCACCAGATAAACACATGGATAAATTTGAGGTATTTATCGATGTGGAGAAATTTGTTAGAAAGTTGAATATTAAAAAACATTTTGCGCAACAAACCATGAACACCACCCAGGTTGACACTACGGGGTATCAACATACCAATTTAAAAAACAATTCCACCTTTAATCCCAAAAAGGGCACACACCATCATATACAAGTATTCAGGAATATGGTGCAGGAAGAAATTAGATCTTTGGACACCAAAAATTCCAAACCCAATAGACTGTTGAGGGAAGGTATCACAAAATTAGAGAAGAATAAAGACATAGTGGTGCGTACTGCAGATAAAGGGGGGGGTGTGGTAGTACTCACGAAAGAGAGTTACTACAAAGAAGTTCAGCGGTTGCTGGATGATATCAACACCTATACGCCATTAGTAGGTGACCCAGTATGCAGATTAAAAGCACAATTAAAAACTTGGGTCGATGAAGGAGTTTCAAAAACTATTCTTACTCCACAAGAAGCACTTTATTTAGTGCCTGAGGTACCACGTACTCCGGTACTGTACATTGCACCAAAAATTCATAAAAACAATACCAACCCCCCAGGCCGACCCATTGTTAGTGGGATCGGGTCACTTTACTCCAGATTGGGTGAATACCTCGATCAATTTTTACAACCACTAGTACAAAAAGGTCAATCGTATTTGAAGGACAGTACCCAGCTGATAAATGCACTATCCACAATACGGGTAACCCCGGATACATGGTTAGTAACAGTGGATGTAGAATCCTTGTATACAAACATTAAGCAGTCTGATGCTATCATAGCAGTCACCGAATCCTTAGAAACAGGTACTGACCTTCAAACGATACAAATTCAGTTTATTGTACAGGGCTTGAAACAGGCCATGGGTAATAATTATTTTTGGGCGCAGAACAAGTATTATAATCAAACAAAAGGAGTCGCCATGGGCGCTAGATATGCGCCGAGTGTAGCCAATTTGGTTCTAAATAGGTGGGAAAGGGAAACAATATACAAAGAGGAAAATAAAGCTCTCCTGTACTACAAACGCTATATAGACGATATTATACTGTTTTGGGATGGGAACTTACCCTCATTGGAGAACTTCATAATGGCAATGAACAGCAACCAATATGAGTTAAAATTTACAGCAGAATTCAACTTATCTACCATTAACTATCTGGATCTAACGCTCACAAAAAGAGGTAATTCAATCAGTACCAAAACTTACTTCAAACCGACAGACCGGAATGGTTATGTCGCACTTTCCAGCTGCCACCACCCAAAATGGCTAGGGGGTGTCCCCAAAAGCCAATTAATGCGCATACGTCGAAACTGTGACCAGATCACTGATTTTGATGAACAAGCAAATATGTTGGTAGACAAATTTGTGGAAAAGGGGTACAATGCCCAAAGCCTTGAGACTACGAAAAAAGAAGTTTCGGCAATGGAAAGGCCAGGTTTGCTAGCACCAAAAACTAAGGTTCCCTTTCACGGAGAGATAACATTCCTCACAGGGTTCCATAGAGAATATAAGAGCGTGGAAAAAGTCATAAAACAATTTTGGCCAATACTATTGAAAGATAACGATTTGGCTACAGTACTACCAGCCAAACCAAAATTTATTTACACCAAAGCCCCTGGGTTGAGAAATATGGTAGCACGTAATGTTCCAGATCCCCCAGAAAAACCTCTCACCTTCCTGGATACCCCCGGTTTCTATTATTGCACTAGGTGTAGATCGTGTAAAACATCTAAGAGACAGGGCAAGAAAAAACTTCAGTTTAAATCTAATGTTACACAGCAAGAATTTAAAATTAAACCACTTATTACCTGTCATTCCAGATTTGTAACATACGTTATCGAGTGCCCTTGTCACTTGCAGTATGTAGGGCGCACTACTAGAGAACTGAAAGTGCGCATAAATGAGCATGTGGCAAATATCATAAATGGCTATCCCAACCATAGTGTCTCTAAACATTTTGACCTTTGTCATAATAAAGATCCTCGACAAATGACGTTCTATGGGATAGATAGAGTGACTAGTCACTGGCGAGGTTCAGATCTCACCAAGGCGATATCCCAAAACGAGACATTATGGATACATCGCCTTCGTGTTATGCAACCTCAAGGCATGAATGTAGAACTAGACCTCAACTGCTTTTTGAGCAACAAGTAAAAAGATTATTTCTTATGTACAGTCTTGGTAGCAAGTTTTCCAACTAATAGTACCAATTGTTAATTGTTAGTACAGCTAGCAAACCCGATTGGTAATAGTGGGTATTATAAGAGCAGCCGCACTATACAACATACATATAGATATGCTGGTTCCTCACAGGGGTACTCTAATTTGTTATTATCTTATATGTTATATATATTTTTTAATGTAATTTTAATTCTAATAGAATGTTGTTAAGTTTAAATATACTGCCATATATTGGCATTGTAAAATGTATTATTACACCATGGATCAACAATGGCGCATGTATGTAATATTGGACATAAGTTATCACTATTGCCAATAATGCAAGCGTAGTATCCATTAGATGTTATTGGTACTTTTTAGTGTATGGCATATGATAACGGGACCGAGGCTTTTCGATTAAGGGTTTTTTTACATAGGCTTTTTTTCGATTGGCTGGCTTTCCTATCAATCATAATAGGCCTTTGGGTTAAATTCGACACCATAGCGTAACTGGTCACGCTTCCTGATGACGTAAACCAACGAAACGTACGTCGAGGCGCTAACCAGTTACGTTTTTTTCCCTACCACTTCCGATTTCCGGGCCCGTTGGTTTTCCGACGGTGGAACGCACGCCGACTATCGAAATAGTAGTGCGACGGATTTTCGATCTATCTCCGAATGTAACGGCACTTCGATGGTATAACGGACGGACGCCGGCTAGTGAGACCACCAGCGCGACGGAGTACCGTACCACATCGCAATCTGCGGATTCGATTGGATATCGAAAAACGCCATTAAGCCTCAGTGCCGGGATCAGGGCACAATCCTGAGTAAGCAGCCATTTGGCATGTTACTTTTAAATTTATTTTAATAAACAGTATTTCACTATGATTGCTCCTCTGTTTTTACTTATATGAATGCTGGATCATCTGAACGTGCCTATCTGGATTACTCTGAGTCATCTTTTTGACACAAGCGGTTTATGACTTCTTTTTTAATTAAAAGAGTCCACTAGTATTGGTAAGGAGCCATTTCTATTGATCTCACCGGGTGCAAATTTATGGTGGAGGTTCCAGAACTGCAATATTCACATGTTTTTTGTTTGAATCAAGAATAATATTGGGTGCTTATTATTCAGCACTATTTGGACTTATTTTATTCATTATATGTTTTATGGTTTGATTCATTATATGGACACTGTAATACTAATATATGTTTTTCTAAAGATTGCACATTTTTCTATGTATATATATATACACATAATTTGATGTTGTATTACTTAGCGCCCCTTCACTTCCGATTCTATTTGTATTTTCACACACTGAAAATTTTTAGGTGGCAGCTCTTAAACTGGTATATTTAATTTATTTAGGTTTAATTGTTATTTTATTCTACCCTTTAGTTGGGAGAAATAATATTGGTTTCCCGTGGCGCATATTATACACACTTTTTTCCACATAATTCAACTAATAATTTTTTAGTTTGGTGTATTGCTGACATGGATGTTTTTAATTTTATGCAAGGTCGTGAGATCAATGTAGAAGAAATATTTCTACAACAACCTACTCCAAACTTAGATTTGGAGAGAGGTTTTAAAAAACTACAATTTGATTTAGAAAAACAAATTCGCTTGTGGTGGGACATTGCATCGTTTGAGATGTATATCTCAAAAAATCTCACACCACGTAGGTTGAGATGGGATGTACACCCGGGCGATGGAATTGAGGACCTCACACAGACGGATGAATGGTTCCAATTTTTTAACGCTTGTGAACAGAAGTTATTACAACTAATGATTCGAAGGCGTAGGTCCAAAAATGTACTTTTGGAGGCCAATATAGCGGACCTCAGAGAACAAATGAGACCACATATGGGCTCCCAGGAGTTCCTAGATAGATCTCAAACCTTACAGGTGCATTTGTCTAAGTATGATGGTGAAATCAAACAAAAGAAATTGAAAAAATATCAGAGAGACATCATAGACTATGATGAACACAAGGTATACAAATGGCAGTTAGATTTAGATCCAACACAACCAAAACCATTAACTGGAGAGATAGGAAAAGAAGTGCGTACAGGGACTACCCAAGGTATGGATAAATCCAATAAAAACACCAGTACCCCTAAAAAACATCCGAAAGGCCCTAATAAAATTAAAGGCCCGTACCCTCAGGTAGATAGGAATCGACCACCTAATAACCAGACCCCACAGTACCCACAAACTTATAATATGTACCCCCCATATGGTGCACCTACTTACAATAGGTATGCCCCATTAGATGACAGAGGGGGAGATGAAAATTACTATCATTACAATCAGGGCCCTAGCCAGTACACACCCAGACCACCACGGGGGCACCATAGAGGTAATCATAGAGGGCGAGCCTCATATTACCAAAATAACCAACCGCGGGGAGGGGGGGGAATGGAGAGGCTGGAAAGAGCCATACAAAATTGCCAGTCCCGCCCCCCACCAGCTGGGAAAAAATATAGAAAAAGAGGTAAGAGAGGGGGAACCCGAAAGAAAAAGACCACGAGACGATTAAATGAGGGGATCTACAACCTAGCGGGAATTGACTTTACTAATGCAGAATTAGAAGTACTTTCAAAGGGTATGAAATTTGCACCAGATAAACACATGGATAAATTTGAGGTATTTATCGATGTGGAGAAATTTGTTAGAAAGTTGAATATTAAAAAACATTTTGCGCAACAAACCATGAACACCACCCAGGTTGACACTACGGGGTATCAACATACCAATTTAAAAAACAATTCCACCTTTAATCCCAAAAAGGGCACACACCATCATATACAAGTATTCAGGAATATGGTGCAGGAAGAAATTAGATCTTTGGACACCAAAAATTCCAAACCCAATAGACTGTTGAGGGAAGGTATCACAAAATTAGAGAAGAATAAAGACATAGTGGTGCGTACTGCAGATAAAGGGGGGGGTGTGGTAGTACTCACGAAAGAGAGTTACTACAAAGAAGTTCAGCGGTTGCTGGATGATATCAACACCTATACGCCATTAGTAGGTGACCCAGTATGCAGATTAAAAGCACAATTAAAAACTTGGGTCGATGAAGGAGTTTCAAAAACTATTCTTACTCCACAAGAAGCACTTTATTTAGTGCCTGAGGTACCACGTACTCCGGTACTGTACATTGCACCAAAAATTCATAAAAACAATACCAACCCCCCAGGCCGACCCATTGTTAGTGGGATCGGGTCACTTTACTCCAGATTGGGTGAATACCTCGATCAATTTTTACAACCACTAGTACAAAAAGGTCAATCGTATTTGAAGGACAGTACCCAGCTGATAAATGCACTATCCACAATACGGGTAACCCCGGATACATGGTTAGTAACAGTGGATGTAGAATCCTTGTATACAAACATTAAGCAGTCTGATGCTATCATAGCAGTCACCGAATCCTTAGAAACAGGTACTGACCTTCAAACGATACAAATTCAGTTTATTGTACAGGGCTTGAAACAGGCCATGGGTAATAATTATTTTTGGGCGCAGAACAAGTATTATAATCAAACAAAAGGAGTCGCCATGGGCGCTAGATATGCGCCGAGTGTAGCCAATTTGGTTCTAAATAGGTGGGAAAGGGAAACAATATACAAAGAGGAAAATAAAGCTCTCCTGTACTACAAACGCTATATAGACGATATTATACTGTTTTGGGATGGGAACTTACCCTCATTGGAGAACTTCATAATGGCAATGAACAGCAACCAATATGAGTTAAAATTTACAGCAGAATTCAACTTATCTACCATTAACTATCTGGATCTAACGCTCACAAAAAGAGGTAATTCAATCAGTACCAAAACTTACTTCAAACCGACAGACCGGAATGGTTATGTCGCACTTTCCAGCTGCCACCACCCAAAATGGCTAGGGGGTGTCCCCAAAAGCCAATTAATGCGCATACGTCGAAACTGTGACCAGATCACTGATTTTGATGAACAAGCAAATATGTTGGTAGACAAATTTGTGGAAAAGGGGTACAATGCCCAAAGCCTTGAGACTACGAAAAAAGAAGTTTCGGCAATGGAAAGGCCAGGTTTGCTAGCACCAAAAACTAAGGTTCCCTTTCACGGAGAGATAACATTCCTCACAGGGTTCCATAGAGAATATAAGAGCGTGGAAAAAGTCATAAAACAATTTTGGCCAATACTATTGAAAGATAACGATTTGGCTACAGTACTACCAGCCAAACCAAAATTTATTTACACCAAAGCCCCTGGGTTGAGAAATATGGTAGCACGTAATGTTCCAGATCCCCCAGAAAAACCTCTCACCTTCCTGGATACCCCCGGTTTCTATTATTGCACTAGGTGTAGATCGTGTAAAACATCTAAGAGACAGGGCAAGAAAAAACTTCAGTTTAAATCTAATGTTACACAGCAAGAATTTAAAATTAAACCACTTATTACCTGTCATTCCAGATTTGTAACATACGTTATCGAGTGCCCTTGTCACTTGCAGTATGTAGGGCGCACTACTAGAGAACTGAAAGTGCGCATAAATGAGCATGTGGCAAATATCATAAATGGCTATCCCAACCATAGTGTCTCTAAACATTTTGACCTTTGTCATAATAAAGATCCTCGACAAATGACGTTCTATGGGATAGATAGAGTGACTAGTCACTGGCGAGGTTCAGATCTCACCAAGGCGATATCCCAAAACGAGACATTATGGATACATCGCCTTCGTGTTATGCAACCTCAAGGCATGAATGTAGAACTAGACCTCAACTGCTTTTTGAGCAACAAGTAAAAAGATTATTTCTTATGTACAGTCTTGGTAGCAAGTTTTCCAACTAATAGTACCAATTGTTAATTGTTAGTACAGCTAGCAAACCCGATTGGTAATAGTGGGTATTATAAGAGCAGCCGCACTATACAACATACATATAGATATGCTGGTTCCTCACAGGGGTACTCTAATTTGTTATTATCTTATATGTTATATATATTTTTTAATGTAATTTTAATTCTAATAGAATGTTGTTAAGTTTAAATATACTGCCATATATTGGCATTGTAAAATGTATTATTACACCATGGATCAACAATGGCGCATGTATGTAATATTGGACATAAGTTATCACTATTGCCAATAATGCAAGCGTAGTATCCATTAGATGTTATTGGTACTTTTTAGTGTATGGCATATGATAACGGGACCGAGGCTTTTCGATTAAGGGTTTTTTTACATAGGCTTTTTTTCGATTGGCTGGCTTTCCTATCAATCATAATAGGCCTTTGGGTTAAATTCGACACCATAGCGTAACTGGTCACGCTTCCTGATGACGTAAACCAACGAAACGTACGTCGAGGCGCTAACCAGTTACGTTTTTTTCCCTACCACTTCCGATTTCCGGGCCCGTTGGTTTTCCGACGGTGGAACGCACGCCGACTATCGAAATAGTAGTGCGACGGATTTTCGATCTATCTCCGAATGTAACGGCACTTCGATGGTATAACGGACGGACGCCGGCTAGTGAGACCACCAGCGCGACGGAGTACCGTACCACATCGCAATCTGCGGATTCGATTGGATATCGAAAAACGCCATTAAGCCTCAGTGCCGGGATCAGGGCACAATCCTGAGTAAGCAGCCATTTGGCATGTTACTTTTAAATTTATTTTAATAAACAGTATTTCACTATGATTGCTCCTCTGTTTTTACTTATATGAATGCTGGATCATCTGAACGTGCCTATCTGGATTACTCTGAGTCATCTTTTTGACACAAGCGGTTTATGACTTCTTTTTTAATTAAAAGAGTCCACTAGTATTGGTAAGGAGCCATTTCTATTGATCTCACCGGGTGCAAATTTATGGTGGAGGTTCCAGAACTGCAATATTCACATGTTTTTTGTTTGAATCAAGAATAATATTGGGTGCTTATTATTCAGCACTATTTGGACTTATTTTATTCATTATATGTTTTATGGTTTGATTCATTATATGGACACTGTAATACTAATATATGTTTTTCTAAAGATTGCACATTTTTCTATGTATATATATATACACATAATTTGATGTTGTATTACTTAGCGCCCCTTCACTTCCGATTCTATTTGTATTTTCACACACTGAAAATTTTTAGGTGGCAGCTCTTAAACTGGTATATTTAATTTATTTAGGTTTAATTGTTATTTTATTCTACCCTTTAGTTGGGAGAAATAATATTGGTTTCCCGTGGCGCATATTATACACACTTTTTTCCACGAAGGACCTACGGGGCTGGCTGGGTGGGCTAGGCCCCCTCACTCCCTCATAGGGGGAGTCCCTCAGCCCCATTGGGGTCCCGTTGGGCCCCAGTTGGGCTCCCAAGAGGAGCAGGTAGGGTGGGGTGAGTGGGAGGCCCCCCTTCACACCCGCCATTGCCACCAGGGGCATGGAGAAGGATGGCGATTGCCTCCGGGGGGAGGGTCTGCCTACTCCCAACTCCTGCAGTCCGGCTCCTCTCTCTCGAGTTCACGCACAAAAAATACACTTTAAAAAAAAAATAAAAAAAAAAATTGGGCTAACTTTAATTCATTAAGTAAATTTTTCCAAAAAAGTTGTGTTTAAAACACTGCTGCACATATACCTTGTGACATAAAATATTGCAACAATCGCCATTTTATTCTCTAGATTCTCTGCTAAAAATATATATATAATGTTTGGGGTTTCTAACGCGTAAACACGATCGAACATGTCCGCTGAAACTGGTCCACAGACCAGGTTCAGCGGACATGTTCGATCGTGTGTACGGCCTATCGGACAGTTTTTTCCAGCAGACAAAAGTTTCTAAACATGCTTAGAAACTTGTCCGCTGGAAACCTATCCGTCGGACATGTTTGATGGTTAGTACGCCCAACCATCGGACCAAAATCCCGCGCATGCATCAAATTGATTTGACGCATGCTCGGAAGCATTGAACTTCCTTTTTTCAGCACGTCGGTGTGTTCTACGTCACCGTGTTCTGGTCCGAGGGGATTTTGGTCCAATGGTGTGTACGCACATCAGACCAAAATACCACTTCAGACACGTCCGATGAAAACGGTCCGTCGGACCTGTTTCATCGGACATGTCTGATCGTGTGTACATGGCCTAGCAAAAAATATGTATTTCAACTTGTAAACACCAAATGTCAGAAGTAGGCTTAAGCCCTGTACACACGATCGGATATCTGAAGGAATCTAATCCGATGGATTTTTTCATCAGATATCCGATGAAGCTGACTTTCATCAGTCTTGCCTACACACCATCAGTTAAAAATCCGATTGTGTCAGAACGCGGTGACGTAAAACACTAAAACACTACGACATGCTAAGAAAAATGAAGTTCAATGCTTTCGACCATGCGTCGACTTGATTCTGACCATGCGTGGATTTTCCCACAGACAATCGGTTTTTTTTCTATTGTTTTTTTTTTTCATTACTAATGGCCCACACACGATCGGTTCCTCCGATGAAAACGGTCTATCGGTCCCTTTTCATCAGACAAACCGATCGTGTGTACAAGGCATAAGTCATGAAAGGGATAAGTGTTATGACTTTCATTTCTATTTTAAACTGCATGGGTTGTTTTACAAGGTAAGGGTTTGTATATACTTTAAATCACAGGTAAAAGTCAAAATTACTTCATAGCAGTCATCCAAAGTAAAATGCACAGCGACAGTTTTCTGAAAGCTTAGGCCAAATTGGATTGGGCCCAGCCAATAGCTCATCCCTAATATCTAAACTAGGAGTATTTTTTGTTTCTCCAGCATACGTTTGGAAGAAAAAGATATTTGCCAGGTGAACCTGCAAATTTGATTATTTTTTTTCCTTTCTTTAAAACATTGGGTCACTCACTAACACACTAATAGCCAGATTCAGAAAGACTTACGCGACGTATCTACAGATACGCCGCGTAAGTGTAAATATGCGCCGCCGTATCCGTGCTCCGTACCCACAGAACGAGGGCGCATATTTACACTGAACGCATCTGGCGCTCCTATTGATTTCCTATTCAAATATGCAAATGAGGGAGATACGGCAATTCACGCATGTACGTGCGCCCAAGGCAGGCTATGCGTGGTGCGCGTAAGTCGTACGTCCGGCCTAAAGTTATTCCATCAAAAAGCTGGTTTATCTCTGCACCAGACGTGCACAGGTCAGCTGGAGAGCAGCTACAGCAGCACCGTTACAGACGAGCTGAGAAAGCTGAGCAACCCCACTTGCAGGACAACACATCTGTCTGACAACATGCCAGGGGCAGCCGTGGTCCTAGCACTACTAATGTGTCCACCGGCACGTAGGAGGGCACAGGAGAGGATATACCAAATGCGCATGAACGTCTTTGGCATGGGTGATTCGGAGGTGTATCGCATCTTCAGATTCAGCTCTGATGCCAACCTGGAAATAGCCACAGCCCTGCATGATGACATCACCAGCAAGACAAAACGCGCACATGCAGTGCAGCCACTGGTCAAGGTACTGGCAACACTCTATTTCCTCGCCAGTGGATCTTTTCAGTGTACAAGTGGAGTCGTGTCTGGGATGTCACAATCCACCATGAGCAGATGTGTGCACCAGGTTGTCCCCGCAATCCTCAGACGCATGTCTCAGCACATCATCAGACCCACCCATGAGCATCTGCGGCAGAAGGCAATGCAGGATTTCTACAGAATTGACGGATTCCCACACACCATCAGGGCCATTGATTGCACACATGTGGCACTAGGGCCCCCCCATGCCACAGAGCACATATACCGCAATCGTAAGCATTGGCATTCCATCAACGTACAGGTGATAGCCGATGCCCAATGTCTCATATGGCATGTCCGTGCCAAACACCCAGGGTCCAGCCACGACAGCTACATATACCGTCAAAGCAACATCCCAGCAGAATTCGAACAGAACATGTACAGGGACAGCTGGCTGGTTGGTGAGTGACATGGGAGTCAGGCATGACTGTCCGACCCCATGATGCAGACATCACAAGGGGCACATGCATAACTAACATCCTCCTGTCTTTTCCCTTCCAGGTGACTCGGCATATGCACTTGGGCCCCATCTCCTGACTCCATACCGGAATCCCCAAACCAGAGGAGAGAGAAGATACAATGAGGCACACATACGTACCCGTGCAGTGGTGGAGCGCACATTTGGCCTCCTGAAGTCCCGTTTCCGATGCATGGATAAGTCTGGGGGAACCCTGTTTTATTCCCCAAACTTTGTGTGCCAGATCTTCGGTGCATGTTGCATGCTGCACAACTACGCCATGAGAAAGGGCCTGCAGATTGACAAATGTGATGACCTGACCCCCGAACCACACAGTCCCCCCCTGCCCGAGGCTACCCGGTCTGCTGAGGGAACAGCAGTCAGGAGGTGCCTCGTGGAAAGTATCTTTGCATGTTAAACACACACACATTCATCATGGCACACGGACAATGCACGCATGCACACCACTGTGGTCACTAGTTCACACACACAACATCCACCTCACATTGGATTAGCCCAAGTCCACCAAGCAGGACTTGGGAGCAGCAACGCCGCGTCAAGGCCCCAATTATGTTGCTGTCCATTCATACCACATTCACACGGTCGTGGGGATAACCTCTCCCCGACGACCCAGGGTGACTACCCTTACTGGCAGGAGTGTCACCCCCACATTCAAACACCAGTCACACTGTAGTCTGCACTACTGACCGTGTGCAGTCATAAAACAAAAACAAAAATCATGACCTGAGCATATCTAAAATAAAATATCTCATATCCTGAGCACATAAAAAAAAAAAATCAACTCATATTGTGAGCACAAAAAAAAAGGCACTCATTTGCCCTGATGTAGGCTGTGCTTGGTGCCACCTCTCTGGCTCCTCAGCTGCCTGGGGGGAGCCTCGGGTGGGGGGGTGGGGCATCTGGAGGTGGCTCATCCCCGAGTCTGCCACTCCTGGCAGGTAATGGCTGCCTGCCCTCCAAGGCCACGGCAATGCGGCTGAGGAAGCGATTGGTCTGGGCCTGCATCCTCAGCTGGCGGGTGATGTTGTGCCGCTGGTTGCGCTGCCTCTGCCTCCCCTCCTCCTGGATGGCAGCCGTGTTGGCCTGGCCGCCCCAGTAAGGGTCTGAACCTCTGCCACAAGGTTTTCTGTGGTGGCCTGCAGCTCCCCCTGGCCAGTGACCACTGCAGCACAGTTGGCGCTGATATCCTGCAGGCCATCAGGAATCTGTGCCGAAGAGGCCAGGCTGTCTGCCAGCCGGTGCAGATGCCCGGCTATTTCCCCCATATGCCAGGTCTGCCGGGCCTGGTCCCTTGCAATTTGTTCCTGCACGGAATCAGGAACACCCCTGGTCTTCCGTGTCGCCTTCCTGGGGGCAGAAGATGCTTGGGACCGGCTGTATGGTGAGGCCCTTGAGGGGCTTCCCCTGATGGGGGTGGAGGTCTGAGAAAAACCGAGGACTCCTCGAAATAGAGGCAAGCCTGCGCAAGATTCACAGTCTCCTCCTCAACCACCTCCAGAGGAGAGGTGTGGCCACTCCCCTCCACCGCTGGATCTTGGCTTTCTAGGGGGTCAGGCTGAGGATGTTTCCCGGGGATGATGGCGTGGGATGGCCACCGCCAGTAGATGGACCCGCTCCCTCCTGCACATCTGTGGATGACACAAAGCATTCACATGTTGGTGGACCCACACACTTGTCACATTTTCCCTTCCACCCCCTCACATGCTACACACCGGATAGGGGATAAAAAACACTTACCTGTCCTCCAGGCATCATCAAGGGAATCAAAGCCCTCCACGCCCTCCAACTGCTCCCTCTCTAGACACCGGGCGATCACCTCCTCCTTTGGGGTCAAACTCACATTACATGATGGTCCACCCCCCGTGCCCCTCTGGTGCTTCCTGATAGCGGCCACCTTTTCCCAAACCTTGCGCCTCACGTCATAATTTTTTTTACTAATGTCCTTGGCTGTCCGGGTCTCTTTGCCAAGGGAATTAACTTGAGTGGCGATGGTCTCCAGGATGACCTGTTTCCTGGCACGGCTGATATCGCGACTCTGGGCACCATGGAGGAAGACGTCATACCTCTCAATGGCAGAGATGAGGACTGCAGTCTCCTCTGGCGAGAAATTCCTCTTCCTCTTCTCCTTCACTGAAACTACAGCAGCTATCGCACAGCAAAAAGTACCTTGCTCGGGGGGGGGGGGGGGGGGGGGCAGGATGTACTTTTACGTCGGAGGGGCGCATGTCTGGGTGTATTTATGGGCCCGGTGGGCCGGCGTATCCCAGGAAGTTGGGCGGGCGTAATTGTGAGCATGCGCACAGGGAAGCGATCATACGTCCACGTCACTGCGCATGCTCCGTTGAAGATACGCCGGGCGTAAGCCACGGCTCCACGATCAGCCCATCATTACCATAAGGTCACACCCACTTACACTTACGAATTCTTACGCTTTCAAATTTACGTTACGCCGGCGCAATGCTGGGAGCAAGTGCTTAATGAATACTGTACTTGCCTCTCTAGGTTTCGTCGGCGTAGCGCATATGAGCTGCGCTACGCCGGCACAAAGATGCGCCCATCTACCTGAATCTGGCTATAAGTGAAATCATTATATCTGTATTTGTATGCCTGAAAAAAAATCTGTAAAAATGAGGCACACCTCTTTCTATGCTGCAATGAAGAGGTATTTTACCCAAAGACTTTTGAGCCTGCACTCGTTGTGAAATCACTAAATCTAGCCACAGTTAAATCCTCAGATCACTATTTAATATGAGGTTGGATTGCTAATAGCTAGCTTTGCAGTACCATTCAACATATTAGAACCAGGAAAGAGTATCAAATGACAATAAGCTTCTATTGCATTATCTATAACTCAAAGCTATAAATCTGAGCTCTTTTAAGTCTAAAATCCGGGAAAAAATGCGCAAGGCCGGTAACTAGTTGATAAATGACTATAGGCCCTGTTTTAACCCTTGCTAAACATCCTTCTGAGTAGCTAGCAGTATCAGAAAAATTAAATCCATGTGGAGAAATTAGCAGTGATACTAATTAATACAGAAGCTAGGACAGGTACATTTAGGGGACTTATGCTGGCCATACACTCCACGCAAAATCGTACGAACGAACTTTGGAAAAAGGAAAGTTTGGTCGTGAGCGCAAACGATAGTGCCATCATGTAATCCCGGCCCTTGTGTGTTTTTTTTTCAAAATTGTCGCTCTATTTTTGTTTATAGCGCAAAAAATAAAAACCGCAGAGGTGATCAAATACCACCAAAAAGAAAGCTCTATTTGTGGGGGAAAAAGGACGTCAATTTTGTTTGGGAGGCACGTCGTACGACCGCACAATTTTAATTTAAAGCGACGCAGTGCTGAAAGCTGAAATTTCTCCTGGGCAGGAAGGGGGAATATGTGCCCAGTAAGCAAGTGGTTAAATCAATCTACTGAGCTGGCCAGAACCACCTCTGGAGGGAGTCTGTTCCACATTTTCACAGCTCTTAGGCCTCGTACACACGATCAAATCTGTCTGCTGGAAACGGTCTGCTAGACCTATCAGCAGACAGATTCGATCGTGTGTACGGGCAAACAGACCGATTTGGCCACCCGACAGATTTCAAAGCATGCTTTGAAATCTGTCGGCTGGGAACCCGTCCGCCCGACATGTCTGCTGGTTAGTACGCTAACCAGCAGACATGTCTTCTCGCACACGCGCTGAATGGTTTCGACGCACGCGCAGAAGTGTTTTACTTCCTGGTGCGGTGACGTGGCGGCGTCAACGTCACCGCCACGTCACCGACACGTCAGCGCGCTGTCTGCTGGCGGGGATTTTGGTTTGCTCGTGTGTACACGCGAGCAAACCAAAATGCCAGCAGACAGATTTGTTCAAATCGGTCGGACAGACCGTTTTGAACAAATCTATTTACTCGTGTGTACAAGGCCTTACTGTGAAAAAACCTTTTTGTATTTGTAGATGAAATCTCTTTTCCTTTAGACGTAAAGAGTGCCCCCGTGTCCTCAGTGTTGACCGCAGGGCCGCCATCAGGAATGATGGGGCCCCTTACACAGCTTCAGGCATGGGGCCTCTGGAGAACCAGGGGGGGAGTGCTGCCATCTGAAATTGAGAAGCGGGGGGGGGGGGGGGGGGCTGCTGCGAATTGAGAAGCGGGGGGGGCCTTTACAAAAGAAGAAGAAATAAAGAAAAATATATATAAAAAAAAGGGGGTAGCCATCCGCGGCCCTGGGGACTTCTAGGCCCTTTAAGAAAAAAGGGAGAAAAAAATGTGTGTGTATATATATATATATTTTTTTTTTTTGTAAAAGGGTGGTTAATATCTGGGGCCCTGGGACCTCTGGCCCTTTAAAAAATAAAATTTAAATATATTAAAAAATATTTTTTTTATCAAAAATAAATTAAAAAAAGAGGGGGTTGCCACCTGGGTCCCTGGGGGCCTCCGGGCCCCTGGGGACCTCCGGACCCCTAAAAAATAATAAAAGAAAAAAAATTGGCCCTTTAATAAAAAATAAAAGAAAAATATATTAAAAAATATATATTTTTATAAAAAATAAATAAAAAAAGAGGGCGTTGCCATCTGGGGCCCTGGGGGCCTCCGGGCCCCTGGGGACCTCCGGACCCCTAAAAAATAATAAAAGAAAAAAAATTGGCCCTTTAGTAAAAAATAAAAGAAAAATATATTAAAAAATATATATTTTTATAAAAAATGAATAAAAAAAGAGGGGGTTGCCATCTGGGGCCCTGGGGACCTCCGGACCCCTAAAAAATAATAAAAGAAAAAAAATTGGCCCTTTAATAAAAAATAAAAGAAAAATATATTAAAAAATATATATTTTTATAAAAAATAAATAAAAAAAGAGGGCGTTGCCATCTGGGGCCCTAGGGGCCTCCGGGCCCCTGGGGACCTCCGGACCCCTAAAAAATAATAAAAGAAAAAAAATTGGCCCTTTAGTAAAAAATAAAAGAAAAATATATTAAAAAATATATATTTTTATAAAAAATGAATAAAAAAAGAGGGGGTTGCCATCTGGGGCCCTGGGGACCTCCGGACCCCTAAAAAATAATAAAAGAAAAAAAATTGGCCCTTTAATAAAAGATAAAAGAAAAATATATTAAAAAATATATATTTTTTAAAAAATAAATAAAAAAAGAGGGCGTTGCCATCTGGGGCCCTGGGGGCCTCCGGGCCCCTGGGGCCCTCCGGACCCTTAAAAAAATAATAAAAGAAAAAAAATTGGCCCTTTAATAAAAAATAAAATAAAAATATATTAAAATATATATATTTTTATAAAAAATAAATAAATAAATAAAGAGGGGGTTCCCATCCGGGCCCCTGGGGACCCCCGGGCCCCTTACAGGTGTAATGCCTGTACCCCCCTGATGGCGGCCCTGGTTGACCAAAAAGTGAATAACTCAACACCAAGTTCACTGTATGGACCCCTCATATATTTGTACATGTGGATCATATCCCCCCTTATTCTCCTCTTCTACAGAGTGAATAAATTCAGTTCCTCTAATCTTTCCTCATAGCTGAGCTCCTCCATGCCTCTTATCAGTTTGGTTGCCCTTCTCTGCACTTTCTCCAGTTCTCCGATATCCTTTTTGAGAACTGGAGCCCAAAACCTGAACTGCATATTCCAGATGAGGTCTTACTAATGATTTATACAGGAAGCAAGTAAACATTCATTGATGTGTGCTGGTAATGGTGAATTTGATGTGCGCTGGTGAGGTTGCATTGATGGGCACTGGTAGGCTGCATTTAATGGACATTTAATTAAAAAGGTGGGGGTATACATGGGCATGGCAAAGGGAGTGGAGTCAGGGGTGGAGCCAGGGGGGGCAAAATGAGGTTTCGCCTAGGGTATCAAAAATCCTTGCACCAGCCCTGCAGGCATCCCAATACTTTTGGTAATTTAGTATGTGTGTGTAGGGTATATAATCCAGGGACTACTACATGTGAGTTATTTTAAACTCTTTAATAATTGTTTGATGGGTTTACCCTATCGGAACTTTTCATAAATCTATCTAATTCTAGATGTAAAATGCTGGACGTCATTGGGGCTTATAAAAGGAATGGTGTAGATTACTAGTAACAAGTGTTTTTGACCATACTTATTTCTAAGTGGTCAAAGAGATCCAGTGAGTAAGCACACTGCTAGGGGAGCACCTGTGTTGTACCATACACACACACACACATTGTTTGGAGCACAAATTCAATACCTTTATCTTTTGAACACAAGAAAGCACTTGGGATTATGTTTCTGAAATTTGCTGGACTGTTTGGGCCAGATTCAGATACACTTAATTTTGCGCTGCGTAATCGAAATACTCTACGCTGCCGTATTTTACCAGGCTCTACATCGAATTCTGGTTGCCCGTACGCTACGGCGGCGTAGTCTATTACTCGCCGCGTAATCAAAATACGCGATTAGGGGGCGTGAAGCATTTAAATTAGGCGCGTCCCCGCGGCGATCGAACTGCGCATGCTCCGTTCAGAAATTTCCCGCCGTGCATTGCGCGAAATCACGTTGTTACGTCATTCGTTGTTTGAGTAGCGTCGTTTACGAACATTCCTATTCCCGGACGACTTACGTTAAAAATAATAAAAGACGTCGGAAAACGTAGAAATTCGACGCGGGAACGACGGCCATACTTAACATGGGCTGTCTAATATTAGAGCAGCAAAAAGCTGGTATAGTGTTACGCAAAAAAAAGATGACTAAAGATGCTGTAAGAGATTGCGATTGAAGATCGTAATTTCTGGGATCGCCGGCAAAAGCTCATTAGCATACCCCGACGCGGAAAACTACGGGAAGTCCACCCAGTGGCCGCAATTTTATTGCAGCGTAGATCCGAAGGCGTACGAACACGTAATCCAGTCGAATTGAAGCCCGCAGCCATCTATTGAGGTTTGAGGTTTCCGACTAGCTAAAAAACGTGCGTAATTTGAAATTACTCCAGTCTAACACCAGTTAGACAGGAGTTACGGCTCTCTGAATCTGGCCCTTTGGCTTTTGCATTTGGACTATAGAAGTATTGAATTGTCTGAATTAACAAAATGTATGTTTTTATTCATTGATGTTAAAAATAAAAGATATGGGGTTGTCCCCAAAAATCAATGCCAGATCGTTATTGTAGATAGGGATCTGATATGGTATTGAAGGGTATAGCCCATGCAACAATAGAACAAAAAAAGTTTGGGATACCTCCCAAAATCCACACCAGGCACTTTTACGAGAATGCAGCCTGGCTGGTCAAAAAAAGAAGAGGCAGTGAGCATGCACCGCCAAACTCTCCCCAAACCACA
The DNA here is from genome assembly GCA_029574335.1 of Rana kukunoris. Lineage (NCBI taxonomy): Eukaryota > Metazoa > Chordata > Amphibia > Anura > Ranidae > Rana > Rana kukunoris. Next base: position 232,390,680 of record CM056052.1, read on the forward strand.
CAGACCACATTCCTTCAGCATTGAGAGGGTATATACAGTATCTCACAAAAGTGAGTACACCCCTCACATTTTTGTAAGTATTTTATTATATCTTTTGTGACAACGCTGAAGAAATTACACTTTACTACAATGTAAAGTAGTGAGTGTACAGCTTGTATAACAGTGTCAATTTGCTGTCCTCTCAAAATAACTCAACACACGGCCATTAACCACTTTAGCCCCGGGCCTGTTTTTCAGATTCGGTGTTTACGAGACTAAAACATTTTTTTTTGCTATAAAATTACTTAAAACCCCCAAACATTATATATTTTTTTTTTCTAACACTCTAGAGAATAAAATGGCAGTCATTGCAATACTTTTTGTTACACCGTATTTGCGCAGCGGTCTTACAAGCGCACTTTTTTTGGAAAAAATTCACTTTTTTAAATAAAAAAATAAGACAACAATAAATTTGGCCCAATTTTTTTACATATTGTGAAAGATAATGTTACGCCGAGTAAAATGATACCCAACATGTCACGCTTAAAAATTGCGCCCGCTCGTGGCATGGCGTCAAACTTTTACCCTTAAAAATCTCGATAGGCGATGTTTAAAAAATTCTACAGGTTGCATTTTTTGAGATACAGAGGAGGTCTAGGGCTAGAATTATTGCTCTCGCTCTAACGATCGCGGCGATACCTCACTTGTGTGGTTTGAACACCGTTTTCATATGCGGGCGCTACTCGCGTATGCGTTCGCTTCTGCGCGCGAGCTCGTCGGGACGGGGCGATTTAAAAATTTTTTTTTTTGTTTTCGTATTTATTTCTATTAATTTTACCAATTTTTAACACTAAAATAAAAAAAAAAAAAAAAATGATCACTTTTATTCCTATTACAAGAAATGTAAACATCCCTTGTAATAGAAAAAAGCATGACAGGTCCTCTTAAATATGAGATCTGGGGTCAAAAAGACCTCAGATCTCATATTTAGGCTAAAATGCAAAAAAAAAAAAAAAAATTTTTAAATGTCATTTTTCAAATGACATTTAAAAAAAAATGTCTCTTTAAGAGGCTGGGCGGAACTGACGTTTGACGTCACTTCCGCCCAGCAGAGCTACGGGGATGGACGAGGGAAATTTTTTCCCTCACTCGCATCCCCGCTGACCAGACGAGCGCACCCGATCGCCTCCGCCGCTAGCGGCGGAGAGCGCGGGAGCGCAGCGGGAGGGGGGGCGCTCGTCCGCTACCGATAACGGCGATTCCGCCGCGGAGACCGCCATTATCGTTTACCCGACCGCCCACAGAAGAGATGGATATCTCGGTTGTGGCAGCAGCTGCTGCCGTTACCGAGATATCCATCCTCAAAGTGCCGACGTATACCTGCGGTGGGCGGTCAGGAAGTGGTTAATGTCTAAACCACTGGTAACAAAGGTGAGTACACGTCTAAGTGAAAATGTCCAAATTGGGCCCAATTAACCATTTTGCCTCCTCGGGGTTATGTGACTTGTTAGTGTTACAAGGTCTCAGGTCTGAATGGGGAGCAGGTGTGTTAAATTCGATGTTATCACTCTCACTCTCTCATACTGGCTACTAGAAGTTCAACATGGCACCTCATGGCAAAGAACTCTCTTTGGATCTGAAAAAAATATTTGTAGCTCTACATGAAGATGACCTAGGCTATAAGAAGTTTGCCAAGATCCTTACACTGAGCTGCAGCACAGTGGCCAAGACCATACATCGATTTAACAGGACAGGTTCCACTCGCCATGGTCGACCAAAGAAGTTGAGTGCACATGTTCAGTGTCATATCCAGAGGTTGTCTTTGGGAAATAGACATATGCATGATGCCAGCATTGCTGCAGAGGTTGAAGGGGTGGAGGTTCAGCCTGTCAGTGCTCAGACCAAACACTGCACACTGCATCAAATTGATTTACATGGCTGTCGTCCCAGAAGCCTCTTCTAAAGATGATGCACAAGAAAGGACATGGATTACTGTAACCATGTCCTGTGGTCTAATGATAAACCAAGATAAACTTATTTGGTTTAGTTGGTGTCAAGCGTGTGTGGCTGCAACCAGGTGAGGAGTACAAATACAAATGTGTCTTGCCTACAGTGAAGCATGGTGGTGGGAGTGTCATGGTCTGGGGCTGCATGAGTGCTGCCAGCACTGGGGAGCTACAGTTCATTGAGGGAACCATGAATGCCAACATGTACTGTGACATACTGAAGCAGAGCATGATCCCCCCCCCCCCCCCTCCCTTCAGAGACTGGGCAACAGGGAAGTTCTCCAGCATAACAACCCCAAACACATCTCCAAGATGACCACTGCCTTTCTAAAGAAGCTGAGTGTAAAGGTGATGGACTGGCCAAGCATGTCTCCTGACCTAAACCTTATTGAGCATCTGTAGGGTATCCTCAAACGGAAGGTGGAAAAAGTGCAAGGTCTCTAACATCCACCAGCTCCATGATGTCGTGTGGCAACCTGTGAGGCTCTTGTGAACTCTGTGCCCAAGATGGTTAAGGCAGTGCTGAAAAATAATGGTGGCCACACAAAATATTGACACTTTGGGCCCAATTTCGATATTTTCACTTAGGGGTGTACTCACTTTTGTTGCCAGCGGTTTAGACATTATTGGCTGTGTGTTGAATTATTTTGAGGGGACAGCAAAATTACACTGTTATACAAGCTGTACACTCACTACTTTACATTGTATCAAAGTGTCATGTCTTTAGTGTTGTCACATGAAAGGGCATAATAAAATGTGAGTGGTGTACTTTGTTAGATACGGTATATATACATTAACTTCACTCTTAGCTCATAAAGATATATCTGGAATCGGCATACACCAATACCCACAAACTATTATTATTTCCCATAGACAAATAAGAATAATAAAAAAAATATATAGTATTAAACAAAAATCCAATCTTTTTTTTTTGTAATTGTTTAGCAAATGTCCAGGGTCTGCTTGGTTTGGTCATTACTAATGGTTAGCACTACAGCTGAGCACTAAGTGTAACTAGGAACACAAAATAATCATGGTTGTTATCTTTAACAACAGGAGAGCTGGAATAACTGGGGTAGATTAGCTGTAGCAATTAGTCAAGTCTCTCTGAAATACCATAAACTCAGCCCTGTGATAGGGTAAAGGGAAGGGGAGTGTAGGAATGCCATATTTTCAGTTTTAAACTGTACAATCCAGTTTTGACAGCCATTGTCTGATCCATTGACATTGATGTGTATTGATGTCTATTTTTTAAGATTGATGTAGAGGCTTAAATGGTGCTAGAGATGAGGAAATAACAGCTTCCAAGCAGCACAGGTCTTGTGAAAGGAGTGAATGCTAGGTTACAATCAGAAGTCAGCAGTCGGAGAACGCACCCCATCATAATAGTAACAAGAGTAATTTGCCCCTGGCTTGGTGTTCCCTGGAAAGTTAAGGCCCGTACCGTACACACAATACAAAAATCAGAAGTAAAGTTTTGTCCGACGAATGATCTGATGATTTTCGGAATCGTTAGTATGGTGCTTTCGACTGCCGATTCAGATTTTTTTTGTCAAAAGCTGGATGTGCAGACTATAACATTTTGATATATGTGAACTCAATGTCTGATATCCATTTAATTAATACGGATTTTGATCGAAAAAAATCATATGATCAAAACTATGCATGCTCAGAAATTAAAGAATACATACAAAACTATTTAACACATTACGTCACTTCTGATGTTGTATTCTGTCGTATGAGAATTTTCTTATGGTGAGTAACCTCTTCGCTTTTGACCTAAGACTAGAAAAAAACGAACGAACGATCGTCTGAAAATCTGATCGTGTGTAGGAGGTTTTAGAAAAAAACACAACTGGGTTTTGAAACTGTGAACCTGAGTACATGCTTGCTGGTTCACCCAGCAAGGAAGTGACACCCTTAAGCCTCATACACACGATCGGATTTTCAGCGGACAAAGCTTAGGACTTTTGTCTGAAGGGCTTTGGCCAGGAACTTGTCTTGCATACAAATGGTGAATAATTGTTGTCCAACAAACATGAAACTACGTGTTTTTTTTTCTCTTTAGCGCCACCCTTTGGGCAACTTCTGCTAATGTTGTGTTATGATGAGCATTGCTTCTAAACATGCGTGTTTGTACTTTGGAGTTTTGTCTGACAACACACAATTGTTGTTAGACAATTTTAAAGCATGCTATACCACATTTGTCAGTGGAAAATCTGACAACAATTGACCGATGGAGCATACAAACGGTCGGATTTTCCGACAACAGCCTGTCATCACACAATTCCCGTCGGATAATTCGATCGTGTGTATGAGGCTTTAGGCTCCATTCACACTAATGCATTTTTTGATGCTTTTTGCATTTTGCAGAAATGCAGGGAACTTTTTTTTAACATGGGTTCCAACACTGAGCAAAATGATAAATGCAACACTTTTGTGATTGCCCCCATTTATCATGAGTTGAATACAAAGATCTATCACTTTTTCTATGTACACAAAAGGCTTTTCTTGATCATACATCACAGGTAGGGATGAGCTCCGCGTTCGATACGAACGTATGTTCGACTCGAACATTGTCTGTTCGTACGTTCGACGAATTTCAAACAAAACGGGCAGTTCGCGCCAAATTCGAGTGACGCGCAACGGCCCATAATTAACTGCGGCATTGCGCGCTGATGATTGGCCAAACATGCACTATGACCCTGCATACTTGGCCAATCACAGCGTGCAAAAAACGGAGAGCCATAATTGACCAAAGCCAGGGTGGCTTTGGCCAATTATGGCTCAGGGCTTAACAGAGCAAGTGCCGTATTCCCAAAAGCACTTGCTCCGTAGTTTGCGGCGGCGTAGTGTAAATGGCCCGGCGTAAGGCCGCGTAATTCAAAGGGGGCGGCTTGTATTTAAATTAAGCGCGCCCCCGCATCGATCGAACTGCGCATGCGCCGGCCGTAGAAATAGCCCAGTGCGCATGCTTCAGCTCACGTCGGAAAACGTGAATGAAACCGAAGTGAGCGTCGTTTACGTAAATCCCTATTCGCGAACGTCTTAGTAAAACAACGTAACCGATGGAAAAAGACGACGCTGACCTGACGCCATACTTAACATGGCAACGACGGAACTTCGTATACCTACCCCTCATATAGCAGGGGTAGGTTTACGCTTACGGAAACTACGTAAAAACGTTCAGGAATCGTCGTATTAGGCTCATTTGCATAGGCAAATGAGAAATCAACGTAAAGGCCACCTAGCGGCCAGCGAAGTCATTACATCTACGATCCGACGGTGTAAGTGTTTTACACCTGTCGGATCTTCACTGTATCTATGCGTAAGTGATTCTATGAATCACACGCATAGATACCCAGTAAAAAGAGATACGAAGGTGTTTCCTGCGATACACCGTCGTATCTCTTTTGAGAATCTGGCCCATAGTTTTTTTTATATAGCTAGATAAAGCAGGCAGACAGGCTAGTCAGTTTAGCTTAATTTACAGTGTGTAGAGAATATATATACATCCCTAGGAGTTGTACATATATTTATACACTGTATAGCTTAGCTAGATCAGTTCTTCCTAATTTACTGGCAGGCAGGTGATTGTGCTATTTAAAGACGTTATCACAGGTATAGACACCCAGCAGGTACAATATTTAAAGGAATTTTTCTTTTTTCTTTTTTTAAGCATCAATAAAATCACTGCTCCTGAACATTTGCTCCTTCCGCATGGAGTCTGTCCGTTCAGTTGTTTCCATCCTTCAGGGAGGAGAATTTCTGGCATCAATAGACATCAGAGATGCATTACTACATGTGCCAATATTTCCCGCTCACCAAAGGTTTCTAAGGATTGCGGTGGATCAGGGCCACTTTTAGTTTGTGGCCCTTCCTTTCAGGCTGGCTACGGCACCTCGAGTGTTCACAAAAATACTGGCCCTGGCCCTGGCAAGGCTAAGGGCACGAGGCATAGCGATAACAGTCTACCTGGATGATCTGTTGATCATAGATCAGTCCGCTGCACGCTTGGGATACAATGTGCACAGCGCAGTAGAATATTTAGAATACCTAGGCTGGGTCTTCAATCTGAATAAATCTTCCTTGCAGCCTTTAAAAAAGGCTAGAGTACTTGGGCATGATTTTAATTGCCCCGGCTTGGCCCAGGAGACCCTGGTACACAGAAGTCATAAGGATGGCAGTAGAAAGACCTTGGGTTTTTCCATTACGCCCATACCTACTATCGCAGGGTCCAATATTCCATCCTGCCTTACAAAGTCTAAATTTGACAGTTTGGCTGTTGAGACCCACATTCTGAGGAAACGTGGGCTCTCAAGGCCAGTCCTATCCACCCTGGTTAATGCTTAGGAAGCCGGCCTCCAAGCTCATCTACTACAGAATCTGGAAGACATATGTTTCCTGGTGTGAACCCAGAAAGTGGCATCCTAGGAAGTTTGCCATTAATAGGATTCTTGCCTTTCTTCAGTTGGGCTTAAATATGAAGTTGGCCTTGAGCACTATCAAAGGCCAAATCTCGGCTTTGTCTGTATTTTTTCAAAAAACGCTTGCCTCTCATTCCCTAGTCAGGGCCTTTGTTCAGGGTGCACTGCGGTTGAATCCGCTGATTAAGTCTCCCGTGCGCCCTTGGGATTTGAATTTGGTGTTGTCTGTTTTACAGAAGCTACCCTTTGAACCTGTACACCAGGTTTTTCTAAGTCTGTTGACACAGAAACTGGTTTTTCTTGTAGCCATATCCTCGGCTAGGAGGGTATCAGAATTGGGGGCTCTTTCATGTAAAGAACTGTATATGATTATTCATGAAGACAGGGTGGTGCTGCGGTCTAACCCGAATTACTTACCTAAGGTGGTTTCAGGTTTTCATCTGAACCAAGATATAGTCCTACCGTCTTTCTTTCCAGATCCGCAGTCTGCACAGGAAGAGAGTCTACACTCTCTAGATGTTGTAAGAGCGGCAAGGGTTTATCTGCAAGCTATGACTCAGATAAGGAAGACTGATTGTCTATTCATTCTGCCACAAGGCCCAAAGACAAGTCATTATTCAGGCCTATGGTTTAGAAAAGAAGATCCTTCCTTTTCAGGTGAAAGCGCACTTGACTAAAGCAGTTGGTGCTTCATGGCCAGTGCATCACCAGGCCTCCATGGCTCAGATCTGTAAGGCTGTTACTTGGTCTTCAGTCCATACATTTACTAAATTCTACCAGGTAGATATGAGTGTTTATGAGGATGCTGCCTTCAGGCGTATTGTGCTGCAGGCAGCAGTATAGATCCTCTGGCTCGATGTCGGTCTTATTCTGATCTGTGTCTCCCTCCCCTCAAATTTTAGCATTGCTATGGGACATCCCATTAAGTAATTAAGGCTCTATGTCCTGTGATGTATGATCAAGAAAATAGGATTTTTTAATACAGCTTACCTTTAAAATCCTTTTCTTGGCAATACATCACAGGACACAGAGCTCCCACCCCTCTTCGGAGTCAACATGGAACACTTATTGCTTTGCTACAAAACTGAGGTACTCTCCATTTGGGAGGGGTTATATAGGGGAGAAACTAAATTTTAATTGGGTTTGCCAGTGTTCAATCACCTGTGGTGACTACATAACCCATTAAGTAATTAAGGCTATGTGTCCCGTGATGTATTCCCCAGGAAAATAATTTTACAGATAAGCTGTATAAAAAAATCCTATTATCTCAGCCTGCTCAGAGTTTGAAGCTCATTGTACTGTGTACTGAAGCAACCAGGACATTTTTCTCATAGCAGTGGCCTGGCTGTCATGGTCCTTCTGCACATAAGTTGAGATCTTTCTTTATATGATAAAGACAGCAATAAAAACTCATTATTAATGAAGGACGTGAGACATTCTCATTGTATTCCTCACACTGTCACCAGGGATTCCTTGCAGTTACTGTATAAATGTACAGAAGCAGAACAGAAAATTTCTCAAGCCAGTCATAGGAAATAACCATCCTCCAGCTCCCTGGCATAAGCACAAGGTTTCCTCTTCCGCTGTGGATAGATGGATTGTTAAACCAAGCTTCCCTTACAGGAGCAGGGTCTTATCTCTGTAGGAGGAAGCAGAGCTCATTCTCAACTGCCAGCTTTCTATCTACACCTTGTCTACTCTGTACAACAGGTCAGGAAGAGACCTCTCTCAGCAATGACCTTGTTCTTTCTCTGTTGTCCCCATCTAATCCAGTTATGAGCAGTGTGTGATCTGTTTTCTATCATGTACTTGAATTCTATTATTTTCTCTATGTATCAACCCACTGCCAACCAATGATGGAGTCCATCTTCACTAGAATAAGCATTTTTTTTCAGTGGGGTAGATTCATGTAGAGATACGACGGTGTATCTACTGATACACCGTCGTATCTGTGAGATCCGATGCTCGGATCTATGCGGCTGATTCCTCGAATCAGGTTCCGCATAGATCTCCCTTAGAGCCGGCTGGTGTAAGTGAGTTACACTGTCGGATCTTAGGCTGCAATCTCCCGCCGTCCGCTAGGTGGCGCTTCTATTACTATACGCGACGAATATGCAAATGAGTAGAACCGCCGATTCAAAAACGAACGCCCGGCCGTCGCTTTTTTTTTACGTCGTTTGCGTTCGGCTTTTTCCGGCGGATCGTTACCCCTGCTATATGCGGGGTAAGTGCGGCGTATCCTATGTTAAGTATGGCCGTCGTTCCCGCGTCGAGTTTTGAATTTTTTACGTCGTTTACGTAAGTCGTTCGGGAATACGGCCATACGTTAATTGCGTTAACGACGAAAACAATGACGTCCTTGCGACGTCATTTGAAGCAATGCACGCTGGGAAATTTAGCCGGCGGCGCATGCGCAGTACAATCGGCGCGGGGACGCGCGTGATTTAAATAGTAAACTCCCCCTAGCCGCGGAATTTGCATTCCGCCGGGGGATTTACGATCCGCCGGGGGATTTACGATCCGCCAGGGCTACTTACGAGGCAAGTGCTTTCTGAATACAGCACTTGCCTCAAAAAATGGCGCAGGCGGATCGTAAAAAAGATAGATCACGCGGATCAAAAGATCCGCTGATCTATATGAATCTACCCCAATGTGTTTAGTTGTGCTGCTTATAATTTTAATGTTTTTTTTTGTGAAAGCAGAAAAAAAATCAGCAAAAAACAAAGCCATGTCTTTCGCTACAGAATCCTATGGGGACATTTTAAAGCACGGAAATTTTAAACACAACAAAAAGCATTCCTGTGTTAAAGTCCTTGACAGATATAAAAGACCCACATTGCTGTATTTTTGTGTTCGTTGACACATCAATAAATATTTTTTTTGTAAATGCAAGCCATATAAGAAACTAAATTAAACCCTGTATCAACATCTGGCAATCCCTGTACAGCAGCGTTCAGACTAGAATAGAGAGAAACAGCACAAGACAGGTTATTTGTGCTGCAGTATTGTGCTAACAAGGAACATGCTGATAGAGGAGGAGGGAGGCGCAGAGTGGAGAGCTCATCAGTCTGCTGCTACTCCTTCACTGTTCAGTCACACGCTGTAGGGAGGGAGAAAACCTATAAATGTTATTTAAGTGTAGCGCTCACCCCTGAAGGAGCCGTTGATTAGTTTGGGACCGGCATGTTAGGTTACCAGTGATTCTTATCTAGGGATAATATTAGTGAAGGTGGTTAAAGAGCAAGTGTCTAGACGTCAACTTGAGTTTTCAATGCTTTATTCCAAGGCCCAACATGGTCAACATCAAAATGGCACACAATAGAGGAAAGGTTGATGTGCAAAGAGAGAACTGTAGTATTAGGCCTTGGATATTAACCACTTCAGCCCCGGACCATATTGCTGTCCAAAGACCAGAGCACTTTTTGCGATTCGGCACTGCGTCGCTTTAACTGACAATTGCGCGGTCATGCGACGTGGCTCCCAAACAAAATTGGCGTCCTTTTTTTCCCACAAATAGAGCTTTCTTTTGGTGGTATTTGATCATCTCTGCGGTTTTTATTTTTTGCGCTATAAACAAAAACAGAGCGACTATTTTGAAAAAAATGCAATATTTTTTACTTTTTTCTATAATAAATATCCCCCAAAAATATATAAAAAAACATTTTTTTTCCTCAGTTTAGGCCGATACGTATTCTTCTACATATTTTTCGTAAAAAAAATCGCAATTAGCGTTTATTGATTGGTTTGCGCAAAAGTTATAGCGTTTACAAAATAGGGGGTAGTTTTATGGCATTTTTATTATTATTATTTTTTTTACTAGTAATGGCGGCGATCAGCGTTTTTTTTCGGTACTGCGATATTATGGCGGACACTTCGGACACTTTTGACACATTTTTGGGACCATTGGCATTTTTTTAGCGATCAATGCTATAAAAATGCATTGGATTACTATAAAAATGCCATTGGCAGTGAAGGGGTTAACACTAGGGGGCGGGGAAGGGGTTAAGTGTGTTCCTATTTGTGTTCTAACTGTATGGGGGGGGTGGACTTACTAGGGGGAATCACTGATCTTCTGTTCTGATCTTCCTGTCCCCCGCTGACAGGAACGAGCGCTGTGTGTTTTCACACACAGCTCCCGTTCCCCGCTCTGTAACGAGCGATCGCGTGTGCCCGGCGGTGATCGTGCCCGCCGGGCACACGCACGGGACTCGGGGGCGAGCGGGGGGCGCGCGCGCGGGCCGCCGTAGGCGCGCACGCGCCCCCTAGTGGCCGCGAAAGGCGCGACGTAGAGCTACGGGCTCTCGCGCAGCAGTGCCGACCTGCCGCCGTATTACTGCGGCGGCTGGTCGGCAAGCGGTTAAAGAGAGCAAACCTGCTCAAGTCAAGTCAAGTTCAAACGTCGCCACTCTCACCAGAATGGGTAAAGTGCCCCCGGACAGGCGATTTGCTTGAGCCTGGCAGCCGAAGGGCCACTTTCAAACAAAGTCACTGGGAGGAAACAGGGCCTCTGCCACAGGCCTGGTGAATTTTCTTAGATTTGTCAAGGTTTAGAACCAATGAATCCTCCCAGTAAGTCCAATTTCAAGGTCACCAATTGACAGCTGAAGTGTACCTGTCATATGGCGTGGTGACCGGATCCCGGTGGTTCGCCCAGGCCTCGTGGACAACCTCTGCTTCTGGGTTCTCCCGAGCTGATCCCCTACTGTTCAGCTCCCGCTTAGGATCTGGGACCCAGCAATCTGCTAAAGCCCCTCTTTGCATTAGAATGAAGTTCTGCTTGGTACGCAACCTCGGCCAGGCGGGCCTCGATGGCGGGGCCCATGGATGCGCGCACCCTGAAGGTGGACGCCGCACCTGGAACTCGGGCCCCGCATAGCACAACTCTCACAGGCGACTGCCCCAGATATACCCTCTCGCCAGCATGTCCAGAGAAAGAACCGCTCCTCTGATTGGCTGCTGGGAGAAGGTGGGTCTGTCAGAATCCCTTCTAGCGCCGACTGTCACCCAGGGGTAACAACACCCCCCTGGCATGCAGACCGACCTTCAAGGCAGTTCCAAAACTGGCAGCAACCCGAATTTAGGAAATTTGTGAATGAGAGCAACTTAACTCTCCCATTTCCCACTAACTTTTGCGTAACGCCCCTCAAATAGGGGGGGGGGGGCGCTACATACTCCTCCCACTTAGATGGACACTGTCCCCAGTGTCCCAGAGCATTCGAGCCCGAATGCTCAGACCTGATACTAAAACAGATAGAGAAAAGTAGGAAAAGAAAACACTTATCAATATTACAATATATATGACATACACACATACACAACCCTGCTATCTAACTGCCCATTCTCACAGCTTTTGATGACAGGTGTGTCCAAAGAAACAACCTGCAAGGAAACATAAGGCATACACAGGGAAGAAAAATGTCACTATTATTATACAATCTCTGGAGGCAGGGCCGAGACTGTACGCTCAGTCTTGAACGCAAAGTCTCCCCCTCCCTTCTAAGGAATACCACATCATGAACAAAAAGAGTTTACTTATTGCAAAAACTGTAACCCTACTATCCTGTAAAGTCACGATGCAGGGCACTGCCCCTAGCGGTCAGTGTGCTGTTACTGCAACAGGAGGAAAAAAAAAAATCATGGGTGCGGAAGTAGCTGCAAAGAACCAAGAAAGGAAGGAAAAAAAATAGTTCTCTTCCTGGCAAATTCTCCACTGTTGTAATTCCGAGACCGGCAGGACCCCACTCTAACTCACTGAACCCACCCCCCCTAAAAAAGTCCGGCACAATAGTCTATGCGCTCTGGTGGGGCAGGGGGAATAAGGAAACTGGAGGAAAAAAAAAAAAGAGTGGGGCATACTTGTCCGTAACTTCCCTTGATAGGTGGGTGCCTCGACTGAGCACCTCATGTGATTCCATACAGGGCCCGCAACTGGAACATCGGGCCCAGCATAGACAACATGCCCCAGGTTGGGGGAGTGGTGAGTCTAATACAACTGGCACACAGTAGACTCACCCACTCTTTATAGCAGACATGGGCCACTAGGTATACCCAGAACAGAGCGCTTCTTCCTCCTTCTCCTTCTGGTGGAGCCCCAGCATCCTACGAAACCCTGTTGCTCCGGGAATTCCGGCTCGAAAAAGTAGTCGGGAAGATCGCGGTCATCTGTGTGGGGGTCTTCCGACTGAAAGTCGAGGTCCGATGAGTCCTCAGCTCCGGCAGGAAGGCAGGCCAATGAGTTGGTGGTCGGATTGGCCCCAACGATCCTCCTTATCTCCCCCCAATCGATAGGCTGGAGGGATCTCTCTCCGGTAGGCGCACTCGGCGCAGGAGTCATGTCGACTGGGATGGTCCCTTGAGTAGGCCCCACTCGTAAACAGGCCGCACGGACTACAAAGTCACTTAGTCTCCCCGACTCAGTCAAAGGGCTTACCTCCTGGGGGTAAGCGATCCAGGCAGCCGGCAATGAGACTTTCATAGAAGGGCCGGCAGCACTCTCATCCATTAAGGCCTCCGGCTCTCTGCTCAACTTGGTAGGGGAAGGCTCCTGCCATGAGACCTCCGCCTCCACGGCGACGGCCCCGGAGACACGGTCTACATGATAGTCCCCCGGTGGTCCGACCACGGGCATGGTAGCGAACAAGGGTGCCCGACACTGCTGGCATCGGGCAAAGGGCAGGAGACCGAAGGCCAGTCCCTCGCATCTAGGGCACAGGAGGCCCAACATCTCCGCTCCGCCGGAGGACAGCAGAACAAACTGTCCTGCCATAGACAGTCGGATTCCTGTGTCTGTCACAGGCATCCTGGGATCCGAAAGTTCATCAAGCAGCCTTGGCGCAGCGATGGGGCGCCTTAAAGCAATCAAGGTCTCCGGATTTTCAGACATCTCCAATACCGAACCGCTCTGAGAGAAAAAAAAGAAAATGGCTCTGGCAATCTTGCGCGCCAGTGGCCGTTCTTTCTCTGGGTGGCGTGAAATCACTCTGCAAATGGCGCGCAGGGGTGGGCGGCTCCTCCCACTTGGAAGAACTTGTCCAGGCACACTGCAGGTGCGTGCCACGCTGCACGTAGGCCCAAGTTCAATGATGCAAGGTCAACTCCCTTACCGCCGGACAGTCCACACATAACACCGAACACTTTTCGCTCCTTAGTAAATTACATCCACCAACTTCTCTTGTGGTCAATGGTAACAGCCGGATCCCGGACAAGCCCCCACGTGTAGCGCTCACCCCCGAAGGAGCCGCTGATTAGTTTGGGACCGGGATGTTAGGTTACCAGTGATTCTTGTCTAGGGATAATATTAGTTAAGTTGGTTAAAGAGCAAGTGTCCAGACGTCAACTTGAGTTTTCAATGCTTTATTCCAAGGCCCAACATGGCCGACATCAACATGGCACACAATAGAGGAAAGGTTAATGAGCAAAGAGAGAACTGTAGTATCAGGCCTTGGATATAAAAGAGAGAGCAAACCTGCTCTCAGCATAGTCAATTTCAAACGTCGCCACTCTCAACAGAGTGGGTAAAGTGCCCCCGGACAGGCAATTTACTTGAGCCTGGCAGCCGAAGGGCCACTTTCAAACAAAGTCACTGGGAGGAAACAGGGCCTCTGTCACAGGCCTGGTGAATTTTCTTAGATTTGTCAACGGTTAGAACCTCCCAGTAAGTCTAATTTCGAGGTCACCGATTGACAGCTGAAGTGTACCTGTCATATGGCATGGTGACCGGATCCCCGGTGGTTCGTCCAGGCCTCGCGGACAACCTTTGCCTCTGGGTTCTCCCGAGCCGATCCCCCACCATTCAGCTCCCGCTCAGAAAGCCGCCGGGGCCCCTCTTTGCATTAGAATGAAGTTCCGCTTGGTACGCAACCTTTGCCAGTCGGGCCTCGATGGCGGGGCCCATGGATGTGTCCCCTGAAGGTGGATGCCGCACCTGGAACTCGGTCCCCGCATAGCACAACTCTCACAAGCGACTGCCCCAGATATACCCTCCCGCCAGCATGTCCAGAGAAAGAACCGCTCCTCTGATTGGCTGCTGGGAGAAGGTGGGTCTGTCAGAACCCCTTCTAGCACCGACTGTCACCCAGTGGTAATAACACCCCCCTGGCATGCAGACTGACCTACAAGGCAGTTCCAAAACTGGCAGCAACCCGAATTTAGGCAATTTGTGAATGAGAACAACTTAACTCTCCCATTCCCCACTAACTTTAGCGTAACGCCCCGCAAATAGGGGGGGGGGGGCGCTACATAAGGAAGAGCTGTGGTCACAGCATAACCCTTTTTTTCACCAGCATTGTAAAAACAATACAAATAATAGTTATTTTTGACAATCTAATGTAGCACTATGCCCATAGGGGTGGCTGGTGAATGTGGTCATATCCCACGCTGCACAACCAGGCACACAAATTTCCCATTCACTGCAGAGATAAAAAGCAGCCGTTGCAGCTTTGTTTGCTTTTTTTTATTAGGGGTATTGAACTTGGATAGGGAAGGGTAGATATGAGATGCTCATTTGAGGCCCAACTCTTTAGGGATTTGAAATATATACACCCAGTATATACACACTTTCCTCTTGTACCTCCAGCACAGACTTGTTTGCAGAGAAGAAAATCCCAGGACCAGTTAGCACAACTTTCAGGTTTAGCACAGTCTCAGCTGAAGCTGGACAAATGCCCTTTGCAGGCAGGGACCGTGGGCCCTTACAGTGTAAACCAAAAATGCATTTTTTTTGGTGCTAGCTGTCCTATCTGTGGCTACAGCTCCCAGCACCACCTTTTCAGGCCATGCCACTATAGTCCTCCTGACTGGCTCTACTTCCATCCCAGACTGCTCCATCCCAGTCCTCTCAGGCATGCCTACCAGTCCTCCTGACTGTGTGTCACTCACCAGCTCTCCTACCTGTTCCTTTTTCTCCTGGAGACTTGCCTGGCAGCATTCTCCCGCTGTCCTCTCCTTGCTCCTGTGCCTCCTGGCCAGGGCGCCTCTGTGTGTTATGAGTAGGGTCCAGTCCGCACCCGAGCCCAGGCCCAAGGTCACCTCTTCTGTTGGGGATTGGTCAGGGCCCTCAGAATACTCCAGCTATCTGCACCTTAGTTCCCCTCCTATTCTTCTAGAAGGTTGCAGTATATTCTAGAAGTGGGGGAGGGGGTCTCAGTGATGCTGCTGTGAGTCATCCAGCTGTCCCTGGATCACTGCCCAACCAAGAAAAAACAAACAGACTTGGCTGCCAACCAAGCATGAAATTTACCTACACTAAAGAACAAAAATCCTAGTGTGACAGACCTAACCAAGGTAGGGGCTTTTGGAGAGGACTAGAAGCAAGCCTCCTACCCACTTACTATGGCCCAGGGAGAGAGCAGATAATTCAGATGCTTCAGATGGGACAGTGATATTTATCCACAAAATCTCCCAGAAAATATATAGGGCCAGATTCAGGTAGATGAGAGTATCTTTCCTCTGGAGTAACGCTTCTCATTTACGTTACTCTGAAGACCCTTTCAGCGCAAGTCCTGTAATTCACATAGCAGTTGCGCGTAAACTTGCGCCAGAGTAACGATAATGCGCTGGCGTAACCCGACGCAAGTGGAAGTGGGTGTGATCATATGTAAATGATGGGCGGAGCCCAGCGCAGAGGCTTACGTTCAGCGCATCATCCACGGAGCATGCGCAGTGAGTGCGGCTCCACTCGCCCCCCTTGTGCGCATGCTCACAACTTCCGTCGGCACCACTTCCTGGGAAACGTCAGCGCAATGCGTTCCGCTGGGCGCTTAAAAGCGCTGGCGGAAACGCCATTCCGGCGCAAAAGTAGTTCCGCTTCCCCCCACCCCAGGGAAGATACTTTTGTGCTGTGATGGCTGCTCCCGCTACCCCCAGAGAGAGGAGGAACCTGAATTTTAATGCCCAGGAGGTCTCAGTGATCATTTCGGCAATGGAGACGGATAATGAATTTCTCCATGGCAAAAAAAGCCGGAAGACCAGCCGGGAGAGGAAGCAGGGCATCCTGGAGTCGATTGCTGCCAGGGTCAATGTCCTGGGCTACTCCACCCGGACTGCTGGGGACATACAGAAAAAAATTAATGACCTGCGGCGCAAGGTGAGGGACAAGGTGGCCTCCATCAGGAGGTATGAGAGGGGCACAGGTGGTGGTCCCCCATGTCCTGTCACCCTAACCGCAGAGGAGGAGGTGGTTGCTCGCTGCCTGGAGAGGGAGCAGGTGGAGGGGGTCGCAGGCTATGACTCCGTGGAGGAAGGCACAAGGACAGGTAAGTGTTTTATAATCCCCTATTTGTTGTTTTGCATTTGGGGGGGGGGGAGGGTACATGTGCCAAGTGTGTGGGACCACCAACATGTGTCTGCTTTGTGTCATCCACAGATGACGGAGCTGGGCCATCATCTGTCAGCGTGCATTCCACCCCATCCCCCCCACGCCATCGTGTGCCTGAGCCACTGGGTGGTGAAGAGGTTGTGGAGGAGGAGAGTGGCCACACCACACCTGCCGAGGTGGTTGTGGAGGATCCTGCTGTGGCAGAGCAGCACTTTTCATTAGTGTTGTCTGTCTCCTCCCCTTCTCCTGGGCCGTCTGTCGTCCCCTCCCCCATCCTTGGAAGCCCCTCAAGGGCGACTCCTTCCACCCGAGGACATCCATCTTCTGGCCCCAGGAAGGCGACCCAGAAGACCAGGGGGGTGTCTGATGGTATACAGGACCAGTTGGCGAGGGATCACGCCAGGCAGACGGAACAGATGGGGGCCATAGCGGTGCACTTGGAGAAAGTGTCTGACAGCCTGGGCTCCGTTGCCAACCTCAGCAACGCAGTGCAGGATGTCAGCTGCAACTGCGCTGCAGTGGTCACCACTTTGGGGGAGGTGCAGGGGGATATCCAGCACCTTACTGCAGCCGTCCAGGCCAACAGTGCTGCCATCCGGGACCAGGGGAGGCTGAGTCGGCGGGCCCAGCACTACCAGGTCACCCGTCAGCTCCGGATGCAGGCCCAGACCAACTCCTACCTTGGACGGATAGCCAGGGCCTTGGAGGGCACGCAGGCCACACCTGCCAGGAGTGGCCCACCTGGGGATCAGCCACCTCCAGATGCTCCCCCACCCCCACCCACTCCATCCAGGCAGCTGCGGAGCCAGAGAGGGGCCCCCAGAAGAAGCCCCCGGCATCCCCGATGAGGCCTTTTTTTTTTTTTTGTTTTATATTTTTGATTTGGACATACTCAGGTCATGAGTTTATTTTTTCTTTTGCTCAGAGAGATCCGTGATGAGGGGGAGGCCACTGATTCATGGCGAATGAGAAGCTTCCTCTGCCTGTGAAACTGTAAACACAGGCAGAGGAAGTGATGTCACTCTTCTCGTGTCGGTCTTTTGGTCCGGTGCCCGAGGAGAGATACATCAATAGTAAGTGCACCAACAGTACACTGACACCAGTACACGTAGGCAGGGCCGGCCTTAGGTGTTCAGGCACCCTGTGCGAGCTAATCCTGTGGTGCCCTCCCCATCTTCACCCCTTGCCCCCTGGTCACCTAAACTGACTTACCTTTCGGTGGACAGTGCGGCTTTGCATTTAAAAATGGTGCCGCCCGGCGCTTAGACGCCACTGCGCATGCGCCGTCTGCCTGAGAATAGCTGAGCGTTTTCTGGCTTTCCTGAGCAGCGGCGGCGCAGCAGCCATTTTTTTCAGTTGCCACAACCGATGCATTGCTTTTCACCCAGTCCCAGGGCAGGGGGACCTGGCAGTGCGCAGGGGGACCTGGCAGCACCTGCTGCTGTGACTCATAGGAGTCGGACTCCTGTGATGATCATGTGAGTAACTGACTGCGACTCACATTCTGCAAGCTGTGATGGCCGCATGGCGCCCCTGTTGCCCATGGTGCCCTGTGCGGCCGCAGAGCTCGCACACCCCAAAGGCCGGTCCTGCACGTAGGCACACCTTTCACCCCCCAATCAACCCCTGCCCACCCCCCTAGATCACCCCCAGTCACAGTGTCACCGATTGCAGTGTTAATTTATTTACTGATCACTGCATTTGGTGTAATCTGTGACTGTAAAATGTGTCAGGGCAGTTAGCGGTAGGCCCCTTTAGGTGTAGGGTACCCCCTAACCCCCCCATATAAAAGTTTAACCCCTTGATCGACCCCAGGTAACCCTTTCACCCACTGTCGCCAGTGTCAATAAGTGATCTTTTTTCTGATCGCCGTATTAGTGTCACGAGTGACGCTAGTTAGCCTGTTCGTTTTTTAGGTTCACCGTCAGGTTTTTATAGCATCAGGTACCCCCATATACTAATAAAGGTTTTAACCCTCTGATTAGTAGTATGTAAGAAAGGGGTGGTGGCGCTGTCCCAAACCCTGATTGATCAGGGATATTTGTGTCGGTGTGTCTGCTTGTGAAACCTATACTAGAAGGTTCCTAAGTACAAGTGTAATATAAATACAAATACAGTGACACCGTTAACATCAAATGATAAACATATAGTGATAAAGTGCAAAAGTGCATAAACTTGTGATTATTGATAAAGTCCATAAATTCAAAAAATTTAAAACATAACGATGAAAAATGTGCAGTAGTCCTAGATACGAAATTTCATCAGATGTGTAGGTAGGTGGTAACGCTGTGGTCCGGTGCTCCCCCACCAGGTTCCCCACTCACCAGAGCCAATCACCCCTACAGGGGTATTGCGTGTGTAGTCACAGAGGGATCCAGATGTCCTCGAATGGTACTGTCGGCCCAAGGTGGATGTATCCGTTGAATAGTGTTATAAGGTCCTCACTGAGCAGGTTGCAGCTGTGAGCCGGAGACCGTCCCTTGGAGCACTGGGGCACTTCTCATCACTGTGGCATTCTACAGGCAGCAGGTAACACACAAGTGACAGCAAGAGTGCATGGACAGGAAACACATGACTAGTGTAGTTCTAATAGGCCAACCCTCCCTTGACCCCTTTAGCTTAACCTCCTCACCCCCTTTTGCTTAACCTCCCCAACCTTTTCCCATTAACGAGATCGACACAGATATTGGAGTAAAATTGGCCACAACAGCCATTTATTTTATATAACCAAATTAAATATTTTAACCAAAATTAAATACTTTCAAATAAATTCCAACTTTTTCTTTATTAACAATACTTACAAAACTGTTATTATTAAACACTAGTCTCTTGGTCTTTTGACAGTACCCCATTAACCATTCCACCACCACACTGCTATACCTTTACCATCCACGGCCCCCAGCCGACTCCAGCTCGGAGACACCCACTTTTTAACCCGCAGTGTACCACAACCGTATTACAGCGGACACCGTTCCACTGCAAATAACCCCATCATGGGCCCATCCCAAGATGAGCCCCCAACCATTTTCCATTCCATCTGTAAACTGCCACCATCCAAAGACCAAGGACACCGCCACAGCTGTCATGACAACCCGTACACCGGCCTGAAAGAAAGAAAACAAACACACAACACGAAACACAAAACCAACGGGGAGGGTGGGTGGGAAAACCTGCCTCCCTGTGTGAATTCCTTCCGACTTGTGCCACGTGGGATGCCCCGCCCCTGTATATATAGGGCTCCTCCCCCCACACTCTCCAGCCTCACAGCCACTCCCCTGGAGCACCTCCTTCAAAATTTAACCCTTCTGCTGTCCATCCTCCACCCTAGTCATGCCTGGCCCTCCGTTATCCTTTTTGTCCTGTCACTCTGGGCCTCCCTTGACTAGTGTAGTTCTAATAGGCCAACCCTCCCTTGACCCCTTTAGCTTAACCTCCTCACCCCCTTTTGCTTAACCTCCCCAACCTTTTCCCATTAACGAGATCGACACAGATATTGGAGTAAAATTGGCCACAACAGCCATTTATTTTATATAACCAAATTAAATATTTTAACCAAAATTAAATACTTTCAAATAAATTCCAACTTTTTCTTTATTAACAATACTTACAAAACTGTTATTATTAAACACTAGTCTCTTGGTCTTTTGACAGTACCCCATTAACCATTCCACCACCACACTGCTATACCTTTACCATCCACGGCCCCCAGCCGACTCCAGCTCGGAGACACCCACTTTTTAACCCGCAGTGTACCACAACCGTATTACAGCGGACACCGTTCCACTGCAAATAACCCCATCATGGGCCCATCCCAAGATGAGCCCCCAACCATTTTTCATTCCATCTGTAAACTGCCACCATCCAAAGACCAAGGACACCGCCACAGCCCGAAAGGGAAAAAACCTTTTCCTTAAGGGCCCCTCCACACCCGCAGGGCCCTCTGGATACCCTCCTGTATCCCCATTATCCACAAATCTATACCCACATCAGTTAGGTGAACACCATCCCTGAGCAGGTATAGCCCCACGTTTAACTCCAACTCTCTGTGTCTCACTACCAACCCCCCATGCTTTGCCACAAACCGTCCCAAAACCTTATTAACCTTAATCCTCCCCTTGTTGAGCCGATCCACCGACCTTGCCATACGCCAATTAGTACGTGCAACAATGTCGGACCATACCAGCAGCATCCCCGGGAAAGATGCCCGGAATGTCAAGACGTCCGCCTTAACAGCCGAGATCAAGTCCCCTATAGGCCGTATCCCCAAGTCGTTCCCCCCGACGTGTAACACCAACACATCTGGGGGACGATCGAGCAGAGCATAGCGCTGCACCTCCGGCAGCACCCTGCACCACCCCATCCCAGGGATACCCAACCACCTCAACGTTGCCTCCCGCCTGGAAATCCCCAGCTGCCTACCATTTGGCCTAGCATCAGCTCTCCTGGCCCCCCTACACACATACGAATGCCCCATGATCCACACGAGGCGTGTCTGACCTCCATCTGAAAGACAAAAAACAGCAGCCATAATAATCAGAAATCACCCCCCAACATCATAACCTGGGAAAACCCCGCCCCCACTCAAACTTAATCCAACACCATATGTGGGCGCACATAAGAGCGGAATCTCCTTGATTCCCACCTCCCAATTCTCTTAACTGCAGCCTCATCCAACCCACACCGGGCCGCCTCAGTAGCCGCCCCGATACGGAAGGAGTGCGAGGCAAACAGCCGCTCATCCAACCCCGCCTTTTTTAAGCACCTCCTGAATATCGCCACAAATTGAAACCTCGACACAAATGAACCATCCCCATGAATCAAAAAGGGGCCGCCCATCCCTGGTCGCACCAACAAAAACTCCCGTACCACCCGCACCGGACACACCTCCGAACCCGGTAAGGGATATAAAAACACATCCACCCCTTTTCCTCTCTGATCCGTCTTCGACCGCCGCAACCGAAAAACCACCCTGTCTTCCGATGCCCGTACATCCTCAAATAGGAGGCCCCCAGCCACCCGTTTTGACGGACTGACCAGCTCCCCCACACGAAATGCGCCAAAAAACGCCACCGAAAAAATTGCCCGGAATAAACTCACCTCGTATCCGGATGAACATACCTCCCCCAGGACTCCAAAAATCCTCTGCAACACGGAAAAAGACACAGGCCTACGCGCATCCTTGCGTGGGTGTCCCTTTTTGTACCCTTTAACCGCCTGTTTGACCCAAAAGCTCTTAGTGAAATCGGTCCCGCCTTCCAACTTAAACAAAAAGGCGAGACCCGCCAGTTTCTTCTCCAAAGCCGAAACCGACCCCCCACTCTCCATATGTCTGACTACAAAGTATATGACCAACCATCCCGTCTCCACCTCCCCCAGTTCTGTGTCCGCCAGTCGTTTAAAACATGCCCATTCCTCCCATACCTTCCTGTACGCAGACCACGTCGGCCCACTCACCGACTTCCTGATCCAACCTGCTGCGATTCCAACGCAATTCCCCACATCCAACCCGGGCATGGGACCCCTTCCTTGTCCGCCCGTGGAGCCAGCTCTCTGAATCTGTCCCACTGAAAACGAGACAAAGCGTAAGCGAGTCTGTTGTCCACTCCCGGAATGTGCACCGCATACAGGAAAATATTCCATTGTAAACAGCGCAACACGAGGTGGCGCAGCAACCGAACCACCGGCAACGAAGACCCGGAAATCCGGTTAACAACTTGCACCACCCCCATGTTGTCGCAGTTCAACCGTATTTTCAAATTCCTGCACTCCGCCCCCCAAAGCTCAATTGCCACCACCACCGGGAAAAGTTCTAACAGCACCAGGTTCTTTTCAAAACCCGCTGCCAACCATGACTCGGGCCATGCCTCCGCGCTCCACCGTCCCTTGAAGAAAGCCCCATAGCCTGTGGACCCGGCCGCATCTGTAGCCAGGTCCAGGTCAAAATTGCTGACCGGTCCCGACATCCAAATCGCCCCGCCCATTAAATGCCTCCAGAAACGTGTGCCACACCTGCAAATCAGCTTTCAGTTCTCCCGTCAGGCGAATAAAATGGGTCGGAGACCTCACTCCCGCCGTTGCTGCCGACAGCCGTCGGCAGAACACCCTGCCCATAGGAATGATGCGGCAGGCAAAGTTCAATTTGCCCAACAGGGACTGCAACGCCCGCAACTGAACCTTGTTCCGCCCCATCAAACCCCCGAATCTCCAGCCGAAGATTCTCCACCTTGTCCGCCGGGAGCCTGCACTCCATCTCCTCTGAATCAATCAATATTCCTAAAAAACTCAACACCGTGGTCGGGCCCTCCGTCTTGTCAGCTGCCAATGGCACCCCGAACCTGTCCGCGATGTGTTGCAACGTTGCCAACAAAATCGCACACACATTGGAGGACGGAGGGCCCACGCACAGGAAGTCATCCAGATAGTGAATGATGGAATCCGAACCCGACACCTCCCTGACCACCCACTCCAGGAATGAACTGAACGTTTCAAACAACGTGCAGGATATGGAGCAACCCATTGGCAAACATTGATCCACATAAAATTCCTCTTGCCACCGGCAACCCAACAGCCTAAAACTGTCCGGGTGAACCAGCAACAATCGAAACGCGGCCTCAATGTCCGATTTCGCCATGAGAGCTCCCTTCCCGTAGCGCCGAACCCACCGCACCGCCGCGTCAAATGACGTGTACGACACCGTGCATTCTTCTGGATCAATCCCGTCATTCACCGACCCCCCCTTTGGAAAGGAGAGGTGGTGAATGAGGCGAAACTTGTTCGGTTCCTTCTTGGGAACCACTCCCAGGGGCGAAACTACCAAATCCGGCAAAGGCAATTCAGTGAATGGCCCTGCCATCCTACCCAACTCTACCTCCCTTGCCAACTTTGCTGACACCACCCCAGGGTTCTCCAAAGCAGACCGCAGGTTCTTCGCCAAGGGAGGCACCTTCGACAAGGAACACGGAATGACAAAACCCTCGGAGAACCCTGACGCGAGCAGCCTCGCTGCAGCCCTGTCCGGATACCTATTTAGAAAAGGCTCCATCCTTTCCCACCTCACCGGTGTCGTCCCTTTTTCCAGCAGCCTCCCCCCCCCCGTTTTCCTTTTTTGAAACACCGGGACAAGGGGTGGGCACCCCCGCAACCGGAGCACTCATGCTTAAAACGACAGGTTCCCCCAAACTTGCAGGAACCCTCATTGTATTGCCAACACACCCCCCACTTCTTTCCGGCCGGCGATCCAGAGGTGGTTGTACCCCCGGCCCCCCCATGAAAAAACGGGCTATTAGTCCGGGGCGCAGACATCATCCGCATCCACAAAGTAATCTCCTTGTGGTCCCACCACAGCGTAGGGCGGACAGCCCGCCGTTGGCGAAACTGCTCGTCATACCGCAACCAGCCTGTCCCCCCATATGCCCGATAAGCCTCCCCTATCGCATCCATGTAGCAAAACAGCGCCGCACAGTGTTCCGGAGTTTTCTCCCCTATGACGCTGGCCATAATCGCAAACGCTTGCCACCAATTGCTAAAAGTGCGAGGGATCAACCTGTACCTCCTCTTTTCCTCATCCTCCTTCTTAGTACTGTCTGGCTTCACCCTATCCAGGTTGAACTTTTCCAGTGGCAGCAGGGAAAAAATCTCCACATACTCACCTTTTACGATTTTGTCTTTGACCTCCTGCTTCAGGTGAGCCCCTAACGGCCCATCAAAACAAACATATACCTCACCTCTTGCAGCATCATCCAAACGCACAACGTCAGTCCTACCCGCCATTGGCTTCTCTCCCCCTTTTTCCCCCCCCGCACCACCGTCAGGTACCACCCCTGTATCCCCCACCACCGTGGACTGTGCCCCCACTGATGCTGCCCCCACACCCCAGGACCCCCCGCAAAACGTTGCAACAGGTCCCTCAACCCCCCCAACAACTCCTGCATCCCCCCCGGGGAGCCCTGAGCGGCAGGCACCCCGCCCGCCACCCCGGGACCCCCGGCTGACGTCCCCACATTTTGCCCATCACCCACATTAACCGGAGCACCCCCGCCCCCCACCCCCAACAAAGCACATAAAGCAGAAGCTACATCCCCAGAAGAAGCAAGATTGGACTTACCGAGCTGGCCGGGAACATCCCTCACAGCCGTCACAGGCACCTCCATCGCAGGCGACTTCTCCGGGCGACTTTCGTCCTCCGAACCTGATGCTTCACCTTCAGACCGATCTTCCAAGGCCGGCGTCATCGGCGATGTCAGCCCCCCAGGCGAGGAAGGCCTGGAGGCCGAAGATCCCAGCCTCCCGGCGGATCGTCCTCTCACACTTGACCCGGCCGTGAACGTCTCAGCACCCTCACTCCTACTGGCAGGGCCCCGATTGGACCCCCCGCTGCAACCTGGGGACTTCGGCCTCCCCCTGCCCTGGAACTGGTGGCCGCGATCCGGGACGGCCCCCCAGTCGTGTCACTGCGCCTCCCACGCTGAGTCCCCCCCCTCGCCGACCCTGTAGTGGAGGGGGGAACCGATCGCTCACCGCTGCCACGCCGATCGGGCACGGAACGGGCGCCATTCCTGCCCGTAGCTCCGCCCCCCGAAGTCGTCCTTCTTACTGAGTCCCGACCGCCTGCCCCCCCACCCGAAGTAGATGCCCGTTTTGCAGGAGGGGGTGACTGCACCTCCAGGGGACTCCTGTTGCGCCGCTGGGTCACCGCCGCAGGCCCAGGCGAATACCGATCCGGCGGCCGCGATCGGCGGCCGCGTGGGGACACCACCCCGCTGTCTTGGGACCCCCCAGCTTCCTCTACCAACAGGCCCCCAACCTGTTCCTCCAACCAACCTGGCCCCCGTGAAGCCGCCGCTGCGCGCAACCGCGCCAAAATCAAGTCCACGCCGTCCATGCTTGGGCCTAGGTACAGGGAGCAGAGAACAAAACCTGCCTCCCTGTGTGAATTCCTTCCGACTTGTGCCACGTGGGATGCCCCGCCCCTGTATATATAGGGCTCCTCCCCCCACACTCTCCAGCCTCACAGCCACTCCCCTGGAGCACCTCCTTCAAAATTTAACCCTTCTGCTGTCCATCCTCCACCCTAGTCATGCCTGGCCCTCCGTTATCCTTTTTGTCCTGTCACTCTGGGCCTCCCTGGCTGAGAGTGCACAGGTGCTGATAACAAGAGGCTGGAACTCACAAGGAAACACACTGGTGCAGAGAAGCAGGTAACTAAGTGCAGAGGGAGATACAGTGGGTGCTGGCAGGATACGCACAGGCTGGGGAACATAGAGGTCACAGGAGAATGCACAGGGACACAGGCTGGGGTGCACAAGGCTGGATGCAGGTTAGAATCACTGAGATAGATAGACACTAGGAACACGAGTGGTCACAGAGACAACATTGGGAAATGCAGGCAGTCCAGGTGCTAGGCATGTTGACACTTTGCTCGATCCTTAACCATTAACCCTCTGATTGCCCCCTAGTTAACCCTTTCACCAGTGATCACTGCATAAGTGTCACTGGTGACACAAGTTAGCCAGTTATGTATTTAGGTTCACCGTCAGGTTTTTATAATGTCAGGTACCCCCATATACTACCTAATAATTTTTTTTTTTTTTTTAAATCAAAACTACTTTTATTGAGCATAGAGCATAAATGAACAGACGGGTGATAAGTGCAACATGCACTACAAGTAGATCCATTTGACATACAGAAGGAAAAATTAAAAAAGAAGGCTTGTCGGGGACAGACGGGAAAGAAGGGTTATTTGTGTGGCTTAAGCGGTGGGGCACCGGGCAGCAGAAAAAAGAAAAGAAAAAGAGGAATGGGGAGGGGAGGGGGGAGGAGGGCATACGGACAGGGTAGGCACTCAATTTGCAGGAACCAACTCTAGTATATTGAATTGCAATTGGAGGCATCCTCCAGCCACCTGTCCCATATTTTATTATACTTCATCGGGCATTCCCTGCAGGCATACATCGCTTTCTTGTAGGGGAGGGTGATGTTAACTGCCCTGATCCATTGCTGTAGAGTGGGAGGGTCCCCCCTCAGCCACTTTCTGGTGACCTGCATTCTGGCAAGGTATAACGTTTCTTGCGTAAAAATGTTGAGGTATTTTTCGCCTTGGGGGAGCGAGAGGAGCCCCAGTATACATTGACGGGACAGACAGATACAGGGGAGCCCATGCGGTCATGAAGAAACTGGACCACTTGGGTCCAGAATCCCTGTATAGGTGGGCAGGTCCAGAGCAAGTGGAAGAAGGAGGCATCAGTATGTCCGCAGTTAGGGCAGTTGGGGTCATGATCCCGTCTGAATTTGGAAATACGGTAGGGCATCAGGTACGATCTGTGGAGAATAAACAGGTGGGTGAGGCGGTCTGTGAGTTTGGGGAAGACATTTTTACAGTTGGTGAGGGCCTCGTCCCAGTCCCCGTCGGTCACTGCACCCAGGTCAAGTTCCCATCGGTATTTCAGGTGGTTGGCAGCAGCAGTCGCCATCGGCTGCAGGAGGTATGCGTAAAGTTGGGAAATAAGTATTTTATAGTCAGTTCCCAGCACAATGTCGACTAGGAGGGGGACCTCAAGGGCTGGGATAGAGTTACTAAACTGCGTGTCGAGTGCGTGACGGAGCTGGAGGAAGCGGAAAAACATGTGGTTGGGAAAGGGTGAAATTGTCTTTAAGTGTTTGAAACGTCATGACCGAACCGCAAACCACAACATGTGACAGGTATATGACACCCTTCTCAAAATCCATAGTCCACGGTCAGGGACAGAAGCAAGCTCGGGCAAAAGAGGGTTGTCCCAAAGGGGCGTGTGGCAATGGGGAAAAGGCGCCTCGCCGAAGCGGATGGCGAGTTGCATACCTTGCAATGGTGAAAAAGCATTTGCCCCCCATCGCCAACACGGGGTGGGTTGCGAGGGCCGCGAAACAGGAGTTGGAATGGATGACACAGGGGGCCAGGGACAAGTGAGCAGACAAGGGTGGAGTAACGGTCCCTGTCAGAATGGTTGTAGTGAAAGAAATGTGAGAGCTGGGAAGCAATGTAGTAGAAGAGCAGGTCAGGAAGTGCGGCGCCGCCCAAGTCAGCCGGGCACTTCAGGACCCACCAGGACAATTTGTGCCGTGAGGAGCCCCAAACAAAGGTGTTGAGGATAGCTTCCATGGCTTTGAATATGCGTGGGGGGAGATACAGTGGCGCCTGCCAAAAGACACAGAGCATTTTGGGGAGAAGAATAATTTTGATCAAGTTAAGTCGGCCTATCACCCCAAGAGGGAGACAGGACCAAATCTGTGTTTTCAATTTTAAGAGTGCAAATAGGGGTTCAACATTGAGGGCAACATAATCAAAGAGGGATCTGGAGACAGTAATGCCGAGATATTTAATAGTGCTGGCCCTGACAAGGGGGAGTGTGGCCTGGTCAGCAGTGGGGGCACCCACGTCCAGAGGAAGGATCTGGGACTTAGTCCAGTTTATCCGAAGCCTCGAGTACGTCCCAAAGTCCGTGACAACCTTAAGGGCCGTCTGGAGCGAGGGACCCGCATCAGACAGGTAGAGAAGCATGTCGTCGGCATAGAGGCTAATGACCTCGGTCAGCCATCCGCAGCGGAGGCCTCTGATGTGGGGGTGGGCCCTGAGAGCTATGGCCAGGGGTTCCACTGCCAGGGCATAGAGCAGCGGAGAGATGGAGCAATCCTGACGTGTGCCACGGGAAAGGAGGAAAGGGGGTTGAGATCCTGCCGTTAACCTGGATGTGCGCCGACGGGGACTGGTAAAGGAGTTGGAGCCATTTGAGAAATTAGGGCCAAAACCAAATCTACGAAGGCACTCCCACAGGTAGCCCCTTTCAACGGAGTTGAAAGCCTTAGCGGCATCTAGACTGACTACCACCCTGGAGCCGACGTCTGTATGCTGTGCCTGGAGGTTCACGTGCAACCGTTTAAGATTAAAGGCTGTGTTTTTGCCTAGCATAAACCCGGACTGGTCAGGGTGTACGAGGCTGAGGATAACCATGTTGAGGCGAAGGGCTGGGATTTTGGCAAGGATTTTGACATCGAGCTTGAGGAGGGAAATGGGCCTATATGAATCAGGGAGCAGGGGGTCCTTGCCTGGCTTGGGAATGAGTACAATTAGGGCTTCACTCATGGACGTTGGGAGGGAGCTGGTGTCGAATATGTGCTGATACAGTTGGCGAAGCCGAGCGACGAGGGTCTCGCCAAAGTGTTTGTAGAACTCAATGGGGGAGTCCATCGGATCTGGGCGTTTTAGACGTGGGGAGCAGTGCTAGGGCCTCTGCGACGCAGTCCTCAGTGATGGGCGACTGCAATTGAGCCACCTGGAGGGGCGTAAGCGTGGGGAAGTTAATGTCCCGCAAAAAGGTCGATTACTCATCAGGGGTGTGTTGGGCGGTGGAGGATCACAGTTCGGAATAGAAGGATCTAAACTCCGTGGCCACCTGGTCAGGATCCGTCACCCTGACCCCAGAGGCCAGCAGGAGAGAGACCACCACCTGGGGCTTGTATTCCAGGTGGGCCAGGTAGGCAAGAAGTTTGCCAGCACGTTCGCCAAACTCAAAAACTCGCTGTTTACTAAAAAAGATGCCTTTCTTAGCTTTTTCAAAGTGCAGCTGATCCGTGAGCCTAGACTGCACACGAACGCGCACAGCATTGGCTGCAGAGGGATCCCTCTGAAAGTCTTGCTCAAGGGCGTCAAGACTCTCCTCTGCCTGACAGATCAGTGCCTTGGAGGTAGCCTTGTGTTTGTTGATCCGCGTAGACAGGACCAGGCGGGCATGAGATTTGAAGGTCTCCCAAACAGAACCGAACGAGGCGGAGCCGGCGTTTGTACGGAAAAAATGATCCCACTCGAGCCGGACCAAGTCCAGATCGGGTATGATAGTAAGCCAAAACGGGTTCAGCTTCCAGATCCTAGTAGCGGAGGGGGTCGGCAGCCGCAGCCGGACCCAGTAAGGGGAGTGGTCGGAGAGCACCCTAGTGCCAAAACCCACCTCAAGGATGTGGGGAAGGAGAGGGGAGGTAAGGAGGATGAGGTCGATGCGGGACATTGCTGAACGTGAGGGAGTGAAACATGAGAAGCACGACAGCGACGGGTGTACGTGGCGCCATGTGTCTGTGAGGGTGAATTCTGTGAGGAACTTCCCAAACCTAGTGATGTCAGGTGCTGAGGGGGAGGGGGCAGCAGGGCTCAGTCTGTCAAGGCTAGGGGTAATCACAATATTAAAGTCTCCAGCCCAGGTGGCTGGCACCGTAGGATGCCGACTCATGAAGGCCACCCCCTCCCGCAACATTTCAAACTGGAAGGGGGGAGGGATGTAGAAAGCGAGGAGGAGCAACTCAAGACCCCCCACAGTTGCATATATAAACAATGATCTGCCCTGGGGGTCCGACTGCAGGGAATGTAGGCAAAATTGCACTGTCTTGGCCACAAGAACCGCAACTCCACGGGAGTTAGAGGTGTGTGGGGCCTGGTACAACCAGCCCACCCAGGGCTTCTTAAGGCACACTTGTTTTTGGCCTGGGAGATGAGTCTCAACCAGGATGGAAATGTCAGCTCAAAGGGATTTGAGATGCGAGAGGACGGCTGTTCGCTTAGCTCTCTCCGCGAGGCCCCGAACGTTCCATGTTAAAATCTTAAGGGAGGCCATGGCAGGTAAGCGATGGCAGGATATGCAGTCGGACGCCAAGGAAGCAGCACAAAATGGGAACACAACAGTAGCAGCAAACCACACAATATGATAAAAAATATAAGGATCCGACAGCAGGAGCACGCGGGGAGTACCCCGACATAAACAGTTTGTCAAAATGGAGTTACAAAGAGAAAAGAAAACAAAAGAAACCCATAAAACATGTAAAAATAAAAACAAAAACTGAACAGACTGCGTAGACATTGGACCAGCAACGCAGGTTCAACACACTGCAGTTCACCGAACATGGGTGAGCAGAGGCTGGCCAGGGAAACATCGGTTGAATGTTCTTGGGTGGCGCAGGTGCCATGTTAACAATGGGGTCGGGGGGCGACCAAACTGAAAAGCGCATGGCTGTGCAAGGGGGATATCCAGTCACTGTGGATGTGGGCGCAGGTAAGCCGCCCGAGACTCACGTAAAAAGAGAAAAAAGATAGGGGGGATGAAAAAGAGAATGGGGGAACAACCACGGTGACAAACATCGCACCGCAGTACTGTCCAGGGATGTAGCGGGGCACCTTCCGGGGCACAACAGGGGAAAAGGGGGAAAGTAAGTGCAAGAGGGAGAGAGTTGCCTCAGACCAACTCACGGTTCTGTAGAAGGGTACAAATGAGCAGGATGTCCGTAATCTAATAAAGGTTTTAACCCCCTGATTGCCCCCTAGTTAACCCCTTCATCAGTGATCACCGTATAAATGTTATGGGTGATGCTAGTTAATTAAGTTGCTTTTTATAGCGTCAGGGCCTCCGCCGTTTATTACCCACTAAAGGTTTAACTCTCTGATCGCCTTGCGGGTGATATCAGTTAGCTTTTAGTGTCAGATAGGGTCTGTTTCGCCCCAGGCAGTGTCAGATTAGTGTCAGTAGCGCTAACACCCATGCATGCAGCATACACCTCCCTTAGTGCGATAGTATCTGAACGGATCAATATCTGATCTGATCAGATCTATACTAGCGTCCCCAGCAGTTTAGGGTTCCCCAAAAAAATGCAGTGTTAGTGGGATCAGCCCAGATACCTGCTAGCACCTTTGTTTTGCCCGTCCGCCCAGCCCAGCCCACCCAAGTGCAGTATCGATCGATCACTGTCATTTACAAAACACTAAACACATAACTGCAGCGTTCGCAGAGTCAGGCCTAATCCCTGCGATCGCTAACAATTTTTGTTGGTACCATTTGATACAGTTGCTGACAGTCAGGTCCTATTTTCCTTTGAATCTTACTAGTGTACGAGTAAATTTAGAGCCCAAAATGTAAAATCGAAGGTACACTAGTGAAGAGGCCTACACGTTTCTGAGCATGACAGATAGTGAAGAGGAAGTCACTCTTCTGTCAAATTCAGGCTCAGAATACGATCCTGTAGTCGACAGCGGCTCCATGACAGATAGCACTGACGACAAAGTTGTGGTCCCTGCCAAGGTTAGGCGTACCCAACCCCATTATTTTTCTTCTGTTAAGGTGCAAGAACCACAGGCAGGGCCGTCTTTACCATAGGGCAACCAGGGGCAGCTGCCCAGGGCCCTGTCACTGTTGGGGGCCCAAAGCAACCCCCTTTGAAAAAAAAAAACCTTTTTTTTAGGGGTCCGGAGGTCCCCAGGGCCCCAGATGGCAACCCCCGTTTTGTTATTAAAAAAAAACTTGTTTTATAAAAAAAAAAACTGTTTTTATATATTTCTTATATATATATATAAATGTTATTATTATCAAAGGACCCAGAGGTCCCCAGGGCCCCGGATGGCAACCCCCCTTTTTTTATAATTTTTTTTTTTATATTTTATTATTTTTTATTTTTATTTTGTATATATATATATATATATATATATATATATATATATATATATATATATATATATATATATATATATATTATTATTTTTATTAAAAGGGCTCAGAGGGCCCCATGTGGCAAACACCCTTTTTTATTTTTTTATAAATGTTTATTTTTTTATTTATATATATTTTTTTATTAAAGGGCCCAGAGGTCCCCAGGGCCCCAGATGGCTACACCCCTTTTTTTATATATATTTTTCTTTATTTCTTATTTTTTTGTAAATTCGCGGCAGCCCCCCCCCCCCACTTCTCAATTTCAGGCGGCAGCACCCTTCCCCCCCCCCCGGTTCTCTGCTCCAGGGGGCCCATGCCTGAAGCTGTGTAAGGGGCCCCATAATTCCTGATGGCGGCCCTGTCGCCCGTTTAAGCCCCTGTGCTGCCCACAATTCAGGCTGAAAATCATCAGCGGCACGCAGCCAGTGACAGTACTGCTAAAATGTACAGCACCCCTGGCGCTTCCCTTTAGACGTGCACTTCTCCCTTCCTGCCACTGGGTGCTGCTTGTATATAAAAGTGAATTAGAATGTGATTTTATAACATCTCCAGTTTGCTCTTCCCGAGGCTGACTTCTTCATGTCCTGCTCCTCAAGGTATGTCACTGTTTGTTAATCTATATTGTAAATAGAAGTTTTCTGTATGCAAATCAAATCAATGGGCTGCTGTGCTTGCACAAATGAGGGCCGCCAAAACACATACATGTGAACCAGTCAGGCCCAAAATAATCTGGAGGGGGGCCCAAAAAAAATGTTTGCCCAGGGCCCAAACCATATTAAAGACGGCCCTGACCACAGGGCTCTTGTATGGAGCAGAGAAGTACTAGTGCCGCTCATCCTTCTGGTGAACTGGCAAGCACCAGTGGCCTACTACACCCTGGTCATCAGTGTTGCTCATCTTACTTTAAAAAAGTAATTAGTTACAGTTACAAATTACTTCTCCGAAAAAGTAATTGCGTTAGTGACTCAGTTACTACATTGAAAAAGTAATTAGTTACTCAGCAAAGTAACTGTGACTTTTTTTTTATATATATTCTAAATATGTATAAAGGGCTCTCGCGCCTCCAAGTAAAAAAGAGGCAATAATAAATAAATAAAAAATTGCTGCTCAATCTGAATGTATATAAATATAAGTATATCTAAATACCCAAGTGAAATGAAAAAAAGAGTGATAAGCGCAATAAATAACAAGGAACACAACCAGTGCTGAATGTAATGCTGCAAGTGCTAAAATGTGCAGATAATAATCCTATATTGCTAAAAAAAACAAGTGGTAATAAAGTCCCATGAATTAGATGATAAACATGATCTTCATAAATGCAGAGAAGTTCTTCCACAAATCTTCTGAAAAGTTCACAGAGCTCACAAAGCGCTTACCTTCATGCACAAAAAAATGACTCCTTAAATGCACAGCTCTCAGCTCTCTGTTTGCACTGACAGGGGATGGATGGATGTCTCCCACTTATCTGATCGGATTTCCTCCTGATGTCCAGTGGTGAAGGCTAAATCCCCAGTATGTTCCTCTATGGTGATTAAAATAAAGAAAGAAAACTTCTCATGGTGAAATACGTTTAAAATGTTTAATAAAGGATAAAAAGATCTGCTTACAAGCGGTGTAGTGAAAACTGTGCAGTAACACAATACTTCCGGGTATTGTGTTACTGCACAGTTTTCACTACACCGCTTGTAAGCAGATCTTTATGAAGAACTTTTCAGAAGATTTGTAAAAAAAATGTACTCTCTCCTGGAGTCACGCTGCCTGGCTGGCCGCCGGCGCCACGGTCCACCTCCTCATCACAGACTCCAATCTGGCTGCTACGACTGTGCATGACGTCACGCTTGGCGTGCTTTGTCTCCCGTTTTGAAGAGGCCAGCCGTGCATGACGCGTCATCACGTCCCGGCCGCGAATCGCATTCATTGGTCCACTGTGATGTCCATCATGACAGCACACTGGCCAATGCTGGGATCGTGGACGGGAGTGTCTGTGACGTCAATGGATGCTCTGCTGCCATCTAGTGGCGGTAGATGTAATTGTGGTAACGCCGCCCAAGTAATGGGAACAGCGTTACCATGAGGGGATTACTCGTACCTTCAAAAGTGGCTGCGTTAGGTAGCGGCGTTTATTTAAACGCCGTGACTGACAACACTGCTGGTCATACATCCAGCACTGCAGTAACACTTGGTGACGTGGTGAGTCTCATAAGTGCAGTTCAAGCTGGTGAGGTGGCAAGCACAAGTAGTTTCCCGCTGCCACCAATAAGACAAAGACAGGCTCGTCGTGCCCATAGTATCCTTCCTGCAGAATTCGCCAATCCTAATCGGGAGCCCACCACTTCTGCAGCACCTGTATTTACCCCCATTTACTGGCCAACCCGGAATTCAGGTGGAAACAGTTGATTTTACAGCACTTGATTTTTATTCGTTCTCCTTCACGGTTTCCGATTTTAAGACCTTTCTGAGCCTATCCCTCAACATGGGGATAGTTAAATGGAGTAAGTTGCGGTCATATTGGTCCATTGATCCAGTTTATTATTTGCCCATGTTCTCTGCCTCCATGTCCAGGGCACAATACAAGCAGATCTTGCGGTTCATGCACTTCAACAACAATGAACTTTGTCATCCTCATGGAGACCCTAAATACGATCAGCTCTACAAAATTCGGCCCCTCGTAAACCACTTCAACGAACGTTTTGTAGTCTTGTATACTCTCCATCAAGTTGTCTGCGTTGATGAGTCCCTGATTACATTTTCTGGATGTTTGTCTTTCAAACAGTATCTTCCAAGCAAGCGTGGGGTCAAGCTGCATAAGCTCTGTGACAGGGCCAAAGAGCCCATAGTTTTATGGTTCATGAGGGAAGAGTCAGTCACCTAGAACCGGAGAACTTCCCAGATGCTGGTACAAAAAAGTGTCTGTATACTTATTTCAATTGGCTTTGCTGAATGCTCATGTGCTATACAGAGCTTCAGGACGGACTGGATCCTTCCTTAAGTTCCAGGAAGATATTGTCAGAGCCCTCCTGT
Organism: Rana kukunoris; assembly: GCA_029574335.1. Taxonomy (NCBI): domain Eukaryota; kingdom Metazoa; phylum Chordata; class Amphibia; order Anura; family Ranidae; genus Rana; species Rana kukunoris. The sequence continues at coordinate 232,425,922 of CM056052.1, forward strand.
ATCCAGGCGGTGCTGCACCTCACCATCCCCAACCAAATGCAGTAAATTGGCTGCATGAGAGTCATTTTCCGTATGCCCTCCCTAGTACTCCTACCCAATGAGCCCCGCAAAGAAAATGTTGTGAAAGCACGGATATAGGCGTGAATCCTGGTCTTTGAACGCTACCACACATTAGTGCAGTTTTAGCGTAGGGTACAGCATTTCACAGACTAATGCCGCATACACACGGACGTTTTTTGTGATGAAATCATTTAAAATGATCGTGTGTGGGAAAAACGTTGTTTTATGTCTTCAAAAAAAGACCAAAAAAAATTCGAACATGCTTGAATTTTTTATGTCGTTTTTCAGAATGTCGTCTTTTGTTTCACAAAAAATGATCGTGTGTGGGCAAAACGACGTTTAAAACGATAGGGAGGGGAGAGTCACCGCTCCAGGTGGGATCACTGTATGGTCACAGGTAGTTGCAGGATACTGAGGGTGCTGGCGGTGCACTGAGCGGATAAGAAAAAAGATAAATAGATAGCCGCACTTCAAAAACCCGATAAGGTGGTCTTTATTGAATGATCAGCAAGTACAAAATAAGGTCACAGCAGTAGAAAAAAGGGGGACAACTGATGCGTTTTGCACTGGATCAGTGCTTATTCATGGCCTGGCTTATTCAGCCATGAATAAGCACTGATCCAGTGCGAAACGCGTCGGCTGTCCCCTTGTTTTCTACTGCTGTGACCTTATTTTGTACTTGCTGACCATTCAATAAAGACCACCTTATCGGGTTTTTGGAGTGCGGCTATCAATTCATCTTATTTCTTATCCAATGTTTAAAACGATGTTTTTAAACCCGCGCATGCTCAGAAGCAAGTTATGAGATGGGAGCTTCAATAGAACAGAGTGCCGTTGAACGTGGTGTACGTAACCGCGCTTTGCAAAAGCATTTTCAGAAAACTATGGTGTGTAGGCAACATCGTTTTTTAAAATGAAGTTTGAAAAACGTTGTTTTGTTTCATGAGATAAAACAACGTTTTTTTACATCACAAAAAGTGATCGTGTGTACGCGGCATTAGATAAACTTTCAAAGGGTCTCCAAAGATGCCATGGCATTTTGAGAGAGCTGAAACTGAAATCGAACCGTTAGGCCCCATACACACGAGCGGACAGATTTGTTCAAATCTGTCCGTCCGACAGATTTGAACAAATCTGTCCGCTGGGATTTTGGTTTGCTCGCGTGTACACACGAGCAAACCAAAATCCCCGCCAGCAGACGGCGCGCTGACGTGTCGGTGACGCGGCGGTGACGTTGACGCTGCCACGTCACCGCTACGTCACGCACCAGGAAGTAAACACTTCCGCGCGCATGCGTCAGATCCATTCACAGGATACGACGCATGTGCGGGAGGATATGTCCGCTGGTTTTCCGTACTAACCAGCGGACATATCCGACGGACAGGTTTGTAGCGGACAAATTTCAAAGCATGCTTTGAAATTTGTCCGATGGACAAATCTGTCCGCTAGCCCATACACACGATCGGAGATGTCTGCTGAAACGGTCCATCGGACCGTTTTCAGCGGACATATCCGCTCGTGTGTACGAGGCCTAACAGTTACAAAAAAAAGTGTAAAAAAAAAGTAAAAAAACTAAATATAATTTTTTTTTTTTTGTTTTATTGTTCGCTCTCTATTCTCTCTCAATTGTTATGCTCTTTTTAAATGTATTATATTCTGCAATGTTTTATTGTTATTATGTTTTACCATGTTTGCTTTTCAGGTATGTAATTTTTTTATACTTTACTGCAGTGAGTGGCTGGTGCTAAAAAATTTTGGGGGGGCGCAAACAAACAGAAAAAATAAACATCAATTGCAGCTTCACTGTGCCCATCAAACGCAGCTACTGTGCCCATCAATTGCCACCACTGTGCCCATCAATTGCCGCCACTGTGCCCATCAGTTGCCACCACTGTGCCCATCAAACGCAGCCACTGTGCCCATCAATTGTCGCCACTGTGCCATCAATTGTCGCCACTGTGCCATCAATTGTCACCACTGTGCCATGCCATCAAATGCAGCCATTGTGCCATGCCATCAAACGCAGCCACTGTGCCATGCCATCTAACGCAGCCACTGTGCCATCAATTGTCGCCACTGTCCCCATCAATTGTTGACACTGTGCCCATCAATTGCCGCCAATTTGCCCCCTTAAAAACTGCCAGATTGCTCCCCCCTGTTGCCCGGCACTTACCTTTCTGGGGTTTGGAGGGGTTTTGGAGGGGTCATTTGGAGGGGTTTTGTACTGCCCTGCCATTTTAGCACCTTAAGAAGCACCTTAAGAAATTAGATAGGCAGTCATAAACTAAAAGCTGTGTAAATTCCAGGAAATGTACCCTAGTTTGTAGATGCTATAACTTTTTCCCAAACCAATAAATATACGCTTATTGGGGGCGTGACCAAGATGGCGACCGGGCTAGACGTCTAGGAGCGGCGCTCTGCACCAACGGAGGGGGATATCATCCTGTTAACTCACCCTGACTTGACTGAGACCCCACTAACCTTCCTCATCAGCTTGTGTAAATGGTCCTGTCTTGCAAGAGCAAAGGGGGAACTCGTAAGTCTTAACGTGGGGGAACTCTGCTCCGATACTCTGGAGCAGCTATTCACGTGGAGGAGACTTCCAATATGGCGACGTAAACCTCTGAGGCCGACCCAGCTATCACAGAGAATGCCAACTTCGCGGGACTCAGGCAAGCCATTAATCCACTACTACTCAGGCAGCACTCTCCACTACGATTGACTCCCTGCAGAACGAGATGTGCCTTTTGAGAAAGGACTATGATAAGATCTGCCGGCGGGTGGATGAGGCAGAGTGTCACGTGGGTAACACGAAAAACACGGTGAGAGACCACACTGCCACTCTTCATAAGGTCCAGGTCTGACTTTAAAACTTGGAGGCGAAAACGGAAGACGGCGAGAACTGTAACCTGCACAATAACCTGCGGATCATTGGCCTTCCCAGAGGGGACTAAGGTTGAGTTGAGTTGAGTTGAGTTGAGGTGCACTTTCTATAGCGTGGTCAATTACCCCGGAGGATCCCGACACGCTGGCGACGTCCCTGGGTGAACCCAGGGACAAGTGGACAACAAGATGGTACGACTTGGACTGATGTTCCCGCTCGGATGTTACACTCAGGCCAACTGACGCCTTAAGCGTCAGTTGGCCTGAGTGTAACATCCGAGCGGGAGGGTCCTGACATTCCCGCCTTTATCGAGCGCCTCCTCCGCACACTTTTCCCCCAGGCGCCCTTCTCTACTCACTTCATTGTGGAGAGGGCTCACAGGATGCCTTCTACATGTGGACCTCCGGGGGCACCTCCGCGCACATTCAATTGATAAACTTCAGGGACCGAGATCTTATACTATGCGAGGCCCGGAAGATGGATACCATCTGCCATGAGGCTGCCTGCCTCATGTTTTTCCCGGACTTCTCGGTAGATACCCAAAAGCGTCGGAAATCAAATCAATGCACTCAAGCAAACCCTCCGATCCCGCAGCATCAATTACAGTATAATGAAAGGGATTGCCTCATTAATTTAGCAACAATGGTAAGTCACGTTTCTCTGTCATTCTAAGATACTCCTAAATAAACCACATTATCAGTAGCTTTGCTATAATGGAGTACATTTTGACATTGTATTTATGAGATTATATATTCTCTCAGATGTTATAGATAGACGCCTCTTGAAGAAGCGGCATAGGCTGCGAAGCATGTGGTTCATTGCCTGCTGGTGCCTTGTCCTTTTTTTCATGCCCTTGGAAGCTGGGGACATCTCCGTTGAGTATCCTGTGTCACCCCTTTTTCATTTTGTTTTCCTTGTTTTATTTTTCTTTCCTGCTCCTTATCCTGCACGGGGCTAATGACTGGCTGCACTCATCTTCCTGGAGCCTTTTAAACCTGCTCAGGGAGGGGACCGGCTGCTGGACAAAGGTAACTGCTCTGATAGACCCCTGAACTTACGAATAATGGGCAAACACCCTTCCCTGGGATGCCATGATGTGGGTGGGTGGGGGGGGTGAGGGGTTGGGGCTTATGCTCTTTTTATTGCTAGTTTTGTTTTATGTTTTTTAAGTTCTATGTTAGTTTCTGAAGGAATATTGTTTATGCATGTAACGCTGACTGTGCAAACATTTCTGTGGCTGCTGGAAGGCTGTAAGAGTGGATACCCCCCCCCCCCCCGGGGCTGTCTGTATTGATCCAGGTGCAGGGCTGATAACTGCTATTATATCCCCCCTGACAGTAATCTATTGGAATGTTCGGGGGTTAAATTCCAAAATCAAATGTGCCCTGGTCTTCAAATTCCTCAGGCAATACTCCCAAGATATCTGTATTTTTCAGGAATTACACCTTGTGGGTGGTCAGGTCCTTAGCCTAAAAAAAACATGGGTTGGCCACTACTACCATGCTACCTATACACAAACGGTCACTGGTGCTAGGAGGGATATAGGCCGGTCAATGAAGCAAAAACAAACCCTTTGGTGATTTCTGTAGAGGGTATCATATAAACAGTTCAGTGCAGCGGGAATGACGGTACCCGGAAGTACCCAACACAAGTAATATACACAAAACAAGTCCACGCTCTTAAATGTTTGTAAAATATATATAAAATATATAAGCCCAATGTTGTTGGGATAAAAGAAAATAATCATATAAATATAGAGAAAAAAGAATCCATTTATTGCAGATCCACTTCTAAAAACAAGGGAGAAAACAGTCCATATAGGATAATATACAGGGCTGTAGAGTAGTAAGCAATGTGCACAAACAGTTCCACCAGCAGACACCAGCAATTCATGGGGTTAAACCTCAACGGTTCCATGCACAGGCCATCATGAGGACAAAAACACACGCTGACAGTACCTTGATGGTAGATGGTATAAAGTGGTACACAGAGAGCCGCCGTCAGATCTTAGGGTGAGGACCTGACATCAAACAGTCCACAATGCTGGAGTGTCACCACAAAGAGAAAGGGACGGTGCCATCCGACGGGACCATCCGACGGGTCTTACAGCCGGAAATGCGGCGCAGTAGGCTCTGCGGGGACACACGCTCTTCCCGTCCGATCGCATAGACGTCACACGTCTGAGACGCCACTTCACGTTCAGACCAGTGGAGCTGAAGTATCCTGGACGCCCTCTGGAAGCGCGAAACGCGTCGTCAAGACCCCCCTGATCCCTTTATTTATGGGATTTTATTACACACCTTTTAACCACTTCGTTTCGCTGTCACGTCCAAAGACGTGAACAGCGCAAACCTGAGGCGCCGGGTTGACGTCTTTGGACGTGACAGCCTTTCCCCGCTCCCAGCGCGTCCTCGCGAGCGCGCATCGGCGAAAAACTGTGTTGGCCGTGTCCCTTGGACACAGCCAATCACAGATCGTGCTGAATGGCCAATCGCAGAGGCCATTCAGCACTCGATCCCGCTATCCAATGAGAGATGATCTCAATTGTAAACAAATGAGATCATCTCTCATCGCCGGCTTTCTCTCCTCACACACAGCCAGCGTGTGAGGAGAGAAAGAGTGACAGCAGTGACAGTGAGTGTAAAAAAAAAGAAGTTAAAAACAGCGCCAGTGTCTCTGCCAGTGCCACCTGTCCCTGCCATCAGTGCCACCTGCCCCCAGTGCCATCTGCCCCTGCCCCCAGTGCCATCTGCCCCTGCCATCAGTGCCATCTGCCCCTGCCATCAGTGCCATCTGCCCCTGCCATCAGTGCCACCTGCCCCTGCCCTCAGTGCCACTTGCCATCTGCCGTAAGTGCCATCTGCCATCAGTGCAATCTGCCGTAAGTGCCATCTGCCATCAGTGCAATCTACCATCAGTGCCACCTGCCAGTGCAATCTACCATCAGTGCCACCTGCCAGTGCCACCTGCCTGTGCCATCTGCCTGTGCCACCTGCCATCAGTGCTATCTGCCCGTGCCACCTGCCCGTGCCACCTGCCCGTGCCATCTGCCATCAGTCATCAGTGCCATCTGCCCGTGCCATCTGCCCGTGCCATCGGTGCCATCTGCCATCCGTGCCATCCGCCCGTGCCAGCTGCCATTAGTGCTACCTGCAATTAGTGTAATTTGCCATCAGTGTCACCTGCCAGTGCAATCTCCCATCAGTGCCACCTGCCAGTGCAATCTACCTTCAGTGCCACCTGCCTGTGCCATCTGCCTGTGCCACCTGCCATCAGTGCTATCTGCCTGTGCCACCTGCCCGTGCCATCTGCCATCAGTGCATCTGTCATCTGTGCCATCTTTAGCCAACAATGGCTAAAAGATCCTTTTCGCTCGAGGAGGCATATGAAATTATGGCGGCTGACGAGAGCAACGGGGAGCTCTGCGATTCAGATTCCACTGAAAATTCGGACAATGAATCTGACATCACCTATGAGCCGATAGTCAGCAGTGGAGAAGAGACATCCGAGGAGGAGGAGGAGGAAGAAGAAGAGGAGGAAGAGGAAGAAGAAGAAGAGGAGGAGGGTCCACCCGCCAGAAGAAGGCGTATTGCTAAGGAGGCAGTGCCATCCACCAGCACCGCTGTGCCATCCACCAGCACCGCTGTGCCATCCACGAGTACCGCAATACCTCAGCAAGCAAGGTCACGTACCAGTGGGGTGTCACCTCAGTCCCAAAGGGTTAGGTCCCATGCCAGCCTTCCCTATTCCCTTCAGAACCCCCTGTGGCTTCCTCCTAATTCAGGAGAAGCCAACATTCCCCCTTTCACTGCCCAGCCAGGAGTCCAGGTGGACACAGAAAATTTTGCCCCGATTAATTTTTTTAATTTAATTTTCACCGACAACATGCTTGCCTCAATTGTTACCCAGTGCAATCTTTATGCAGAACAATTTATTTCCAGTAACCCCACATCCTATTATGCCCGTCCCTTCGAGTGGAGAGCCCTAACAGTGGAAGAGTTTAAAATTTTTTTGGGCCTCATATTCTGTATGGGACTAAACCACAAAAACCAGATACGTACCTATTGGTCAAACCGCCCCATCTACCACATGCCCATCTTTTCCTCAAAAATGCCCAGGACCAGATATCAATTGATAATGAGATTCTTACACTACAACGATAATACCCAGTGCCCTCCCCGAAATGACCCAAGTTTTGATAAACTTTATAAAATTCGGCCACTACTAAATTATTTTTCTGAAATTTTCCCCCAGTTGTTTACCCCGGACCAACAAATATGTGTAGACGAATCCTTAGTAAAATTTTCTGGCAGGCTGGGCATAAAACAATTCATTCCCAGTAAAAGGGTCCGCTATGGGGTGAAGCTCTATAAATTGTGTGACCGAGCCACGGGGTATACGTATGCCTTCAACGTATACGAAGGAAAGGACAGCCAGCTACACCCCCCTAATTGTCCAGACTATGTAGGAACCAGCGGGAAAATTGTTTGGCAACTCCTGAACCCACTCCTGGAGAAAGGATACCACTTGTATGTGGACAATTTCTACACAAGTTTGCCCCTGTTCCGAAACCTTTACCAAAAAAATACCCCAGCATGCGGCACCGTGCGATCGAACCGGAAGGGCTTTCCTCAAAGTCTTGTCGTCAAAAAATTAGAAAAAGGGGAGACGGCGAGTTTACGTACAGAGGAAGTTCTGGCTGTGAAATGGAGGGACAAAAGGGATGTGTTCGTGCTTTCTACCATCCACAACAACACATTCGTTGAGACCAGAACGAGGAATGGGCTAATCCAGAAACCAAAATGTATTCATGACTACAATAAGTTCATGGGGGGTGTCGATTTGAACGACCAGATGCTGGAACCCTACCTTTCCACAAGAAGATCATACCAGTGGTATAAAAAAGTTTCAATTTATTTGTTTAATTTGGCCGCGTACAATACCTACGTAATATATCGGAAATCCACTCCAAGACCCAAACCCTACCTTTTCTACCTGGAGGAAATCACCACTGCCCTTTTATACCCCAGCAACCCACCAGCATACATTCGATCCGATGTGGTTAGCCGACTCAACGAGCGCCACTTTCCAGATAAACTCCCTCCCAGACCATCAGGCCACAAATGCCAAAAAAGATGCAAGGTGTGCTCCAAAGCAGGAGTGAGAAGCGACACCATTTATTTTTGTCCTAAATGCCCTTCCCAACCAGCCCTCTGCGTAGTTGGTTGTTTCGCCCGTTACCATACCTCACTAAATTATTAGTCACTTTCTGCCATTTACTTTCACACCCCTTATACCTCTGCTTATGACCCCGGCTTGTTATTTGACCACGATTCTGCCTACCGATTCTGTTTATACCTCTGCCTGATCTGGAACTGACCCTGGACTGTTATTTGACCACGCTTATGCCTACCGATTCTGTTTATACCTCTGCCTGATCTGGAACTGACCCTGGACTGTTATTTGACCACGATTATGCCTACCGATTCTGTTTATTACCTCTGCCTGATCTGGAACTGACCCTGGACTGTTTGACCATTCTTTTTGCCTGCCTCTTGGACTGATCTTTTACCCTGCCAGTGGTCTAGTGGGATTCATAGCACAGGGGTCTCACATATGTGAGGGGCTCCAGAATTTGTTTTTCTGGATGAAGAAAACAATTTTTTGTTTTCTCATTCTAGATTAGGGTCTGGTTGCCCGGAGGCTTCAAAGAGATTTGGGTGGGAGAAGCCTCCACCCCTGTCCCCATTCTGTCCTGAACGAGGCCCTACTTCTGCCTGTAGGACCTATGCCATCATGGGACAGTATCCCTGCCTGGACAATTGTGTATGCCGTTGCTGACCAAGTCCCTGCCTGCTGCCTGGACCAGTGCTATCCTGCTGTGTAGAACTGCGCTACTATTACCACAGGTAATCTTTTGTTTACGCTTTGCTCAGCATAATGTATTTTGGGGTGTAATTCTTGGTATGTGCATGCTATGTGTCTCTGGAACACCGGACCGTGTTCCTTGCATGTTTGATCTCTGTATGTGGTCAGGCTGTGTAGAAGTCTAACACATGGGGTATCGTTTTACTCAGGAGGAGTAGCAGAATGTATTTTGGGGTGTAATTTTTGCTATCTAAATGCTATGTGTTGGAAATATCTTAGAAACGCACAACTTTGTGTAAAAAAAATGCGTTTATTTTTTTTCCACGTGTTCCAAAAACTTCTGGAAAACAATGAACCGTTCAAAAGACTCATTATGCCTCCTAGATTATACGTTGGGGTGTTAGCTTTCCAAAATGGGGTCATTTTGTGGGTAATTTCATTGTCCTGGTGTTCCAGGGCCTTCAAAAGTGTAATAGGTAGTCAACTAGTTAGATGTGCAATTTATGCTCCTAAAACCCCGGATGGCGCTTCCTGCATGTTGGGCCTCCGTATGTGGCCAGGCAGTGAAAAAGTCTGACACATGGGGTATCGTTTTACTCAGGAGGAGTAGCAGAATGTATTTTGGGGTGTCATTTTTGCTATCTAAATGCTATGTGTTGGAAATATCTTAGAAACGGACAACTTTGTGTAAAAAAAATGCGTTTTCATTTTTTTTCCACGTGTTCCAAAAACTTCTGGAAAACAATGAATCGTTCAAAAGACTCATTATGCCTCATAGATTATACGTTGGGGTGTTAGCTTTCCAAAATGGGGTCATTTTGTGGGTAATTCCATTGTCCTGGTGTTCCAGGGCCTTCAAAAGTGTAATAGGTAGTCAACTAGTTAGATGTGCAATTTATGCTCCTAAAACCCCAGATGGCGCTTCCTGCATGTTGGGCCTCCGTATGTGGCCAGGCAGTGAAAAAGTCTGACACATGGGGTATCGTTTTACTCAGGAGGAGTAGCAGAATGTATTTTGGGGTGTCATTTTTGCTATCTAAATGCTATGTGTTGGAAATATCTTAGAAACGGACAACTTTGTGTAAAAAAAATGCGTTTTCATTTTTTTTCCACGTGTTCCAAAAACTTCTGGAAAACAATGAACCGTTCAAAAGACTCATTATGCCTCATAGATTATACGTTGGGGTGTTAGCTTTCCAAAATGGGGTCATTTTGTGGGTAATTCCATTGTCCTGGTGTTCCAGGACCTTCAAAAGTGTAATAGGTAGTCAACTAGTTAGATGTGCAATTTATGCTCCTAAAACCCCAGATGGCGCTTCCTGCATGTTGGGCCTCCGTATGTGGCCAGGCAGTGAAAAAGTCTCACATATGGGGTATCGTTTTACTCAGGAGGAGTAGCAGAATGTATTTTGGGGTGTCATTTGTGGTATGCACATGCCATGTGAGAGAAATAAGCTATTACAATGACAATTTTGAGAACATTTTTAAATAAAAAATAAAAATCTTAATTTTGCAAAGTATTGTGGGAAAAAATTACAACTTCAAATACCTCACCATGCCTCTTAATAAATACCTTGGAATGTTTACTTTCCAAAATGGGGTTATTTGGGGGGAATTTGTACTTTCCTGGCTTGTTGGGGTCTCAAGAAATGAGATAGGTCTTCAGTACATCGGGTGTAATCAGATGTGATAATTTTTTATGATTTGCACTATAGCTTGTAGACTCTAAAATTTTCACACAGACCAAATAATTTCGAAAAATTTTGGGTTATTTTTATCAAAGACATGTAGCAGTATAAATTGTGGCCAAAATTTATGAAGAAAAATTAATAATTTGCAAAATTTTATCACAGAAACTAAGAAAAAATCATTTTTTTTCAAAATTTTCGGTCTTTTTTTATTAATAGCGCAAAAAATAAAAAACCCAGAGATGATCAAATACCACCAAAAGAAAGCTCTATTTGTGGGAAGAAAAGGACAAAAAAATCATTTAGGTGCAGTGTTGCATGACTGAGTAATTATTATTCAAAGTGTGAGAGTGCTGAAAGCTGAAAATTGCTCTGGGCAGGAAGGGTGTTTAAGTGCCCAGTAAGCAAGTGGTTAAAAGAAGATAGACTATATCCTGTCTTTTTTGCTTACAGCTTCCACCATCCTATACTAGTCACATGCCATTTTTGGATTTTCCACCAGAGGGCGTCCAGGATACTTCAGCTCCACTGGTCTGAACGTGAAGTGGCGTCTCAGACGTGTGACGTCTATGCGATCGGACGGGAAGAGCGTGTGTCCCCGCAGAGCCTACTGCGCCGCATTTCCGGCTGTAAGACCCGTCGGATGGTCCCGTCGGATGGCACCGTCCCTTTCTCTTTGTGGTGACACTCCAACATTGTGGACTGTTTGATGTCAGGTCCTCACCCTAAGATCTGACGGCGGCTCTCTGTGTACCACTTTATACCATCTACCATCAAGGTACTGTCAGCGTGTGTTTTTGTCCTCATGATGGCCTGTGCATGGAACCGTTGAGGTTTAACCCCATGAATTGCTGGTGTCTGCTGGTGGAACTGTTTGTGCACATTGCTTACTACTCTACAGCCCTGTATATTATCCTATATGGACTGTTTTCTCCCTTGTTTTTAGAAGTGGATCTGCAATAAATGGATTCTTTTTTCTCTATATTTATATGATTATTTTCTTTTATCCCAACAACATTGGGCTTATATATTTTATATATATTTTACAAACATTTAAGAGCGCGGACTTGTTTTGTGTATATTACCATGCTACCTATACCACACATGCTAGAGGGGTTAGTATTCTAATGCGTAAATCCCTCCCATTTATACTCCTGGACCTGCATCTGGATCCCGAGGGTAAATATGTGGTGCTCCACGAGAGTGTTGATGGCATGCCTGTGGTGTTGGCGGGACTGTACAACCCCCAGCTTCACTTGGACTCTTCAATAATATTACACAGATAGTGGCATCACACTCGGTCGTTGCAGTGGTCTTAGCTGGGGACTTCAATATGGTACCATGCCCGCATATGGACAAACTGTCTCCTGACCTGGCTATGGACTCTCCACTCTCCTGTTGGGCGCTGAATATGGGCCTCATGGACGTTTGGAGATGGAAGTACCTTGGGACGAGGAGCTATACTTGTAGCTCTGCTACATACACAGCTATGTCATGCATTGACCTTATTTATGTCAGAAGCCCTGTCATATCCAAGGTGCAGGAGATATCTACCCTTCCTAGGGGGATTTCAGACCATGCGTCCATTCTCCCGAAGATACACACTGGGGGGGGCCCCGAGTAGCTACCTATGGCGCTTATCTAGGTATTGGGTCTTGGATGAGCGAGTTGAGCCTGAGGTGGAGTTGGCCATCACGGAATATTGGGCACCCGACCCTGCTGGGATGGAGACGCCTGCCAGGTGGGGAGGATTCAAAAATGATATCAAACAGCATTATAGGTCCGCTATAGGGGCGGCACGCTCATCATCCCGGGCTTCGCTTGTCTGGACTAAGGCTGCTGCCCAGAGGTTGGAGGCTGGATATGTTGAAACCAGGGAGGAGAGTCAGAGATTGGACCTGCTTGTGGGCCTGAGGGATATTCAGCTCCTCAGACTCTCAGCAAAGAAACAAATATTCTATCAATCCCAAAAGGGTGTTTGAGCAGGGTTAGAGGACCGGATGCACATTGAGCTCTAGATACTTTGGTGAGTGTCTATGGATCTGCATACCTAGATATTTAAAACTATCAACCCATTGAAGAGGGGCGGGCAGGTCTGGGGGGGTTTTCCCTGATTTAGAGGAAATAGGACTGAATTGTCCTTGACTCGGTGGAGTGGGACTATTTTGGCCTAAATGTATGACTAAAATTCAGTTTTTTTATTAGATTTTTTCTATAACAAGAAGTAGACAATATAATTTTTTTTTTTTATTTCGTTGTCGTTTATATCGCAAAAAATAAAAATCACACAGGCAAACAAATACCATAAAAAAAGAAAGCTCTATTTGTGAGAAAAAAAGGACGCACATTTTGTTTGGGTACAACATTGCATGACCGCGTAATTACCAGTAAAAACAGCGCAGTCCCAAATTGTAAAAAATCCTCTGGTCTTTAGGCAGCCTAATGGTCTGGGGCTTAGGTGATTAAAGACTGTACAGATTAATAGGAGTAGGTTAGAAATAATTCAAATACAATTTAGACAGAAATGTATGGTTTTAAATGTTGAGTTTGTAAATGATCACCTTGTAAAACAACCCATTCCATTTAAAATTTAAATGAAAGGCAAAACATTTGTGTATAGATATAAAAAAAAAAAAAACATTATAAATACCTTTTTTGAGTCACACGACCGGAGAGAATTAAAAATAGATAAGTACACATCTTTTTTTTTTTTATAAAGGTTAGACAGGAGGCAGAGGGGAAGGAATTCTTTAAAAATAGAGATTGTTTTCTATTTTAAAGTTGAATTTCAAGTCAACTATGTACACAAATGAAATACATATAAATGAGGTAGTTTACCTGCCAAAAGGATTAGTATTTCAGTTCACAAGATATACACAGGCCTACTACACAGCACAGTCTTGTCTAGCAGAGCAGCAGTCCTGATTTTTTACTGCTTTACTGTGGTTATAGGGTGCTTAAAGTGTTTGTTACCCCACTGGGATACAGGAGACGCTCCGGGCTCTATTGGGCGAATAACGAGTCGTTTGCTGTCTATGGTCGATCAGGGTGGAGCAGGATTGTAGATGAAGAGACCGGAGCTACATAGGAATAAGTCCATTCACATCCTTCACTAGGACACGCCCTTCAAGCATTTGATTATCTAGATTTAATGTTGATCCTGATTAAGCTATTTCTTGTATAGATATAGTATATAGTGGTTGTCCACTTGCCCAACACTGATCGTAACAACTCAAAAAACAATAAAACAGCAAAAATTATAGCGTGGCTTAATAAATCTGTATAAGGCTACTGAATTATTGACATTTTTACAAGCTAGTCTGATCAGTAAGTCAGACTGAATGCTTCCAAACATGTGACACGTAACTCAACAACAAGATAGGACCAAGATGGCAAGGAGGATATTCCAATATTTTGTTGGCCAATATTGGGTGTGCATACCTTTTGCCTTTAGCACAGGAGCAGATCTCCAGAGAACCTAATACAATTTCACTATAGACTGTCCAACTGTTCTCTGTCTCTGCAAATAATCTGACAATGGCTCAATATGTTAGTATTAGGCTCTATGAGGGTCATACTTTCCATTGCATGATTTCTTGTTTCTCTTTTTACTGCAAATAGTTTAATAACCAATTTTTGTTGCTTTGCAGGCTGAAATGAAGACTGACACAGATTTTATTTTATCCAGCTCAATTTACTCAGTGTAGCTTGGAACATTCAAGTGAAAGATATGACATCAACATGTCAGAAAAAAAGGAACAAATTCTAAAACAGAATTACTGAGTTGGAAAAAGGATTACCCCTCTCCTAAAAATGACTTGTCAACTCAATCAGGAGTGGTCATTGTGTGTGTGTGACAACAATATCACAAATTGCTCACAAATAGTGATGTCGCGAACATAAAATTTTCCATTTGCGAACGGCTAACGCAAACTTCTGCAGATATTCGCAAACGGGCGAACCGGGCGAACCGCCATAGACTTCAATGGGCAGGCAAATTTTAAAACTCACAGGGACTCTTTCTGGCCACAATAGTGATAGAAAAGTTGTTTCAAGGGGACTAACACCTGGACTGTGGCATGCCGGAGGGGGATCCATGGCAAAACTCCCATGGAAAATTACGTAGTTGTCGGAAAGTCTGTTTTTAATCCATAAAGGGTATAAATCACCTAACATTCCTAAATTGTTTTGAATAACGTGCTTTAAAACATCAGGTATGATGTTGTATCGATCAGGTAGTGTAAGGGTTAGGGTTAGGGTTAGGGTTACAAACAGGGTTAGGGTTAGGGTTACAGATGGGGTTAGGGTTACAGATAGGGTTAGGGTTACAGACAGGGTTATGGTTAGGGTTAGTGTTACAGATATGGTTACAGATAGGGTTAGAGTTACAGACAGGGTTAGGGTTAGTGTGTAACCCTAAACCTATCTGTAACCCTAACCCTAACCCTGTCTGTAACCCTAACCCTATCTGTAACCCTAACCCTAACCCTATCTGTAACCCTAACTCTATCTGAAACCCTAAACCTAACCCTATCTGTAACCCTAACCCTATCTGTAACCCTAACCCTATCTGACAGATCAAGTGAAGCAGCTGTGGTGCTAGTGTTGGTGGTGGCAGCAGGCGGGTGAGTGGTAACTTGAGAGGTGCCCCGAACCTGAGCTGGAGGAGGATGGTGCGTCAAGGTTCCAAGTGGAAGCTGTAGAAGATTGGCTGTCCTGTGTTAGCCAGTCAACTATATCCTCAGGACTTTTCAAGTTCAGGGTAGGTGGCCTCTGAACACTGGCCAGTATTCTAGGGCCACAGGGAATCACAGCACCACGACCACGACGGTCCCTGCGGGGATTGCCTGCCTCTACCTGTCATTTTTAGATTAGTTTAGTTGTACTATGCGTGCAAGCTACTGTGACACCAGATATGAGTGGCACTGTGCACTGGCAGAAGTTGGCAGAGTAGACGCTGTAGGCCTGACACACACGCCTGCAGACAACTAACTGCTATTCTATTGCAGTCAAAATTGTGTTTTTTTTTAAATGTTATCTAGTGTGCCAACAAAATATATATGAGTGGACAAGTGGGCACAGTATACGCTGTGAGCCTGACACATGCTGGCAGACAACTGACTACTATTCTCTATTGCAGTCAAAATTGTTTTTTTTTAATGTTATCTACTGTGTTATCTACTGTGCCAACAAATATATGAGTGGTGGCACTGGACAAGTGGGCACAGTATACGCTGTGAGCCTGACACACACGTGCTGGCAGGCAGATTACAAAAAAAAAGCAGTACTGATGTACTAGCCCTATACAGGCTGTCAGTATATTAGGAAGAGCGTATCTAGTCTAGCTAAACTCAATACAGTGTATAAATATATATACAACACCTGGGATGCATATATATCCTCTACATACTGTAACTCTAACTGACCAGCCTGCCTGCCTGCCTGCTCTATCTAACTCCAAAAAATGACACTCTCTCTCTCTCTGTCTCTCTCTGTAAACCATGCAACACACATTAGATTACAGAGAAAAAAAAAGAAGACTGGTGGACTAGCCTTAAAAAGGGCTTTTTGGGATGCTGTCATGATGCTGTCGTTACAGCAGAGATCAGTTCAGTCTTTCAGGACTGGAGTGGACACTGAATACACTGGCCTAGCTATAGATTTCCCTATTAAATCAGCAGCAGCTACACTGTCCCTCCTCTCACTAAGACTGCAGCTTTCGAATGAATCTAAAATGGATGCTGTCCAGGAGGTGGGAGGGTCTGGGAGGGAGGGTATGCTGCTGATTGGCTGGAATGTGTCTGCTGCTCAATAATGACAAATAGGGGGCGGATCGAACATCGCATATGTTCTCCCGCGGCGGCGAACGTGAACAAGCGATGTTCGCTGGGAACTATTCGCCGGCGAACAGTTCTGTACATCTCTACTCACAAATGTGGCTTGTATGGGAGGGTTGTAAGAAAAAAGCCACATGCAGTCACGACTAAGCTTTGCCAAAAGGCAACTTGAAGATTCTGAGGCCATATGGAAAATGGTTTTATTGTCCGATGTGAATAAAATTGAATGATTTGGCCTCAACACCAAACTATATGTCTGGTGGAAATCCAATACAGTTCCCCATTCAAATAACACCATTCCTACAGTAAAGCATGGATGTGGTAATATATTGTTTTGGGAGCATTTCTCTGTAGCAGGGGCTGAAGCACTTGTCAGGATAGTAGGAAAAATGGATGGAGTAAAATACCATCACATTCTTGAGGACAATCTGCTGTCCTCTGCCAGAAAGTTGTCAGTGGGAAGAAGGTTTATCTTCCTATGACAATGATCCAAAGCACACAGCAAAAATTACTACACAGTAGTTGAAGGAGAAAATGGTAAATGTGTTTGCATGGCCTAGTCAGAGCCCAGACTTTGTTGCAGAGTACGATTGATAGGTGCAGCGGAGTCTAGTTCAGATCAGACATTGTGTAGTAACAGGAACTGGCTTCTTTATTGGAACATCATCACACAGAGGCAAATATGTCTCCACATAATGGTAAGAAGAACAACACACAGAGAGAACAAGGCAGGAAGAAGAAATCAACGAGTAGATCACTTTGGATAGGAAATACAACACACCATAGAGAATACATATCATAGCATATCATTAAGCATTAGCGACATCTTGTGTCCTTTTTGTAAACTGCATTCCATAATAGGCTAAGCTGTAGTTTTTGTTGTATCTCCAACACCCCTTCTCAACAACTAAGGCTTAGTCTGTTAAACCTATCTTCTTTGTGAGCCTTGAATGTCTTTCGCCGGTCAGAGGCTTTGTAAGGATGTCTGCAGTCATATCCTCTGTCGGGCAATAAATTAACTCAAGAAGTCCTTTCTCTTGAAGATCCCTAAGAAAGTGAAACTTCACATCAATGTGCTTGGTTCTTGAATTAACTTCTTTAGTATGTGCAAGTACAATGCATCCTTAATTGTCCTCATAGATTTCTGTTGGTCCCAACTGTGGTTGACCTAAATCTGTTAATAGCTGTCTCAGCCATATAACTTCTTTGCTTGCCTGCGCAGCAGCAATGTATTCTGCTGCAGTAGACGACGGTGAAACAAAGAGTTGCTTTTTACTTGTCCAACTGATGGCACCTCCTGACAGGAAAAATAAGTAGCCACTGGTAGATTTTCTGTCACTGGTGTCTCCTGCCCAGTCAGCATCCACATATCCTGTTAAGGTGCTTTCATCGCTTGCTGGAAACTTAAGCTTGTAGTGCAAAGTTCCTTTAAGATATCAAATTATTCGTTTTACAGCATTCCAGTCCTTTTGATTTGGCATTGAGACCTTTCTGCATAGGATTCCAACTGTTGCTGCAATGTCTGGTCTTGTAGCAGTGGTAAGGTACAGCAATTTCCCTATTGCTTTCCTGTATTGCGTATTAGTAGGTAATGGGTTATCTTGACAATTCATCTTCTTTAGGTAGTTGGTTTCTATGGGAGATTTCACTGGTTTGGCGTCTTCCATTCCAAAAGTTTCAATTATTTCCTGTATTTGTGTCTTTGATTCAGAAGAAAGCTGCCATGTTCCTCTCTCTCGATCTGGATGCCGAGGTACTTTGTTATGTTGCTGAGGTCTTTGGTGTCAAAGTGCTGATTTTGTTTTTCAAATATTTCTGCTTCATCCCCTTCTTGCTCAAAAACAAATCAGGATATCATCCACATACATAAGCATATAGACCCATCTGTTTGCCAATCTCTTTGTGTATAAGCAGGGGTCTGCTTTGCTCCTTTGAAAGTTTTGATGTGTAAGCACTTCATTTATTTTTATATTCCACGCTCTAGCTGCTTGCTTTAGGCCATATATACTCCTGCGAAGTTTGCATACTAGGTCTGACCTTTGTTCATCTTTGAATCCTGGCGGCTGTTCCATATAGATTTCCTCTGTTAAGTCGCCATGTAGAAACGTGGTTTTCACATCAAAACTTGCATTTTCCTTGTGACTGCTACTGTCAGCAAAGTCCGTATTGTAGTGTGCTTGACTACTGGTGCAAATGTCTCATCATAGTCCTCTCCGTATTTTTGAGAATAGCCTTTGGCTACTAGTCTTGCTTTGTATCGTTCAATTGTGCCATCTGCATTGTATTTCACTTTAAAAGTCCATTTACAGCCTATGGCTTTCCTTCTGGGTGGTAGTTCTGTAAGTGTCCCTGTTTTAGCGCCATGCATGGATTTTATCTCTTCCTCAGCAGCCTTTATCCATTTAGTTGCTTCTTGTTCTGAAAGTTGAGATATGTCTTCCCAGTTTGCAGGTTTGAGAAAGAAAGTTTACCGCTCAGAGGTCCCAGGGAACTGCAAGGTGGAGTCCAAACACCTGGGTGCAGGCACTGCAATAGTATGCAAAAATACATAGAGAAAAACCGGGACGGCCGCACTCCAAAAAAAAAATGGTTCTTTTTAATAAAACTGGTCACAACATGAACATATCACAACAAAAAATCAGGAGAAAAACTGACGCGTTTCACACTATCATACAGTGCTTATTCATAGCATGTTGTGACCAGTTTTATTAAAAGGAACCATTTTTGGAGTGTGGCCGTCCCAGTTTGCAGGTTTGTTGATACTGGCAGTACTTGCTTTGTATGAGAGACGTATAGGTGGTTTACCTTTGTTTTCTCTTGTTGACCATCTCGGTTTTGTGTCTGAGCCTTCTTGTATCTGCTCTTCAGTACTGGTTGAGTCTACACTCACTTCAACTGTTTGTTCGGAAGTTACAGAGATGGGCTGGTCAATGTCAGTTTTCTCTTCTATTCTTGCTTCTACTGTTGTCATTACATTGTCTCTTAAATCTTCAACAAAAGTTACGCTGTTGCTAATGGTAACCTTGGTTGTTTTAGGATTTAGGATTCTGTAACCCTTGACATTGTCACTGTATCCAACGAAGATACCTTCAAACGCTCTGTTTTGGAGTTTGGTACGTTTTTCTTCAGGTATGTAGATACATGCTTTGCATCCAAAAACTCTTAGGCCACGTACACACGATCAGACCGGTCCTATGAGACTGGTCCGACGGACCGTTTTCATCGGACTACGCAGAAGTGGTCTGATGGTCTGATGCAGTGACGTAACCAGAGTTATGGGCGCCCGGGCGGAATTTTTTTTTGAAAAACGACACAAAAAATTCAAGCATAAAACGACGTTTTGCCCACACGCGATCAATTTAAATGACGTTTTTTAAAACGTCGTTTTTTTTCATCACAAAAAGTGATCGTGTGTACGCGGCATTAAACATTTTGGAGCTTTTTTTTAACTTTTTTTATATTTACTTTTTTTTTCACTCTTTTTATGTTTTTTTTACACTTTATGTCATTGCTATTACATAGGGGGATACAAATCCCCCCATATAATAGCACACGTACACTGACAGGTCCTCTTTATGGAGACATTAAATGTCACCTGGGGACCCCAAAA
The DNA here is from genome assembly GCA_029574335.1 of Rana kukunoris. NCBI lineage: Eukaryota > Metazoa > Chordata > Amphibia > Anura > Ranidae > Rana > Rana kukunoris. The sequence continues at coordinate 232,445,869 of CM056052.1, forward strand.
GAAGCTGAGGAAGCACAGATCTGCTTCTTCTCTCTGGCTATAGCAGCCAGATGACTGACAGGTGAATGCGGATGTAATCCACATCACTTCTGCATTCACAGCCTGGAGGGAGATCAGCAAGGAGGAAGATGCTGGTCTCCCTCCCATCTTACCTCCTGATACCCTCCCGGGACGCAGATGGGGCAGCGGATCCCGGGATTGAAGGTGAGGGGTCAGGAGGGGGGGCGGCAGCAGTACTGGAGGGGGTAGGGGGCACGCAGCCAGCACATATACACAATTGGCAGGCTATAGAGCCGCCGATCGTGTATATGTGAAAGTTCAACCGGTAATGGCACTGACCCCCGACACCTACACTGACCTGACACCTACACTGACCTGACACCTACACTGACCTGACACCTACACTGACCTGACCCCTACACTGACCTGACACCTACACTGACCTGACACCTACACTGACCTGACACCTACACTGACCTGACCCCTACACTGACCTGACCCCTACACTGACACATACATTGACACTGACCTTACACCTACACTGACCTACTACACAGACCCACCTAACTCCTACAGTAGGAGTCCTACTTCCAGCAATACTCGCACCCCCCTCCCCCCAGCTTGGTGAAAATCCATCCTCCGAGTCCGAGTCCTCCGAGTCCTCCTTACCTCTGTCTGCTCTTCTCCAGAGACTCCAGGACTCTCCTCAGGACGGCCAGGACCCCAGCACTGGATGTGCAGAACTGCTTCGGAGTCCCGACTCCCGTCCCCGCCAGCGCCATCCACCCGCAGCCCGCTCCATGGTGCAACTCCCTCCACACAGCGTCATACCACAGAGTAGAGGGGAAGACAGCGGCCACGGCGGCTCACACTTTCAGTGCCTGACGTCTCCCGCCGCCATGTTTAGAGTTTACCGGGGCTCTGTGATTGGGCGTATGGCGGTCATGTGCGGAGGCAGGACTTCCAGCCCCACGCCTCACATTACCCCCATATGCCCAATCACAGAGCGCTGGACATTAAACATGGTGGCCGCCTGGCCGGTCTGGACATCTGTGTCAGTGACACGGGAAATTAAAAATAAGAAGGAGGCACGGAAAGTCGCCCCCCTAAATGTCTCGCCTGGGGCAACAGCACCCCCTGCCCCCCTTTGCTACGCCAGTGGTCTGATGTGCGTACACACCATCAGACCAAAATCCCATCGTACCAGAACGCGGTGATGTAGAACACAACGACGGGCTGAAAAAATGAAGTTCAATGCTTCCAAGCATGCGTCGACTTGATTCTGAGCATGCGCGGGTTTTTGGTCCGATGCTTTTGTGTAATAACCATCGAATCTGTCCGACGGACAGGTGTCCGTTGGACAGATTTTAAAGCAAGTTTTAAAACTTTGGCCCGACGGACAACGATCAGATGGGCCGTACACACCATCGAATTGGTCCGATGAAACTAGTCTTCAGACCAGTTTCAGCGGACCGGTCTGATCGTGTGTACGCGGCTTTAGGTGTTTTACACTTGGTTTCTCATTGTGCCATAGTTCATATGGGGTTTTCTCCACTGTTCTGGAAAGAAGTCTGTTCTGCAAATATGTAGCTGTCATGGCTGCCTCACCCCAGTATTTTTGTGGTAGTTCAGAGTCTGTCAGCATACATCTGATCATTTCAGTCAGAGTTCTGGTCTTTCTTTCAGCTACTCCATTTTGTTCTGGTGTATACGGGACTGTCTTTTGATGTTCTATTCCATGCCTTTTTAAGTATTCTTGTATCTTACCTCCTGTGAATTCACCTCCATTATCGCTCCGAAGTATGAGAGGCTTCCTCTGAAACTTGTTACTTGTCTCTGTTATATAGTCCTGTAATTTGTCGAAAACTTCACTCTTGTGTTGCATTAGGTAGGTGACTGTATATCTTGAGTAGTCGTCTATGAAAGTCACTATGTATCTGTTGCCTCCAGGTGTTGGTGGGTTTAGGGGACCACACACGTCACTGTGAACTAAGTCAAGTGGTCTTGAGGCTCTCTTCTGGCTGACTTTGGGAAATGTTGCTCTTGTAGCTTTGGATTTAATGCAACATTCACATTTAACAGTGACTGGACAAGGGGATACTATTAGATCCCTTGTCAGATTCCTCCTCTGTAGTTCCAGTATGCATTCTGGGTGTCTGTGACCTAGATATCTGTGCCATATATGTATACAGTCATTGTGCTTGTGTGTACATAGTCTCACCTTTTCCTTCACTGTGTCGAGGTGATATAGATGATCATCCAGCTTGGCGCTTGCTATTGTCTGTTTGCCGTTTAGAATGGAACACTTGTCACCTTGAAATTTCACAGTAAGTCCTCTGGCTGTTAGACGTTTCACAGATAAGAGTCCTCCTTCTAGATTAGGAACATAAAGTACATCTTTCACTGGTATGGTTAAATTGTGTCCCGTATCATCAGGACATACAAGGGTTCGATGCCCACATCCTTCTGCATGTATTGTGCTTCCATCTGCAAGGTAAATAGTTTCTTTGTTGTTCTGATCAAGTTCTGTGAAGAAATTTCTATCACTCGTCATGTGACTGGTTGCCCCTGAATCGATGCACCAGTATTGGCATTTATTGTTGCATGTCGCTTTAAATGTGGCATTCCAGTTGCCTTCCCTTGGGTCATTGATTGTGGTTTTTACCTTTTGTTTAGCATAAAAGGGACGTTGTCTCATTTGCTCTGCTTTCCATATAGTACAGTCTTTCTTTATGTGTCTCTGTTTGTGGCATCTGAAACACACTCTGGTTTCTTTCCTGTGTAACCTTGCGTCTGTAGCTTTAAGAGCGGTACTGTTTTCGGGTTCTGTGGAGTCATGCATTAATTCCTTTCTTCTCTGATACTCATCTATGAGCCTGGTTTTTACAAATGCTAACGTCAGATCTGTCTCAGGTCGTGTCTCCAGTGCATTGATTAGTGCAGTGTATGGATCGGGCAAACTGCATAATAACATGGCTGCAATGTGACTGTCTGTTATATTCTCCCCGATTGATCTGAGTTGCGCAATCACCTCCAGCATTGCGTTTATATGTTCATTCATGTCCTGCCCTCTGCCAAGTCTCATTTTGTAAAGTTTCCGCAGCATAAACAGCTTGTTGTTTAAACTGGATCTTTCATGCAGTCTTTTCAGTACATCCCACATGCCTCTCGCTGTGTCCTCATTGCGTATATATGAATGAGCTGATCATCTTCTACTGGTAAACTTATTGTGGCACATGCCTGTCTGTTTTTCTTGTCCCAGTCCTGTTTATTATTCTCCTGTGGCCTCTCTGTAGTGGTAACCTCCCACAAGTCATCTCTGGATAACAGCATTTCCACTTTAAACTTCCATAGCTGATAATTGTCATTGTTCAGCTTGGTCACTGAGAGTTTAAGCTCTGAGTTTCCAGCCATCTTATCCCTCCTTTATATATAAACAGTCTTACTTGTCTATAGGAGATGTCACTGAAAAGCTTCCTTATGTTGATCTCCGCATCAGCCACGCTGTCTTCCGTTCAAGGCTTTATTCTGCTTAGGCCGCACCTGGTCACAAGACTTTATCCGGCTATCTGGGCCCATAACCTGTTGCAGTGTACGATTTAAAATAGCCCCATGGCAGACTGATCATCATCCAAACATAATAACATCAGATGGGGAGCGATACCTGCCTTGTCTCACATAAGTCGCATGTGTGCCAGGGCCAGCAATTATTCTTTTTTCAATGCAGACAGCAGCATACTTTAATCTATTCTGTTTTTTTTTTACAACAAATACATGGGTTAGGTGCATGTGGCAAGGAATGTGTTACGTTGGAAAATTTATTTTATTTTCACTTGAATTGTATTGCTTTTTCAAAGGTTTAGGTACATTCTGATCATAAAACTTAGAAGTGAGGTACAAAGATCTTACAGTATACAAAATAGAAGTAACTAAAGCCTTAAAGGGGTTGTAAGGGTACATTTTTTTTGCCTAAATAGCTTCCTTTACCTTAGTGCAGTCCTCTTTTACTTACCTCATCTTTCGATTTTGCTTTTAAATGTTCTTATTTCTTCTGAGAAATCCTCACTTCCTGTTCTTCTGTCTGTAACTACACACAGTAATGCAAGGCTGTCTCCCTGGTGTGGAGTGTCGTGCTCGCCGCCTCCCTTGGACTACAGGAGAGTCAGGACGCCCACTAACACACAGCTCCTTTCTCTATCTGCAACGTAGAAAGCGTCCTGACTCTCCTGTAGTCCAAGGGAGGGGATGAGCACAACACTCCACACCAGGGAGAAAGCCTTGCATTACTGTGTGGGGTTACAGACAGAAGAACAGGAAGTGAAGATTTCTCAGAAGAAATAAGGACATTTAAAAGCAAAATTGAAAGATGAGGTAAGTGAAGGAGGACTGCACTAAGGTAAAGGAAGCTATTTAGGAAAAAATATTGTACCTTTACTACCCCTTTAACCACTTCCCTACGGCCATACGACTAAATACGGCCGCAGGGTTGTTCTAAATCTCTGGGGTGCCGTGTTTCTACGGCAGCCCCTTTCCTCGTTCCCCGCGCGCGCTCCCGTGCGCGCAGCAGTGAATTACTGTGCTGGCCGTGTCTCCTGGACACAGCCAAACACAGATTGCGCTAAATAGCCAATCACAGCGGCTATTTACAGTGCGATCTGTGCAGCCAATGGGAGATGATCTCAAATGTAAACATATGAGATCATCTCCCGTTGCCTGCTCTCCCTCCTCACACAGACAGCGCGTGTGAGGAGAGAGAGCTACTGTGAGTTAAAAGTGTTACAGTGTCCCAAATCAGTCCCCAATCAGTGCCACCAGTACTACCAGTGCCCACCTGTGCCACCAGTGTCACCAGTGTCACCAGTGCCCACCTGTGCCCACCTGTGATCAGTGCTGCCTCAGTGCACATCAGTCCAAATCATTGCCCACCTGTACCACCAGTGCCACCTGTACCACCAGTGCCCACCTGTGATCAGTGCCCACCTGTGATCAGTGCCACCTCAGTGCACATCAGTGCCCACCAGTACCACCTGTGCCACCAGTGCCCACCTGTGCCCACCTGTGATCAGTGCCCACCTGTGATCAGTGCCGCCTCAGTGCACATCAGTGTGTATCAGTGCGTATCAGTGCCCACCTGTGCCACCAGTACCAACAGTACCACCTGTACCACCAGTGCCCACCTGTGATCAGTGCCCACCTGTGATCAGTGCCCATCTGTGATCAGTGCCCACCTGCGATCAGTGCACATCAGTGCGTATCAGTGCACATCAGTGCGTATCAGTGCACATCAGTGCGTATCAGTGCCCACCAGTACCACCTGTGCCACCAGTGCCCACCTGTGTCCACCTGTGATCAGTGCCCACCTGTGATCAGTGCCGCCTCAGTGCACATCAGTGCGTATCAGTGCATATCAGTGCCCACCTGTGCCACCAGTACCACCTGTACCACCAGTGCCCACCTGTGCCCACCTGTGATCAGTGCCCACCTGCGATCAGTGCCCACTTGCTAACAGTGCGTATCAGTGCACATCAGTGCGTATCAGTGCCAACCAGTACCACCTGTGCCACCAGTACCACCTGTGCCACCAGTGCCCACCTGTGCCCACCTGTGATCAGTACCCACCTGTGATCAGTGCCGCCTCAGTGCACATCAGTGCGTATCAGTGCACATCAGTGCCCACCTGTGCCACCAGTACCATCTGTGCCACCAGTGCCCACCTGTGATCAGTGCCCACCTGCCGTCTCAGTGCACATCTGTGCCACACACCTCTGAAGTCACCAGCATGTCAAAACGTTGCTTTTCCCTCAAGCAGGCATATGAAATTATTTCCGCGGCTGACGAGAGCAACGGGGAGCTCTCTTCTTCCGATTCCGATTTGGATTCCAATTTGGACGTAAACTATGAGCCAGTCTACAGTAGTGGAACAGCGACAGGCTCAGAGGGGGAAGATAATCAGCCCGCCAAAAGAAGGCGCTCTGGTGAGGAGGCAGTGGCATCCACCAGCCCTGTCATGCCATCCACCAGCCCTGTCATTCCATCCACCAGCACCGTCATTCCATCCACCAGCACCGTAGTGCCATCCACAAATACTGTAGTGCCATCCACCAGCACCGAAGAACCTCGGCAACAAAGGCCAAGGACCCATGCCAGCCTTCCCTATGCCCTTCAGTACCCCTTGTGGCTTCCTCCAAATTCCGGAGAAGCCAACATTCCCCCTTACACTGCCCAGCCAGGATTCCAGGTGAACACGGACAATTTTTCCCCAATTAATTTTTTTGATTTATTTTTAACTGAGGAACTGCTATCAAGCATTGTGGCCCAGTGCAACTTATATGCCCAACAATTCATTTCCAACAATCCCACATCTTCGTATGCCCGTCCCTTCGAGTGGAGAGACCTAACAGTGGAGGAGTTTAGGATTTTTTTAGGCCTCACCTTTTGCATGGGACTCAACCCAAAAAACAAAAAGCATTCCTTTTGGTCAAAACGCCCCATTTATCATATGCCCATCTTTTCTACAACAATGCCCAGAACCAGATACTTCATGATCATGAGGTTCCTCCACTTCAACGATAACACCCAGTGCCTTCCCCGAAATCACCCAAATTTTGACAGGCTTTTCAAAATTCGCCCCTTACTAAATTATTTTTCTGAATTATTCCCCCAAATATATACCCCGGAACAAAACATTTGTGTCGATGAGTCCCTCGTTAAATTTTGTGGCCGACTGAAAATAAAGCAGTTCATTCCCAGCAAAAGAGCCCGCTATGGGGTGAAGGTTTATAAACTTTGTGAACGAGCAACAGAGTACCTGTATTCCTTCTTGGTCTACGAAGGGAAGGACACCCAGCTGAATCCCCCCAATTGCCCAGACTACTTGGGATCAAGTGGAAAAGTTGTCTGGCAACTCATCAACCCCCTACTGGATAAAGGCTACCATTTGTACGTGGATAATTTCTATACCTCTCTTCCCCTGTTCCACAACCTTCATCGGAAGCAGACCCCAGCATGTGGCACGGCAAGAAAGAACAGGAAAGGCTTTCCTCAAAGCCTTGTGAATAAGAAGCTGAAGAAAGGGGAATCGGCAAGTCTGCGCAACAAGGAGGTTCTTGCAGTGAAGTGGAAGGACAGAAGAGAGGTATACATGTTGTCTTCCATCCACAACAATTCGTTTGCGGAAACCCGCAGAAGGCGTGGCACCACCGTCCAAAAGCCCACATGTATCCGGGACTACAATTTGTTCATGGGGGGAGTTGACTTGAACGACCAAATGTTGGAACCATACCTTGCCATAAGACGCACGTACCATTGGTACAAAAAAGTAGCTATTTATTTTTTTCAATTGGCCGTATACAATTCATATATAATTTATCGTAAGTCCACCCAAAACCCCCTACCCTTCCTTGGCTACCAGGAAGAAATCACCACTTCCCTGATATTCCCGAACGACCTGCCCCAGAACATCCGATCAGATGTTCTAAGTCGACTCTCCGAACACCATTTCCTTGATAAAGTTCCTCTCACAGCAACAGGCCGACGAGGTCAAAAAAGATGCAAGGTGTGTGCCAGTGAAGGAGTCAGAAGAGACTCAGTTTATCATTGTGCTGATTGTCCTTCCCAACCAGGCCTCTGTGTAGTTGGCTGTTTTCGGCGTTACCATACCAAACTAAATTATTAATACTCCGTTCCTGCCTTCTCACACCTATACACCCCTTATGCCACTGCCTGCCCTGTAACTGACCCTGGCTTGTTTTTCGACCACGATTCTGCCTAATGATTTTGTAATACCTCTGCCTGATCTGGAATTGACCCTGGACTGTTTTTAGACCATTCTTCTGCCTAACGATTCTGTAATGCCTCTGCCTAATCTGGAATTGACCCTGGACTGTTTTTCGACCATTCTTCTGCCTAACGATTCTGTAATGCCTCTGCCTGATCTGGAACTGACCTCGGACTGTTTGACCATGTTTTTGCCTGCCTCTTGGACTGATCTTGTACCCTGCTACTGGACTAGTGGGATTCAACACAGGAGTCTCACATATGTGAGGGGCTCCAGAAAAGATTTTCTGGATGAAGAAAACATTTTTTTTGTTTTCTCATACTAGATTAGGGTCTGGTTGCCCGGAGGCTTCAAAGAGATTTGGGTGGGAGAAGCCTCTACCCCTGTCCCTGTTCTGTCCTGAACGAGGTCCTACTTCTGCCTGCTGCCTGTAGGACCTATGCCATCATGCCTCTGCCTGTTGCATGAACTGACCACCTGCACTAACCCCGACGGGACAGTATCCCTGCCTGGATGTTGCTGATCAAGTCCCTGCCTGCTGCCTGGACCAGTGCTATCCTGCTGTGTAGAACTGCGCTACTATTACCACAGGTAATCTTTTGTTTACGCTTTACTCAGCATAATGTATTTTGGGGTGTAACTCTTGGTATGTGCATGCTATGTGTCTCTGGAACACCTGACGGTGTTCCTTGCATGTTGGATCTCTGTATGTGGTCAGGCTGAAGTCTCACACATGTGGTATTGTTGTACTCAGGAGGAGTAGCAGAATGTATTTTGGGGTGTCATTTTTGCTATGTACATGCTATGTGTTGGAAATTTCTTATCAATGGACAACTTTGTGTAAAAAAAAATGTGTTTTCATTTTTTTTCCACATATTCCAAAAACTGCTGGAAAAAAATAAACCGTTCAAAAGACTCATTATGCCTCATAGATTATACGTTGGGGTGTTAGCTTTCCAAAATGGTGTCACTTTGTGGGTAATTACATTATCCTGGTGTTCCAGGGCCTTCAAAAGTGCAATAGGTAGTCAACTAGTTAGATGTGCAATTTATGCTCCTAAAACCCCTGATGGCACTTCCTGCATGTTGGGCCTCCGTATGTGGCCACGCAGTGAAAAAGTCTCACACATGGGGTATCGTTTTACTCAGGAGGAGTAGCAGAATGTATTTTGGGGTGTCATTTGTGGTATGCACATGCCATGTGAGAGAAATAAGCTATTACAATGACAATTTTGAGAATTTTTTTAAATGAAAAATAAAAATCTTAAATTTGCAAAGTATTCTGGGAAAAAATTACAACTTCAAATAACTAACCATGCCTCTTACTAAATACCTTGGAATGTCTTTTGTACTTTTGTACTTTCCTGGCTTGTTAGGGTCTCAAGAAATGAGATAGGCCTTCAATACATCAGGTGTGATCATATGTGATAATTTTTTATGATTTGCACTATAGCTTGTAGACTCTAAAACTTTCACACAGACCAAATAATTTCCAAAAAATGTGGGTTATTTTTATGAAAGACATGTAGCAGTATAAATTGTGGCCAAAATTTATGAAGAAAAATTAATAATTTGCAAAATTTTATCACAGAAACTAAGAAAAAAACATTTTTTCCCCAAATTTTCTGTCTTTTTTCATTAATAGCCCAAAAAATAAAAACCGCAGAGGTGATCAAATACCACCAAAAGAAAGCTCTATTTGTATGAAAAAAAGGACAGAAAAATCAATTGGGTACAGTGTTGCGTGACTGAGTAATTCTCATTCAAAGTGTGAGAGTGCTGAAAGCTGAAAATTGGTCTGGTCAGGAGGGGTGTTTAAGTGCCAAGTATGGAAGTGGTTAAAGTACATTGTTTTCCAGGTTTTTATATTGTGTATAAAAGCCAGCAGGAAAAATTAATGTTATACCAAGGGTAGGTAAAGTAGGACCAGGAAAGGGTGGAGGGTAGCTTTTAATCTTGGCTGTACTTGAGCAATATACTCTGAATGCTGATGACCTGGGTTGGAAAGGTTGACCTTGGTTGTGCTATTATGCATGCCAATAACTGTCCTGTTTTCTCATTATCATCACCTAATGCCCCGTACACACGATCGGTTTTCCTGTTGGAAAAAGTCTAATGAGAGCCTTTGGTCGGGAATCCTGACCATGTGTATACTCCATCAGACTTTTTCCAACAGGATAACTGCTGGAAAAAGATAGAGAGCAGGATCTCTTTTTTCCCGTCATGAAAAAAACTGTTTGGAATTTCCGATCGTGTGTACAAATTCCACCGCGCAAAATTCCGACGCAAATCGATAAATGCTCAGAAGCATACAACTTTATTTTCTCAGCTCGTCTTAGTCTTTTTTACGTCACCGCATTCTTGGCAGTCAAAAGTTCACCGAACTTTTGTGTGACCGTGTGTATGCAAGGCAGGCACCGCTCGTGTGTACGGGGCATTAGTGGTCAGAAATGGCCCAATAACCACATGTAGTTCTTGAATTGGGAAAGTCACATGAAATGATCAGTTTGTTTTGGGCCATCTTAGTCAGTGGTGATCTAGTTGTAAGCATAAATTCCTCTGCCCACATGACAAAGAAATTATTCCTCTTTTTTTTCTTGGTTATGTTTTTACAACTGTACTCCAAAGAGACAGATAAGGCTCACAACAGCTAAATACAATTTTCAGAGGTCTCCTGAGAAAGTCCAATGACGAAACGTCTTGGAAGGGAACTTGGAGACATCATCACCTTCATAATATTGTAGTCTGCTGTCTCATTGTGATCCAGCCTACACCTCAAACCTCACTCGAGGTCCCATTTTAAAGCTCTGTTATATAACGCTGTGTTGCACTAATAATATGTGTGTAAACCTTTGTTTTTATATACCGTACTAAATAAACCTTTAAAACGATACAGGATTGTGAGCCCCTTTCTGTCTATTTGGAATATTGTAGTAAATAAATCAGATGGAGACATCTAACAAAGGAAATAAAAAAAAGAAATAATCCCTTGGTGAAGTGGATGGATAAATTCAGGTGCATAAAGACATTTGCTGGTAAGATGGCTCAGCAGGCTAATGCTCTGTTGCAGCAATCTGTGATCACCTGAGCCCTCAGGGTCACAGGTTCGATCCCGGCGGGGTCCACTCAGCCTTCAATCCTTCCGAGGTCGGTAAAATGAGTACCATTGATTTGGGTAATAGTGACTATGTTACTATATAAGCGCCTCGAGACCCGATGAGCTACAGCTTCGGCTGTGGCTTCAGAAGCTTGTCTGGCAAGAAGCTCGCCTGGCTTCATAGCTTGCCTGGCAAGTTAGGGTAAGACAGCGCTATATAAGACTTGCATTATTATTATTATTATTATTATTTCTATAATTTGTGGGTCAATATTATATAGTGAGCAATGTTTTATGAGGTTGTGACACACTGGAGGGGGAATGCTCACTAATCAGTGTGGTATTGATTTGAATGAAAAGAAAATGAGTTCTGGCCTTAAAGGTCCCTTTCACATTGGTGAAACAGCCGCGCTGGGGGTATAGCGCCGCTAAAAATAGCGGCACTATACCACCGGAATTGCCGTGAGTTGCAGCCGCTAGCGGCTGTGAAAGGGTTAATACTGCCCGCAATGCGCCTCTAGAGGTGCATTGCGGGCGGTATTGCCGCGGTTTCCCATTGTTTTAAATGGGAAGGAGCGGTATACATGCCGCTCCTCTCACCGCTCCAAAGATGCTGCTGACAGGAGATTTTTTTATCTCCCGCCAACGCATCGCCTCAGTGTGAAAGCCCTCGGGCTTTCACATTGAGGATGCAGTGAAGGAGTTTTTCAGGCGGTATAGTAGCGCTATCTTTAGCGCTGTACCGCCTGAAAAACTCCTCAATGTGAAAGGGGTCTAAGACCAATGGATTTAGGAGGATTCTTTTGTGGATACGATGGATTTGTAGCGCTTCTTAATCCTTCTTTGTTCATATTTGTACATTATAATTTGTAAGGGAGCTACTTCTCCGATCATATTATTGGTATATTTCGTTGTATATTTCGTTGTTTCGTTTCGTTGTATGTAAAGCTTATTTTTTTTTTCTTTCACAAGAAAATGTAAAGCTTATTTTTATTTAAACGGCAGTGTTTTTTTTTTTGCATTATAGTAAATAAGATCTTCCTTACGCCAGTTGCTATGCCTGTAACCATTAATGAAATGCCTACATCTTGGCAGATTGCGGCTGTATCCATTAGAACATGGGCAACCTCATGTAAATGAATATTTCATCATGACTGCCAAATAAGAGCTTACTTCAGGTGACAATCTGGGAAACGCCACATTTCATAAATACTAAATACACTTAAAGGGGTTGTAAACCTTCTGTTTTTTTCACAAGCCCCCGTTTGACTTACCTAAGGCCCGAATCTTCGTGTGCGCGATCCCGCGATGGTTTCCCCCAGCTCTTCTGGCCTCATCATTGGATGATTGATAGCAGCGCAGCCATTGGCTCCCGCTGCTGTCAATCAAATCAATGACAAGGCGCACTGGGGGCAGGGCTGAGTGATACACTTAGCAGCTATGGCCACCACTGTATCACATGCGAGAGTGCCCGCAAGCTAACCCCCTTGGGAGAGCGATTCCCAGGAGGGTGTTAGCTCTTGCGGGGAGGAGCCGAGACAGTCGCCAAGGGACCCCAGAAGACCAGGATCGGGGCCACTTTGTGCAAAACGAACTGCATAGTGAAGGTAAGTATGACATGTTTGTTATTAAAAAAATAAAAAAAATTGCCTTTACAACCCCTTTAACACCATTGGATGCTGTAAGGTTATTTTCCTCTGCCTGTAACCATTATTGAAATGCCTACATTGTGGTAGATTATGGCTGTATCCATTAGAACATGGATAACATCATGTAACCTAAT